>JAJTUV010000384.1:0-1200000 GCA_021653895.1 Mastomys natalensis
GGTTGTTTATATTTATGTTTTGCACTGGGATCTAGGAATCTGGAGTCATGATGCTTTGAGTGTTTCTTGGTGTGAGTTTTGTCTTTGTTGGGTGGGTGTTTCGTTCTTTGATTGCTGTTGCCCACTCTGGGTCCTAGTCAAATGTGGTGGCTGTGATTGAGACCTGTTCCTGCATGTGGCAGGGAGTCACAAAGGAATGGAGATGGGCTAGAAAGAAATGACTGAATCTAGGGGGACCATGGGTGTTAGCATTCCTTCTAGGCTCCAGCTTGGCTTACTTTATAAAGGCGCTGTTCGCTCCCTTCTTGTTCTCTTACTCTCTTATTCTTTCTGACTCTATTCTCTCCCTGACCCCTTTTTCCCTTTCTCCCCTCCCCACCTTCTCTTCACATGTTCCTGGCCAGCCTTCCCCCAAACCCCGTCTGTCTCTACTCCCTTCCCATGCCCTAAATAAACTCATACTATATTTATGGCTGGTACCTGGGGGGTGGGGGAGAGATGCCTCAGCATGGGCTCACCAAGGCATCCCTCTCACCTCACCATACCTGGCTCTACAGAACATTTTTCCTATTCTTATAATGACTTAAGTATATATTTTGGAAAGGAATTGACAGCATTTTATAGATAAAGTAACTGAGTACAAGCAGCCATTCACCTTACCCAACACCACATGACCAAAGGGGGACAGGTCCTTATATTCACAAATCATTCTGTCTCCCTTTGGCAGCATATGACCATTCCTCATTTTGTTCAGAGGAACCAAATACTATGAGGGTCCTTTTATTAACTAGTTGGGATTCCATATTATTTTACGAGAATCTAATGCGTGTTTAAAAGCCTTTTCTAGAGTAGATAGTTAAACTTAATCTTTTGCCAGGAGTTCAGCTACAACATGGCTTTTCTGCTTTTATTTTGAACAGAGATTAGAATACCCAGGAAAGTTGAATGCTTCATGGTAAGGAGCTCACTGTAGTTCTACATATGCTCATGTGAAGTCTGCCCAATTACCCATTATGTATGCATGGAAACATTGAAGAAAAAGGCAGAGAGAGAGAGGGAGGGAGGGAGGGAGAATAGAACTCTCCATGTTCTCCATGTGCTTTGCTTTAGTTTCATATCTTTTGGGGAAACTGTGGTGATTCCTAACATAGCTAGCGTACCTTAGAGCAAGGTGAATCCTGATAGATTCTGTTTAATGGGTAAGAACAGACCATACTCAAGGGGACCATAGATACCCATGTCTATTCAATTTCTCATATACCAAAGCTGACCTTTTTCTGAAAATGACCTTGAAATTCTCATCATCCCACCCCTGACTCCTATGTGCTGGCATGGTAGGCACATGTCTCTCTGTCTACATTTTCTTTTTAAAGTTTTATCTATTTTTTTGCCATGCTAGGTATAGAGAGTCCAGGCAGAGTCTCACAGATGCTTAGCATGTATTCTACAGCTGAACTACATGGCAGGCCAACCTCTATTTTGGAAATACAAGTAGCTGTTTCTGGAAGGTTCTATATAGAAGATTTTTCGCTTATCCTATTGAAAAGTAATCTCGCCGCTCACTCTTCTGCATTAATATCTATAGAATATTGTTTTTTAAAATTTTACAATACTAGATACCCTATGGTTATTCCATTTCTTTCACAGTGTCGAAACAAACAAACAGAAAACAAAGACTCTAATAAAGTACTCTTTCTTTCTTTTTTCTTTCTCTTTCTTTCTTTCTTTCTTTCCTCTCTTCCTCTTCCTCCTCCTCCTCTTCCTCGTTCTCTCCCTTCTCCTTCTCTCCTCCTCCTTTCAATCAAAAGCTGAATTGATTTACTGGCAATTAAATAAAGTCCTATTAGTAAAAAAAATTAGCGAATAGTCACTATGGGGAAAATTCATGAGTTTTCATATGTTAAAAATGAGGTTTCATGGTCAGACTCTTTAAGTATCAAAACACAGACTACATTTATGCTGAGTGCTGCCTCAGTATTGATTGTCCATTGTGGTCACTGGGCAGGGAAGATACTGTGATTATGGCTAGGAGGGCTCTGGCATGCTAAGCTGCCTCAAAGTTTGTGCCCTTGACCATTTAGCTGGTTAGATAGAACAAGTTATGATAAAAACAGCATTTGATTTTGATATCTCCTGAGTGCTTTTGTCAATTAAACATTCTCTTAGTAATAGAATTTCCACATGGAAAAATAATTACATTTAGATTTACATCTTTCTTTATTTTTTTTTAGTCCATGTTGGTCCCTCATTGTCATTATTTTTCCTTATTTCTAGTTTGGGCATTATATCCTATGACCAAGAAAACTAAGACAAATTTTGAAATAAGTTGTCATCTGCTTTGAATCCTAAGGCTATTCTTTCTCATTATCTTTATCATTATTTTTCCTCTGAATACAATTTGACCTCTCTGTAATATATTTCACACTCTCCAGTTCATTCTAACAGATTCTGGTGTCAGGTTGATGTCCAGACCCACAGAGGGCAATTAAGCAAGGAGCTGGTGAAAGATAAGAAGAAACAGATGGAACACTCCCAGGTACTCTGTTAGGCAACAGCCAAAGGTGTTATCTAGAAAAGGCATCATCTCAGGTATTATCTAGAAGCAAACTGGAAGATTCAACTGCTGAGTGATGCCAAATCTCAAGTCTTAGCATCTTCATTGAGGATGCTTCTTACAGCTGAATGTGGAATGCTTTCCTCAAGGCAGAACACATGACAATGAAAAATTTGAAAGAATTATAACCAGTGTGTTACTTTATACATGCCAAACATAACTGGAGGTCCCTGTGAGATGTTCTAGAACAGTGAGTGGTTTTCAATCTTTCTAATGCTGTGGCCCTTTAATATAGTTCCTCGTGTTGTGGTGACCATAAATAACCATAAAGTTATTTTTATTGTTATTTTATAACTGTAACTCGGCTACTGGTATGAGTTGTAATATAAATATCAGACGTGCAGGATATCTGATGTGTGACCCCATGAAAGAAAGGGTCGGTCCACCCCCAAAGGGGCCATGACCCACAGGTTGAAGACCACTGTTCTAGAAGGTTATGTCCGACCACACAGGCTATGGCTCTGTGGGTTGGAACCTCAGCAGGTCAGTAGATCAAAATGTATCTGAATAGATACATTTAGATACAATAGAAGTGGAAATGCAAAGGGCATAGTTGTCCTTAGTGTGTCCGAGGAAGAAAATCCTTAGCAAAGCACTTTGACAAGAGGGACACGGGGGGGACAACACACACATGTGTAGCAGGTAACACAGTAAACAAAGACAGCTCAAAGCCTTCATCAGCCAGAGAGGATCAGATACAGGAAGGAGTCTGGGAACAGCTGATTTTGGCAATGCTATGTAGGCTAGCCTCAGTGCATGAAGCAAAACCAGGTTTCACTCAAACAGCTTTGAATAAATCTGAAAAGCAACACTCAATTTTCCAGAGATGAAAGGCAGAGAGCTGGGGTGGTAGTTTCAGTTGGAAAGGGGGCTTAAACATTTTCCCTCCACTACTCCTCATTTTATTTTTCCTCTGTGTATTCTTTTTTTTTTTGAGACAGGGTTTCTCTGTGTAGCCTGGGCCGTCCTGGAACTCACTCTGTAGACCAGGCTGGCCTCGAACTCAGAAATCCGCCTGCCTCTGCCTCCCAAGTGCTGGGATTAAAGGCGTGCGCCACCACCGCCTGGCTTACTCTTTTTTTTTTTTTTGATGGATCAATACACTTGAACTTGAATGGAATTAGGGTCCCAAGAGGATAAAGAGCATAGGTATTATTTTTGTGGTTGAAAACAGGTAAGATGAGGTTTTTTGGGTTTTTTTGTTGTTTGTTTGTTTTTTCACAGTAGGGTTTCTCTGTGTAGCCCTGGATGTCCAAGAACTCATTCTGTAGACAAGGATGGCCTCAAACTCACAGATCCACCTACCTCTGCTTCCTATAGTGCTGGAATTAAAGGGGTGTGCCACCACAGGCCAGCAAAATCAGTCTTATTGCATATAAAAATTTTAAAATAATTATACTTTATATAAATAGAAGATCACTTTTACGTTGCAAAGAAATTTGAATGTAGATGTTCCTGTGCTATAGTAGCACATATTCTTTGATATTTTAGTCTTTCCTATTTCTATGTGTGTATTTTGAGATAAGGGCTCATATAGCCCAAGTTAGCCTAGAACTCCTGATTCTCCTGCCTCTACCTCCTGATTGCTGCAAATACTTGTGTACACCTTCATGCCCATATTTTTAAAGGCCACTATATTGTTCAAGATATCTAATTGTAGTCAGCATTGATTCAGGGGAAATTAGGGTCCTCTTTTAGTGTTGTCAATACTAAGATAATTTAAGAATGAATTCATGTAAGTTCCATGAAAATTTTATTAGTGTTTAAAAGAAAGAACTCAGGCAAGGTGAGCTGTAAGTCTTAGCAGTTGCTTGGAAGAAGATGATGGAGAAAAGAAGAAAAAAAGCTCTGTTATTTAAGATGGTGTTGAGGTCAGTCACATGGTGGAGGAGGGGTCTTTAGAGAAGGAATAAGGAAACCCATAATGTTGGGGTGGGATGGGGATCCTAAAATGTTAAGAAAAATAAGTCACAATTGTGACTTATTTAAAAAAAAAAAAATCAGACTTACAACTCTACAAGGCTGTGTGGTCTATAGGCTTGTGGACTAATGGTACCATGTATAGATCTTGATTGGGTTCATATTCTCAGGCAAGAAAATGTTGGGGAAATTCTCTAACATGCCAGACAGGAGCAGACAGAATCAGCAGCTAAAGAAAGACTTTTATTAGGAGTGAAGGAATGTGCACACACACACCAAGCATGCATAGACAAAGATGGTTAGCCTCTCAGAGGGCTACTCAGGGAGCCCCAAATCCAGCCTCTCTTTCAGGAATAGGGATTTTAAGTTTTTGAATCATCTTTGTTTCCCAGTTAAGAGTTGGTTAATTTGAACAGAAACAGAGTGGCTGATTGGCCCACAGCTGTTGTGTAAACGTGTCTTGATCTGACCTTGAACAGTCATTTGGGACTAGCAGCAGGAGATCCCTACTAGTGGAAGAAAAAAAGTCCCCAGGCCTTTGTTTTAGGTTGTAAGACTTTTTTTTTTAGGTCTGGAGTATGAGAAAGATGCCATAAAAGAGGAGCCATTTTGGAAGGTCACCATCTTTACTACCTAGTCGTGGCCCCTCTCATTATCTGTCTATCAGGAATTCTGTCCAATTCCCACTCCCTTGCTAGGGGCAGGGATTTTGTGGAGGAAACATACAGTATCTCATTAAAGAACTACTTATTCTTTAGCCATTTAACTATTTCTTTAGCATTGCTTAAAGTGAGACTTTCTTCCTAAGGGTGGTACCTTAGCCAAAGATAATGATTCAGACCACCTGCAATATCAGGTCTCCACCTGGGCCAGAGACGCTATTCTCTTGCCAGAAGGGTTTTTTTGTTTTGTTTTGTATGTTTTGTTTTATTTATTTATTTTTTCTATTCTAAGCCATCTCAAGTAAGTTCTTCACAAAAGGAAAGAGATTGTAGAGGAAGAGAATAGGTTGTCCAGCTGAGCCCACACCTTTAGTACTTTTTCATCTAAGGAGTTATGCCTACTTCTCTTTTGGTCACTTATGACTTAGAAGAAATTTAAAGAAAGAGGCCTTTGCTTTTTTCAAAATGTATCAGTAACAGTCCAGAAAGGAAAGAAAGAAAATGGGCGCTGGGTGAGCAGTAGAAATAATTGTTCCTAGGGGAAAGACAGTGTGTATGTTTAGGAGGTGATGTTTCACTGTTGTCTTTAATGTAAGCAAAGGAAATTATATCAACCAGAGTTGGCATTTCAGTGCGTTTCTTTGAGAAAGTCAACAGAGAAGGTGGAGTCCACTGAGTCTGGCACACTGGTGAGTGACTTAGCAGTGCTGTGGAGATTGCAGGAACTGACAAACCATGAACTGGCACAGAAACGGTTGTGGAGAACTGAGGCACTCTGCAAACCAGATGCAAGAGGATGATTAAATTCACTTAAGGCAGTAGCTACCAGGAGCAAGGGATGCAGAGCCAGAAAAGTTTCAGAGGAAGGGAAGTTGGTTTTGGCTGGGTTGCCCAGAGGAAGGCTTCGAGGAAGTAATAGGAATTTTATTCAGACTTTGAAATGCAGGCCAGAATCTTCTGGGAGGAGAAAGAATGCTGAGCAAAAGAATGTCAGAGGAGACAGAACCAGATGTGGGAACAGATAAGGCTTACTGGGAGCCTCAATAAACCAATGTGGTTGAGCTGGAGGACTAATGCAGGGCAGTAATGGAGCAGGATGTCGAAAGGCTCTGTCTGATGAAGTCCGGATAAAGAGTGCATTCCTCTGCTTTGATTCCAAGCCATATATATATATATATATATATATATATATATTATATATAATATATAATATATATTGTATATTACAGGCAGTGAGGATCTGCTGAAGGTTATTGTGCAAGAGAAGGACTTTATTAATTTATTCTGGAAGCTTGGTATAAGAATTAGAGGGACAGTGACCAGAGGAAGGAAAGCTGATCTGGGTAGCTGGTTCAGTAAAGCCTTAAGTAAGGGCCTAAAATAAGAGACGCATCTTCAAAAAGCCTTCTGCACTGTGCTTGAGGCCATTTCCACCTCCTCCCCCGACTTTATTCGGGTATTTCAGAAGTGTGGTCTTACCTCAAATCCATTAACCCCATTTCCCACCTCCCTCACTTCCTCCTCATTCCCTTTCTGTCCTCACCCTCTCTGCCCTTCCCCCCCTTCTCCGTATGCATCTCTCACTTTCCGTCCTTGTGAACTAAGTCATTCATGAATATTCTACTACTTATATTGCACACATTACAGGAGGCATCAAACAGTCAGAGAATGGGGTTCTAGTCTGAGAAAAGCAAATAATAAGGGAACCAAGAGGGGCTCAGTGAGCAACCAAGTAAAAGTTGGTGTCAGACATCAGCGGGGCACAAAGTACTAATCTGTTATGTCAGAGAAGATGACACTGAAGCCAACGTGGAGAAATGACAAGGAGGTCATCAGGGGAGTGAGAGGAGGGAGGCTGTGGCACAGTAGGGAGTATGGACTCTGTTGTCAGGAGCTGTTGGTAGCAGGTAGTTTTGTGAACTGAATAACAGGTCTTTAAGTACAGGAGTGAGAGACCTTGATGTTGGGGGAGTTAATCGGGCTTTGTATGTTTTGAGTTTAGTTTTCATTCCATACATGCTGGAGGCTGCTGGAGAATTTAGCCTTGAAACACTGCATCAGATTTATTTATTTATCTGTTTATTTAATTGTTTGTTTATTGAGTTGGCAAAGAGAAGGATTTATATTTTCAGGGTCTGTAGGGTGCTTGGTACTACTCATGGTTCAACCACTTGGGTAAGCCACTTAACCTCTCTAAGCCTCAGTTTCTTCTCAAAACAAAACAGAACCACGTAGCTCCTTCACAGACCTTGTTCTTTAAATACTGAATCATTTACAACATTCCTAGTGTGGTTCTCGGAACACAGAAACCCTTCAACACTGATACATGCGGCTGCTTGTGTTCTTGCCACAGTCACTGGCCATTCACTTCAGGGTTCAGGCAAACTGGAGATAAGAATGATCGGGAGGAAGAGAGGCCAGTGAAGACTCTGGAACTTTCTACTTTCTGTTCAGTGACCAGCTGTCATTCGGATGGAGGGTTTTTAGTTTGTGGAATAAATGAAAAGGAAGGTTGAGCAGACCTATGTGACTGACTAGCCGAAAGCAGCCAGGGAAAGTGTCAAGGCCACCTGTCAGGCTTGAAGCTTGGGTGCACAGGAGAGCTCCAGGGTCACTGACATGAGAAAACCCTTTCGCACTGAGCTCAGGTTCCCAGGCCACTGCTCTCCCGACATCTTGGATGGATGGTACTATTTCAGTTTCTCCGCCTGCTCAGTGGCTGCGCTGGACTGTTTGTCCCTGTCTTTTCCCACAATGTTTTGACCTAGTCACAGTGAAGGCACATTGAAATTTAGGGTAGCAAAGGATTTGGAGTCTTAAATCCACTTACAGTTAGTTGAGTTTGGGTCCACCTCTGCCTGGTGGAACTTCCAACTCTTTTCCTGTTTCAGGATCATGTAGATGTCTCAGGAGAGACCACAGCATCTTCAGCCACGTTTAAAGGCATCAGGAAGATACCACACCTTCACAGTTCATGGTGCGTGGCACATAGTATTTGCTGCTGGTATCATGATCATTGTTTTCATTTCTGTATAAAACAAGGAATACATGTACATTCTGTTTCCGGTCTCATGCTATTAAAATAAAACAACAAAATATGTCTTCAGGATTTGGCTTTTTCTTTGTGTCTGTGTGTGTAAGTGAGGAGGGGGAGAGAGGGTGAGACATGTGGATATGTGTCTATGTTTGGGAGTACATGTATGTGGAGGGCAGAGGAAGACATTGGGTATCCTTCTTTGTCATTTTCAACCTTAATTCCCTTCAGAAATGGTTTTCATTGTATTGAACTTGAGGCTGGCACTGCCTCCTGCCTGTCTCCCATGTGCTTGGGGAGACAGGGTTGTAATCATGCCTGGCTTCCTTCACTTGGGCACTAGAATCTAAATCCAGGACCTCGTACTCACATAGCTATTGTCTTACCCATCTGATCGTCTCTGCAAGCCTACCTGTGTTTTTTTCTGCTTTTGCAAAACGTTACTTCGAGATCATGTATATGATTCTAGGGAACATCAAAGAATCTCAAAGCAAGATACAAGATGTTTTAACCAGATGAGATGCCTACTCGAGCCTGGCTTTGAAACAAGTAAATGGGACTGAGGCCACGGGTCTCTGTTTTTTGTTTTCTTTTTCCTTTGCTTTTTCCTCTTTGAGTTGAATATTTTATTTATTTATTTATTTATTTATTTATTTATTTATTGGACAGAATCTCTCTACAGTGCTCTGGCTGTCTTAGAACTCACTATACCAGGCTGGCCTCAAAAACTCACAGATAGCCACCTGCCACTGCTACCTGAGTGCAACTGAGTGAAGAGCAGGGGTCCTGAACTAGTCTTGGGGCTAGGTTAGCCAGACTCAAGGCTCTGCCAATATACAGAACAATTGCTTTAAGAGAGAGAATTTTGGGGCATATGGGTGTGTTGAAGCCAAGGCCTGCCAACTACTAAGCACATCCCAAATCCAAGAAAAAAAATTAGAATGTCTTACACAAAACAAAATGTTTTAACTTTAACCAAATGACACATAGTGAGACATTTGCTAAGATATTCTTTACCAGCACAGAGTTTGTGCAGATACTTTGCACAGTTGTTCCTGAGATCTAGGGTGACAATGGCCCTGAACCAGGGGAAGCAGGGCAAAACCATGCTAGCCTCAGAATGGCTATCTTAACCAGAGCCTCGGTTGTTCTGAGGTCCCACCACACTCACCGTGGACTCAGAATGAGTATGGACCCCAGGTCCAAATTCAACAGACAGCATCTCTACAAATGCCTTCATCAGCCAGTCACCTATTCCTCCCGTGTGTGCTTGGGCGCATATGCTACAGAAATAGCGATGGGGAATGAGATGTGTCTGTGGGAAAAAGCAGCCTTTCAGGTTCTCAGTATTTTACCCAGCTGCTTTTCTACTTTTTTTTTTTTTCCAGAAACTACTGAGGCTATTAAAATCTATTCCTGGTGATTAAAAAAAAAATGATAGGGACTCAATGGCTCTTTCCCAATTGCCCCATGTCTGGCAGAACATACCTAAACACCCAGTTTCTCTTTTTAAATTTTCTCTACCAGTATCAAAACAATCCTGCTCATATTTGTGGGGAAATAAATCTCTGCCTTGCATTCTGTGTTGGGAATATAACAAGACAGATAGTCATCTGGGCTAGCCTGTTTCTCTAGAGTACGGGTTTTGGCTGCTTTAAGAATCTGGCTTCTTGGTAAGGGGGCTGGTCTATCCTGGGTGTGGGAGGAGGGAGGGGTAAAGCTGACCTGGGAATTCCTTTTAGATCAGACAAAAAGAAACCAGGAAGTTAGGAGGAATTATTACAGTCTGTACAGCTCAGGATGTTAAAGGCGATAACCTCCACGGCCTGGTTACTCATTAGCAAGAAGGAAAGCTCGGGGGAGAGCCGGACTGGCTCAGCTGCAGGCTTGAAGCAGGCCAGGCTGGGAGCTTTTGCCTGGAGTCAGTCTCTCCGGAACTTTTTCCTGGGACAGAAGGAGAGGTGGCTGTTCTTTGTTCTCAGATGTCTCTCTAAATAAAACCCTTTTTATTTTGTTTATCGTTGGGTGCCCAAGCAGTCAGGAAGAAGCACCTTCCCACTGGACCTCCTGCTCAGTCCCCTCTTGATTTTGCCCCAGGGCAGCAGCTACAAACAGAAAGCCAGCTGTGAGTGTCTTCTTGGCCAAGCCCAGATCTGCCGGAGAGATCCGAAGCAAGACTTTATAGCTCTGCTCGGTATGGTGAGTTGCAACTGATTTGGAAGCTGTCTGGTGGAGGAGGACAGTGGCTCTGTACAGCTTGTGGGGAGAGGATTATCCCCCCACTCCCCCTCTACTACCAGCCAGAACACCATGGGTAGCGTCTGTGTGCGGCTCTGGGCATACCTGCAACCTTTTCTCCCCTGCTGGTCCCAAGAGGCAGACAAGTCAGTGGTGATTGAGAATCCAGGGGCCTACTGTCCCCCAGAGGTTCCCAGGTCACAAGAGCCCGAGAGAAGCCATGGCCAGTATTTTGTGGCTCTGTTTGATTACCAAGCTCGTACTGCAGAAGACCTGAGCTTCCGTGCCGGCGACAAACTCCAAGTCTTGGACACTTCGCATGAGGGCTGGTGGTTGGCCAGGCATTTGGAGAAGAAGGGAACCGGCTTAGGTCAGCAGCTGCAGGGCTACATTCCTTCCAATTATGTGGCGGAGGACCGGAGTCTCCAGGCAGAGCCGTGAGTAGCACAGGCCATACTTTTTTCTTGATTCTCTCGGGGTTGGGGTTGGATACTGAGTTCTGGTTCTCTCTTTCCTATCCACGGCCTCTCATCCGCAGATAGGTCCAGTGTATGGAAAGACATTTCAGAAGCTATCAACTGAAGCATGTCTTTCTCGCAAAGTGAGAGAGAACACGCAGGTGATTTCTGCTAAAATGACTTTGATTATAGTGGGCACACCTACGGTCCATTTAATACTCTCTCGCTGCCTCACGTTTAATAGAACTACATTTCATTTACGGGCAGCTATAGTCTCTCCTAAACCTGCTTTCAAGTCTAAAATCTGAGGCTTTTTTGTTTTGTTAGTGTTAACTTTCCAAGCATTCCAAACTAATGCTACGAATCCTACAGCTAACCGCAACCATTTCCATTCTGGTAGGCTCACAAATGGGCTAATGACTACAAAACAACTACACAGTAGTAGTTTTTTTTTCTGGTGAAATCAGAGAAAACTTTCTTGGGATTCCTGGATCCTGAGTGTACTATTAAAATTACGATAGCTTTTGTTTTTTAGGATTAAAAACTAGCCAGGTATAGACAGCAAATTTTAAGAAGAAAAGTAATGGCGTTATTTCTTCCAACAGTAGATTAAGAGTTCATTCTGAAAAAGTGATTTTAGAAAGGGGACTGACGACGAGCGCATTTACTATTATTGCTGTTTGTCTGAGTTCCAGTTATCTGTTTCTGATTGTGGTGGTGAAACAATTATCTAACCTTGTAAAAAATGGACGACAAAAGGTTGTTAAATACATCTTATGGACTGAATTGGAAATGTCCCCTGCAAGCTCAGGTTCTGAATCTTTTTCTCCAGCTGGTGGCGCTGCGTTTGACGCTTTAGGGAGTTGTGCCTAGGTGGTAGACAGGCCTCTGCAGAATGTACCTAGCCTTTCCTTCACCTTGCGCTGTGTGTTTACTGCTACACCATACAGTCTGTCACATGCTCTTCCCACCCTGAACTTAATCACTATGCCTGCTGTCCCATGACAGATTAAAACCTTCAGTAACTATGAGCCAAACTAAATATTTCCTCCAGAGAGAGAGAGAGAGAGAGAGAGAGAGAGAGAGAGAGAGAGAGAGAGATTGATTGAATATTTGAATAATTCCATAATTCCTATGGTTTATAATGGCACAAGAAAGTTCATTTAGTATTTCAATAATTCTTACAGTTTATAATGGCATAAAACAAGAAAAATTATAAATTTATTCAAGCCACATCCATGCATCCATCTACCCATTCAAAGAACAGGCACATTGGTGGGTATGTTAGGGCTGTGTAACTAGGAAGTAGATAAGGAAATCGACTAAATCTACTATAGGGAACATCTTTCAGGAAATGGGCTTATAATAAAGAAGGGAACCCTTTGGTGGAGATCACTGAGGGTTCCCCCCCCATTCTCATCTAGAGATTTTTTTCTGATTACTTTCTTTTATTGTTATTTTAATATGATATTTTAATTAATTTTTTAGAGATTACACACTTTTAGAGAATCCACTCTGCCTCCTCCATAATGTTTGTTTCTTTCTGAGCTGGGCATCTCTTACTGTCCCAGGACACAGGATGGCAAGCAGCAGCTATGGGTCATTGCTACTCGGTTTCAAACTTAATATTTCCAAAGAAAGGATAGTTTGGTGATTTTTGAGATTTTTTTTTCAAATACCAAGAACTTTTAAAATTAAGAAGGCTATAATTTATGCCTAAGTAGACATTAATTGACTTAGACTTTTGGTGGGAATAGTTGAATTTATCAAATGAGAAGATTTTCTAGTTGGGCATGGCGGTGTTTTCCTGTAGTCTCAGGGGGCCTGAGGCAGGAAGATTGGTACATATTAGATGCCAGACTGAGCTATACAGTAGATACAAGGACAGCCTCTGATACACAGTAAACCGTGCTTCAAAGAAAAGAAAAGAATGAGTGAATGAATGAACTAATGTCTTGAATGAACTCTTCATTTCTGTGGTAGTCTAGATTTTCTCACTTAATTTCCCATAAAGGTGGGTGATACTAGAGGCACATCTAAACAGAAAAGGAAGTATCTTTTTCTCATCCACTAATGCTTACTTACATATATTTCCTAATACTTTGTTTCTGTGTCAAGCATTCTGCATATTTTACATTCAGGGTAACATTATCAGAACAAACACTTCAATGTTATTATGTAGTGCCTTGAATTCATGATACGTTAGTGTTTAAGTATCTTTTACTCATTGTAGCCTAGGGTCTCCAATTCTTCTGTAAGATCTCTAGCTTGCCTAGACTCCCTTCATTTGCATGGAAACTCTTACTTCTTTTATGTGGTGTACTCATCCTTATTGGAGTACAAATGCTACCATTGAGGGACTGAAAGAAGATGAGGAATCTCAGGGTGAACATACCCTGGTTAAAAGGCCAGGCATAGTGTCTGGACTAATTTAGATTGTTGTCTCGGAATACAAAATAAAGCAGCTAAAGTATTGTGGTCAATTATGAATTCACGAGGCTGGTTTATAGCCAAGAACACTCGTTTTCACTTTCATTAGACCTTTCCTCTTGGAGTCGATTGTCAACTGGATTTCCATCCCTGCCAACTCTGGTTTCCATAGTAGGGGTCCCTGTGCACTGTTCAAAGGGGCTCCCACTTGATCTTTGCTAGAGCAAAATACCTGTTTCCTTCTAGACACACATGGAAGTTTCACCCAGGTATCTGGTTTCTTGCCACCTTTTGGCTGAGTGCTTTGGGTTGCAAAAAGTATCTCCATTCCACTAATATAAGTGATTTTAACTCACAGTTTTCAAGGTGAGGATGTTCAAGAGACTCATACAGTATTTGTTATCAAAGGAATCATATAAAACATTTTAATACCTTCATTGAGGGGTTTAGTTCATATTTCAGTTTTCCCTTTCAACCCTGTTCAAATTAATGTGGTTAATTGAATTCAGTAAATGGAACTGAAGAGAGATTGTTGTCTGTATTTACTTAGTGGATATGAAGAGGCAATGGAATGCCAGTGAAAGAGGATTCATCTAATTTCTAATTATTTAGTTCAAAATACAGTATGTTTGTTTATGTCTTTATCTTGACTTTCTTTAGTAGGAAAACAATTTAAACACTTCTGCATTATTACTTACTGGGGCAAATCAATTGAAGGTTTTAGTTTGTTGAACATCCACCCCAACATTTTAGATACCTGGAAGTAGAGATGTTACAAGAACCACACCATTGTTAAAAAGAACCACTGTTACTACACTTAGACATGCTTTAAGTTTCCTGAGTATCTTATAGTAAGTGATACAATAGCTTGGTTCTTAAAGAATTTTGTTTCTGTGAAGAACTCTTAGATTTATATTATCCATAATTCAAATCCATTCCTAGATCCTCTTATAGATGAGTGCTTTTCTTCGACATTTTCAATCTAGAATCCATCAAAAACTTTATGCTTAAGATCTTGTTACTTGGTGATCTTTTAGAAAATATTATTTGGTGTTTTTAAAGACAGCTGATATGCTGGTTACTATTGTGTTAAAGGCCTGGGCACCAGTTGGGGGCTAGTGGCAGATCCTCCAAGACTGTAGGACCTCATTCTCTTCCTTCTCTCTTTGCTTTCACCATGTGAGTGGTTTTGCTGATATACTCTCATTTCCCACTTGTGCTGTTTTGCTCTCTCTGAGGTCCACAGCACCGGGGTCAACTTGGTCTTGGTCTGGAGCTTACAAAATTATAAACTGATAAAATGTTTCCTTTTTAGGTGTGTGCATGTGTATGCATGTTGTGTATTTACAGGTGTGAGTGTGCACATATACATTTGCATGAGGAGGCCAGAGGACACCTTTCGTGTTCCTCAGCTACTGTCTGCTTTTAAAATGGATCTTTCATTGGGCTGTAATTCACCAAATAGGCTAAGCTAGATATCCACTAAGGATGATGGAGCTGCCTCTGCCTCTAGAGGGCTTGGGTTATCAGTACATGCTACCATTTCTCACAGAGGTTCTGGGGATGGACCTCAGTCTTCATGCTTACAAAGCCTTGTGTCCTATCAGTGCTGCCCAAAACAAAGTCAACAGCAAAACAGAAAAAAAAAAAAAGTCCCTGAAGGAACTTCTGAGTGTTATTTTTTTTAAAATCAAATTCCATCTTTTTGTCTTATACTTTTGTGTGTGATCTTACTTAAGAATCAATTGCTGTGTTCTGTTACCACCCATTCTGCTAGAAGAGCGACAAAGCAAAATTAGGAGACTTGGTGTTTGCTTTGTTAGGTGAGTAACTTGGCTTTATGCTCATAAGTGTCTAAGAAGCATATGAGGTTTCTCTCTGCCCCTAAGCTTGAGGATGACTAACCTCTGTGCATGAGAGGGCTAGAGGAGACCCTGGTACAGGAAAGTCTCTGTATTTCTTGTCATCACCTGGATAAGAAGCAGAGCACT
Organism: Mastomys natalensis; assembly: GCA_021653895.1. Taxonomy (NCBI): domain Eukaryota; kingdom Metazoa; phylum Chordata; class Mammalia; order Rodentia; family Muridae; genus Mastomys; species Mastomys natalensis. Next base: position 15,348 of record JAJTUV010000384.1, read on the forward strand.
CTGTGGGAAGCCTTGCCTTCTCCTCTGCCTCCATCCTTCTTTCTCCCTCCCTACTCCCTCCCTCCACTCCACCTTTCTTTTGTTGCCTGCACACTATTTTATAATCTACCTTGGAAAATAAAGCAATAATAAATATTTTATAAGCTATAATATTTATAGCTTATAAAACATTTATTAATATATTTTTAATGTGTATGAGTATTTTGCCTGCATTGTATGCAAGTGCACCATACACATGCCTGGTGTCTTTGTTAGTCAGAAGAGGGCAATGAATTCTCTGACACTGGAGTACTAGATGGTTGTAAGCTGCCACGTGGATGCTGGGAATAGAACATTGGTCCTCTGAAGAGCAGCAAGTGCTCTTAAATTTGGAGTCATCTCTCCAACCCCAATTCTTGTAATTTGTGATTTTTGGTAATTGGTACTTATAGGATAAAAATACTAGAATGTTTTGAAGTATAAAAATAATGGAATTTTCCCCTGTCATTTTCAGGATATATGTTGTTATTTATGATCTAGTTATAGTGTTAAATGAGAGTTCTTTTAAAATGTTATATAACCTAAAACCATTGCCATGTAGCCTGGGGAAATAAAATGAATATTTTCAGAAATAATCTCATGTTGTCATTTTAGAACAGAAGGGGCTTTACTGTTTATTGGGTCATATACTGTTGAATTTACTAATGATCAATAAAAAATACACACAGTAGGGATGGGAGGAAAGATTGTGGGAGGGAGTGACTGGGAGAGAAACAGTGAGCAGGACGAATAATAATATAATATAATAAATAAATAAATATGAATAATAAATAAATAGGAAGGGGAAATACAAACAATGACACCACATTTTCAACCAAAGTTTCTTTCTCCATTGGGATATGAAGCTAATTTTTGAAACTTGCATTAGCTGAAGATAAGCAAAGTAGTTTCAAAATAAAAAAAATTAATGAATGAAGAAAAAGGCTTTAGAATGCCTGTAAACCACACTGGCACAATACACTTAACCCCTATTGTGTAGTTAAGTCACTAGAAAATCCCCACGGGCAGCCAATCATACAGTTCTTCTTCGTCTAGATTATTTCTAACCCTTTGGGCTTTTTCTCAAGGAATATTAAATGTGTTGAGATGAAATAGTAGATTTGTAGCTCTTCCTCAAAGCAAAACATATTTAAATATTATAATTCTAGAAATCAACTAAAAAGGGATTTATACACAGAAAAGTGAAATACATCTTAAATACACATATGGTTGTCTATGAAATAAAGTGTTGTTGATGAATCAAGGATTTCAAGTCAGATAAACGAGTAGTTAGAGATCATGAAAACAATTGGAAATATGTATCATGCCATGACTGTGTCACCTCTGGATCCATACTCCTCCTCTTCTATGAATTCTTTGTTATCTGCTGTGGTTTGAATCAAGAGTATGACAAATGTGTTACTGAAGGAACTAACTCATCAAAGGTTTTATCTCAGCTTTAATGGGATTTTTCATGTTAACGCTGCACTGTCTATGCTTCTAAAATTGTTTATATTAAGTTTTATAGAGTAAGTGTTTATATAATTGCCACTACTTTAAGGAAAATGTCAATCAATTACTCATTTCAACTACTATGCTGGAAAAAATGGCTAAATATCCCAAACTGTGAATAATGCTTTTATTTTAAGCACCCAAATTTAAAAAATTAAAAAAAGAAAAGAAAACTCTCAAAGATACAGTGAAGTAATAAGGAGTGGTATCAATTAAACTACATTGAAATCACAATTAAAAATCGAGTTAATAGGGTCTTAAGTAACTAATAGAGGAAAGACTTGAGAATGTACATCTCATTATACTTTTAAGAAGCACTGTAGCATCATGGTTTAGAATCATTAAGATGAGCTGAGTGCTCTCTCTTCTCCAGGAAGTAACACAGTTGATAATACTTTGGAAACTCACAGTGTTTCATTCATGACTAGTTTCTATTTAGCAAATGCATTGATTTGTTTTCTTTTCAGGTTTTCAACAAATTACAAACAATGGGAAATTCTATGGGAATGAGATAAATTATAAACTGAATACTAAAGTTGAATCTTAAAGAAGAAAGCTTAAATTTCAACTTGATTGAATTTATTTATTTATTTTGTAAATGTTTGGTGGACTCCCAGGTAGCTTGTTTTTGTTCAGATGAGTTCATTTGAGAGTTTCGGTTGCTTTGTTGTTGTGCCTTGGGATTTTTGAGATTCCTTTCTCTCTCTCTCTCTCTCTCTCTCTCTCTCTCTCTCTCTCTTGCTCTCTCTCTCTCCACATGCGCGTGCTTTCTCTCTCTTTCTTCCTTCCTTTCCTCCTTTCCTCCTTCCTCCCTCCCTCCCTCTCCTTTCTTTCTTTCTTTCTTTCTTTCTTTCTTTCTTTCTTTCTTTCTTTCTTTCTTTCTTTCTTTTTTTCCCTCCCTCCCTCCCTCCCTCCCTCCTTCCCTCTTTCTTTCTTTGTTTCTTTCTTTGTTTCTTTCTTTCTTTTTCTTCCTTTAACAAATAAAAGGGAAACATATCACTCATACACAATCTTGTGCATAGTAAGATAAGGGCTAACTATTCCACATGCTTTTTGATTTGCTCTGTGACTACCAAGAAAGGAAAAACAAACAGGAATTGTCTAATCTGACTGAAAAAATTCCTTTTGGATTATTTAACATGCAATATTACTATAATAATCTCTATCATACATAAATCTTAGATTGATACTTCCGGTCTTCTAACAAATATCTGAATGAGGCTAAAGCATTGATGGAATAGGATTTTAGTGGAAGTATAATACTGGTGGGGGTTTTTTTCCCCCCAAACTGTTGTATGTTTCATGACATGGGATCTGGATTTCAGAGTGGCTGACTTCACATACTTATGTCACCTAGAGCAAGTTATTGATGGCCCTGTTTCACTTTCCATAGGAATAGTAAAGATACCTTTTTTTCTCAGGATTCATTCTGACATGATTCTGCTCAAAAAGATGAAATGTTAAGAACCTCTCCACCTCTCCATTGTAAGGATTTTTAAATATATGTTACATATTATTCATTTGGAAACTTCTTTTCGACTTCTATTTGAATGGTTCACTCTTTGTAAATGGCTATTTTAGTCCAGGCTCATAATATACATTCTCTATAGCAAGAGTCCTACACTGGGAACCTTTCAATCTTAGTCAGTTTATAAGTTTGATCTTCAGAGAGACAATTCCGTTCTGTCCTCCCATTATTCTCCTTCTTTGTTACCTGATGAGGTGGAACTTACTGTAGTATGCCTTTCCTTTCCAGTCCTACCCTACCTTCTAACGTACATCAGGAGTTTCTTCTTATAGGTTTCAGCATTTTGTCATTTTGGAAGCTTTGTTTTCTGAATAACTGTAAACTGTAAATATTGGTGGTAAGAAGTAAAGCCTTGCCTTTGTCTTGCCTTTGCCTTGAGCTTAGCACATGTGTAGTAAGACTAGCAGGGTAAATGAACAATTCAACGAATGACTACTGCAAATTGTAGGTCTTCTTAAGAGCAGATAAAACAGTGACTTGTCTGAGTCACATTTTTTAACCTGTTGAGAGATCTATATTTAGGTCATTGACCCTATACCTTGTCCCTTCGAGTTGTTCATTTTTTTTTTTTTGTTAGATTCACAATCATAATAGCATATTCTTCAAACTCCAAAACAATAAATTGTGGTAATCTACCTCCAGATTGACAGACTATTTTTTATAACATAGAATGGATATAAAGTCAGGAAGAAATGACAACTCTCATGGAGATGATATCCAGAAATCACATACATACAGACTCAACTAGACCCTGTTTATCTTCAAAGTAAAGAAATTACTGGGGCAGAGCTTTAAAATGGGAAGCAGACCAAAACTCAATTTACAAAATTAATGTTGTGGGCCAGACTTGTAATTTCAGTTTTTATGGTCAACATATATAATTTCAAATTAGTATGTTTATGAAGTATTTTTCAGCTTATACATGCTGAAAGTTGACTGGGGTAGATATTAATAGAATTTCACTGTTACATTATAAACATTACCAAACAAAATAATTCTATCTTCTTTTTGCTAATTTTCTTGCTAATTAACTGCTACTTTCTCTACAGCATTATCCCTGATTTCCATTTTTAATGGGGTCCTTAGCACTTCTTAGCACTGAAAGCATTGAACTGCTTTCTCCAGGGAAGGTAGTTATGCAGATTAATAGCTACTTTAACGGTGTTTCAGGGCTCCTTGTAGCTATTTTCCCAAAGCCTGCAACTTTAGTATTAGTTTATGTGGCTGTTTCTTTGAAGATTAATGAACCATCAGAGTTTTGCTAAAATGCATAGATGCAGATATAGATCATGTGATCTCTATTACCCTCCTTATTGCTTATTTAGCTAAAATTCAGACACTACCCCTTGCGTAAGATCTTTCCTTTATGTCCTGCTTTTTCTGAAGAGTTTCTTCGGTTAGATGTTTTCTATTTAAAAATTGAGTTAATTTGCAAGTCAAAGTCTTTAATGTTTATATGTCTTTTTATAATTCATACGATGGTTTATATTGCCTTCAAGTTTTGAAAAATATTTAATAGGAGACCTTTTCATTATTTCTTTGCCTTTTTGAGGATAAAATGAAAAGTATAATTCAAGGAATGCAATTACTAGGAACTTCTGAACTTCATGTACATAGTAATTTGAAAGGAATTTAGAATCATATTGAAAAACTATTTCCACTAACGCAAATGTTGCATAGGTCACTGGCAGCTGATTTAAATGGTTCAGAGGCATCTCATATGGGTCTTCTGAAGGAGCAATATTACTGATGGGCTTCAGATCATTATAATGCTAATCTGATCTCATATTTCTGAATGTTAATTATAACATACTGAGATGCTATGTCATGAGACCAGATCTTTTGTTTTTTTCAAAGCTGCTGCTCAGGACTCATTTCTGGAGGAGTCCTTGGTACTTCTGAGTGGTATCATTTGAATTCTTTCTTCTTAGTCTCTGCACCATTTCTGATCATTGAGGGAAATGATTTCTAAGGGACTCGACAAACATTTTTGCTTGTGTGCTCACTGTATTAAAAGTTTCTGTATATGGGTGCTAAAAATTATTAAGACAGTGCTTCTTCTCTTTCAGAGAATTTTCCAGTCATAGAAAATCAGAAGAAAAAGTAGAGAATTGCAATGACTTTTAGCTAAAGACCTTCAGTAGTGCATCTGTAGTGGTATGCAAAGCAAAACATATGATAGAGAAGAATGGATCATTTCAGAAGTAGAGCATTAGAAAAGACTCCTGTATTTGAGAGTGCAGTTCTGGGGAAGGTGTAAGGAAGAGGGGGTTTTCTCTAAATGGGATCTATCAAGAAAGTTGAGATGCATATATGTTTGAGCATCAGTAAATATTGTTGAGGCAAGACTGTCTAGAGACTGAAGATGCAATTGGTAAAGAAACAATAGTCAACCAAGTAAGATAGGATACATGGGTATTTGGTTGTTTGTGTCATTAGACAATGTCTACGCTTTTGCAGATGTTCAAATATGTTTGTATAGTGATTTGATTCCCTTTTTGTCCTGCTCTATCATGATCACAACATGATCTTGTCTGGTGTTGATGGTCTATGAGATTGTTTATGTTTAATAGGGAACACCAAGACCTAACCTTAAGTGCTCAGCTAGCTTCTGAATGTAGGAGTTTCTTTTCAGTGTTCTGGGATAGACAAGTGCTAATTTTTGCCATAGGGAGAGCATAAACTATGTTGTGCACATTTGTAAAAGATTGTTTAATCCATGAATGAAGAAAGCAATATAGAGATGAATAGGTACAGGTAGAAGAATTCAGTCTTGATTGGAAGGGAATGAGACCTTTCAAGGCTCAACTCACATCATCTTCTATCTAGAAGGAGTTCTTTATTGAAAGAGTTTATAAATATGTTTTCCTGTAATTTTGCACTTATTATTAGTAGAGCAAGAGGTAATAAGTGTCATTTGAGAAGGGTTACCACTGTAGTACCCCAAACATACTCAATTTAGCTTGTAATATCTTTCATCTTGGAACATCCGCATGAGGTGGGCATTTTTATTATAGCCATTTGTAAATTTGGAAAGTAAAGGTAAATTAACTGTGAAACAGGATGTTACTAGAACTTAATTTTGATTTCTAGGACTCGTTAAAACAGAAGAGTAGAGATGTGAACAGTCCTCAATATAGGACTTGAAGGCAAAGGAAATAATGAAGATTTTTTTTTTTGTATGTGCATTTTTAAAACACTAAGCATACAAAACCAATTTAATTCTCACTTGATAGCTCTGTCTGGAAAGTTTTTCTATCATTGTTTTTAGGGCTGGAAAATTGAAATTAAAATGAAATACATTCTAGAGTTGTCTTATCTGGTGAGTAGTGAGGGCAGAACTAAATTAGATGAGGAAGAGAAGGCAAGAGGGACTGTGATAAAACTACGATTTTAAAATAGGTGGAACATTAAGTAAAGTATTCATTTCATACAGTAATTTCATTTCATACATCCATTTTGTGTGTGGAATATTTCTTTTTAAAAATATGCTTTTAATTGAAATATAATTTTATCCCTTTTCTGGATCCCTTTGACATGCCATCTTTGAAGTCACAATAAGATATCTCAATGGAAATAGCCAAAAGAACTCTGGGGAAAAAATGTCCAGACAGAGGGCCAAGTTAGTTCTGTAAAGATGGATCTTGAAGATATTCATATGGAGAAGTTATAATAACACAGGAATGTAAGTACTGTGGAGTGCTGTGGCCTTTACAAGAATTTTAAGAGCCAAAGTGTAAAGGCCCAAGAAACAAAAGGGAGGCACAGGCTAAATCTTTAGAAATATTTGTAGTCAACTGAGCAAGAGTGATGGATAAATTTTAGTAAAATTCCTTTTGGGATTGTATATTATATATCCACACTCTTAAGCAGCCTCCTGCCTCAGTAATGACTACCTAAATCAGTATGAGTTGATTTGTTCTGCTCAATGGCACAGTAGCAAATGTCGCAGGAGTAGAGACTTAAGTATTTATAAGTTGATATTTGCCTTCTGCTCTTAGACTTCTACAGCGACCACACACAAAACACAAGCCAACCTCCAGGAAAGTGAAAGAAACATGTGAAGAGCTCCTTCTGGTCAACCTGTCTTGCCAGCTGACTGTAGAGCCATGATTAAGGCCAGTTAAGAGGAGTGGAACCCATCCTAAGTAATTAACCTGTAGTTTGTGAGCTAACTAAATAGTTGTTATGAATCAATCATAACTCATGCAGGAAGAAGAGCCACCAAAGGAAACAATGAACTCATAGTAGATGAAAGTTGAAGTCATCTTTCTCAAAACAGTTAATAGAATGGCAAACGAAAGGCTTTGGGTCCGATGCCAAAGAAAGGTCAAGGGAACAAGAGAGAAAGGTAGTGGCCACTGACTGGTGAGTGTGCAATAAAGATAGAGATTTACAGAGGATCACTGCCATTTCTGTCTGTGACTCTGTACTGGGTGGCTTAGGCCTGTTGACTCATAGCAAAAGTATTGTATGAGACTTAGGTCTATCCAGAGAGGAAATGCATAAGCCATAGGGTCAGTAGAGTACAGCTGCCTCCACCTCTACTCAGAGTTTGCAGTGCTTTACAGGATTGTTTGGTTAGAATTTACAGCCTGTGTCTTGTCTCTAGGGTATCATTTGTATTGTCTAGTGGATCCCATATTTGGCAGATGAGATAGAATGAGAACAGACTGGGAATATATTTTTCCCTTATCAGATTGACTGTATCTACACTGTTTGAAAATGCAGTAGAGTTTTCTGATTGTATAAGCTGCCTTTAGGGCCCAGATTGTGGGAAGAGTGCACATAGTGCTAGATCTTGAAGAGAAGCAAATAAACAGATATTACTTTGAAAGAAATGTGATTGGTGCTAGATTAAAGCCATGTCAAGATTGGTGCTTGTTTGAAAATACCAAGACAGATTAATAACTTTAAAAATGCTTCAATGTGTAGCAATATACTTTGTCTAGACATTGAAAAATTCCTTTTCCATTAACAGTATGAAATAAAAAGAATGCCTCAGAGTCACTTATGCTTAAACCCTACTATGGGCCTCTGTGCTTTCTGGAAGTACCTTGGGACTGAGTTAGGTCTGTCCAGGTTTTTACTCTGGCATGCCATTACTACTGGACAGTTATGATACAATGGATTCCATGATGTTTCAGATAAAAACACTATAAAAGGTGACTCAGTAGCCTTTATGCCTGTGTTATATAATAGCTGATAAAACAGGCCAAACTGGTTTTGAGGTTGAATCACTGTGCTCTGGGCTCTGTCTTAGCAGAGGGCTGCCTTAGGGAAGTAATAGTTTAATAAAATGAGAGGTCATAGTACTGACTTAGGTTCTAGTAAGAAAATAGGAAGCAAAAGATGTACATGACAGATAGTGGAGGCTAAAGAATCACAGTAAATGATGTTTCACATTTGAAAGGAAATTTGGGAGTTAAAGAAACCCCTGATTCCTTCTAAAGCTTAAACATCCATTTCCAAAGTTACATAGTATAATACAATATTCTAGTTTATCAATAACTGAATTTTTATTAATCATTCCATCCATTTACATCTCAAATGCTATCCACTTCCCAGTTACTCCTCCATAATTCCCCCATCCCACAACCTCCTTCTTCTCCTTCCTCCCCTTTGCCTCTATGATGGTGCGTACTCACCCACCCACCCTCTCCCACCGCACCTGGAAATGACCAGGTTAATGAAAATGCCCACTGATTAAAAAAGGATCAATTATGGTTTATTTGTTCAATGATATATGACCCATTGGTTAAAATACTGACATGGATGATTCGCAGCACCAAGGATGATGTTTGAAAGCATAACATTGAGCTCAACATGTTTCAGAAGATGGGTGCGTGATTAAAGGGCTTACTGTACAGGTCAACAAGTGAGTGTGCTGGTCTACCTGTCATTCTAGTGTGAGGAAGACAGAGAGCAGGAGCCCCAGAGCAAATAGCTAGCTAATAGGCTCTGTGTTTGACTGAGAGACCCTGCTTCAGTGACTGGTATGGAGAGTAGGTGAGGAAGATCCTTTTCAATGTCAGTTGGCAACATCATTGTCTGCTAGAGAATGTGACATAACCTTCTCACGTTCTCCTGGCTTGTGAGTGTGTGCACATGTGTATTGTATTCCTTTGGCTCACCTCTTTCCTACAGAATCATGTAGGGAGTGCCCTTAGTAGGGATGCTATCTCTCACCACTGACAGCCAGGTCCATTACAAGAGAAAACAAGGCACGGAGAAAGGAGGAGGCCTAGACAAGAAGGGTGCACAGTGGATAAAAACACAGCTGACGAGAAGGGCTGATGGAAGAAGATGTAAAAGTAAAGCAAGGACTCTCTGGTCAGTAGCAGTGTAAGCAAATTCAAAGGAGATAAGTTAACATTTAAGCTAAGCAAATAAAGCTGGAGTATATGAGGAAGTAGAACGATTACAAGAAGGATTGATAAGCAGATAAAAGCATGAGTTAATTCGTGGTTGAAAAGACTTGCCCTGGAATCTGTGCCAAGTATGGAACGAAGTCTGACACACATGACTATTTGAGGAGGATGTGGGAATTCATGGAGGCCCATGATTTAATAATTATGTATTTTAACTATATTTTAAATACCCCTGGAGCTCTTGTGTTCATGTTATGTAAGCACATATACCAAGAAGATGAGCAAATTTTAAACCATGCTTGGTTACTACATCCAAAGTGAAGTATATATAATACTGGTCCCTGTCATTGACAGTTCTCAATTCTTTCCTTATTCTGTCTCCTTTATAGCATTCAGTTAATCTCTTTGGGTATTGTTGATTCTTCCAAAAGTAAAAAGAAAATCAACGGCATGTGCAGCCCTATTGTGTAGACACTGATAACAATTGACTTGACTTGCTTGAAAGGGAATTGGGCTATACAATGTGTATGCTGGTTAAAGCGAATCAGTATTGATACAGTAACTCTTTTACATTGGCTAATGGAAAATTGACCATAGAGCCAAGCTATTAAAAACAAAAGCATTACAATGAGAATTAAAGTAAGATAATGACCTTACTTTGGTACCCAAGGATTTAAGAAATCAGAAAAGGAAAACATCAATACTCTAAGATAGGCCTGACCATCTCCTCTGAGGTAGACATGAAATATGGGCTATCCAATGATAGAATGCTCCAAGAAATGCTCTGTAAGTAGTAAGAAAAGCATGATTAAGCCGGACAGTGGTGACGCACGCCTTTAAAGCCCAGCACTTGGGAGGCAGAGACAGGCGGATTTCTGAGTTCAAGGTCAGCCTGGTCTACAGAGTGAGTTCCAGGATAGCCAGGGCTACACAGAGAAACCCTGTCTCGAAAAAAAAAAAAAAAAAAGCATGATTATAAGTAGGATGGGAAATTGCTTTTTGAGAAGTTAAACATGAATTGGAGATGGTTTATACAAATTTTTGCATGATTCCAACATGCAACCTGTCTTCTCATTTGTGTGCAGTTAAGTAGATGTATATTCATCATCTCTCATTCTTCCTTAATGGGCAAAATGCAGTCTTCTCCTTCCTTCTCAAAGAAGCATTTTCTGCTGATTTGACTGTAAAAGTAACCTCACAGAAGCTGATCTTCCTCCGATACAAAGGGACAATATCTCCTTGGAAATACTGTCTGCTCAACAGTCCTGTGACAATAAAATCCTCCTCAAAACATGGTGTTTTCCACATTTCTCACTGCGTCGTTGCACCCTCGCTGGCCTCTGAGCAGGCTTCGTGGTTGAATTTTGAACAGCGGGCATTAGGAGAAGAATGGACTCAACGCGTTTCTCCAGCCTATGTTTTAAATTGGGCATTTGAGATATTTTAGCAAATCGTGGTTGCCGTGATTTTGTGCCACCAGAAGGCAAGGGTAGTATCAATGATGAATAGTTTAATTTGATCCAGCAGACAGCCAATGTGTTTGCTGAAAGCAGCGGGAGTGGCCAGCTCCCTGCCTTGCAGATTCTAACAACTTCCTTTAGCTGTGGATTTCAGCCTGTGCTGAGAGAGAAGGGCCAAGTAGCCCTTTGCTAGTGATTTGTCCTGGAAAGAGGCTTTTGCCCAGCCAAGGGTGCAAACTGATCTAATTTCCAGAAACAAAGCTTATGCTCAAACTGATTCCAAAAACAGCAGCCTGGTCTCACTCTGTGGTATCTTTTCTATCCAAATGCCTTTCCTGGGATTGAAAAGCAAAATTAAATCCCATTTAATCAAATGTACAGGTAATTGTGATAAACAAGGAGGTATAGAAGGAGAGAGAAAGTAGGAGGTATGAGGACATGAATCAGGGACTTTTAAGAAACTGGGAAGGCAGGCAAACAATGCTAGGATTTCTATTACAAAGTGGCAAGTGTCCATAAACCACAAATGTGCTACTATAAATAGAAACCATAGAAACTGAGGCTCACCTGCTTGCTACTTATTCACAGGTAGTTGTTAAAACACAGAAACCCTGGACAGTTAAGCTCAGCCAACAGTACTGAGTCAGTCTTCAGTCAGTCTTATTAGAGGGTTCTGAATGTGTGTTCTAAGTGGAAGGGTAGGAGGGCATCACAGTTGTGGTTAAATTGGAAAAGAATAAGGTTGTTAGCACATTTAGGATGTACGTGATGCTGCAGCATTCTCTGGGCTCAATTGAAGTGTGATATGTGGGTATTGATTTCTTATAAAAATTCTTGACTGCTCTTAAGTTCACTGCTATAATTTAAATTCTGGTTGGAAGGGCACACAGCAGCAGACAAATAAAATCAATATTCTTACCTTTTATAAAACAATTCTTGACTCCATTTCCCCTCTGGCTACTGCTTATGAAACTGCTCTCTCAAACAGCAGAGCTCTTTGAAAAAATTGTCTGAACAAGGAGTCCTATTTCTTTCTTTTAGTTTTAGCTTTAAAAATATTTTAAGTGTGTGTACATGCATGTGTGTGTGTTTAAGAGAGAGAGAGAGAGAGAGAGAGAGAGAGAGAGAGAGAGAGAGAGAGAGAGAGAGAGAACATCTGTGGAGGTCATAGGGCAACTTTATGGGATTTGGTTTTCTCTTCTTCCACATGAGTTATAGATATTAAACACAGGTTGCTAGTCTTGGGTAATTAATTGCCTTTATCCTCTAAGCCATCTTCAAGGTGCTGCCTTTATTTATTTTTATAGTGAAAATATATAACACTTGCAAAATTATACAAAAAAGTGCCTTCAATCCATCAATTACCTTCTACATATGGGAATCTTTTAAAACATAGTATTTGTATTAAGTTTTCAAAACATTTTCCTAGTTAGGGTTTCTATTGTTGTGATGAAACACCATGCCAAAGCAACTTGGTAAGGAAAGAGTTTCTCTGGCTTACACATCTTGGATCACAGTCCTTCAAGGGAAGCCAGACAGGAACTCAAGCTGGGCAGAAGGCAGGAGCTGGTGCAGAGGTCATGGTGGGACTACTTACTGGATTGCTCCTCATGGCTTGCTCAGGCTGCTTTCTCAAACAACCCAGGACCATCAGCCGAGGAATGGCAGCACCCACAATGGGCAGGGCTTTCCTTTATCAATCACTAATTAAGGAAATGCTGTACAGGCTTGCCATAGCCCAATTTTCTGGAGGCATTTATTCATTTAAGTTTCCCTCAGATGACTGTAGCTGGTGGCGATTTGACATGCAACTAGCTAGCACATTTCATGTATTTATACAGTATATTCTACCTCTTATGAACCGCTAATGAGACAGTCTTGCTCAGTTCTGTCGAGGGCCAGTGGATAAACTCTTGCTAGGTACAGACAGATATCCTGGAATCACTCTGACTCCCATTTTCCTCTCCTATTTCACTTCCAGTCAATCACTGTGTCATTTTGCTTCTTTTCATTTAGTATGTACTAGCAACCAATCATCCCTCCCTATATATTTTAAGATCCCCTTTGATCTTTCAGTCTGGTTTAGTGTGCTAGCTTTTTGCCAATGTTCTTGATTTAGCCTATCCTCTACAAAAACTACACCAAACCTAAGATTAAATGTCAGAAAATTAAAAAAATTCTTTTCTACTCTAAATCCTCTTGCATCTTACTGTCTTATTCAAGTAACACTCCACTCCCCCAATATCTCTCTCTATGCATCTTACCCCTACTCTGAGGCTCTGTTTCCATATATCTCTGGGTTCTTCTTCTTCTTTTTTTTTTTCTCTCAAAACCTTCTCTCTTTTATTTATATATTCCCACTTCAAGTGAAGTTAGTCTTAACTCAAGGTCTTTCACTCATTCAGCCATGCCAGTATATAGGAGCCTAAAACAACTTCTACCCGAACAGGGACTTGAACCCTGGACCCTCAGATTAAAAGTCTGATGCTCTACCGACTGAGCTATCCAGGCTCTTGAGTTCTATTCTTATTAGTCAGATTTGGCTCCTCCTACTCCTGCCACAAGCACCCCTACTCCTTTTTCTGGTGGGAGTCAGAGGGGCCTAGTTAAAAATTCATTTTGTAACATTTTGTCTGAAGTCTCATGTTCGATTTCAATTGTTCAGTAAGTCATAAAGAAACAGAAAAGAGTTTCTTTATGACTTAGTAAGCATAAAGAAATAGAAACTCTCAACTACTGTTTGATAGCTGGAGCCCTTTGTGAATGGTCTTGAGACAAGGGACCTTGCTTATCCTAACCCACTGACCTACAATGATCTCAAGTGACCCCAAATGTTTCATATAAAAGGCGGCATCTTTAGCTGTCTTTTGTGCATACTCTCACCCTAAAGTCCGGGAAAACAGTCAGTTTTAAGTTTTATTGATATTATGAGGGAGTCCCACTATTCTCACTAAAAATTTTAATTAGCTTCTGCTGAGAGTTCATCTACGTTTGACATTTCAAACGAAATCTCAAACATGGCTGCCCATGTTTCACTGCATAGTTTGGAAACAGTCTTTTCTACTCATTGTATTTTTTTTTTTTGAATCATAAAGGAGAAATTTTGATGTCTAACACTAGACTTTAGTGTTTCTAACAAGACAAAATGCTATGTAATCAATAAACAGGCATGTACATTTTATACCAGACATTTAAATATATTTATATGTTTAAAAAAAGATTTGATTCTTTTAGTGAACTCATTGCAACATGAATATTTATAAAATAGCTCTGAATAAGGCAAAAATAATCTGGGTACTTCCATAGTGCCCCCAGAAAACAACTGTTTGAAAGATATGTCTCCCTCCCCTAAGAAACTAAAGACAGTCATGAAATAAAAATGGATATGTGTTTGCTGTAATGCCACTTGACATTTTAATTGTAATTAGTAGGACCTTTGATATTAACTAACAATTATTAGCATTGTAAACTGTTTAAACACAGACTGTAATATCAGTGCTCAGTAGATTATGAACATTCATCAGTATACTTCATGGTTATTGAAGGGTTCTCTTTCAATGCTGAATCACTGAATTTATTAAACCTATCACATGGATGTGACTGTTCTGCTATGCTCATTTGGTATGTAGTTATCATTGCTTTTTCAGATACTGTGGCTCTGGAGACAGAGTCTGTCATGTGATTTCAGTATGCAGGGTTTACAAGGGTCCATTCTCAGGGTGAGGGGATAGCCGAGGGGTAGTGCTGGGGTGGGGCAGTGCAGCCTTCTCCTGTTGATGTTTCTTATGTTAGTATCGTGTGTTTGAAAAATAGGGGTAAGTATTTGTTCTCTTACAATGTTAAAAACTAGTAAGTGCCCACTACAGATTGTTTAAGTAAACACCAGGAGATGTGGCTACTGCAGGAATTCAGAACAGCTGAATGCCTGCAATAATTTTCATTTCAAAAGTCCTTTCATTTTTTAAAAATGAATTTTACCTTCAAGTATAATCAATTGCATTGTATTTTAGAGCTATGATAATATGGCCAAGTTCACAATAGTGACATCCTAAAAAGAATAGGCTGTATCTACTTGTAGCTGATTCTAAGGTATTTTGATGAGTGGGGTGTAGGACCATCCCTGGACCCCATTTATAATTGGCTGGTATATATGAAGCCCAATGGTATGAGTCCTTATTTACTCACACTGGAATGACAGTTGGGAAGAGGTGAGCAGCATTGTTCTGAGTGCACTTGCTCTGGTTTCTCTGATAAATATAGTTTTAAAAACTCAAGTTTAAATCCAGTTTATATTCTTTCTGTCTAGACACTGCCTCTTCACATGATTTTTTGCTTCTCAGAAATTGACTTAAGAGTCTTTTATTCTTTATTATATATTGTCTTATGGTGACATTCAAAAACATTATTAAGATATCTTCAAGTGTCTTGCATCAAAAATACTGCACAGGCAGAAGAATGCTTCCCTGATGTGTGTATGCAGGTGTCCTCTACAACGAAGGGGTTTGTGCGCATAGTCTACATTTTAATGCATTTTATTTTAAGACGAGACTTTGTCTTTATCTTAGCTTTTATAATTTTCATTATAATCCTGTCACATGAATGTAATATAGCTTATTGGAGCTTGTTTAACAATCAGAATTTAAGCTCTGGGGCATTATCCATTATTTACAGTGTTTTGAATAGTACAGTAGTAACTGTCTTCCAACATAAAGATTCTGCCCTCCATGCTTTGTAGAATTTTGTTAGCATTTACTCCCAGAATCGGAGTCAATAAGCCCAAGGCTGGACAGCTAGTGGGCAGGCTCTTATTGCTAATGTTAAATTTGTTTTTATAAAAGAGTCCAGTAACCGAGTAGTCCTATGTTCATAAAAATCCTTATCACTATTTGGAATTACTATGGTTTTTTCTAACAGTGGGGAACTTCTTTTATACTTATCAATTTTAAGTTTACACATGTGACTCTTGTATGTTTACGTGTATCTGTGTGCACATTTATGTGAATGCTCATGTATTTGTAGGTTAATAGGACAGAGGCAACTCCCTCTTGTCTTCTGTTTTCCTTCCTCTGTTCTTCAGGCTCTGTCCACCATAGTTTTTAAGACAGTCTTCCTGGACCTTACCAATAGGCAAGACTGGCTAGGCAGTGAGCCTCGCATGTCTGCCTTCTCACCTTTGGGATTACCATGCAATGTACCACATCTATTCTTTGTATGTGGCTACTTGGGACAGAACTCATACATCTGTGCTTGCCTGGCAAGTTCTATCTATCTATCTATCTATCTATCTATCTATCTATCTATCTATCTATCTATCTATCTATCTATCTCACTCTAGATTTTATTCTCCCCTATCTCATCCACCCTCCAACTGTTCCACATCCCATACCTCCTCTCTACCCTTGTCTCCACGGATGTCCTCACCCCCGACCCCCACCCCACCTGACCTC
This sequence comes from Mastomys natalensis, assembly GCA_021653895.1. Taxonomy (NCBI): domain Eukaryota; kingdom Metazoa; phylum Chordata; class Mammalia; order Rodentia; family Muridae; genus Mastomys; species Mastomys natalensis. Next base: position 31,684 of record JAJTUV010000384.1, read on the forward strand.
TAAACTCCCTGGGGCTTCCAGGCTCTTGATGGTTAGGTGCATCATCTCTGATTGAACACAGACCCAGCAATTCTCTGCTGTATTGTTGTTTTGTATTGCATTTGTATTGTATGTGTTGGAAGCCTTATATCAGCTGGCATATGCTTCCTTTTTGGTGGTCCAGTGTTTGAGAGATCTCGGGGACCCAGGTTAATTGAGACTGCTGGTCCTCTTACAGCGTTGCCCTCCTCCTCTGCTTCTTTCTGCTTTTCCCTAATTCAACCACAAGGATCAGCAGCTTTTGTCCTTTGGTTGAGTGCAAATATCTGCATCTGACTCTTTCAGCTGCTTGCTGGGTCTTCTGGAGGACAGTCATGATACGTCCCTTTTTGTGAGCGCCTCACAGCCTCAATAATAGTGTCAGGCCTTGGGACCTCCCCTTGAGCTGGATCCCACTTTGGGCCTGTCACTGGACCTTCTTTTCCTCAGGCTCCTCTCCATTTCCATCCTGCAGTTCTTTCAGACAGGAACAATTCTGGGTCAGAGTTTTGACTGTGGGATGGCAACACCCTCCCTCATTGATGCCATGTCTTCCTGCTGGCAGTGGGCTCCTTAAGTTCCCTCTTCCTACTGTCAGGCATTTCATTTAAGATCCCTCCCTTTGAGTTCTGAGAGACTCTCATCTCCCAGGTCTCTGGTGCATTCTGGGGGTTCCCCCCCAACCTCCTCCCTTCCAAGTTCTTTACCAAGTTAGTTATATAGCCATCTCTGCATATTCTTCTTATAATTGCATTTTTCTAATTAAATTTAAACCTTTGACTATTTGTAAATTGAGAATTTCCCTCACTATAGACCATGCTAAAGAGAATAACAAGTTCAATAGATTGCTAAGGTACTATAACAAGATAATCTATTATCTCATATTGGGTCAGGGGGTCCATTATATTCTGAGATGACTTTATCTTAATTAAATTTTTAGTGATTTCATTGCAAATGGGGTCACATTGTGATGTAAGGAGGGAGACTGGCAATTTAATCTATGAACTTTTAGGGGAGGGGTGAGCCTACTTCAACTCAAAGCATTCCTTAGTGGGACACTGCTTGATGTCAGAACTGTGCTCTCTCATTGTCTTTAAAATCACTGCATGAAGTAGTTAGTGATTGTTGCCTTCACTCCATGTAAGTCTGTAACACATCTTTTCCACTGTATTTGATAACTTAGAATGCTTCACAGGCAGCTCTTTAAGGCTTGATTCTAGGCCCATAGCAGCTCATCAACTTGGAACTAAAGCAAACCTTATGACCCGCGGCCAGTGTTTTGGGGAGACACTGTGAACTTGTCATCTCTTCCTTGCTTCATGTCTTGTGCCCCGCTCCCTCTGGCTCATCTTCCTTGACTGTTCAATCTTTACAGTTTTGATATTTAATTGAACATCATCATTCACTTGTTAGACTGCATTTTTCCCTTCTGAAAATCATTTGTAGAATAATTACTCTAATCTTTTTTTCTTCTTAAAACATTTCTTTTACTGATTACTCTCATTGACAGAGGGCCCAGCTCTGTCAGTAAAAACAAACCTCAACAAACCTCATGGTCTGGTTATGTGGTTTGATTAGAATTAGATTTAGATTAGGTCAGATTAGAATTAGATTAGAAAAGTATTAGCCACCTTTCTTATTGCTGTGACTTTTGGCCTCAAACTCAGAAATCCACCTGCCTCTGCCTCCCAAATGCTGGGATTAAAGGTGTGCACCACCACTGCCCGGCTTGGCTTACAGTTTTAGGGGCTACAGTCAATCTTAAAGGAGAAAGCACAGCAGCAGGAAGGGGAGATGACTAACTGTGTTGCATTTCCACTCAGGGAGGATGGATCAGTCGGAAAATGGGACTAAGCTACAAATTCCCAAGATCAGCCCACAGTGACCCACTTCTTCCATGGAAGCTCAATGCCTTGAGCTTTAGATCTATATTGGCCCTCTAATTGTTCTTATTGTGTTCTTGTCATGGATGTAAAATATTAAAGACATGTAGTTTCTGAGCACTAGATGCCGTGTATTGCTTGAGGCTAGCCTCAGCATGGAATTTCATCTATTCAGCCTGACTCATCTGCTTTCTCACTGCATGTTAGCACTCTGGGACTTTTCCCTTTGACATTTTCTTGAGAGTAAATGTTTAATTCTTTTCCAAAGCCTTACAAATACAAATTATTTTTGCTTTACATTTTCTTCCTTGTGGATAGTGGAAACTGAATTTTGCATAATGATGTGGACACTTTTTCATGTTTTTATTAGCATAAAATAATGGTCAGTGTGTAAAACAATGGATGTCATTGTGAGTTTTTAATTCTTGTGTGTAACAAATTTTCATCAAATGTACCCCTTCATTTGAACACTTTGTGTATACAGTATATAAATAGTTTAGAGTCCTGTATTACAGTAATTTGTAATCTAGAAACATATATATATATAATATATATATATATATATATATATACACATTCAAGTTCCTCTTTTTCTAGCTCTTTTAATTTCACTGCAATTTTTAGTAGAGGAGTAATTTTTAAATATTGATGTCTTTGTGGTACTGGCTGGTGATGGATCCCAGGGCTTTGCACATGTTAACAAGTTTCTATCACTAAATCATATCCCAGGATATTGTGATTTTTAAAAATTATAATCAGTTTATTTTTATTTTTGCTTTTAAAAATTTTCATATATCTACTGTCATCTATCTATCTATCTATCTATCTATCTATCTATCTATCTATCTAATCTCCCTGTATGTGTATGTATGTGTGTGGGTGTGCATGTATGTATACATGCACACCATGGTACACATGTAGATATGAGAGGACAATTTGCAAGAGTGACTTTTCTTCTACTGTATGGGACCTGAGGATCAAACTCAGGTCCTCAGGCTCGGAACAAATGTCTTTACCTACCAAGCCATCTCATTGGCCCTTTATCTTATCTTGAGATGATTATAGATTTAATTGTAAATGATAAAAAAAAAATTCCTGTTTCATTAATGGCAACAACTTTCAAAGCTAGTACAATATCACAAACAGGTGAAGCTACAGACAATTGCACTCATACAGGGCTGTCTCCTTCTGCTCGGAGACAGCAGCCCTGCTTCATTCTGCTTCTTATCCCCACCTCCTCTGTCTTGCTTTCAGCTTCCAGTCCTGGTACCAGCAAGCATGAATGTGTATACATTTAACTCAGTTTCAAGACTATCACCTAATATATCTAATATATTTGGAATTTGCTTTCTTCATCCAATAAAAGTTCCTAGATTTTCATATAGATTGCTATGCATTTGTATCTTCCTTTTTAATTGTTTCACAATATTTTATGGTTTGAATGTACATAGCACAAATATCATTTACTCTCTAAGAGAGCTCTGAGTTGTTGCCAGTCTCTGGATTTTATGAATGAAGACACCGAAAACATTTTTTTTCTACAGATTTTTGTGAACATAAATTTTCATTTCGTTGGAACAAATGCCCAAGTGTATAATTGCTAGGCCATATGGTACTCCATCTTTAATTTTAATAAAAATCTGCCATACTATTATTACAAATGGCTCTTCCATTTTATTCCTACTAACAATGGGCGAATGGCCCAGTTTCTCTACATCCATATCAGCATATCATAGTTATGAGTTTTTACATTAGTTATTCGTGTAGTGATAACATGTCCTAATTTTAATTTATTTTCTCAATTATTAATGATGTTGAACATCTTTACATGTTTATCCTTCCACATTTTACTTTCCAAGAAATCTCTCTGGATGTTTTTACCCGATATGTTAGGATGAAATTTTTTCTACTACTGATCTTTGAGAAATTCCTTATAATTATACATATTAATCTTCTGTGAGATATATGATTTGTAAACACATTATCTAATTTTTATCAATCTATACACTGTCTCCTTAAACAGAAGCATTTAGACAACCAAAGTTTCTTTCTATGAGGAGGCTTATTTTCTTATGTGATAGTTTCTTTGTGATAATAGGTAGTTTCTCACAGATAATTTCTCTGTGACAGTTTTCTGTCATTGTGACAAAATCTGCGGGCAAACAACTTACAATGAGCAGTGTTATTTCAGTTTTTGTAGTAAGAGATTAAAGTCGATGGGTGCTTGCCTCTGTTGCTTTGCCTCTGTAAAACAGTATATCAGGGTAGGAGTACACAGTGAGTGAGATCTACTCACATAGTATCCAGGAAGTAAAGAGAGATGTGCCAGTGTCCCCTTCAAGGGCACACCTCCAATGACCCAGCTTCCTCCCAGGAATCTCTGCTTTTTAAAGGCTCCACTATTTCACACTAAACCTTTAACACAGGCCTTTGGGAAATATTCCAGATTCAAAGAAGAGAAAATTATTTGTCTAATCTTGGGTTCTGAAGACTTCGTTCTAACTTTTTGATTTGAGATTTTTAATAAAAGAGTTATTTGTTCTATATCATACCCCTCCCTCTCTGCATATAGGCCAGAGGTCAATTCTGATGGCTTCCTTCAAGCACTTCTCCATATTACTTTTTGATAGGCTCTCTGAGTTAGCCTGGGGTTCATTGGTGAGGCTGCAGGCAGTGATCTATAGGAATCTACCTCTGTCCACTTCCCCATTGCAGGAATTTCAGACATAACTTTTCCTAACTGGCTTCCTTCATGAGTGCTGGGTGTGAAACCCAGGTCCTCCTTGCTCTATGATAAGCCCTTTACAGACTGAGTCATCTCTGAAGCCCACTACCCACTTATCGAAAGGAACCAATATTCTTGGTCTCAGAGTTGGAACCTGCGCTGGTGAATCAATAGAAGAGAGACTATGAAAATCGTTGTCTACACAGCTGAAGTCTTTCTGTTCAAAATATTTTTGATGGTTCTAAGCATTGTGAAGAATGACAAAGTAACTTTTCTGTAGATGTGGCCATGAAAAAAAAAGGAAGGACATAGACAGGACCAGTGCTCTCTGGGCATTGTTTGGCTACTGGTGGGTTATGTTGGTGGGATGAAGGACATTCAATAGAAATGTCAATATGAGATTAAGATGTTCTGTATTTTCCTATTGGGTTCTATTTTCCCCTTTCGAATAGTTTGGTAAGAAGTATACGCTGGGAATAGAGAATGATTACCTCACCTGGAGAAGGGTCTGCATTCAATTAGCATCATGGTAAAAAAAAATGAAAAATAAATGTAGAATTATTAACTCTGTTTTTACAGATGAGGAAACTAAGCATTCTAATTATCAGTCAAGCAGCTAAGTTTGGATTAAAGCATGAAACAGTGGCAACTTCTTCCCTCATCCCTGTTAAGGAAGTAACTTGGTTGGACTGACCTTAATATCGGATAATTACACTGTACAAAGATTAGTGATAGGAAACATTACTGAGAAATAGAGTATAATAAGGAAGAATACAACCATGGACAACGGGCGTTTGGCTCTTAGAATGGGAAGAGTCATTTAAAAGGCCAAATGCATAAGCACATATCTAGAAGCTTGATTATTTCTAGAGAGAATTTGGTTATATGGAAGGTTATATGGAAGGTTATATGGATCAGACATAAGTCTGTGATGACTTCACCATTAGCGGCAGGAGTTTCGGTGAAACTGCAGTTAGACACAGCAAAGGTACCCCACATAGATATGTAAGATAAGATTTCATTCAGTTTTCTAATAAGAGTAAAAAAATATATATATTTTTGATTAGTTTCTGGTCCTATTATGTAATTTCTGACTCCCCCGCCAATTAGAAGCATATTTCACCTCTGCCGTCACAGATGAGTTGCTGTGCTGACACCAGATCTGAGCTTCGACTGGATTTCTGAGCATTGCGGAAGTTCCTGAAGCTTTGTAAAGGAAGAAACAGTGGCAGCTGGGCTGAGGTCATTGGTGTGTGTCTTCAGGCCTCGCCGATTCCAGCTCCTTTCCTTCCAGTAGTCTAAAATTCTTGCTGTCCTTTGATTTAAAGCCGTCTCTCCAGAAGCCCTTTTGTTTTATCTTAAAGGTAAAGATCCTAACAGGAAGTAGATATTGTCTGTAAGCAGCCCTTTGATGAGAATAAGATCTTAAAAACAGCAGAAGACAGAACAGTTAAGGGTCTGATGTGTGTGTGTGTGTGTGTGTGTGTGGTATGGTGTGTCTGTGTGGGACACTGTCTCTGTGTAATGGTGGATGTGAGGTAGAAGGAGTTATTGTCTCTCACTATGAGATGGTACGTGTGAGGTGTTTGTGTCTCTCTGTGTGTGATGGTGTGTGTGTGTGTGTGTGTGTGTGTGTGGCAGTGTCTCTCTGTGTGATGGTGTTGTGATGGTGCATTTGAGTGTGTACATGCTGACTAGTTTTGTGCCAACTTGACACAAGCTAGAGCTAGAGTTGTTTTTGGAGTTCTTTTTCTCAATTGAGAAAAATCCTCCACAAGATTAGCCTGGGGGGCATTTTCTTGATGAGCAAGGCCAGACAAACCATGCAAAGCAAGTCAGTAATCAGAGTTCCTCTGTGGCTTCTGTTCCAGTTCCTTCTTCCAGGTTCTCATCCCAAATTCATTTGAGGAATGAGGAAGTAGAAGCCAAATAAACCTTCTTATTCCCAAGTTGCCTTTGGCCATGGTATTTCATTGCAACAGTAGAAACCTTAAGTGGGACAGTGTACTTATATGTAATGGTGTTTTTCTGGTGGTTGATGTGTATAGGTTATCAGATGCTCATGGCTGCAGAGACATAAACTTCAGGAAGAAGTTTCCTGAGGTCAGACTCTGATTCAGTACATTTATAAACAAGGCCAGTCTTGCTACCTTTATGTCCAAACTAAGGAAGCATAAGGTTAATAAAAAAAAAACAAAACAAAAAAAAAAAAAAAAACAAAAAAAAAACAAAAAAAAAACTAACATATCAGATACTGTTGCTTTAAATTTTTTTTATTAGAACATGTTGAATGTACAAAAAATAATGGGTTTCAATGTAACATTTTCTTTTAAGATTATAGCGCATAAAGTACAGCATACTTTAAACATATTCTGCCATTACTTTCTGTTTATAGGATCTAAGGAGAGAACAGTGATGTTGGTCATTACAGACATTGATAGATGTAAAATTTGCATTTGAAGTCTAGGTTATTTTCTGTCCTATTAAAAAAAAAGCAACAATAGTTTTCAAGACAATGTGACAAAACTTAAATTAGTTGCAACAATTCTCTGTATTCAATTAAAGAGTATGTGCCCTCCTCCACAAATTAGTTTTTTAAAAGTAAGTTTAAAAAGATTTACTTAGGGCACTGGGGAGATGATTAAGGGCCCTAGTTATTCTTCCAGAGAATCCAGGTTCAGTTCTTAGCATCCACGTGGCAGCTCACAACTGTCTGTAACTCCAAATCCAGGGGACTGACACCCTCACACAGACAGATTTAAAGGCAAAACACTAATCACTTAAGAAGATTGACTTTTATTGTATGTGTTTGTGTGAGTGTTTACGTGTATGCATGTGCAGTATGTGCATTCCTGGTGCTCACGAAGTCCAGAGGAGGTCATCAGATTCCCTGGCATTGGAGTTAAAGGCAGTTGAGAGCCACTGGGTGTTGTTGCTGGGGACAGAACCTGTTACGTGCTCTTAACCACTCAGCTCTCTTTGCACTGTCCCTAAATAACTTTTATAAAGCACAGTTTACTACAGTGAAACACAGGCCATAGGTTGCTTTTCAATGAAGTTTGGTAAATTTATATTTATAAACCATGTATATACACACACTTAATATCTTCATTTCCTCAGAAACTCTGTGCCTCTTTCCCTCCTTCAGCCCAGTGGCTTGTTGTGATGCCAACATTGCTTCCCTAACCCTGGCTTTTAATCCTTCCAACTTCTATCCTTTATTTTTCCCTATGGCCATTTCTTATTATTATCTTAGTTTTTGCATTTTAGTTTTCTTTTGTATTTACTTTTTCCTCTTTTATTTGAATTTCATTCAATGGAACATATTTGTTACAGCCTTCATAAAGCTCTAGAGATATTTGCATTATGATGTTCTTAGGATATTTATGCTGCATAAATTTTGTGACCTTTGTGGTCAATTATTTTCCCCCTAGAAAGTAATATGACCACGGGTACAGATTACATTTTGACTGATTACTACAGTGCAGTGAAGACTGCAAGGAACATAGAGAGATCACAAGGCAGAAAACCCTTATTCTTTTCTTATCAAACTAGACCCCTAACACTAGTGTTTTAAGAGGAGTTGGAGGCACATTTATGTACTTCGGCCTGTTGCCCTTGACAGGGCCTTCTCATAACCTCTGCCTTTCCAGTTGCTGCGTGAGGTTTTATCCATGCCATTGGCATATTGATCACACACGTCAATTGTGAAGCATTTCCTCCTGACACATTCCTCTGGAAATGTATTTCTCCAATTATCTGGCATCAAAATGATGAATAGCATGGTTACATTTTTTATTTTTTTTTGCCCTTCTTTTTGAAGCAGCCTACTTGAATGTTTCCCCCAAGCTAGTGTGGAGTGAGTGCAATCTTGTCATTACTACAGTAGCTCGCAGTAAACCTCAACGAATTTATATATATATGTTCTGCAGAGTCCATGCATGGCCCCCATGATTTGGGGCTGATTCCTGTTGGTGAGGAAATAAAGAGAAGGGAGATGGGACGTGGACAGAAGCTGGGATCCAGTGCTCTGGCTTCTCTGATGAAGAAGCCACAGAGCTCTGGAAGCTCAGCATGTTTTTTTCTTAATATGTATTTAAACTGTGAGATACCATTATTGCATACAGTTCAATCAAGGAGGCGGGCTATTTCACACAGATAAACAAGGAGGCAGGCTTATAGTGTGCAGCTGGATCAAGGAGACAATTTTAGTTAATCTTAGTAAGAGTGGTCTCAGTAGAGGAGTACTTGTCAGCTAGTAAATAAGGATGGAGGGTAAGGAATAGAATGCTTCGGTGGGTTTTTCTGCCCACACCATCAACATCCAGAGCAGAGGAAGGCTTTGCCATTCTCTGAGTCTCACTCTGGGGAAAAGCTTTGCCCTTCTTCTATGAGTCTGATGCTTTCGGGATCCTTGACATGGGCTAGCTCATTTCACTAACACACATTGACTTAGGATTCCACTCAGAACTGTCTCCATGCCCTACAATCTTCTTTGAAAGATTTCTCACATTTAGAAAACTTTTCAGATATTCATGAGAAGTAAGATTAGTAGGTATCCTTGTTGAATCTGGGTGCTGGGGAAAAGCCAATTTAAAACAGAGTTATTTATTCTCATTTATGTGTTGATGTGAGTTTCTGTGTGAGTGAATACCATATGTGTCCTGTGTGCGCAGATTCCCATGTGACTGTGGGAGTAAATGTCATATGTGTGTCAGTGTCTCCATGTAAGATTCTATGTGAATGAATGCCATATGTGTGCAGGTGCCCCCAGAGGTCAGATACAGGTGTCAGATCCCTTGGAATTGCAGTTGTAGTCACTTGTGACTATCAAAATAGTTTCCCACAGAAAACTTATGAGTCTACAGCATTGACAATATGAGGGAAACATTGTCTTTACAAAAAATAATACAAAGTTATATATTCAAAGTTCGACAAGAAAGCTGTATTATCTTTGTATTACTAAAACACTGCACAGAAGTAAGGAGGGACCGTTCATTTCAGCTCATGGTTTCAGAGAGATTTCCTTTCATCAGATGCCCGTGATATTATAGTGGAGTGAGTGCCTCTGTGGCAGTGGGTACATGAAGAGGAGCACTGCTGACAAGATTAATATCTAGACTTAGGAGTGAGTACTGGCATGAAAGCCCCAAGCTTATCAAGCTGCCCCTGCCAGCAGCCAGAAGCTCTGAAGACTTCGAGGCCTTTGGCACAGGGCCCCAAGACAGAGATGTAGCTTGAATGCTGGGGACATAAGTGTGGGCAAACACTTCATATGCATACCATAACAGAAGAGAATAATGTAAGTAGACACATGGAAGAGAACATTCCATGTCATCTAGAGAGTATGACAGATAACATCTGTTACAATAATTACAATGTTGATTGACTTCATTCTGAGTACTTCTCCTATAGTTTTATTCTTTTCCACTCTTCAGATGACAGTGATTTTGCAATGTTCTTTCCTTTTCATTTTAACATATATTTGTGTGCATGTGTGTGTGTGTGCATTTGTGTGTGTGTGTGTTCATGTGAGTGTTCCATGACATGGCATATGTGTGGAGGTCAGAGGACAACTTGCAGGAATGAGACTTCATTTCCCACCATATTGATCCTGGGGATTGAACTCAGGTCATTCAGCTTGTGGCAAGCCCACTGAGCCAGCCCATCAGCCCCACAGTATCATTTTTTTTTTTTTTATTGAAAGAATAAGGAACAGTTTGGTTTTACCTTTGAAATGTTTCTTTAAATCCTTGTTAGTACTTTAGAAAAGCTTCCTGAAGTGTCAGCACTCATTTTATGCTGCATCATCCATCGCTTCCAGATTGCCTAAGTGTTTATTTGATGTCCCTCCATTTTCTCCTTTCACATTTAGATTTGTATGGACCCAAATCAACATCTAAACAACAGATACAGCTTCATGTTTGGCATCATAAAGTCCTATTGTGTTATTCTCCAAGAAAAAGTTTAGAATCTGAAAAGTTTCTCTTCACAGCTCCTAACTGTTAATTATTTTAGACCTACCCTGGAAAGCTTAAGGACTAATCTATGCTGCTCAGTTCCCAGTTTTCCCAGTTTAAATAGATCACATCAAATGCTTTGTGCATGTGCCAACATGGGCTTTGCTTATAATTTGCATGGCAAACAATTTGGTTCCCTTTCACTCACTCTCTGCCCCTGTCTTGTAATATCTGAGATTGGGGCCCCTGCCCTGACTACTCTATACTTCACAAGAATGAGGCCAAAGTGTAGATGATGACACTGTGACGTCTAAAGTGGGATTGAAATGGAAGTGGAATTCTTCTTGTGACCATTTTGTCACCTTGCTTGTGTGACTGTTGATCACATGATTGACCAGGGCTAGCTCATGACTGGCAGATCTGACTTGATGCATTGCTCTGTATCAGTGCTTTTCTCTGTGTTCATATTTTACTATCTTAAATTCTTTAGTCATCTTTAAGTTTGACTACAAGACTCACGTCCCTAAATAGCCATTTACTCATCACTCATGTATTTATGTTACAGTTTTGAGGATGTATTTAATGCCTGGTGCTGTCCTGGGCCTGGGGATTGATTGGAGTGATAGGCTAAAATCACAGTTGCTTAGACGTTGTAGGAAAAAAGTAGACTTAATCAAATATGCCAAAAACTGAAGCACACCAAGGAAAAGACTATGAAAGGAAGGGAGGGCTCACAGTGCTCAGACGTGCTTGATCTGAGGAAGAAGACGGCTTTCATTCTAAACACAGCTCTAAGGCATAGCCCCATGGTGAGTGGAAGTCAGTCTTTTCCAATTAACCTACCATCATTAACCATGCAGAAATCTCTTCCCCTCGGCTGTTTGATTCCTGTTTCCAAAACTCTTGGCTCTTCAGGTTTTGTGCCTCCACATTCCAACAGCAGGTGGTTTGAAACTATAAGATTTAGAAATATTTTTCATGAGTCATGAAAAATAGTCCAAAGGTTACTATGTAGCTATTGTCTGCTCTGTCTTCTGCCCTTTTGTGTTAGATGAAGAGGTTAGCCTGCCTGGCCTTTTAATTCCCAGAGAAGTTGTGCTATCAGTTTATCAGTTTATATATGTTATCAGTAATTTAGCTGTGGAGTCAAATTACTGAGCTGCGGTTTGCTAATTATTAATCGAAGCTGTTGAAGGGCGATGCTTTCAGTTTCCTGAAATTCCTGTGGCTCACCCTTCCACAAGCAGCGCTGTCATCTCGGAGTGCAGCCCCTGGGTGACCTGGTTTAGAATTCTCCACTGCTTTTGAGACCTACAGTATTTCTTGAGCTTCACCTCAGACCAGTCAGCAGTGGTTGCCTAAAACACACTCTTCCTGACCCTCATACACACATAACCACATACAGTCACACACACATAGAGATCACACATACCACACATACTGGCATACATATACATACACCATACACACTCACATACAAAATTTAATTAAAATATTTTGATTTTTATATGTTTAAGGGCGATGCCTGAACAAAAAAATTCTACTTCAAATATTTCACTGTAATTCAAAAAATTTTTTTAAAAAACATTTTTTTCATCAAACATTCCTATTCCTTTAAAATAGAATCCTCTCTTTCCCTGGTAAAGAATCACAGAGGCCAAGGAATTCCTCGGAGAATGTCACAGCTTCTACTGTCCTGCACGTCTACACAAACCAGTGATGGAAACGCAGGAAGTGGTGGGTGGGCACAGTTTATTTCTCTATCAGAAGCAAGTGCTAATAGATGCTGTCCAAGCTGTAGTTGAGGAGTCTTGACATTGGCTTGTCATTCTCTCAGAGTCTAGCCATTTTTTCCCACATAGCTCTTTTTATTCTTCTGATTGCTTTGACATCAGGAACACACAGGAAGACTCTCCAACTCTGTCTTGCCATCTTCTGCTGCACATGGAGACGACTTTAAAAGCTCAACTTTATCTCCTTTCTTGTTTATTTTTCCCTCTCTTGTACCCATCACCTTCCAATACACTGTGCAGTTTATACATTGTTCTGCCTCCTTACTCTCTGGCTGCCTTTAGTCCACCAGCCACTTGTGTCTGCTCAGTCTTCCTTTTTATTTATTCCACAAACTTTTTTTCCCACTTCATCTGCATAGTGCTGGTCATTAAACAGAAAATAAAATGTTCCTCCCTGTAATTATTTCAGAGGAATCTTGTTTTTTTTTTTAAAATTGGATTATTTTATTTATTTGCATTTCAAATGTTATCCCCTTTCCAAGTTTTGCCTCTGCAAACCCCCTATCCCAGCCCCCTTACCCTACTTCCATGAGGGTGCTCCCCCCCCCCACCCATTCCCACCTCACCGGTGATCCTAGCATTCCTTTACACTAGAGTATCAAGCCTTCACAGAACCAAGGGCCTCCCCTCCCATTGATGGCCAAATAAGGCCCCTTCAGCTCCTTCAGTCCTTCCTCTAACTCCTCCATTGGGGATCCCTGTGCTCTGTTCAATGATTGGCTGCAAGCATCCACACCTGTATTGGTCAAGATTCCCAGAGGAATCTTAACTGGCCCCTTTTTCTCCAGCTCATGCCTGTCACCAACTTGCCTTGCACACTGACTGTTAATTGCTCTGACTATGTATCCTTACAACCACATGCCCCCCTTAACTTCCTACTTAAATTAGTATCTCTTCCCTGATACTTTAAGACTCTCAAAGCAATGGTTAATAGGCCTTTTGCTTTTTCATCTTTTCATAGTATGGTTAGTATAAAATTAATGTTATCGACATTCTTGCATATTAAGTACATAGAAAATGATACAATTACAAGTTCTGTAGGTATCAAGGTATATTAGGTTAATAAAAGGTTGCAATGCCTTCAAGTTGTTTACAGCATTTCATTAGGGATCAGAAATTTCATGTTATTAGTGTTGACATGGTAGGTACCACTGCAGGACCTTAAGGCCTCAAGTTTTTATGTATCTGAATGTATGGTGGCTGTGTGCCTGCTAATTGGCTCACTCATCTCGCCATTTAGACCAGTGTAGTTAACAGTCATTCCCAAAGAAGAGGATATTTTGTATATCATTCTAGCATATTCAATGCCTTAAATAAAAATGGAAGAATATCATTCATAATACTGGGAAATCTTTAAAACGGAGTAACTCAACACATTCTTCGAGAGCCTGGGGAAATGGTGCAGTGGTTGAACTGCTTGCTGTGCAAACATGAGGATCAGGGAGTTGGATTCCCAGCACCCAATAAAAAGTTAGGTGGCATCTGTAAGTCCAGAAATGCTAAGAGTCAGGGAAACCCTAAGGCAAGCTGGTTAGCTAGAGTAGCTACATTGAGAACCTTTGGGATCAGCAATACTCACTGTCCTGCTACCTTGATGTACAGGGTAGAGAGCAATCAAGGAAAACACCTGTTGACAACCTCTGTCCTCTGTGTGCACACACACGTGTATCTGTACATGCCTATGTTCACACATGTGAACGTGCATGCAAACATACATGCAACCCCATTTATATACAAACATATGTGTCCCTAAAAATTCCTGTTTTTTTTTCTCATGAGAAGAAATAAGCATCATACAGTTATGAAAAGGCTAAGAAAGGCAATGAAGATAAACATTTGTCATAATTGGTGAAATAATGCATTGCTGGAACACCCTAATATGAGTTACCTTTGACCTTCATGGAACACTAACAATTAATGCTTTTGACCTATTCTTCTAGTTTCAGGACCACAGAACGATAAACAGGACCACACCTATGCAAAAACTAAGCAGACACATTAGAATTTACATTTTATTTTTGGAACTGATGACTAGTGTATCATTATAGACATACACTTGTTTGTATGTTATTTCACCGACTAATCAACATTGGCTTCCCATCTTTTACACACACAGGGATGTTCTGAAATGACAGTATGTTTTGAGATGGATTAACTATCTGAACCTTGTTGCATTCTTTGTACTTTCTCCCATGGTGAATGCTGTTATGAGTCACACGTTCTTGAAAACCTAGGAGGGAAGTGGGCTCAGGTTATAACAAGGTTCTTTAATGAACATTCACCTCCTCCCATGAGGAAACACAGTTTAGTTCCTCCAAAATTCCCCCTTTGAGCTAACTATTCAGGTGTGCAAGAGCAATAAGAAATGCTTTATCAAGTGATCCAAGAATGAACTTCCTAGTTTCTAATGTGACTACAGTCCTACCTCAAATACTGACCTCGAGTGACATCTTCAGATCAACATTCTTTCCATGTGGGCTGTCAATGGGCTCTTGTTTTAAAGAATGGAGAAGTCAGCCTCATTTTTTTTTTTAATCTTTATGTTCCTGAACAAAGGTTCTCTTTTTTGAAGAAAAAAAGAGTTCAGATAGGAATATATGGTCTAAGGCTAATTAACATCTGAACCGCACCGCAACTGGCTTCTAGCACACAGACATTTTATACTCTAAGATATTCAACAGGCACCGAAGAGTACATGAAAACACATTATCTAAAGTTCAGTGTTCAGAATCAATATGACTATAAATGCCATGCCAAAGTTCAATGCATCAATAGTTTTATCAGGTATTTTGTTAAGAGCTCCAAAGGACATATCACCAATATTTGCCATTGGAGATCTGTGAAGGTATCATAGGTGGTCCTTGGCCTAGAGAGGTCTACAGCAATTGAATAGTAATTGAATAGTAATTGAATTACCTAAAATGAACAATTAAAACTTGGTGCCCTAATTTCTCATGCTTTGTGTCAAACCTGATGTGCATTCTCTGAATACTGTAGGAACACTGGGAAAGTAAGTTTAAATGTACATTTAGGTACAGCAGATGTAGGTGGGACAAAGTTGGATGAGTGGCTAATGTCCACATGCTCAAAGGCCTGACATTCCACGTCAGTAGGCTTTATTTCATAAGCAATCTGTAATTGTAAGCAATTGTCTATGTGATGAGATGCAGCCCATCGTACTTTCAGAGGCTAACTCCAGTGATATCAGCAGGAGGAAGGAGCAGACAGAAGCTATATATGAGACTCATGACATCTGTGCTTGGCTCCTGCATATGATGACGAGGTAGTCATGATTAAGATTAAAAAGAGACGGTGCCATATTGCTGAGATCTGTATGGGGACCAAAAGAAAGGTTGTGATGGGCAAAGAGCAAAGCAAAGAATGAACAACATTAATCTCCTTGAGAATTACCTTCTCTTTTTGTGATTATGCCATGTGAAAAGGAGGAGAGGCAGTAATAGCTGACCCTGAGCCAAGGAGACATTGAACCAAGGAAGAGTTCTTGGAAGGGGCAGGGCCTGATTAGCTGGAACAGGAACTTGACAGAGGCCTTCCTGGCAGTGTTGTTGAAACAGAGACACAGGTGAATGATAGAGATATGGAGCCACAATAGCTCCAGGATACTCTATGTGGAAGGCTTTTGTTTAGCTATGATAAGTGACTAGATGTTGATGTGTATGCCCTGCAAAACTGTAGGCATTTTGTGACAGTGCCACTGACACCTTCTGAGCCACACTGGTGTGGGACAGTAGTTGGTTTTATTCATTATAATGTGTCATGATAGATGATGATGGTGATGGTGATGGTGATGATATCCTAACCCCAATTCCACTGTTGTGTCCTAACCCACTTGCCACTTAGAGACCCTGTTTGCCAAGTTGACCTGTACTTTCCGTTCCTTGTTTGTTTATGAGGCATAGTTCCTCCCTCACCTCCAGAAACTGCCAATGGTATTTAGAGACCTTAGCATATAAGGACACAGAGTAAGATATTAGAGGTCAACTTTTATCAACTCTTTTCAGCACTTATTGATATAAGTGGGAGAAGAGATCCTTGGTCCCATGAAGGTTGTATTTTAAATTGTAGGAGGAAATTATATACATCTATTCAGAATTACGAGTGATCTAGATACCAATTTTTACCAGTTGATGCTGCAGTTCAGACTCTAGCATATGTAATAATGAACTCTTAGTGAAGGTAATATGTCTATTTGCTTGTTCTTTTCATAGTGGCATAATGTTTGATTGATAATGATAGCATTTAGATGTGATATTACTTAACATATTTATATGTGATATCTTTAATGCTTTTTTTGGGGGGGAAGTTTATGTTGGTTTATGAGGGGTGTAAGTGGTGTATGCACTAGTGTGTGTGGGTACACAAACTGTTTTATTCCTTGAGATAAGGTCTCTCATTGGAAGTAGGCCGGCAGCCAACCATCCCCAGAGATTTTCCTGTCCCTGTCCTGAGCAGTACTATCGTATCCAGATTTTTATGTAGTTGTTAGAGACTTGAACTCCCATCCTCATGCTTGTACGACAAGTACTCTGACCCTCCGAGCTATGTCTCCAGCCCTTTTATTTTTCTTAATGTTGTCTCTTTTTTCTGTACATGATCACTTGCTAATCATAATGCAGATTTCATTAGTCTTTTTGATTTAATAAGATGGCACTTATCAAAGAAGACATGAATGAAGGGTCACTTGGGACAATTAGAGATATAAGATCCCACTCAAATATTAACTGCGGTCCTGTCATGACTTCCAATCTAGAATATCCAAAGCAAACATACAGTTTTTCTTTTTATTTAGTTCTCATCAAAGCTACTTAGCATGACCAGGTCTGGACAAGCTCTTACATGTACAATTTCTTTTAATCTCACAATAAGTGCAAGGTAATTGCTGTAATTCCTACTTACAAATGATAAAGTTGAGACACAAAGGGTTAAATGAATCTCCTACTACCATGCTGCTATTCTTCTCTCTTTCTCTCTCTCACTGTGTGTGTGTGTGTGTGAGAGAGAGAGAGAGACAGCACACATTCGTCTGTGTACATGTGTGTATGTCTGTACTTTTTTGAGATAGGGTTTCTCTGTGTAACAGTCATGACTGTCCTGGAACTCACTTTGTAGACTAGGCTGGCTTTGAACTCAGAGATCCATCTGCCTCTGCTTCTCAAGTGCTAGGACTAAAGGCGTGCGCCACCACCTCCCAACCATGCTGCCACTCTCAAGTGACTGACTGTACTTGTGAGATGTTCCGGAGTTATTAATGTTTGACACTCTGGCTGGCATGTTCCATCTGTTTGTATGTTCATATGTAGTTCCCTCTCTCTGATTCCAGTGGTATTTTTCTTGTATCTATCAGTTTTGATTGTCAACATTTTGAATCTTGACCTCGTAACTTGTAGATTTTTTTGTGTGTATTCTTAAATGACTTCATTTTATTGTGTCTATTAAAGTAGATGTTAAATCATTCTGAAATTACATCTCATTACAAATCTCCACACCATAAAGAAGGCTTACTAATCTTAGAGATATGGACACATCTGTATACATGTATACACAATCTGGTTTTAAAAATATAAACAAATATAACTCTCCTCTTACTCTGAAGTTTAGCACTTTAATCCAATACTGGATTTTTCTGTGTCAGTATGATAGATGCCTGACAATTATTTATAAAACACATTTTGGGCTTTGGTCATATATGTCATACTTCCATGATAGGCCTTTATTTTCTCTGTTTTAATCTTAAGGAAGCACTTGTTTCTCCCAGTATCCAAGTTACCACAGGTTTCTTCTTTTGAATACTGTATGTTATGGCATGATATAATAAAAACATTACTTTTATTAAGTATCAATAAAGCATATGAGTTTGTATGGATAGGCTGTCATTCTACTGAATAATTTTTTTTTTCACAGCCAAGTGTCAAACTCTGGCTTATTTTTATGCATCTTGTGCTCATTCTAACTTCATGTGGAAGGTTTCTTATGCTTCTGACTGCTGAACCATAGCCCTGGACTGTCTGCATGAGTAGGTCAGGACTGAGGCCTGAGATTTTCCATTTTAATGGTTCCATGCAAAGCTGATATTCTTGGACTAGAGACTACATTTGGAGGACCACACCTACATGACTCTCTGTGGCAATTCTTACGACCTATGATGTTTAGATCCCTTCTTGGCTCTCACTGTTTTTTCACTGCCCAAAAGAACAGCAGGTTACGGGATGGTTGAAATACTTTGGTGAACAGCCGGGCCTGAAGTGTTCATGTCCTTCTTGAATGGCACCAACTAGGTCTCTAAAAGTCAGACCCTATGACAGCAACAGTCCTGGCAAGAGCTTCAACCTCAAATTAAGGAAGAGTTTCCACAGGGGCAAAGAGTGGGATGAGTTACTGTTCCCCGTTAGGCTCAACAGTATCACATGCTCTAAAGATAACAATCTGCAGCAGGTGCGTCATCTTTGAGTATGAAGGATGGTATTATAATGTGGCTGAGAGCAGAAAATAACTTTTTATTTATGTTCTTCTCTTCCTGATGGGAGTAAAGCCAAGCAAACGTCTAAGTATGACATAAACAGATACATTCAGTCAAACACTTAAATTGGATCCATGTAGGAAAGTCCAGAATTGCTGAGACAGAAGTTCTGAAAATTAGTAAGTTGTTTCTCTACAAATGAAGATTGCTTTATCTTTAATCATTAGATTTACACAAATTGGTGGCTTATATGTATCTTTCACAGAAGCACATCATTCATGGGCAATTATCGAAAATACAAATGTAATGTATGCATATAAAACTTACACAATGGAGTATTTATACATGAGAATAAAATATAGGAGATACCATAATTTTTAAAAATGTAACTTGCTGGATAAATTGATGCATGATCAATGCCCCTTGAATTAGGACAGTGCACAGAGCTGATCAGTATATTTCATCTCTGTTGATTCTTTGCTGGAGATATATGGAGACTTTTATTTTTTTTTTCACCATTTCTGGAAATGCTTACCTATTTTTTAACTATTCATTTTAAATAAGCATATACATATTTATATGTACATTTTTGAAAATGTGCTTGCTTAAGTTTTATATAAATGGCATCGCAATGTTGTGAATTGTTATTCAACTTTTTCTTGCACCCTTATGATTTATTTGTTTACAACACTGCAAAATTACACTTAATTCTTGTAACTGTTTATTCCCTGTGATGGGTATTTAGGTTCTGTCTGTTGTTTTCTTTCTTTTCCTTTTATGGTGCTGAGGAAGAACCCAGGCCTTACAGCATGCTAAGCAAGCCCTGCACCTGCTTTCGATGTGCCAGTGGTAAAATTCTATAGCAAACTATTTTTGTTGCATATCCTTGAGCATATAATATACACAATGAGCTGATGCTGGATTGGTCTCTGAGTGGGCCATATCAAATTATTTTGCTACCACAATTGCATAAATGTTGTTTGATATCTTCTTCAACACCTAACAATAGGAAGTTGACCACTTGTAAAGCATATGTCTATGTTTTATTGTAGTTTTATACATAGTACCTAATTATGAATAGGCATTGGCTATGCTGCTTATTTTTATTATTTTCTTGACCTCCTACCTCTGTGAATTACCCACTAATAGTCTTTGCCAATTTTTCCCTGTTTTATTTTTTATTGCTTGTTGACTCCACAATACAATCTGAATACCAATCATATTTTGGATATGTATTTTGCAAATATTTTTCAAAGGTTTGTGCCTTGAGTTTTAATATTAGTTTATAGTACATATTTTGGAACTAAAGCTTAAGGTATGTTATAATGAATATTCTAAATATCAGTTTTTTTCAATTAGTGTTGTTTATCTTTTTTTTTTTTTTTTTTTTGTAGATTTTTCTGTTTGGTTGTTGTTCTGGTTCAGTATCCTCAGATAATTTTAAAATTCATCCTTTTATATTAGAGCTCCTTGTGAAATTATTGTATATTCTGAAGGCAGCATATATGTATCCTTTTGTTTAACATGAACTTTTAATGATACCAATATCATTCATCCTTAGCATTAATTTGCTTGTGTGGGTTTGAATTTTGACAATTGTATTTAGATTATACTGACGACTGTGTGACATTGAAGATCTGTGTAATTCTTGACTTGACCACACTTACAAGCTTGTGTGTTTAGTATCTGACATATTTCTATAAGCATAAGAAATAATTCTGTATTGTCATGGGCTTTGGTAGTGATGGAGGTGGGAGAAAAAGGTAAGGAATGGAGAAAGTATTTTTAATTGTTCCCACTGTAAGGGTGGTGGAACATTTGACAGTGCTGGTGAGGTTAACATGCAGTCGTCTGTGGCTACACTTATATAAGTACAAGATCTTAGAGAGAGTTAATGGTGAGGAAGGACATGGAGCAGGCTCCAACCAGATTTCTGCTTTGTGCTTCCATTAGTAATCCCGGTGTAGATTTCTGACATTCTGAAAAATCTTCTCAAGTACCAAAAGTTACCATTTATATGTGTGATGAGTTCACTGAAGAATTTCAAATGTTTCTGATGTAGGAATGTTCTCTTCTTGTTCTTTTAAAAACAAATTCTGATTGGCTAATTGAGGTTTATGTCTCTCTTGTTTTTTAGGTGGTTTTTTGGAGCAATCAAAAGAGCAGATGCAGAGAAGCAACTTCTGTATTCAGAAAACCAGACGGGCGCCTTTCTAATCAGAGAGAGTGAGAGCCAGAAGGGTGACTTCTCTCTGTCAGGTACGGGCATTGTCCTGTGTGATTGGGGTATGAATTTGAAAGGTTGCAGTCATGCACTTGCTATGTGTACATAAGTATGTTAACGCCAAATTTTCCTGATTTCTTTTAGTCACAATTTCACCAAAATTAAAACCTACTGAACTACTTAGGAATAACATCAAAATTAGATAATCCCTCCCACCTCATAGCTAGACGTTTCTAGGAAAAGTTCCAAATATATGAACTCTAGATATGAAATGAAAAGCCCAGAGATCATGAGATTATGTTTCACATTACCTAAGTATTCTTTTGGAGAAAGATTACAAAGAAGCAAAAATTGCGCTATTATAAAAACTGATTTGCAAAAATGCTATGTCCTTTCTTATTCTTCTTTCCCATCTTCGTCCTTCTGTGTCTTCACTTGTCTGTATCTAAAACTAGAAAAAAGTAGAAATGTTGGATGAAAATGTATTTAGTAAACCTACTGGATGCATCATGTTGTTAAATACAGTTTAAGACAAAATGCATAACTGCACTTTCCTAAGAAAATAGTGTAGGTTACTTGAGAAACACCTTCAGAGCTTTAGACATGCGTGCTGCTTTCACAAATCTGAGTTCCAATCCAGCTGCAACAGTGCAGAATATCCTTGTTTAGAGTTGCCACACCAACACACCTCTAAATGTGGGGCTTTCTTGCTCTTGCCTTGTTTAGATCTCTATATGTCTAGTACACGTCCTTTCCCTCCACTTATTATCATCCTTCTAACCATGTGCTATATTTTTCTGAGTAGATTAAACATTTTTGGAGTGGGGAGCAAATTCCTTTATTTCTCTTTTCCTGTGTTATGTTAGTCACAATCTTGTGTAACTCATGATGTCCTGTTGGCTTACTAGAAGTTGTGATTTCCTTCACAAGGCCATGCTGAGTCCACCTTTTAGGAATTTGGACAGGAACCCTGGACAGACTGTGCATAATTGACACCCTTTATCCTTCCACAAACCGGTTCTGCCAAAGATGGGAGGCTTCAAGGTCAGTGAAGCAGATACAGGTTTTGTGTTGGCTCTGTACTTTAGCTCCTCATGATTCTGGCACTGAATTAATATGGCATTCTAGAATCAGATGAAACCCAACCTCGTTGTTGCTCAGCTCCATGGGTAAGAGAATGAAAATGATCTGATTTTTCATTCTTCAGATGTCCCTGATTTTTGAGATGTTGCTGACAAAGTAGTAATAGCATTATTTAATATTGCCACTGGTCACTCATAATAGATACCCTAAAAGGTAAATCCTTTAACTTTTTACCTGTGTAAATCCAAGCGATAGAAGTCAATATTTTATTCAATAGCTTTTCTTCTGGTTATGAAACAAATCTGTAGAAACAGAGTAAGTTTTAAAAGGACAAAATCTACAATACTACTAGTTGGAGATATGTTTTTTTTTTTTAAATTGAAAAAAATGTGTTCTTTTATTAATTTATACATGAATACTATATATTTAGATTATATTTATCCTCCTCTTCCTCTGACTCCTGAACTACTTCTTTTTTTATTAATCATTTTATTCATTTACATTTCAAATGATACTCCCTTCCCAGTTACCCCTCCACCAACTCCCCATCTCCCCTCCGCCTCTCCTTTGCCTCTATGAGAGTGCTTCTCCATCCATTCACTCATGCCTGCCTCACCCCTCTAGCGTCCCCCTATATTGGGGCATCAAACCTCCCTCCCCTCCCATTGGTGTCAGATAAGGCCATCCTCTGCTATCTATGTATCTGGAGTCTTGGCTCCATCTTGTGTTGGTGGTTTAGTCTCTGGGAGCTATGAGTGGTACAGAGTTAGTTGATATTGTTCTTCTTATAGGATTGCAATCCCCTTCAGCTCCTTCAGTCCTTCCCCTAGCTTTTCCATTGGTGTCTCCGGGCTCAGTCCAATGGTTGGCTGTATCTGCATCTGTATTTGTCAGGTGTTTTTAATGCTGCAAAACTCTTCCCTATTGGCTCCTTTCTATAACTGACATATATTTATTTATGTATACATACTTACACATGCACATTCTACACACAGGAAATAAAACAGATTATCTAATAATCAATGATGTAGCCACCTATGTACTCCTATATTTACTACAAGTATGTATGTGTATACATATGGACACACATAGTTACAAGTATGTGATATAAAGCCAGCCTTCATTTCTCTTACCTCTGACTTGCAGTGTCCTGTAAATGTTTCTACATACTCTTTAGAACTTATTCTATACTACCATTTTAGAAGCTACATAACTTTCCATTTGTATGAGGGAAATTATCATTTTATTTGACTTATTTTGTGTTTTATCCATTGTTATTTTCAATTATTTTGCTATTGTAAAGAATGATGCACTGGGAATCTCTGTGGATAAATATTTAATATTTCTATGAGACTACTATTTTCATGAGAGGACAATCAAATCTTTTAAAAATCTAGATACTTAATGAAAAAGAGCTATAAGAATATTCCTTGTTTAAATGAATTCATATTTGTTTATTTGTCTTTCTTGGTTATCTATATATCTAATTTGGTCATAGGTGTTTATGAAAAGCTAGAGTAAATGCTTCCAATTAGCATAAGATATAGAAAAATGTCTCCATAGGGAAAGCAACCTGGAAGTAGAGTCTCGTGACTCATACATATCTTTGAATAATGCTGGAACTGCAGTGACTATTTAGAACATTCTCTACAAGGAGTACTATGGGACAAAACAGCTTTACAGACTTAGAAGAGAATTACAAGGATATTGGCTGCTGTGAGCTGTGAATACTCCAGAGTTTGCTTATAGACTTAGGAAGTGCCTTAGAATTGCTTTGGGAGATCAGCAAATCATTATAGAGTCTTTTTCAACGAAGTCAGACAATTTAGAGCCTTACAAATTATCTGATTGCTGTGTATTCACAGGGGATAAAGTAAATGCATCTGATTATGTTTTGCTGAAAGGGAAGTTCTCTTATTAGTGAGAAGGAAGGCTATGCAATGAAAAACATGGAAAGAAAAAGTACTTCAATAGATCCACATAAGACAAACAAACAAACAATCCAATTGCTGACTGTTGATTATCACTAAGGAGCCTCAGATGTATCACTCATAGATTTATTTCTTAGTGCTGTTGTCTTCCTAATCAGTCAGAATTGATGGTCTTCAATTTTGCTGACTACTGTACCATTAGAGGAAGGCAAACAATATCCCTTTTCTATTGCTGTCTTTCCTGCATAACTTTCCTTTACAAGTATTGTCTTTATTCCTTGGGCAGCAAAGGCTTGCAGCTGTCAGGGAAGAGCTTCACGAGGGAGCATGATTTATTGAGGCTGGGATAGCTCTGGGAAGCAGTGGCCCAAGGTTGGGGTGGGTGCTAATTGGGTTGTTGTGATCTATGCATGATTGTCGGATCTTGTGAGGTCTGAGGAGATCAGAAACAAGACTTAGGGCCATGACACCTCTCATAAAGGCAAGACACTAATTAGCTATGAATTACAGCAGCGCTCTTGGATATTACATATTATATGTGGTAGCCAGAGAATCTGTCTTCATTAGACACATGACAGGTAGTTTTAGTGGCTCTATTGTTATTTGTCATGGTGTTAAATTGTTTTTCTGATGAAAAATATAGAATTCTGACTGCACATCAACTGGCTTGACTATTTCTCCACATCAATCAATTACTTAAAAGAAAATTATTGTTGCTTTTACCATTAATATTAATTTGATGTTTGGTGTCTTATAAAGCATTTGTAGGCTTTTTTGATGTGCTCATTAAGGACTGTGCTTCGGGGGATAACACTGAGCTGCAGATGAGTTTTTCAGAATAGATTCTGCACTGTGAATTGTAGTTTGGCATCTGTGAATAACAACCTACAGGGTAGTGGACTGACTATCAGAGTCACTGTTTTTGAAATTCTTTCAAGAGAAGACAGTGATAGTTTTGAAGGAGAAAGTCAAGCAAGGAAATGAAAAACTGATGTTATTTATTTTTATTTTTTTCTGCTGTAATATTTATGTTATTTATTCAAGCTTTTTTTCTTTGAATGGGTACAGTGACAGTGCACACAAGGTTTGTGTGTGGGGCAACAGAGCTCGGTAAGGAGCAATCTTGGAATTGAGTCTGCAGGACGATTGTAGTATGATGTAGTATGATGTAGTATATAGTCTTATGAGAAGGAGAGTGCAGAGGCTGAGTCACCCAGAGAATGTCAGGCAAAGCAGCGGCTGCCGTTGTGCTCTGTGTCAGTTTGTATTACAGAGAGCTAGGACTATTCCTGGCAGACAGCAGAGCTGTGCTTTTAGAGTGGCAGGACAGGTGGATAGTACAGGTGTGTGTGTGTCTGTGCCTGTGTGTGCGTGCCTGTGTGTATGTGTCTGTGTATGTGTGTGCCTGTGCCCATGCCTCTGTGTGTGTGTATATATAGATGGAACATTGATGTTCACTGTCATGTATCTGTGCTGAGGACTTTTGGACCTTATTCTATAAAGAGACTTTTCAGGGAGAAGATGATGACTGGGTAATAGATAGTTAGATTTTTATTCATCTCTGTGACAAAAATACATGACAAGAAGCAGCTCAAGCAAGGAAGGGCTTATTGTGCTCTACTGTTTAAAGGGGGTAATCATCATGGTGAGGCAAGCCTGGTAGCCAGAGTGTGAGGTGGCTGGTCATATTGTATCTGCAATGGAGAGAGATGCCTGCTGCCACTCTGTTCTCCTGTTCTCTCTCTCTCTCTCTCTCTCTCTCTCTCTCTCTCTCTCTCTCTCTCTCTCTCATCTTTTATCTAGTCCAGCACCTCAGCCTTTAGGTGGTACTGCCTCCATTTTCAGGGTGTGTCTTTATTATGTAGTTAAATATCTCTGGAAAAGATACCACAGACATACGCAGAAGTGTGTCTTTTTGATGGATTCTATATCCAGCCAAGTTGTCAATGAAAATTAACCATTAGAGCTAACTTGATGAGAAGTGAGTGAAATGTGTATAGATAGCAGACTTGGGAGAAGAGGTGGGTGATGTACCTTAGACACAATGAACTGTAGTGTCCTAAAAACAAACTCTCCACATACCCCTTCTTTTTGGTAGAAACAGTATATAGGAGTGGACCTAGAACTTGGGATTAAAAAATACTTTTGTGTCAAGCATTCTGATTTAATGTCAAATGTTTCCAGGATTGTTTAAAGTTCTAGAACCTTCTCTCACTATTAAATATTAGTTCCTCTTGGCTAAGAAGTGGTAAAAACGGGGCCATGGAAGTGAACTAAAGTGTATTCTGTGTTAATACTGGGTTTTGCCCAGTGGGCTCCACAAATACCAACCTGAATCAGGATACCTGGGAAAACGAGAGAGAAGGAAATGGATCTCTCTGAAGATGAACTGATAGGAATTTGTAGTTGATAAGATATGGATCAAAAAGCGAAAGATGGCAAATGTAAGATCTCTCTGACAAGCCAAGCGAATTCTATAGGAGTATTACTTGTGGTCTCTCTGCAGAGTGTCTGTAGGTTCTTAGTGTTTTCTTCAGAGGATTGAATAATCATGTACAAAAAACAGAATAGCAAAGGATTTACCCAGAAACAAAGAGAAAGTACAGAATAGATGTTTCTGAAAGGTAGCTATAGGTCCTGAGCAAGCATGTAGTTCAAGAGAGTCTGGTCACTGCCCAGAAAACCTTCCTTTTGTAGGTCTAGGAAGAGGAATTGGTTGATAGGGGCAGTGTTGATAGTCTGTCTATTGATTGATTGCTAGGGCCAGAGTGTTGGTAGTCTGTCTTTTGATTGGTTACTAGGGACAGAGTGATGGTAGTCTGTCTTTTGATTGGTTACTAGGTTCACAGTGTTGGTAGTCTGTCTTTTGACTAGTTGCTAGGGGCAGAGTGTTGGTAGTCTGTATTTTGATTGGTAGGCTTGGGTTACCTAAGCTGTTGTTCAAGTATGTTCTTTCACACGAAACATCTGACTTTAAGAATAAAGTATGCTCATGTACACCTAGGCCTGCATAGGATTAAGATGGCAAATCAGGGATTTTTTTTTTTCTGTTAGAGTTTCCTCAGAAGACACAGCTTGCCTTAGTGTGCATACACCTCAAACACATTCAGATATGCTTCAGGACTGGGATGAAAAGAGAGTTACTAAGGGTTTAAAGGCAGTTCTAGATTGGTGTGAGTGGCTACTTTGAAGAGGGATGTGTGTGCAGCTTGAGACAAGTGTGGACCCCAAGTTTCTAAGTAATTTGTTGTGAAAGGACTGTAAGCAGCAGAGTGCTGGGTTGTGAAGCTATACCCAGGCTTCCTGCTTCAGGAAGGCTTATTTGTAGGGAGAAAGTTTAGGACAAAAGGAAGAGATCCCCAAGGTCTTAGAAAAAAATTGGGGGGGACTTGGTAGTAGCCACTACCTCTTTTCAAAATTTTTTATTTATATTTTATTTCACGTATAAGGGAATTTTTTCTGAATGTATGTTTGTGTACCAATTGTGTGTCTGATGCCCAAGAAAGCTAGAAGAGAGCACTGGAGTTACAAACAGCTGAGTACTTTTTTGTACATGCTGAGAACTGACTCTGGGTCTTCTGGAAGAGTCTCCAGTGCTCTTAATGACTGAACTAACCCTCCAGCTCACATTATCTCTTTTTTTGAGTTGTCTCTTTAAAAAGCTATGCCATTTTAATTGAGCAAAGGATACTTAAGTTTTCAAAACCAGAAGTGGTTCAGATGTCTTTTAAAAAAAATCAATTGTGAGCAATACATTTTCTATGATAAAATGTTGTTTTACTGATCATATAGATCCCATAGAGTATGCAAGAGTTCCATAACAGTTATTTATGATTGTTAAGAAGCATTTTTGTGAGTGTATAAGGTGTATTTCTCTAGGACATACCTATTTTTAATACAGACACCCCCCCTCCCCACAAGATTTTTAGAACCAAATAAATAGTTTTTTCCTTTAAAGTATTTGATTATCATTGCTAGAAGTATCACCTAAATGGCAAAACTCCCTCTGTGAGAAGAGTATCACTTCACATATATTCATCAAGAATAATGTCCACCTGTGGAAGTGGCTAGAATGATCTGAATTACTACCTGAATACTAAGTATAATAAAGGATTAATCTGAGTGATGCTATAGAATTCTAATATAGTATATATTTACAAACACCTCATGAATTAATTTTAAAGACAACTTAAAGAGAATGAATAGAATACCACATCCCTTAGGAAAGATGTGAATCCTTCATGTTGACCTTGTATATATGGTTCATGTTGACCTTGTGTGTATCCTTCACACTGACTTTCCCCAGTGGATTACAAAGTCCTTGGGCAGAAGAAACTTTGCTGTTCCTTTTGTTTAATGCATTTCTGTCCCTCCACACTTTCCTAAGAGTCTGTAAAGATGGTAGACACTCAAGCGCTCTGTTCGTTATGCTGTAGTCCATAAGAACAAAGAGAAGCAATGCCATTGATAGCTCCTTCACCCAGCAAGCCTGTATGAGCACAGTTAATCCTCTTGTCTTCTAGGCTTCATATTATTTTAGAAACAGCGTTTCATACCTGTAGCAGAGTCTCCACAAGATGAGAACAGGTTGATGTCTTGCTGGCGTTAGCGTGGATTGCTTTTTAATATTTCATGCAACACATACCCTAACAGATTACCATTTTTCCAAGTAGTATGGCTGGGGTAGAAGAGACAAGTAGAAGATGTCACTCTTGAGCGTGACTCCTGCCTCACATCCCCTCTCAGACAAGTCCAGAGTCCTGACTCAGACCTGACTCACACATCCTGCTCAGTCACCACTATTACTCCCAAACTTTCCAGAGATGCTGACTCATTCAGATCTCACTCTGGCCCTGTGGCAAAAGGCTCTGTGTTTCCTTAGCAGTCCCCTGAGTTCTCTATTCATTCTTCATTGAAAATTAATGTGGGCCTTGTGGCCATTAGAGTTTGTCATTAATTCTGTTACTATTAACCATGGAAGTAAATACAATTGTATATCCAGAGCATGAACAAATACTAAACTTGGGGGAAAAAGTTGCTCCTTGAATTTATTGTGTAATGAAACTTGTATGGATTCAGGGAACGTTTGATATTGGTTAAAGATGTTTGCTTTATAGAAAGTGCACACGCGGCAGAAAGGAAATCGTCTGTTAATAACTGCACTATCTCATATAGAACATATTAAATTTTAAACATGTTGGTGCCATCTTAGAAAACGCCTTTTAATTAAAGTCATAATTTAGTTGTGTTCAGCTTAATTGCAAATATCATTGACTGTAATAGCTAGTGACTTTTCTGTGAGTTATGGTATATGCTGTCTTTTCTTAACGTTGCTACTGAGAAGTTGTGTTTCAAATGTTTTAAATACTCTATAAAGTTAAATTAACATTTTATTATGCAGTCCTTGGATTGGTGCTTGTGGATACATATGCAGATACCCAGGCAGAACACCTTCCTCCTCTCTGGGTGCTGACTGTTGGCGGGAGCTCTTACTAAAACTCATTGCTAATGTTTTTACATGCCATAGTATTCTTCACAGGACTTTTTCTTTTTTTCCTTTTCTGGTTCTCTGTTGAAGCCATAAAATCTTTTGGGTTTGAATTCCCTGTCATGTTTATTTACAATATTCTCTACGTTATTATTTTGAGCTACCTGAAGGAAAGCCCATGAAGTGCCTGCCACATTGTTGCTCTCTGAACGGAATTCGATAAGAATTAACCTCAGTTAACTAGAAACTGATGTCAGTGACTTTGATGTCTTTGAAATTCATGATATAATGAACTTTTAGTTCTGGCAAATTAAAGTGATCTTTTAGTATATTTTGTCTCACGCTTGCCTTCATAGTTGAGAGTAGCTAGCCAACAGTTTCTGAAGACAGTATCTCCTTATGTTCTGTCCGTCACCTCACGAACACTTGAAGAGTGATAGACCCTTAGCAGCCTTGAAAACTATGGGCACTCATAGTAATTTGTTAGAATCACTGTGTTAGATAGATTTCACTCTTCTTTCTTTTTATAGGAATGTAGATGTAATATTGATATGTAATGGCTAGAATGTAGATATGTAAGTGGCTGTAGCTGAGGGCTGGTCAGGAGGAAGGTGGAAGGACTCTTTGACTTGTGCTCAGCATGTGCCCTTGCCTTTAAGAGGAAAGACATTGTATTGCAAAGGCTACTGCTACCCTGCTATGTGGAAGCAACTCCATGATCCTGCACTTCCTATATCTGAGTGGGACAGTAGATTTCATCCAAGCAGATGTGACTCTATTTGAAGACAGATAGGTGTAGTACCCACTGGTCTGTGAAGCCGACCTTCAGGAGAAGAACAAATCAGAACAGCAGTCTCTCGTGATTGTTTTCACAAATTCGTCTCTTTAAACACTGAGCATTGCCGTCAGAGTCAGCTTGAAGTGGTTTAAAAAAACCGCAAAATATTTATTTCTTACTGTTCTTGTGGTTAGGAAATCTGATCTAAAGGTGCTGGGATATTTAGTGTGTAGGAAGGGCTCTTTTCCTGGCATACAGATGGCCATCTCATCTGTCAGAGAGAAGGCTCTGGGTTCTTCTTGCCAATGCATTTAAAGACTCCACATGCTCGAGTCCCTGTATTTATCTCCCAAAGGCTTCACCTCCAAATCCAACATTTAGGCACTTGCAGCCTCAATGTATGAATTTTTATTTTAGAACAAGCAAACCTTCAGGTTATATCTGTTGTAATGTATTGAACTGTTTCTTTTTTAATTTAATTTTTCATTAGTTTTAGACTTTCATGCGCTGTGTTTTGATCTTATTCAGCCCCCTACCAGTTCCCCTTATTGCTAGTGATCCTGCTAGTAAAGTAGAAGATCCACTCACCTGGCAAAGTAGGAGTTGATAAGCATGTAAGACGTGTGATTTAGTGGCTCTGCTGCATATACCATTTGGGAACTGTCCACTCATCCAATGGGGAGAGAATGAGAAACAGGTGTCTATGTTGTTTCTGCCTAATTTCAGATAATTTTATTTACTCAATAGCAACAGTTGCCTGAGATTCTGGCTACTTATAACAGAATTTCCCAACTTACATTCTAAAACATTATTAGCCAACATGCTTGAATTGATCACAGATTAGCATTTATGTGTATTTAAGTCATTGTGTATTAATTTGCTCTGTACTGGCTAGACAAATCTTATTAAAAATATCTGAGAATACCAAGCCTGATAGTAACAAACTACACTCTAAGTATTTGTCCTCATGTCCAGAGGTAAGTGTAATAATCCTTACCTTCATTAAGGAAATTTGACTTTACAATAGATGGAGACCATTACAGAAAACCGCAATCACTCAAAACGCAGAGTTGTGTAGCTGAGTCCCAATAGAGACATCTACAAAACAATTCCAGCATTCAAGGCACAGGAGCATTCCAGGCGGTGGAAAGATTGTAAGAGCAGAGGATCAGGGAGTTTGATGTGAGACTCTGTCTCCTAGTAATGTTGGAAGCTACACCTGTAGAGCCTCACTGTCATGACTGATTCAACATGAACCTGAACATATACATGACAAAATGGATGGGGAAGGCCACCAAGCCTCTGCCTTTCACAAAGAACTATGGGCAATTAAGAAATGCTAAGAATAGAGTAAACACATGTCTCAGGGAAGAACACAACAATTGGCTGTTCAGTTCCAGCAGGTCCTAAAAATATACATAAAAGTAACATTATACAGACCGAGTGAGATTATTTAGGAACATATCTGGGGATACATAAACATATATGTATATTACAACTATTAATGAAAAAAGGGTCATTAGCTTGAAAGTGAGCAAGGAGGAGTATACTGGAATGTTTGGATAGAAGAAGGAGAACAAAGATGTTAATATGATATGAGAAAATGATATTAATAATAATTAAATTTGCCATTTTAGCCTTATATGGCCTCACTTGAAACAATAAATCTGCCACTTGAGTTTTCTTTCTAATTTTTTTTTAAACTTTTATATTAGTATATACAACATCAGGTTTCATTCTAGCAGTTTTATTGTTATTTATTTTAATTGTAATTTTATGTGCACTTGTGTTTTGCCAGCATGTACGTCTCTGGGAGGATGTCAGATCCCTGGAACTGGAGTTGCAGACAGTTGTAAGCTGCCATGTGGGTGCTGGGAATCGAACCCAGATTCTCTGGAAGAGCAGCCAGTGCTCTGAACTGCTGAGTCCAGTACCATTCTTGTCCTTCCTGTTCCTCATCTTGTACTTTCCTAGCTCTTCTGCATGTCTTCTCCCTGCTTCTGTACCTCTTGGCTTTCATGCCTCTCTTTCTTTACTTCTTCCCACCTGTGTATCCCTCTTCTCACTTCATAGCCTGTGCTCCCACCCCACACAATGCACGTGAATATGGACATTTTAAATTAGAATTTGCCTGTGAGCAAGAACATGTGATTTCTGTTTCCCAGTGCGGTTCACATTGCTAAATAGAATACTTCACAGATCCATCTGTGGCTCTCCAAATTTCATTTTTCTTTACAGCTAAATAAAATTGTCTTGTCATATACTACATTTTCATTATCCATTTAACTGTTTAGAGACATGTAGGCTAGTTCTAGTTCTGTGTTATTGTGAACAACACAGCAATAGACATTGATGTGCAGGTAACCCCATGGCAGAGCTGAGTCTTGGGTGTGTGTTCTAGAGTGGAAGAGCTATGTCATAGAGTAGTTACACTTCCCATGTTTTGACAACCACCCATGCTGATTCCCATAATATCTGTACTAGGTTACACTCCCAGCAACAGTGAATAAGGGTTCCTTTTTTCCTAAATCCTACCCAGCATTTGTTGCTCTCTCTTTTCTGGATCGTAGCCTTTCTGACAAGGGTGAGATGAAATCTCACAGTAGTTTTGGTTTGCATTTCTCTGGTGGACAAGGATGCTGCACATATTAAAAAGTACTTATAATTCTAGTGTAATCTTTGATATGACCTTAAACCATCCCGTGCTTCCTGTGGGAGTTATACCATTGACTACAGTTAGATTTTCTAGCCTGCTCTTTATAATGTCTGTTTTTCATTTCTTTGAACAAAATGCACAGGACTAGGCAGGTGGATCTCCGTGAGTTTGAGGCCAGCCTGGTATTCATAGTGAGTTCCAGGATAGCCAGGGTTTTGTAGAGAGACCCTGTCCTAAAAGAAAAAAGAAACAAAGCAAAAACAAGTAAATAAATAAAACCCCAAGAACCAAAACCAAAACAAAGTTATTTTTCTGTTCAGATAGTGTTCATTCTTAAGAACTTCCATGCGTTTGAAACATATATCATGTTCCTTAAACTGAGAGTGGGGAAATACTTTCTGTAATCCTCTTTTGAACTCTCAATAAGAAGATAGAGATCAGTATATTGTTTATCCATTATCACCAACACATTTGGATAAATAACAAAGACATTGCATTGTGCATATAATAAGTGTGGCTGGGATGAATTCTGTATGGCCTATATATGTGAATAGCGAGAGGAAATTGAAGCTAACGGTTTTCTTAGTTTTGGAGGCTCACATCATAGTGTAAGCTCAAGCTCAACAATACCAAGTTGGAAAATATGAGGATCAAGAGTTTTGAGCTGTGAATGGCAGTGAGGCAAAGGGAAGGAAGAACAGTTGGAGCGGAGATGTCAGCCGTGGACATCCAGTTACTCCTGTATTCTGTATGCAGTCTATGAGAATGCTTCACTAAAAAGGAAAGAAGGAATAAGTATGTAAGCTCCCTCAGAACCCCTCTGAAACTCTACCATTGGCCAGCTTTTGACTACATCCTCCCTCTTGTTGTATATCAGCAAATAGCATGCTATGAAGCAAGAAAACTGCAATATTTTATTGTCTTTCATTTTTACTTTTCCCCTCCTGAAATACTACCTTTATTCTTAGAATAAGAAAGAAGATCCACATAGACAGTTGAAAGATAATATAAAGTGTATCAAAGTATTAGCAAAATTACAAATTTGTTAAACATTCCCAGATGACATTTAACTTAATTAACTAATTTTTCATTTAGTTTTCATAAATGTATATGCCGCCTTCAGCTGCTTCAGTCTCTCCCATCCCCCTCTCTTCCTTTGAATTGCTTCCACTTTCCCATAATCCCTTTCTACTTCCTTCTTTTTGTGCATGTATGACCCGCCAACTTTAGTGTTGTTTTCTTCTGTGGTATAGCTACTGAAAAATTGCTCTTACTTCAGTACATAAACAGCCACCCATCCTCATGCAAGTTTGTTTTTTATTAAATAATTTGTTTATGTTTTCAGTCTTCAGGATTCAGTGGTTTATAAGAATGTTAACACTGTCTGATTTTACTTGAAAATCATTTCTAAAAATTTGTGCCGTGAATGAAAACACCTAGTTGGCAATGATGCTATTTTTGTTTCTCTCAAAAGACTGACAGAGGTTTAATTTTTCTTATGGTGTCTAGTTTCTATCCAGTGATTGTCATGCAAAATGTGTTCACTATATAAAAAGGAAACCAAATAAATACAATCCAATTTAATAATATGGTAGTTTTAATTTTAAACTGTGTGTTTAAAGTGGTTCATGCATATTGGATAATTTTAGTTATCTATTAACATCCCATCAATCAGGAAGAAATTTCTAATACATTTAAAAAACATGTTTTGCATTAATTTTATCAGAAACTTTGGCACAGGAACTAGACTCTTAGAAATCCTTTTGCTGCCTTAAAAGCCCATTCCTGACAGAGGCTAAATCTACTTTCCTGGCTGTTTAGCAGGGTAGGGACTTCCTTTTGGTTCTCTCTCCTTGCAGAGCTATCTCCTTAACACCTGCAAAGTCAAGGAAGGTATTCACACACAAAAATATGATGAAAACTGAAACATGGAGAAGATGAAAATATAACAGAAAAATAAATAAGCGAAAATTATCCTTCCATTTTTATGTAATTATACTGAGAGGCATTTTCTGCATCTCCACTGGAAGCCTACTCCAAGTGAAGAGATGATTCTGGCTTTAAAGAACTTGTGATTCATTCATCAAATATTTGTTTAGTGCCTTTTATGTCCCTGTAAGTCATCAGAGGGTTGAGCTATAATAGAAAACAAGACAGTCCCTGACTCTTGAACATATATCCCAGTTGGCAATAGAGGTGAGATGCAAATGGAATAGAAGAGATGCATTCATGTAGGAAAGACACCTATTTACTTGTTGAGCTACTCTGGCATTTAGCTAAGTAAGAAAATCATCAAAGTCAAAGAAGGTATTTTTCTCTCCATGATAATACCAAGCTGGAATAGAAATGGAGGTTGCTTCTTTACCTTGGAAGACATTGGAAAGCAGAACTGTGAGATACAATCCTCTTGGTTGGAAGGATCTGGTCTTGGTGGCTTCAGCTGGAACCTCTCATGAGCAGTGTCTTCTTTCCCAGTAGTTAGCTACATGGTACACCACAGACAGATCTCGAATATTTTATATCCTCACAGTTTGCTCTGTGAAGTGCACTTAGTTACAAATTCACTTATGGAGAAACCCAGTGATGGAGAGATGGAAGTAGCTTGTCCAAGGTCTTACAACTAGAAAGAAAAGAATCTGAGAGGTATATATAAGCAGGCACTTGGATTCAGATATTTCTATGATGTCTATTCCATATTAAAATAAAATAAAAGATGAAAAGTAGGGTGAGATTTAATGTTAGGTAGAGATTCCATCTGTCATTCTTTAAATATAAACACAGCAGCAAGCCTGTTTTATCAATGTTTCTCTTCTATCCCTCTCTACACTTCTGGAATGGCCTTGAGGAGAAGAGACTTGAGTGTCTGCTTAAGGGGCAGCTCAAGTGGTGTCAGCTACCTATGGTTTTGGAAGTACTACAGTGGCTATTATGCACAGAAATATGCTCAAATTTAAGTGTCCTTATTATAATGGTCACAATGGTCTTGCAGAGAATCTTTGACTCTGCTTTGCAGAGGACACATAAGTTAGAGGACATGAAGAAAGTGCTTCCCAAGCTTTTAGAGAAGGTGGTTTCCACCCAGCTCTATGGAGACCAAGCCCAGGCTCTTCCCTACATCATGCGCCCTCACAAGGAAAAGACTTAGGAAGAATTCCTTATCATCGCTAAGTAATTTTCTATTCATAAATCCTCATGAATGAGTTTTCCAAAGCTTTCTTGAACCACAATATTAAAAAAAATGTCCCTGAGAAGATCTCTAAATCACCACTAAGTCAGAGTCAGCACACTAAAACAATTTTCTTCAAAATGTAAACTAAAAGGATTTATTGGTCCTCAGCACATTCACAGTAGGATTGGGTGTTGACCATGTGATTTGGAGTCTGACTCAGCATCCTCTTTATATGTTAGCCACTTAGAATTTCTCTGAGATGGCAAGGCAGTAAGGTCTTTCTATTGGGACTGAAGGGAACCAAGAATAATAAACAAGAAGAAGTCATTTGGGTCTTTTATAGATTCATCATTTCTGGACCTATCTATTCCTCAGCTATACTGAAAACTTATTTATTTGTTTATCCACTATGTCAAATGTATAAGGTAACTTAAATTCCACTAATTTTCAGCTTAATTTGATATATTCATAAATGTTATTTAGATATCTTGGGAGGTTTGTTATATTAGACAAATGCTGTAACTGAAAAAAATTCACTGAGAAAGTGTAACTGAGGTTTAGAGCAATGACTTAAGTTTCCCAGTGTGGTGTACTTCCCTGCCATTCTGGTACTTGTGAGTTGGGCTGGAAGCATCCTTCCAAGAACTCTGGTTGGTTTAATAAGATGCAAGGCTTAAGACATCCACCAATCTGAACCTATCTGGACTTTGATTTCACCTCTGGCACATAATTGCTGAGTGACCTTGAACACCTCATTTAAAGCCAATTTAGCTTCATTTTTCCACACCAGGGCTGATTCATTGAGATCATGTATATAAAGCCCTTAGCACTAAATCTGATGTATAATAAAAGCCCAATAAACAATAATTGTGACAATGATGAGATGGTTTTGGTTACTAAACTAATAAAGCAATTAAGTCATGATCTTCACAATCAAATGACTGCGTGTTTGAGGACAGGGTACAATGAAAATATATAATAGTAACACTGGAATGTCTAGCCTCTAGGGCCTGGAGGCTGGTATGCAGTGAGAGACTCGGGGTCAAGGGAGCCACTCTGTCTAATTAGGCTAGCTAGAAAACTTAAGGAAGAGATCCTGGGCCTACCCTTGAAAAATTAGTTAATATATAATGTATATATAGAAGGCATTCTCCTTGTAGCTAATAGTTTATGCAAATGAACAGGGATATGAAACAGAATATTGCCTTCTGGAATTATAAG
This sequence comes from Mastomys natalensis, assembly GCA_021653895.1. Lineage (NCBI taxonomy): Eukaryota > Metazoa > Chordata > Mammalia > Rodentia > Muridae > Mastomys > Mastomys natalensis. The sequence goes on from JAJTUV010000384.1 coordinate 69,091, forward strand.
TAAATACTTAAACCATGAAGAGAGAGTACAGAGGAGAATACTCTTAGGGGCTCTGAACTTCAGTTAGTGGGGAAGTGCTTGAGCATTATGGAGGAGAGCAAAAAGTTAATATTTCCATTTTAGAAAGACAACCGTGTTGATGATGGAAGATGGACAATGAGACTGGAGACAATTTGCATTTGGCTTACTGAGACAACCAGCAACAAAGCACTGATGAGCCCTTAGCAAGATAGTGACAGTGAGAAATGTGGAATGAGCGAGCCCACTGAGTTAAAAAGTCAGGAAGAGACAAGAGTCAAAGGTGATCCCTTATCTCTAGCTTTAGCATGATCCCTATGTCTCTAGCTTGAATGTCTTAATTTTTAGAATGGTTGTGTGGAATTTCAGCTAAGAGGAAACTTTGGAGAATGAGAAAATATGAATTAATTTTTGTTCACAGAAGGTCTGTCTTAGGGTTTTGCTGTGATCAGACACCACGACCAAGGCAACTCTTATAAAGGACAAGATTTAATTAAGATTGGCTTACAGGTTCAGAGGTTCAGTCCGTTATCATCAAGGCAAGAACAGCCAGCATCCTAGCAGACATGGTACAGAGGAGCTTAGAGTTCTGCATTTTTATTTGAAGGCTGATAGCAGAATACAGACTTCCAGGCATTGAAGATGAGGGTCTTAAAGCCCATACCTAGAGTACCATGCCTACTCCAACAGGGCTACACCTTCTAATAGTGCCATTCCATGGGCCGAGTATATACAAACCATCACAAGGTCACATAGAATGAATTTCAAATGGATGTTTTCACACAAATATATAAAGTAGCCTGAGCTTGACCATATCTGCCACCCTTCTGCTTTATTCTCTCTCCACTCCAGCCAGTCACATTCATTCCTCTAGATACCTTAATTTCTGCTTTCATGCCATGTGCACATGTGTAGTTTTATGTATCTATGTAAAATCTGGAATGACCAATGAGAAAGACATATGACATCTGTCTCCTTAAGTCTGACTTCATTCACTTAACATTGACAATTTATCGTTTGTTCTATTTTCCTAAATCCAACACAACTTTCTTCTTCTTTTAGGCTCAATAAAATTTTGTTACAGACACATACCACATTTTCTTTACTACCCCTTTCTCCATTGACAGACACCTAGGTTTATTGTTTAATTTAAGTCGAACTGCATTAAACACCTATGTGCAAGTATCTCTGTGATTTGTTGACTTACTGACCTTAGGGTAATTTACTCAGGAGTGTTATTTTGGGTCAGGTCCTAGTCCCCTCGGCATGTGCTCTCCCCACAGTGGCTGGTTGAGTTTACATTACTACCAATGTTGCATGTGTCCCTTTACCTATATGTTGACTAGCATTTGTTCTGATTTGTTTTCTGAATGATAGCCATTCTTAGTGGGTAAAATGGAATCTCAATGTAGTTTTAGTTTATATTTTCCTGGTGGCTGATGAATATTCTTTTTAATGTTTGTTGGGCATTTGTATTTCATCTTTTGAAAACTATTTATTCATTTCACTAGTTCATTTATTGGCTGGGTTATGTGCTTATTTGGTACAAACACACACACACACACACACACACACACACACACACACACACACTATTAATTCCCTGTCAGATGTGCAGTTGGCAGGGATTTCTCCCATTCTGTAAGCTGTCTCTTTAGTTGATAGTTTTCTTTGAATTAAATATTTACCTGTTTCATTTGAAGTCCCCAAAGGGATACAGAAGATGAATGAGGGCAGATTTTTAAGAGCTCAAGATGTTAAATAAAAAAGAGGACCTAAAGATGGCTAAAATATTCTATAGAGGGCTGATCAGGTACCTCTCCCTTTCCTTTAAGCAGTATCAGTGGTAGAAATTCACCTTACCACAATCTCATTCTTAAGCAGCACTTAAATAGCTGGAAAGTTATTTGTTTTCAGCTTGGAGTAGTCATATGAGATAACATCATTAAAATCCTTACCCGCTTTCACTAGGAGAAGCTGGTGTGGATTAAGACTGTGGATGTCAGTCTCACTGTCTGGTTTTAAACCAAACCATTAATATTTATCCACCCTGGATACAGAAGCAAGTTATTTGCTGTCTTCATGAATTATATTTCTGTCTTCATCATAAAACACTAGAGAAAGTTCAACTCAAAAGAAGTAAGCTTTAGTTTTGTCTCTTGGTTTCATGCTTTTTCAGTGCATGGATACTGACCCCTATTGTTTTCTGGCCTTTTACAAGGCAGACCATCACTGTGGGAGAGCATATGCTTTTCTTATAACATCTGAGAAGCAAAGATAACACTGAAGAAATCAGGTTTCAGTATATCTATCCTCCAAGGGCCCCAGTGACTTAGTTAGCTTCCTTCAGTTTGGCTCTATGCCCCCAAAAAGTCTATTGACAAAGGCTCTATGTACCAAACAGATAATTAGTAATGCTTTTACCGATTCTCTAAGAGTCCTTTAGTTTACTTAAGTTTACACATGAAATTAATTTTCTAGTGCCATATATATATATGAAAAATATAGGATTTTATTATTGTTTGAGACCTCATTTAATACAATGAAATTTCTGGGAATGAAAGCATGTGGTTTTAGAAATAAGAATGAAAAATTGGGAAATTACCAAAAGTTACCTTTGCTGTAGAAAAATCAAGGATGAAAATGAAAGAAGACAATATTATAGCATGAAAGTAAATGAGCGAGTATGCAAAATGAATCATTCAAAAGGAGATTGCATTAGCTTTTCTCGTGCTGTAATAAAACAAGAAACACAGCATAACAGGTGACAGGCTTGTCATGGTTCATGGTCTCAAAAGTTTTCAGTCCAGCTGTGCTGAGGCAGTATATGATGTACAAAGGCAAGAGAGACAATGCTGTAAGCTGTCTCTCAGGAATCCTTGAGAATGGAGAGGAAGGAGACTGTAATAGAGCACATCCTTCAAAGTCTTACCTTCTGTGACTTACTCTATCCAATTAGTCATCCATTCTCTATAGCCTGTCAAGGACTAATTCACTGATGATGTCTGGGCCTTTATGACCTGTTGACATTTAGTGTGTCCACCTCTGTATACCACCCTTCTGGGAATCAATCATTAACACATGAATCTCTAGGAGGAACATTTCCATATCTGAACCCCAATCGACAGATACATTTATTGACATAAAATATGATTTCAAGGTATTTTTTATTACTATTCATTATACTTCCTCCAGCAATTTTTATGTTCATTCTGCTTAAATGTAACATGGTGAGGAAAGAGAGAGTAGGTAACAGTAGTCTGAGTTCTAAGGACAAGTAAGAATTAGCCCCAGTTCCCCATCATGGAGAAGGTTTTTGAGAGTTCTGGTGAAGAATTGAAATCCCTTGGAGAACTTTGGAACATGTAACATGCTTCTTGGAAGTTATTATCATGTTTTCTTCAATTAGGTCATGAGTGGTGGATGGTTGGTAGGTTTTGTCGATTGTGTCCGCCTTCATAGGCCATGCTGCAGGGTTAGACTTGTATCCAATCCTGCAAACAACTAACACATTACTCTAGAAATGTAGGCATTCCTTTAAACATCTAAGCATTTTCTTCAATTATTAAAAATTTAAAAATTCATTAACATAATTCAACAAAATTTTACAGTTCACATATTAGGTTCTGTTTCTTCAATGTCCCTTCTCTAACAAAATAGAATTTCAAATCATCTCTAGTTAAAGTTGTCCCTTTAAGAGTTCTCTCATACCTTGAAGTGCCAAAACTTCCAAGAGCAGAAATCCTAAAACAAACAAACAAACAAACAAACAAACAAACAGGTTCTTTCATTGCTCAGTTCCTTCATTAGAAAGTTATTTGTTGAGCATGTTGATACATGCTTGTGGTCACAGAAGAAATTCTTCTTGACATAAATAAGTGATGTTTGAACTGTTTACCATTTAACTTGTGCAAGGATTCATGAAACAGGATAAATTTAAGTTGTAGTGTTAGAACAGTGTAAAGTACCAATAAATAAAAAAATCAAAGGAGAAGAAACAAGAACTGGTTTTGTTGAGTCTCCCATGGTAGATATTTATAAGAATTTAGAAATCAGTTTAGCCAGGGGTTCTGTGGGAGATGAGGCAGAAGGAGAGACATATTGTGCTTTTTGAAGAGAAAATGGATTATAACTTTAAATGTGAAAGAAAGATGGATTTCATTGTTTCTTCATGTAAAGAGTCAAGTGTATAGATACTAGTTTTAAGTGGGTAATTTTACATTGTTTCTCTAAAAACAAAAAGAATAATAACTGGAAACATTATGTGTATGCTGTTATTTTAAAAGCTGTGTACTGTTATTATAGCTGACATGAAAAACAGATGTACTAAAACACCCCCACATTTGCCAATCAAAGGGTAATCTTCATGTTGGCAAATTTAATCATCTTTGTCCATATGCAATTATGATTTCCGCAAGGAACCTCAGCTGGATTCCTTCAGCAGAGAAAGGTTCTGGAGCATGTGAGCTGCCAGCTGTATCCTTATGTTTGTAATTCTGATCCTCTCTTAATTGTATATCCCATTTATTTCACTTATTACAGTAAATACATATCTCCCCCTCTTGCTAGGTAACTTCTTTTTACAATTGTTCGGTTTCTACAATTAAGTCTAAATTCCCAGATTTCCTATAATTCAACAATAATTTAGTCTTATAAAATGATGCAGTGGACATTCTTGCTCATGTGGCTTTTCTTCTTTGGGGTGATTAACTGTTGTTTCAGTTTCTCATACGCGAGCTTTTATTGGATTTCGGGTTTCAAATTAGTCCATAATAATAGAGTTTATAAGAACCTCCCCTTTACAATGTATTGCTGTACTTACTCTTAAGAGTGTCTTTGCTGATATTGATTGTTATATTTTTCAAGTTTGCTTTATGGTCTGTATGAGAAATTTATTTCTCATTTTAATATCATAAATATTTAGCTCTCTCTCTCTCTCTCTCTCTCTCTCTCTCTCTCTCTCTCTCTCTCTGTGTGTGTGTGTGTGTGTCTTGGACTAATTGTTGATATTTCCCTTTATGGAATCACGTAGCTGAATGCATTTCTATTTTTATTGTGAGCTAAAAAGGAACAAAGTCAGATCTGTCCTAGAGCTCACCAATGAGAATGGGCATCTGAAGATGGCACATAGGCTTTAGTGTCAGAGTCACCTTCCTTTCCGTTTGTCCCATTTTCTTCCTCCATTTACATATTTATTTTTGTAATTAAAGCATTATGTTATTTATTTCTTTATCCATTTTGTGGGCAGTGATGGAGATTGAACCCAAGGCTTATGCATGGTAGACTCTACTACTGAAAGATTATGCCAGCCCTCATGCATTTATTTAAAATTTTACTTTATTTTGTGATGTAAAATCTTGATCCTTTCTGAAACAGGGCAGAAACATAACTAAATAAAGTAATATTAATATTTGAATCATTTCCTTAGGGTAAGTTTTGAAAAGGAGAAGCAATGGTTATCATGTCCTATCTCAATGTAGTGAAAAGAGTTTCAGCAAAAAACTGAGGTGGTATAATGCAAGAATGTTAATATCTGGTGATTTATTGCAGACATAATATCAAGTGAAGGATCAGAACGCCAAGAGGAATAAGGAGTCAGATTGCTTTGTGGAGGGTTTCATTGCAAAACCAGAGATGTCAAAGGCTATTGTCATGTGAAATTTTATGCAAGAGATAATTTTCATTAAAGTTTCACTTAAAGTAGTAAATGTTAAAATTATACATTGGTAATTAAAAAGATACTCATTCACTTTAGATATCAGACATACAAAGAAAACTTTCATTCTATTCTTAAGATAGAGGAGTCAGCTAGGCTGACTCTGAAAATGAAGGTGGAAATTGACCTATTTCTGTAAGGGGGTTGGTCTGTATGGGTCCTGAGAATAAGTTCCAACAGCAGTAAGCATCGGAACAGCTGAATGGTTCAGGATTATGATTGCTGATACACAGAATGGAAATGGAAAAGAAAGCAGAGTTTGATTGTACAGTTCATTTACTATGCTGCCTCTGAAGATCAATAGTAGCCTAGGCAGGGTTATCACCCAGAATAGTCCTGGAGGTTCCTGGGCTATACAAGTGTGCCCTTAAAGAGCTTTCTTAGCAGGCTTTTTGAGTCAATCAACACAGATGCTTTTTTTTTTTTAATCTTCTTTTTTTCTTTTTTTTTCCGAGACAGGGTTTCTCTGTGTAGCCCAGGCTGTCCTGGAACTCACTCTGTAGACTAGGCTGGCCTTGAACTCAGAAATCCACCTGCCTCTGCCTCCCAAGTGCTGGGATTAAAGGCGTGCACCACCACTGCCCGGCAACACAGATGCTTTTGTGGTGAATTTTCACCTAATTCAGCGTACAGTTTAACAGTAAAACCTAGTGGCTGATGTTTACAGAACACTGAAAATTTCTAGCTGGGAACAGGGTGTTTTGGGGACCTACAAAGTAAATCATATGCATGATACAAGATAGCTGTTAGTATTCTTTTTGTCTTAGTTGACATTGTTTTTATCCTGGAAGAGAGAACAATTCTTTTAGATGATGCCACTTAGTATTTTAAGACAGATGCACTTTTATTATTTCTCAAGTCCTAGTAGTTTCTGTAGATTAAGAACTTACTATACAATGAGTGTCCTTTTACCTTTAGATTTGTTTTCATCAATGTGACTATGTGTGTCTGTTTGGAATCCATGGAGGCAAGAAGTGAGCTTCAGATCACCTGATGTTGGAGTTACAGGGCATGTGAGCCACGAAATATGGGTGCTGGGAACCAAACTCAGGTCTTCTGAAAAAGCAATGACTGTATTTTGAATTTTTCACCTCATAATCACTCAAATACAAGCCATTTTCTCATTGGAGTAGAGCTAATTCAGTCTAGGTTCTAAGGCACTGTTATAGGGAAAGTTGTCAAGATTGCCTTTGGAATAGTTTTGAAACGTTATAACCATGTCTTTGGAAGTCAAGAAAATGAAGACGTTTATAAGTGCAAGGTTCTTTCACCTTGAATTAATAGCATTTTTTTCCCCCATCAAATCATGTTTGGGAACCAGCTCTCATTGTTCAAAGAATAGGAAAGATTGCTGCAGCATTATCTCTCATTTGTTGACAAGGCTATTTGATATTACTGATATTGTAATGTAGGACCCACACATTGCACATTGCAAATATCTGTCATTCTTTGTGAACAATGACACTAGAACTATCCCTGAGGGGGGTATAGAGATATAATCATTATTCTCATTTTCTAGATAAGGAAACTGAAATGAAATTCTTTGCCTAAGGTCAAAGAACAAATCATGGGCAGAATAAGATTAGGGCAGAGAGTTCTCCATTTTCAATCCTTGGCTCAATCAAGGAAGTCATATTGTTTTACTCGGTGTGGGAACTGATTATTATCATCAGAAGCAATAAGGCTGTGCCCACACGATGCCAAATGCCAGAAGACACGCTGAAAACTAAGAATTTGCTTAACCATCCATTTATTTATCCCTAAAACAACAGAGTGCTTACTATGCTGGTTATTTTTCATTGAAATGACTGGATGTCTTTGTGCTACTGTTCTGAGGTTTGTCTCTGGAGCTCCTGTCTTTCAAAACATCTAATTTTGGCATATCTTGACTTTTATACTTATTTGACATGTTTGATTAGCCTGTATGATAGACGTGGGACAGATTTTTCCTTGATAGATTGAAATTGTACAATACTCCTTTCAAGCCAAACCACCCTCCTCTACTGTTTGAGACTGGGTGAAACAAGACCTTACTGTCAGGACAGAACTGAGCTGGACCTGTCAGCAACTGCACATAAATGTGCCTGGCTATGGCAAATGATCTAGAACACATTGCTACTCCAGATTCCCAAGTCAGTTTACTCTGAGGGCCATAGGGGCCAGTAGGTGGTCTGTGGTGTGGTCCATACAGTAGTTAGATGCTTTTTGAGCAGTCAACAAACCTTTATTATACTTCTCATACGGGCTTACATCTTTCAGTAGATGCTAATTCTTACACATGTTCTGGTAGATTAATCAGTTGACAGGTGAACATTTCCTCCCAGGCCAAATAACACAAGTGAGAAAAAAGAGGATACTGTAATCTATATACAGGATCTGTAATCATTCAGATCTGTCATAATGCTACTGAGTTTTTGATGGATGGTTCCATTATGCCTTTAGTTGGCCTTATTTATATTTTTGCAGTTCAATTGCTGAAGTACCTAATTTTCTGAACCCACAACAACTCACACTGAAAATGGCACAATCATGGTTCTCCATTTATAGACTACAGAGTTTAGAGTAGGGTTGATTCCTTAAAACAAATCATTGAAAACAAAAGGAATATAAAAGTCATTTCTCCCCACTCTTAAGACCCCTGAATTCATTGCCATTTGGAATGACAATTAGTATCTGTGGGAACTTTGGCAAATTGAAATTACTTTAGAAATAAGTTATATATGTATATACATATTTAATTTAATTTGACTACTCATAAATACATATAACATCAAAAGTACCTTCATCCTGACTATGATGATTGAACTTCCCTGCTGTAATCCTGTGGCCTAATTTTAAAATAATATGTCTCTCAGTTTTGTTCAGATTGAATGTGAACAGTTCATATTTACTTTGTCATGTGACCCGTGACACCACAAAGGAGTGTAATAATTATATATTCCCACTGTTTTTTTTTTTTTAAAAAAACCAAGAAGTTAGGTGTTGTCTTTAATGTAATTGTCTTTTAATAGAAATTTATTAGTCTGTTTTCTTTTCTTTTAAAAATAAGATTTGAGGGCTGGAAAGATGGTTTATTACATAATGTGGTTGTTACACAAGTTTGAGGGTGGGGTTTTTGATTCTTAGGACCCATGTAACAATAAAACACTGGGATGGCAGTACATATGTGTAACCTCAGAGGTCTCTTTCTGTCTCTCTGTCTTGCTCCATATCTCTGTCTCTCTTTCTCTCTTTCTCTTTTTCCCTCTGAGTGTGTGTGTGTGTGTCTGTCTGGTGGGGTGGGACAGAGACCAGGTTTTCCCTGGTTCTCTTTGGTCAGTGTAACAAACAAACATGAGCTCTAGGTTCTATGAAATGAGAAACTTCATCTCAAAAATAGGAAGCAGAGGGAAAGAGGCAGCCATGCCCCTGACCCCTGCCCTCCACCCATGCATACTGACAAGTGTATCTGCACACATATGTAGACAACATGTGCTCTCACACACAGAATGAGACCCTAGGGAAGTTTACTGATGCTCTGAGGGTGTTTGTGTACTATCCATTTAAGTTGACATCAGACCCCACAGTAACTTACATTTCAATTTAAATTCACTAGTTGATGACTTCTGGTGTTCATTTCAGAGATGTCTATGTGAGTTGTCACTCTGTCCTGTACTGTGCAAGGCATTGGAAGTGCACAGGCCGTGTCCTCAAGAGATACCTTTATTGTCACCGTATTTAAGCATGTGAACTGATAGAAGCCAAGAGTTTGAGTGGGCTGCCCAGGCTTGCAGATGGTTTTGAATGGAGATCTAGAGAGAGAGGCAGCTACTAGACTGGCCATCCATAGGAAAAAATCATTCAAGGGAAGTTCAAAAGGTTCAAAGTATGATTTAAGTTTCATAAAAAGACTGTGGAAAAACAAAACAAAAGTACAGAATCGAGGGAGAGAAAGCAACAGACATCAGAAAGACCTGTACATGAATGCAGGAACATTTGAGAGGCTGGAGCTGGCTAAAGTCTATATTTACTTCAGTGTTGATGACATCAAGGCCCAGTGGGACTGGAATTCATTTTGTTCATGTATTAAATTATAGCTTGGATCTCCCCTATTTTGAAGTGATTCTTTATACCATGAAATAAAATTATTCATACTGTGCTTGGAACTCTACTTGTATTCCCAAATATTAGTACCTGGTTAAGTTAAAGAGATCAGACCCATATTTAAAAAAATCTGGCAAGCAATTTACTCAAGCTTTCTTTATAATTAGTAGAAATTGCCACAGCTGTATCAATCATTGAGATTTCCCCCCTTGATTGAGTAAACAATATAGAGTATTTTAACTCTTTCTTCGTCTATTGATTTAAATCTCTTGCTTGGAAGCCTTTCAATCTTTTGCGGCCCATTAAAGAGAAATCCATAAATTTGTGTTTAATGTACACATAGTCCACTTCAATTTGGAGCCATGAGGTGGTCCATCTTGTTTAAAAATGGGAATTAGAAGAATTGCTTTTCATCATTTCCAATTACAGATCTATTGGCTTGCTAGACATCCCAGCTATAATTGATGCACTTTTCTTTTTGATAAATGGCAAAGCTTAAATTTTCAGGCCAATAAGTTATATAAATTGCAGCTATACTTTTTATCTTACTTCCACTTCTCATATTTTTTATTACATTGTGGAGAAATGAATTGAGACTGACCCAGTATTGTTTACAGCTGTCTTTGATTTTTTTGTTAGCCTTTTAATCCAGATACAGTAATCTATTATGAGCTAAGTTTTCCATCGTAATAAAAACCTTCTACTTGGAGACGGTGATATAGGTCAATTAACCTTGACCCAAGAGTCAGTCAGTAGCATTGGTAATTTGACAGATCAGGATATAAGGATGTACACTATACACTTAATATTATAATGTAAGATAGTGATATTCTCTTTAAGAGAGCTAATTGTCCAGTTGTGCTTTGTATTAAAAAAGGGGATGAAAGTAGGTTTAACCCAAATTCAGATGATGTCTTTTTATTATCATATTATATTTTTATTATCAACTTAGACAATTGGATCTTCTATTTGAAACCTGGTAGTATAGAGCAGTGGTTTTCATCCTGTGTGTTGCAACCACTTTGGTGGTCACTAATCAGATATCCTGCATATCAGATATTTATATTATGATTCATAACAGTTTCAAAATTACAGTTATGAAGTCGTCATGTTTAGCTGACGCCAAGGACTAAGATTTAGTTCCTCAAGAAACACTGTTTCCCACTGGGTTTCGTTTCTTTTCAGGCAAATTTCCTCCCTGCTGGACACACAAATTCAACCAATAGTTTAAAACCTCCATCAGCAAAAACACCCCAAAACAATTCCAGAAAAAAATGGTCATGGCAAAGTTGTTTTGGTCTTACTGGGCTCCTTTATATGTCTCAGAATTGAAGCTTCTAGATAGCTCTCTCTGACTTGGCATTTCCAAGATCAGGCTGGGCTTAGGGCCTTTCTGAATCTCACCTAGGTAGGAGAGCAAGGACTTTCTGGAGGAAAAGGGAATATTGTTAGCAAGAGAGAGTGATTAGTGGCCAACAACAGAACAAAATTTCCCTGATCACTCAGGCTACCAGAAAGTAATGTGGGTTATTATCCCTGCAGATGCTGTAGGATTTGCCCGTGGAATAAACAGCATTGCAGGGAAACATGCAAACCACATTTTAGGCTCCATAAAATCTGTCCTGCTGCATTGTGCTGGATCTTTCTGCTGTCAGTCTGCACGGAAGGGTGCCTACACAGTGACTTGCATTGGAACTGTGGGATTCCTTATCGTACTTTACTCCGTTTCATTCTTCCCATTATTAGATTTCCTGAGGTAAAAGACCAGCATGAATTGAGCTTTTTCTCAATACCTTGTGCTGTTATCTTTGGATGCTGTGATTTCTGAGCTAGATCAAGATTTTTTTGCTTCCGTTGCTAGAACAACGGATTAAATATTATGGCTTTTGTCAGTGATGCTTGCTAGCCTTCTAAGCTTGGAATGTTTTACTGTTACTCTTACTTTTTAGTTTCTGTTCTCTCTTTCTTTCAGTCTGATCTCCGAGTGCCCCTGCTTCCCCACCACAAATTTTGGGGTGTGTCCCCTTTGTAAATTTTATATATTCTGTGACAAAGTTGAAAGATACCAGTTTTGTGAAAATTTCATTCCATACAGTGACAAACGGCCACAAAACCCATGTGGGTTCAGGGATGCTGTTATTGACAGGATTTGTTTTGTGTTCTAGTTTTAGATGAAGGTGTTGTGAAGCACTACAGAATAAGAAGGCTGGATGAAGGTGGCTTCTTCCTCACTAGGAGGAAAGCCTTTTCAACCCTGAATGAATTTGTGAGCTACTATACCACAACAAGTGATGGGCTGTGTGTCAAGTTGGAGAAGCCGTGCTTAAAGGTAAAAGTATTTTAGCTGAATTCACTTAACATTCAAGTTAACACTTTCCCCTCAGACACTCAAGCATTTGTCATTTGCTGTCAGTTTATAGGAAAACACAATCATTTGTTTACTTAGGGCAGGAATAGGGAAACTATTATAGTCAATACTATCCCATGTTCATTTTTAAAGGGAATTTGTTTTATTAATTATTTTATAAGAGAAATGCTGATTTCTTTAGTTATTTTGTGCCCTTATATTAGATAGGCTGTTCTCAACCTGTGAGTTAATACTCTTTTTTGGGGGAGGTTGAACAACCTTTTCACAGGGGTTGGTTAACTAAGACCATTGGAAAACATAACCCTTTACATTACAATTCATAACAGCAGCAACAAAAATAATTTTATGGTTTGGTTTCACCACACTATGAGGAACTGTATTAAAGGGTTACAGCATTGCATTAGGAAGGTTTAGAACCTCTGTATTCGAGTTTGATAGCTGCAATAAAGACGTAATATATGCAATAAACCTGACAATGAGTTTTACTACCCATAGTGATCCTGTGATCAAACAGACCAAAACAACCTAGGAGGAAAGATGTATTTTGTCTGCACACCTGAGCAGGGCATCATGGTGGCAGGAGCTTATGGTTGAGCAGGTTCATGGCAGACAGGAAGTATATAAAAGGGGGAATACAGCAGGGAACCACATGAGGGATACAGCTCCAAGGAAACAACCCAGTACCAACCAATAGACCTGTCCTTCCTTTAAGCATGCTTAGGTAGGCCATCATCATATAAGAGCACCAAGGGTTGAGCCTTTGATTATACCAGACCAGAGCTCTTTTTTTTTTTTCCAGGCATAATCATTTGGGTTTTATTTATTTATTTTTTACATTTATTTAGTTATTTAAATCACATTGTAATTTACTTATTCACACAGGGGTTATAAACATAAAAAGACAGGATGTGGGGAAGGGAATGGCACCGGAGCATAGGTGTTCAGGGGGAGTACAGATACCTTTCAGAACAGTGTATCAGCTGGGTGTAGGTTCAGGGGACAGGTCACTATGACTCTGCCTATGATTCACTTGTCCTTATCTAAGTTGTATACCAGAGCTCTTGTGACTTAATCAACTTTGGAAATGCCACCAGAGATGTACCTAGAAGTTTCTTTAATTAATCTCTTGGGTCAGTGGTTCCCATCCTTCCTAATGCTGTGACCCTTTGGGTTCCCCATGGATGGTGACCTCCAACCATAAAATTATTTTTTATTGTACTTCATAATTGTAATATTGCTACTGTTATGAATAATAATGCAAATATTCTGGGCGACAGAGGTTTGCCAGAGGGGTCCTGACAGACAGGTTGAGAACCACTGTCTTAAGTGTGTCTCAGTCCAACCAAGTTGGTTATTCAAATAACCGTTACAGTGCTCTTGCCAGTTTTATTTACTGAAGGTGCCCCCTTCATGCCCGAAAAATTACTTATTAATTGAGGTAAATGAGTGAATAGAAAACAAAGAGAAATGACAAAGATGGATTTGAAAACTGATGGTTTCGTTTTGCAAAGAGATGTGATGCAGGTAATAAATGCTACAGCCAAGGAATATAGGAAAGCCTTGTGAGGGAGGGAGCTTCTCTGGTTCGGCTTCACACAGACAGGATCCAGCCAGGCAGGAGGCGGAGAGTTCCAGCAGACTCCTGTGAGGATGACACTACATGCTGGTGGGGTGGATGGACACAGAGCTGGAACACATGACAGAGAGTTAGCTTAAAGGCTTAACAGTACAGATTTTAATTTACCATATTTGGTATTTAGGATCAATATTTTCCTTAAAAAAGTAAAGACTATTTTTCTTTTTTCATCTTGTTTTGGTTATTTTATTTATTTACATTTCAAATGTTATCCCCCTTCCCAGTTTCCCCTCCACAAGCCCCCTATCCCCTCCTCCCTCCCCCTGCCCCACCCACCTACCCACTCCTGCCACAGCGCCCTAGTGTCCCCCTATTCTGGGTCATCAAGCCTCCACAGGAGGGGCTCCGCTCTCAGTGATTCCAGTTAAGGAAATCCTCTGCTACATATCCAGTTGGAACCATGGATACTCCCTGTGTACTCTTTGGTTGGTGGTTTAGTCCTTTGAGCTCTGGGGTAGGGAATGGTCTAAAGACAATTTTTTAATCAAAATGTTATATATGTGCGTGTGTACACTGAAGTACTGTATAGTGCAAAATGTTATATATGTGTGTGTACACTGAAGTGCTATAGTGCACATAGGGGTCAGAGGGCAGCTGTGTGTAGTCATACCTCTCCTTCTAACTCTACACAGATTCCAGGAATCACACTTAAGTCACCAGAGTCAAATGGGAAGTATCTTTGTCTAAGCTAGTGCCATATCTTATTTCTGACAAGTATTCTCCTTTTTCTCTGAAACAGATCCAGGTACCAACCCCTTTTGATTTGTCATATAAAACTGCGGACCAGTGGGAGATAGACCGGAACTCCATACAGCTTCTGAAGCGACTGGGATCCGGTCAGTTTGGAGAAGTTTGGGAAGGTCTGTGGAATAACACTACTCCAGTAGCTGTAAAAACATTAAAACCAGGTATGAGAACGTCGAAGATTAAACGGCACACATTGATTTTCTTTTTATTACTAATTCCCATCATAAATGCCATAGACTTCATAGAACAGCTAGTGCTGGCAGCAAGCAGATATTGCCATCATTCTACCCTAGGTGACTATAAACTATAGATAGCTTTTAAAATAGGAAGACAGGGGCATGTTCTCATTTCAGTGAAGCTTAAAATACCCTCAGTTCTGTCTTTTGAAAAGTTAGGATTCCATTTTCCATTTTTTTTTTTTGTAATTTACTGACAAAACATACTTTACCAATCAGATGCAGGGGCTGGAGATATTGCTCAGTTGGTAAAGTACTTAACATACACATGTGAGGACCTTACTTTGATCCCCCACCCTGGCCCAGCACCCATGTGAAAAGTCAAGTATGGCAGCACACACCTGAAATCCCAGCACTGACACAGTAGGACTCTTGTTGGCCAGCCAGTATTTCTGAATCTTTGAACTCAAGTCACCAAGAGGTTTTGTTTCAAAAAATAAGGTGTAGACTGATAAAGACACTTGATGTTGGCCTTTGACTTAACACACACACACACACACAGACACACAGACACACAGACACACATGCACACACAGTCAGATTACAAGCTAGTATTATTCAAGGAATAGCATTCTTTATTAAAGATGAACTATACATAATAAAAATAGTAATAATGCAATGCTAAGGCCACTCTAGCAAAGTTATGAAAACTAAATCAGGTCATTAGCAGAGACACATTGTATAGTTCCTGGTTCAAAGTCAGTCATGAAAAAGTATATTGTTATTGTTATTATAATGTTAGTAAATGGCAGAGCTTCTGACCCATAGTTGTCATTGTTGAATTATACTCCATAGAAATGGCGTTCTATGGAGAAACAACGTGAGTCTCTGGCCACCTCATATAACACTGCAAGGGTCGTAACTTGGGTAGGCTACAGTGCTCTGTGGACCTTCATCATTTCCTAGTCCACAGTGCTTAACATTGTTTTAGAAGCCTCCTGGTGACTGGACTTAAGAATTTAGCATTTCTCAGATGTTAGTATGTATAGTAATATATTTCCCAAACTCTGTGTTAAGGTATTTTTGGGAACCCCAAGGAGCTGACAAAAGGAGCTGAGGGACACTGGGAATAACATCTTGAATATGTCCCAAAGTTACTGCATTTAAGTAGTGTAGGGTTTCAGCTTTTGATAGTGTTGTATTATTTTTGTTGACACCATATTTGTGAATCATTTTTGATATGTCCTTTGACAATTTTATATGTGTGTACATGTATATAATGTATTTTTAAATCATTTTAACACACACCATTATGCTTTCATTTCTCCCTTTATTCCCACAAATACCTCCCTACTTTTATGCCTATTTTTGATGATGATGACGATAAACTAAATTTAATCCGGGTTGGATAGGGGTGATATTCCCTGGAACATGGGAAACTTACCAGTGGGTACATAACTGAAGAAAATGATTCTCTGTGTCTGTCTCTCTGTCTTTCTATCTCTCTCTCTGTCTCTGTCTCTCTGTCTCTCTGTCTCTCTCTCTCTCTCTTAGAAGCCATTAACTTCCAGTAGCTCTCCAGGAAGGGATGGAGCCTCATGATACCCTTCAGTATATATAATGGGATACTGACAAACACAGTTGTGAGCAGGTCTTATACAGGCAAACATAGCTGCCTTGGGTTTATGTGTGCAGTGACTTTATCAGAAGACAGTGATTCACAGGACTCCTGCCAATCCTGCACTCTTCTATTACTCTCTACTCTTCCTTTTCTCCCTTCCAGAATGTCCCCTGAGCCTTGGTGTAATGACTGATAATAGATGTTCTGTTTAGGTGTGAATTCTCATCAGTCACTTGTTCTCAGTACTTTGACATTTTATGCATCTTTGCACTAGCCACTGCACACCACATAAAGAAGCTTCTCTGACCACAGCTGCAAGCAGCCTAATCTAGGGATATAAATGTAGACATTTAGAAAGCAACTCAACAACATATTTATTTAGTAAAACAAGAGTAACAAGTTCCTCCCTAGGACCTATTACTCCACTAGCCATATGTACTTTTTAACCAGGTTCCCAGTTCAGGCATAGATTTCCTCCCACATACAGGGCGTCAAATCCCATCAAAAGAGCATCTGGTTATCACCATAACAGTCTTGAAACTATTGTCCTAGTGACAATGGCTTTCTATGGTAACACAATATGAGGTGCTGACCACCTCATATCTAGCTCTAATAATGCTGCAAGGATCATAACCACTAGTTAAACTACATCTTACCTGGCAGGTCAGTATTCTAGAATGCTGAGTATATGGCTGAGCAAGATCGAGAATGTTCTCTTCCCTAGCAGCCACACAGCATCCTCTCCTCATCCCCCAAACTGTGAAAGCGATGGAGTGAAGGGAAAGCTTCCAGCTTAGTTCCAGTTTGATTTCTCTATGCCAAATTTTGATGACTGCTATTATCAAATGGGAAATCCATACAAAAATCAACCCAGACTAGGGCATGAGGAATAGCAGCACTTGATCGGATTGCAACATTTGAGAAGTTATGCAGTACTCTACTCTGATTGTGCTACTTTACAAAGTAATTCCCTTTGTCCTTTTAACTCTCCTGTATTACCTTCTCAGATAGCCATTAGTTTCCAAGGAAAATAATTTACAGTAGTTTGGATCTAACTTAACAATCAAATGAAGGGTTAAATGTTGTTTGTGGCATGGGGCATTGTGAGGAAAACCAGCTGAGACATTAAGGATGCTAGGGATTGAAAATATTATAGGTATTATAGTAAAACAGGTCAGAGCAAGAAGTTTTGGGGTAAGATAAATCTGAGTTCATACTTGGCTCCATCTCTATGCCTCTGGATAGTTCATAAAACTTTCTCTATTTCGTCATCGGGATGTAGGAATCATAACAGTTCCCCATTGCTAGAATCTTATGAGGACAGATTAGACCAGTGGCCACAAAGTTTCTTAATGCCAGAAGTTCTTAATGAAGTGTTAGCTTCCAGCTCCAGACAGAGCTCTCAAGCACAGTCTTGACCATACAGGAATTCGGCTCTAGTATCCATATCTGTGTCAGAGAGACACTTGTATGTGGCTAGATGTCACCCAACTGCCAGTGAGGACAATTGGTTCCAGCATTGATTGGTTCACAGTCACCATTCACATGCACTTCTAATGCTAATCTTGTTGAGAACTGAGATGAAACTTTCTTGTCCAATCTAAATTATCCTTTTCTAAAGATAAACAGCAAGCTGTCCTTCCTAACATTGCTCTCTAAGGAAAGCTTTCTGGAGGTCAAGAGAGAACAACAACAACAAAAAATGTCGTATTTCTTATGCCAAAAAAGAAGTCATGATAGTTTGCTCTCCAACAGGAATAATTATTATTGATTTACAGTATAATAGCAGCAAACAGTTTTGGTGGTTGGTTAAATGTCTTCACTTTACTGGGGCCATTAATCAATCTTAGCAGCTATTTATTGCCTAGCAGACTACCACGAAATAAAGATGAGCCTGAAATCAACTCCCACACTAGCTTTGACAGGCAAAAATTAATATTTAATGTTGACTTACTAGCTGGCTTGAGATCGGGACTCCCTTCCTCTGATCAGCTATAGTAGGCCTGGCCATGAAAGTTCTGAGTCTTCTTCACCTATAGGGGCTCCGATTGTGCTTCAAATTCAGCTCTTATAGATAGTCTGACTTGGGAATTGTCTACGTGTCCTGTAGAACTTGTCTGAATAATGATTATAAGGACTACTGTCACTTCAACGTTTATGAACCAGATATATCTTTTTAAATTTTTTTTTGAGGAGAGGGTCATATTATATCTATATTTAATATAGGTTATTTTTAACCACTGAGAAAAAAAGTGATTTGGTATGATTTATATGTCTCTTTTATTACATCTACATTTTCTACTATGATTCTAAATTTTAAACTTTTTTGACCAGTGGTAATACTGGCACTGTAAGGAGCTCAGAAATAGTTCCCTTAAGAAGAGAATAGCTTTATTTCTTTACCTCTTTACAACCTTGTCTCGTCCTTCCAGCCAACAAAAAACACAATTAATGTATTTGTTTTTCCTAAGACTATGTAAAATAATTATCACCACCACCTTTATCAATAACCGTAGCAGTTATTGGGTCTCCGTGTGCTAGGCACTGCTATTATCCTGAAGCTTAGCGAGATCAGCCAACCTGCTCTAGACTACAAAGAGAGCTAGTAGTATTACTGCAATTGTTTGAAAATTCAACCTTGAGCCTGGAGGCTGAATTTAGGCTCTGCAAAGATAGACTGTTTCACTACTTAGTGTGAAATAAAATCACATTGACAAACAAGTTTCAGTGCAACCCTTACAGTGTTGAAATGTATCTATGTCTGGGTTCCCATGTCAACCGTGAAGTCTTTGTCTGGAGCAGATGATGAATGGATGATATTCTGAGTGAATATCAAGATGTGATCAATCACAGTAATACTTCTGGAGCATTATATACTAAAAATAAGAGACTTAAAAATTACGGTTGAAATGTAAACTCCAGGCATCTTTCCTTCTCCTTTTTATTGGCTACTAACTCTTTGATACATTGCATATGAGTTAGAGTTCATGTAAAATTAGAGTTAGCGTATCATTTAAAACCAATCTAACTGTAAATGAGTTTTCAAAGGAGACTTCAGAGTCTCAAACCTTTAGGGCTCTGATGGAGGAACTGGATGGATAATTGAGAAAAGGTGGTGTACCAGTTTGACATAAAACATATAAAATGGTGAAACTCACTGTTAGCTTTTGGAAATGCCCCTGAAATGTCCTACACCTTATATTTCTACAAAATCAAGGAAAGGAATATGACAAAGTCATAGTTTTAAGGTGCTTTTCAGCTGTTCCCAGATTGGGCATCAAGGACAGGGCAGAAGTCAGTTCTCTCTGGATCTAAAACCAAGGTCTCTGACTGGAGTAATTAAACATCCTCTGTCTGCCTGTGTTTGCGTTAATGGGCACTCTCTCTTTGTGTGAGGATGCCTGTCTCATGTCATCAATTACACTGTCAGTATCTCTTTGTTGTTTCATTTGTCATCTGGACCTGAATTCACTTGCTCTTCACCTACACACCATAGCACATAAACTGCATAACCCTGACGTAATGGCAATGTAGTAATTAGGTTGCCCCGGCTGAACTGATTCCATTCTTGGATAACTCTGAAGATTTGTGGCACTGATGCACTTAGATTATCGAGAGGCAGGAGGCAATCTTGGTGCTCCCCACCAGGCTGCTGTGGGGATAGGAATGCCTCAGTGACATAAAGTGATTTCCTTCTTTTCTTGTTTCAGGTTCAATGGATCCGAATGACTTCCTGAGGGAGGCACAGATAATGAAGAGCCTAAGACACCCAAAGCTCATCCAGCTTTATGCTGTTTGCACTTTAGAAGATCCAATTTATATTATTACAGAGTTGATGAGACATGGAAGTCTGCAAGAATATCTCCAAAGTAAGCTGAAGGCTGAATAAAAGGAAGAAAAAGAGGAATTCAGTTTAGCTAGTCCCATAAATGTCAATTTAGCAAGCCTCCTATAACCCAAAAGATGTTTACAGTGTGTGTCTCTGTAAGAATGGATGTTGTAACATTGACCAGCTCAACGACTATTTAATGATATATGTTCTCTGTTCTCAAAAGAGAAAAAATATTTATGCAGTGAATGATCTAGTATTTCACAACACACACATCAGAGTACTTAAATGTAGTGTGGAAAAATGTGTGAGTGGCTATTTTGTGCGTTTTCTTTGCCAGCTAGTTGAACATTATTAGTCATGAACAAATATTTTCTGTGGAGTAGACTTTATGGACCTGGAATACTTTGGAGAAAGATTTTTTTAAAAAAGCATCCGAGGTTTGTTTTAAGTTTGTATCTATGTGTGTGTCTGTGTGTGTTATTCGAAGCTACTTCTATGGCTAGTCAACCTTAGAAATTTCAGACTAAAAAGCAGAAATGTAGTATTACTCTATTCTGTCATTTGATTCTGGCAGTCAAAGTAAGGGCACTGCAATATTTATCACAAATGAATAATTCAAAAAATAATAAGCACTGAAACAAGATGCTCAAAATTGAGATAAAGTACCAGCAGAATAATTTGAGCTTGAAAAATAGAGACTTCCTCTGATTTTTGCAGTATCAGAGCAAGACTGATAGAATTGTGAGCAAGTGAGAATAGTGGGGGAAGAGTTCAGGAGGAGAGCATGCTTTTGAGGGGGACCTGTGAATCCGGTAATTCTAAATTGCAGAACAAGAAAGATGGAGACAAAGATGTGTCCTACATAGTGCTGTGAAAAGCCAAAGTATACTTAGCTCCCTCACATGTGGTCACCAAATTTAGCAGCCTCAGAATAGTGACCTACCACAGAATTCCATCAGCCACTGACACTTCTGCCTTATTTCCAGGACAAAGCAGAAGAATGTGTTTCTGTCATTTCTAATAAAGTACTTAACAATTATCACCTATAACAGCCAGATTAGGTAGAATTGTGAATTCCCAAAATTTAGGCCTCTCATGAGCATGGAATGAATTGATTTCCTCTAACTTGTCTTTGGCTTTTCTCAGTCTGTGACTTTGATTCTCAGATTTCTTAACAACTGATACGTCTTCCATCTAAGATGCTCTCCTAATGTAATTCATGGTTTTATTAATTTCATCTAGTCAGTGTTTACTCCCATCCTCTTTGATTTTCTTGAACATATTTATAACTGTTATTTCTAAGTCATTGTCCTGTGTATCATCTAAATTGTTTTCCCAGAGAACATTACTGTGGTAGTACTAATTTTTGGAGATGTATTATTGGTTTTTCATATTATATTTTTGTAAAAGGACCTTGGCATCTGGAGTTAGGTTGTTGGTAGTGATTTTTGATATGTATATTTGTCCCACTTGTGTAGAGTGGCTGTTTAGATCTTTGTTTGATGCTACTCACACTTGTCTGATTATGAGCCAAAAGAATGGCGTTCAAGATTCAGTCCCAGGGCTACTCAGGTGTCAGTATACAAATGAAATATCTGAAGTACTCTAAGCTTAGCTAGGTAGGGCTAGGTACAGCGTCTGATGACAGCAATGGACCTTCCAGAGAGTTAGCAGGTGCTTCTGGCAGATGCTCAGAAGTCAGTGGAAGGCTTTCTTCACCATTATGCTGCTGGTCCTTAAGTGGCAGGGGCTTAATACATATAATGATGAAAGAAATAAAAGATTTAAATAATTTCAGAAGAGGGTAAAGACACGCTTACATCTTCATATGAGAAACAGTAATCAACATGTAAAAGGCAGAGAAATCACCACTGTGGAAGAATATATTTCAGAACTTCACCTTTTATGTGGTTTATTTAAAAAATATGTCTAAAATCATGGACTTTCTCATTTTTAACATGAATGTTTAATCAACAGAAGGGAAGAATGTAGACTATGGATTCACATTATGATAAAGTGACAGCATTTCTGTTACATGGCAGTGTTACTAAGTGGCAAGACAGAGAAAGACAGGAGAAGCAGATATCAGGCATCAAGTATGACAACAGAATTGCCTACTGATCAAAATTCAGGGGAAAAGAGGTCTCTCGCATTCACTCAACCCAAGTAATTCAAGCCTTAAACAAATAAACATACATGGGCAATTTGTACAGGCCTGTAAAACAATGAAACTATGCTGGATGTTAGTTTTATATTGCTTTCTACTGAAGATATTTGCTGAGTACACTCTAAGTTATGCAGGTCTCATGATAGACTGAAACTAGGCAGTGTAATGGGAGAGACAGGATGATACTAATGTGAGTTGGGATGTTCTTTCCAGTGTTTGGCTGCAAGCATTTAGGAGAAGTCAGGTGAAAAGCATCTATTTGCTCATTCATAATTAAATTTGTAAAAGAATCTTTACATATTGGATACCTACAAATTGAAAAACTGTTACCCACATTTTGGCAGCAAAATAAATACTTAATGGCTCACTTACTGACCCTTTAATATATACCATTTAAGAAAACTTTGGTAATTAAGGCAATATAATGAAATATGTGTGCCTACATACATATTTCACTAATAACATCTTATTGAAACTAAAAAGAATTAAATACCTGTATTTTGTTTAGTTTGTTGAGATTTCTTTTATTATTTATTAATGTTGCTCAGTGAATACTTACAGGACATCTAGCAAACATCAAACATTGATGTGCCCTTTAAGGCGTAGCAAACACTTTCTGTTTTGATAAGTTGTATCCTGACACATGGGTCATGATTTTCATGCAGAGTTTGCTGAAGAGGACTGAAGCAGGCAGGTATATTATTTTCATTAATGCCCCCTTCAGTCAAATACAACTGCATAATAGTTGCTCTACAGCAACATGAGATGTCTCCATAATCCGTCACTGGTGTATGTTTAAGAGTCACAGAAAAGGCATGTCTAGGCAGACAGCACAGATCAGCTATTGAGAGAGCATGACATTTCGGTTTCAAACATGCCTGGATTAGAATCTCTATTCTAAAGCCTGCTCCTGTGGGTAGTAAGAAGCCCAGAAGCAGAAATAATAGTAAACAGCAGTTCACATGTTAGTCTGTGCATTAAATTTGGCAATTTACTGGAAAATACATACATGAGCTAGCAATGGGAGAGGGCACAGACATTTTTCTTTAAAAGAAACAAAACAAAATAAAATACTATAGTATTTACCATGTGGCAGGTGTTTTTCCAGATGACTTAAAAACATGAACTTAACTCATTTTCTTATGAGACAAGCCGATATTCTCATTTTACATTTATTGGGAAGGTCAACAACTCATTTAAGGTGCATGTCCTTGAACCTGGGACTATGGTTTCTGCTTTAATGCCGTGCATAGCACTGATACTGCTTTTTCCAGCCTGGATTAGTTGTCTGTTGTTATTCTACAAACATTTATTATGTCAGTTGCTGTAGCTGGTGTGCTGGCTAGTTTTATGTCAACTTGACAAGCTAAAGTCATTTGAGAGGAGAGAGTCTCAATCGAGAAAATGTCTTTATAAGATCAGGCTATAATCAAGCCTATATGTCATTTTCTTAGTGACTAATAGAGGAGGACACAGCCAATTGTGGGTGGTGCCATCCATGGGTCGGTGGTCCTGGGTTCTATAAGAAAGCAGGTTGAGCAAGCCATCAGGAGCAAATCAATAAGCATGATCCCTCCATCAGCTCCTGTCTTCCGGTTTCTGCCCTCCTTGAGTTCCTGCCAGGACTGCTTTTGATGATGAACTGTTATATGGAACTGTGAGTGAAATGAAAAAAAAAAACCTCTTTTCTCTCCAAGTTGCCTTTAGTCATGGTGTTTCCTCAGAGAAATAGTGACCCTAACAAAAACTGTCAGGATTGTGACTGACTGGGTTTCATAGCTCAGGCGTCATAGTTCATGGTTAAGGTGACATCATTTGCCAAAATCATCTCAAAGTTCTAACAGGGATGAATCTATCACCAAAGAACTCATGTTGTTGGCAGGAGCTGGCTCATCCTGGGCTGTTAAGTTGAAGAAGTCAGTTCTTTGCTAGGTTTTGGGAAGAAGTTGTCCTGTGCACCCTATCACACAGGATGGCTCATAAATTCCCAATAGTGTGAGCAAGTGAGAATGCAAGAGAGCAGTAAGCATCAGTAAGATGGAAGCACAGGCTTTTTGTTTGTTTGTTTGTTTGTTTGTTTTGGTTTTTCGAGACAGGGTTTCTCTGTGTAGCCCTGGCTGTCCTGGAACTCACTCTGTAGACCAGGCTGGCCTCGAACTCAGAAATCTGCCTACCTCTGCCTCCCAAGTGCTGGCACCACTGCCCGGGAAGCACAGGCTTTTATGACTATATTTTTGGAAATGTACCTTCAGTTTTTCCTTATTCTATGCATTAAATATGTATAACTGGGTACAGCCCAGCCCAAGGGAAGGGGTGATGACTAGGAGGCAAGGGTCAGCAGAAGCTGTTCGAGAATTGCGTACCACATATGGGGAACCATCAGTGCATCTTCTTCCCTATATCTTTCTTTCCTTATTGAGTGGATTTGATATCAAAAGGCAGACTGTTTTGGCCACCAGAGCACCAATGTGGTTGTCATTGTGCTTCATGCTAAGCTTTATTTAATTTTTACAATAACGCCCTTTTATCAACTGAGTATTAGTGTTAGAGACTATAGCATACAATTTAAAGCTTTTGTGACTTTTCACATAAAATTAACCATTTTTAATATCCTTAAATTGTTCTTTAGGTGTCTTTTGCTGAGAGGTGACATGAGGATTTACACTTTTCCCAGTGGTCTTTACATTATTAAATGTATTTCTGTTGCTTCAGAGTTGAGGGCTATTTAAGGGCCTCGATTGAACATCCTATCGATTCTTGCACACATCCTGTTGCTCCAAGCTAGCAAAGTGGCCCAGCTTAAATGTGATTTTCTGTGTGTGTTCTGGACAAAATGAAATAGCGAACCAAATGACTGGAGAACCATCAGTCAAATACTAATGATTCTTGTTTCATGAAATTATGTGTGTGAGTGTGTATACATGTGCACACACACATACACACATGTATATATATTATATAAATGCTAATAATATTTAACTCTTTCCAATTTATTTATTTCTTCATTCCATTTATTTTCATTTTTATTGGAAAAGTCACTACAAATGCAGAAAGTATATAAGTCATATACAGTAACTTATCATATAACTACAATATGAATAAATAAGAGACTATGCAGTTATCTTCTAAATCCAGAACCTGAATAGCAGGCATCCCAGTAGTGTCTGAATACTCTAGCACTCACAACCCTTGCTGTCTGCATTTTCCAGTTACTATTTTCTCTTAACCTTACCATAACCTTTCAGCCTCCTTATTTTCTCCCTAGTTCTGAAGATTGAACTCTATTTTCTGCTAGACAGGGTCTCTGCCACTGAACTCAACAGTAGGCCTATTCTCTCCTTCTCTCAGCTGAGCACTTTAGTATTTGCTGTTTCATCTGGCTGTCTGCACACCCTCCTCACTCACAAGCCATCATCCCTTATGGACCATCTCTAGTAGAACTGTCCTTCCTGCTACCCCGATCACCAATGACTTCTCATTACTTCAGCTAACAAATGCCTTTTAGCCTTTATGTTGCTGAGTCTGTGTATCAAATTTGACTATGATGATAATTTGCTCTTAAAACCCTTGATTTTTTCAGAGTATCTTCCACTTTTGTGATTCTAGCTCCTCCTTTCCAAGTTTCTTGCAGGTTTATTCTTCTCTACCAAGTCTAAATGTTTGTGTTCTAATGAATGTGAGAATATCTAACACACTGTTCCCACTCATTAACACAACGATTAAATTTATGTGTTTAGCTGAAACTGTGAGCTCCCAGACACACAGGCTTCTTTTCTTTCTGCCAATTCTACACAGGCAATTCATATATATCACTAGGCAATTAAAATTGTTTCACTTTTGCACAGGCGCAATGATAGTATTAGCATCTGGAATCTATTGGGCTCTTTTCTGCCATTGTGTTAAGGGCTTTACACATGTTAATTCATTTGAAATTCTACTTTAACCATAGATACTCTGAGCTAATTACTGTTATCACTATGTAGACGAAGACACTCAAACACAGGGCTGTTAATCATATTGCTCAAAGTCACAAATCAATATGAAAAATAAATAGCCTTGATCTCAAGTCTGATACTCTGATGTCATTTCAATCTTCCTAACTCCTGTACTATAGCTTCGTGTGATGTCAGGGCTTGTGTCTAAGCCTAATGACCACAAATTCAGTTCACTATATGAACTAGTATTTGATTTAGGAAGTCAAGGAGAACAGATGTTTACACTTTTGTGAAATAACCCAGTGCTCTAGGTATTTGATGATACTTGCCAACAGTATGTAGTTTATCCCGAGGGTGACATGAAACTTGAGTTTCCAAAGGTAGCACTGTCTGCTTCTATTAATGATCAAGCCCATTATACTATGTAAATTTCTATATGTAGCTATATAGAATGAGCAGTAGGTGAATTTCTGTTCATTTAAGGTGTGTCTGTATCTAGAGAGATGCTCTGAGAATATCAAGCCAATAGGGAAATTAAAAATACATTATGCATGTGGCTATAAATGTAGTATATACATTTATAAGTGTTATATCCTTAAAATTTGTCCATGACCTCATTTTAAAGAAAAATATGATGAAAGAATGAAAATTTTTCTTTGGTTTAGCCAGATTATATGCCCCGGTCTGTGTATGTGTGTGTGTGTGTGTGTGTGTGTGTGTGTGTGTGTGTGTGTGTGTATGTGTAGGTTAGAGGTCAACATTAAGTACTTTCCTCCATAACTGTCTGTTTATGATCTGAGACAGAGTAACTGGGTCTGGAGCTCACTGACTGAGGAGACTGACTAGCCAAGAAGCTCAGGGTCTTCCTGTCTTTGCCTCCACAGCACTGGGATTACAGGCATGTGCCACCATGACCAGAATTTTTTTTTATAACGGTGCTAAGGATCTACAATTCATGT
The DNA here is from genome assembly GCA_021653895.1 of Mastomys natalensis. Classification (NCBI taxonomy): domain Eukaryota; kingdom Metazoa; phylum Chordata; class Mammalia; order Rodentia; family Muridae; genus Mastomys; species Mastomys natalensis. The sequence continues at coordinate 96,349 of JAJTUV010000384.1, forward strand.
TTTCATTCACTGAGTCATCTTCCTATGCTGGAAATGCTTTTCCCAAGGGACAGTTTCCATAAAGAGGCAAATCAATGGTGTGTGATTCTGAAAACACACGGATTAGTACGTGTGTTGAGATGATGAGATGCTTTTGCTTTTTTGTTTTTAGATTAGTGCCGTAGCACATATGATTGATTTGCCAGATTTCTCAGAATTTACTTCGCTAGTTCAATATTTTCCAAAATAATCTACCATTCTCTCTCTCTCTCTTTTTTAGATGATGGTGGGTCAAAAATCCATTTGATTCAACAGGTAGACATGGCGGCACAGGTGGCTTCTGGAATGGCCTATCTGGAGTCTCAGAACTATATCCACAGAGATCTGGCTGCAAGAAATGTCCTTGTTGGTGAACATAATATCTACAAAGTAGCAGATTTTGGACTTGCAAGAGTTTTTAAGGTAGATTTAGTTTTGTTTTAATTAGTTCTTATAATAGGTTAAACAGCAAATAGGTTAATATAGCAATAAGTTCACAATTATTATTTAAAATTATTTCTCGGTTAGGTGTGGTACTAAACACTTAGGATCCCAACATTCAAGAGGGTGAGGCAGGTGGATTTTGGGTTTGAAGTCACTTTGAACCTTGTCTCCAAATAATAATTGCAACAAGAGTAACAAAACAACACACACACAAAAGAAACAAATAAAACTGTCATGTTGTCTATCTATGGTCCATTGATAAAGACAAGTCGTGTAGGACCTTACAGACAGAATGCCTTTCTATTTCTAGGGAGTGGACAACCAAGATAAAACAGTGTTCATGTAGGTTAATAAATAGGCAATTAAATTCATCGTTGAATTTCTTGTCAGATGCCACCAGCACCACTCATCTGCTTTCACACATTCCTCCTCTAGAAAGCAATAGACCGTATCTAGCTTTGCTCACTTGACAATAGGCTGAGGCCATGCTACCATGATTCTGTAACAATGATTAGCTTTGTGTATTCTTGCATGCATGTGGGCATGTCTGTGTTTTATATATGTGTGTGTATGTATGCTCTTCTCTGTGTGAGTACATGTAGAGGCCAGAAGTTGATATTGAGATGTCTTCTTCAATCCTTTCTACACCTTGATAAAATGATTTTAGTAATTCTTTGAGGATTTCATACAATGTATATTGATAGTATTCATCCCTTCCCCCTAATTTTGCTCAGACCTAGCTTTCACCTCTCTACCTATCCAACTTCTTGTTCTCTCTCTCTCTCTCTCTCTCTCTCTCTCTCTCTCTCTTTCTCTCTCTCTCTCTCTCTCTCTCTCTTTCTCCCTCCCCCTCCCCCCCCCCCCCCCACCTCCTGATACTGCACTTGCCATAGGGCAAATTTCTCACTGAACCTATAGTTATCATTTTGGCTAGACTGACTGGCCGGCACATCTCTTGGATCCACCTGTATCTTTATCCTCAACCCTGTGTTACAGACATGCAACCATATCATCTCATTTTTATGTGGGTGCTGGCAACCTGAACTCATCTCCTCTTACTTTCTCAGAAACCATTTTGTCCACTGAGCCATCTCTCCAGAACTAAACCACTGGATTTGCATTTACCAGTACTCACCCTGTTTTGTGGAATCAATCCAAAAGAACTAATAATAAGACATCATATGAGGTGTTTAAATCTGGACTCAAGATTTGATTTCCACATTGTTCACTAAAAATATGAATGTAGAACATGAAACACAACATGGAGAGATTCTCTTTTCATATCATTTTTCTTGATTTTTTAGAAATTAGAAAGCCACTATGTTGATAAATTAATAAATTATTCACATAACACTTCTTTGGTATTAGCAAGTGCTTTAGATGATAATCAATGCCAGCTTTAAGAAAAGTTTTATTTATTTTTATTTTCTGTATATGTGTTTTTTTCCTTGCATTTATGTGCATCTGTGCACTTATGTCACAGCAGAAGCCAGAAGGTACCAGATCCTCTGGAACTGGAGCTACAGATGGGTGTGTGCTACCATTTGGGTTCTGAGAACCAAAACTGTGTTCTTATCAAGAGCAGCAAATGCTCTTAACAACTGACCTATCTCTCTAGCCATAGCTCTTCACTACTAAGAGAAAACAACAACAACAACAACAAAAAACAAAACCAAAAAACCAAAAGCAGGCATCCTTTGCTTCTCCTCTTTCTTCTTCAGTTTGTAAAGGCCTTATGTAAATCCAAATGATCACAAATTTTCCTGCGTACAATAGAGTGACACTTCTCCGAGTCTCAAGACACATCTTACTAATGACCTTTCACTGATTTTTCTAGTCTTGTATCTTTGGTTCAGAATTTGATATTATAATGCAAATCGACCTGAGCCCATATTGAATATTTGCCTCTACATTTTCATGTGACACAGGTTACAAATAAGCAAGGGCAGCACAACAGATCACTAACTTGGCTTGAATCTTTGACGCATTAACAGGTGGATAATGAAGACATCTATGAATCTAAACACGAAATAAAGCTGCCAGTGAAGTGGACTGCACCTGAAGCAATTCGTACTAATAAATTCAGCATTAAGTCTGATGTGTGGTCTTTTGGAATCCTGCTCTATGAAATCATTACTTACGGCAAAATGCCTTACAGCGGTGAGTGATTAATTCAGAAGTGGGCCTTTTTGTTGCAGGTCACTTGCTTAGATGTGACTTTAACTGCTTTGCATAGACTTAGAGGGTAGAGTTATGAGGCTGACCATACCATGTGCCTGGAGGAGCCCGATAGATAAAATTTGATGATGATAATTTGCATTAATGAAGTAGTTTATTACTTTCTTCTCCTTTGCTCTTGAATTGCAGTCTGATAGACTCGGCTTGCTGCAGGTTTTAGTTTAATGTCTACAGCCTGGGAAATGGATGGTGGGTCTCATAATGGGCTTCATGAAGGGAGAAAATTTCCTTTATAACCCAGAGTTTACTGTCAACTATAATTTGAAGATTCTGATCGTCCACTTTTTGTTCTATTTTGTATGTCTTAGGGATGACAGGTGCTCAAGTAATCCAGATGTTGAGTCAAAACTACAGACTACCACAGCCATCTAACTGCCCACAGCAGTTCTACAGCATCATGCTGGAGTGCTGGAATGCTGAGCCTAAGCAACGGCCAACATTTGAGACCCTGCATTGGAAACTTGAAGACTACTTTGAAGAAGACTGTTCCTATTCAGATACAAATAACTTCATAAACTAAACAGCAAGGAAAAGAGAAGAAATTTAATGAAGATGTGAAAATGTGGGACTCATCAGTCCAGAAGTATCGTCTACTCAACCAACTGTGAAATCAGCTGATTTTGACATATTCAGGTGGTAGGATGAGCTCACCTGTGCATTCCATATCAAAAACATAATCTGTATATTTTATTGACTAGAAAACACTGCAGGACAGTATAAGATGATGTGTCATTTTTTTCTCAATGCCTGGTAAAATCAATCACACTAAATGAAGTTATTTTTTTCCTTTTGAGAACTCCTCACATTTCTATTTATTGTTTGAAATGCCGATCAAGAGAATCAACAGATGACAGTGTTTACTCAGTTACTCTTGTGGCATTTTCCTGTTTACTGATTAGACTGGTTATTCATTATTCCTCAAATTGCTGAATCCCATCAGGCTGTTATTATGAAGGAATTTGATTGCTTTGCCGCACAGCAGGACCTGTGCTTTGAGATATTTTTTCTCTCTTTTAAAATATCCTGTAACTACAATGATGGCAAAGCCATGTTAAATGACTTGATTGTACTTGAAGTAATTGCACATATTTTTCCTATGCATAAGAAAATGAAGCAGCTGTTGAGAAAAAGAATGAAAATCTTTCTCATTTTGTAGAAGGAAATGATGGAGTTTGCTCTATACCTCAGTATGTGTCATCGGAGAATCATCTGCCTTAGTTTTAATCTCTTAATGTCAGGAATCGGGTTGCAAAGCCGATGAATTGTTATGTATGGGAATATAAGGGAAATACCACATTGCCTACCAGGTCTGAGAAATAGATATTAAAGTGGCTTAGTGAAGCTAGCAGAGAGCTAGAGGATTGCTGCAGCTTTCTAAGTAATAATAAAAAGTTCCTTTGGCACACAGGCCTGTTTTAAATTGGCTGCAAAACAGGCCAAGCCGTGCTGACCGTGGTTATGAACTGTAGCTTTTGTCTGTTAAAACTGGATGCTCTTTAATATCTTAATTTTTTTCTAACCTTGGTAAGAACTTCCCTGTTTTCTTAGGCAATGAGTGTATGTTCTGTCTCATTGGATGGGTAGCAAGACTTCTCCAAAGTCAGCTCCATGTATTCCAGGATCTTCTAATGTGCAGTGTTCAATGAACCTTCCAAAAGGAACAGAGTATATCAAATTTATCTTTCATACTTCTTTAAGAGAGAAGAGAATATCTAGATGGTCCCAAGGATCCCCTGGGAATTAAAAAAAAATCATGTCAGTTCTTTCAACTAGAAACTAGGAGGCAAGGTATCAGAGACTAACCATTAGCAGTTTGGTGATGTCACTACTGTAGCTGCATTTCTGTTGCCATGGTAAAAATCCTGACAAAAAGAAACTTAGTGGAGACAAGGTTTATTTTAGAAGGTTTACAATTCTGGGTCATTGCATCACAGCAGGAAGTCCCAGCGACAAGTGCTTGAAGCTGATTATATCACATCTGCAGTCAAAGAGGAGAGAGACATGACTATGTGCATGCATGGCTTGCTTGCTTGCTTACTTGTACTCAGGTCAATTTCTACACTCTTAAAAAGTTTGGGACACCTCTGCCTAGGATATAGCATGTCACACAATGGGCTGGATCTTCCAGGATCAATGAACTTAATTAAGACAATTCTCTGCAGACATGCCCTCAGGCCAGTCTAATACAGAGAACCATTGTCAATTCATTGTGACTCTTTCTGGGTGATTCTAGGTGCCGACAAATTGTTAATTATAGTTAGTCATTAGACCACTTAAGACTCAAATTCTATCAAACTTTCCCATCTACCGCAAGCATTGTCTGTGTCCGACTGGTCAGAGTTGGCCATCAGTGGTAAGTGAGGCTCTCTTGCATTCAAGAAGACAAATAGGCAACTTCACTCTTAGGCATTATCCAAAGTTTCTTACACACACACACACACACACACACACATACACACATACACTCCATTCCTATTTTGGAGAGGAAGCAGATGACAAATGCAGTCCTGTGTCCAATGGACAGCAATCGGTACAGTGAATGTGAATGTCAAGTGTTGTTTGATGTGGAAGAAAGTCTGCACTGAAGCTGGGGATATAAACTTCTCCAAGACAAGTTGCTTATTTGAATAAAATTAGAGATTAGTTGCTGGGTAGGTGTCCATTAACAGAACTACTTAAGGTGAATTAGCTGTTGGAATTAATCTATGTACATGTATGCATTCATTTATCATCTCAAACATTTCTGAGGACTTTAATCTGGATCATGTATAAAGACTATAGACGTGCTCATAGAAGGAAAAGCATTTGTAAGATAAGGTCACCATTAATATTTTAATCAGTTTACAGAACATGGGGTAGCTTCAATGGTTTATTTCAGATCATCTGGTTTAGTGTAACCAAGGAGTAGACATTCAACAACTAGTTGGCTAAAATGAAATTGAAAACAAAAAAGGACTCCTTTTCCTGAGTTCATCTCTTCAAGACAGATTCTTCTTGGGGCATATGTAGAAATGAGGATCAATATTCCCATTTCATTGTGCAAATTCAAATGCTGTGTACTTTTATGTGGTAGCTGATAATAATAAATTTGTAGTAAGATCTGGCTTTGAAATATAAAATGGTTATCCGTTCCTGCTTTAATACCACCTGAAACTTGTTTAATTCACTGTGTTTGATTCTTGGAGACATTTATGTTCAAGGCTCTGTCAAAGCAATCTATTATTCTTGTTTTTACCCTGATGGATCATGGGGGAGAATAATGGATTCAGTTATGAGAAGCAGTAATAGATTTTTTTAAACTGACATAAATTTCTCTTCCTGTATAGAATAAAAGGATCAGGGAAGAGGTAGGCTGAATTTCCTACAGTGAGCCTGCTCTTGTTGAAGTTACCTCCCATAAATTGTAGCCAAGCACTTTTCGTGTAATGTTTTATTTATGTAATTCAGCTATTTGGAGATGGTAGTGAAGGATATGAGTACATCATTTTATGTGGTATTTCAAATTATTTTTGACAAAAACCTTAAGAAGTTTTGTGATAGAAAAATTCAAAATTCCATTAAAGCCTCCTTTTAAAAACATAAGGAATGAAATAGGTTTAAATTACCCAAGGTCAAAGAGGCGCAGAGTAGAGTTGAAGCAGTTGTACAGAACTGAATATTTTGTCATCAAACACAAAGTCAAATCCACAGTGATCAGGAATAGACAACCATGCTATACGAGTGGGTAGCCTGGAAGCACACCAATGAAGAAGGCTGTAGGGAGATACTACCTTATTCACAACTACTACACACATGTTTCTGTATGACAGCCATGTGGATCTACAGTACCACGAGAAACACCAACTCTTTTGACTAGTTTCTGAAGGAAAAAACATCTTGGGAAGCTTACTATATAGCCCAGATAAAACTTCAAAGAGGAAAAAGGCCCAAATGGCACCACGTGGAGTGTCAAGCATATGCTGTACCCGCAATCATGTTCTTCTTGGAATAGTTGAACATAAACTATTTGGATCAAAATGCCTTGCTGGTAGGTTGTTTATGGTGACATTTTAGGATTGTTTGCAGGGGTGCATTGGATATGAACTAGAATTGAGATGAATTAATTAACACCTTACTCAATTGTATCACCATCTTTTACCACTTAAAGTAAATAGGATTTCTATACCTGAGAATATATACCAAGAATGCTCATAGGCCTGTGGACTGAAAATGGTTGATTCTTGTATTTCCTGGCATCACTAATAGGAAGCTTTGACTGTAATAATCAGCATGATACAAAAACTCAGTGTTGTAGGAAAACAAAGCTGGGAAAGTTGGCAGAGAATACCTATAAATATTTTAAACCCTTGACCACAGCAATGTTTTAATGTCTATAGTACCATTCATCAGTGCTAAATTGCCTCACTAAACTCTTTCTGAGCTTTATCTTTCCTTTCCCTTTATTTATTTATGTATTTTGATAGGGTTTCTTATGTAGATCAGGCTAGCCATATTTAGTCCTCAAATAATCCTGCTTCCATGTCCTGAGTATGTGGTATACATGTATCACCGAACCCAGAGTACTTTTTTCTCTTTAAACAGTGCTGTTTGATATCTCAAATTTACTTATTTCATTAAGAAATAAAGTAGAGAATGGAAGTAGAAGATGTTATTTAAGTATAATGAAGAATGAAATTATGGCATTGCAGAAGATGAATGAAATTGGATGGTAACATGTCAAATAATCAGGCACAGAAAGAAGTATCGCATGTTTTCTTTCATATATAGAAACTTAAAAAAATGAGCTGAACATAGAAGGGAGACTATTAGAATTGGGAAAGAAGAAAGACGGGCAGGTAGATTTCTGTGAGTTCAAGACAAATTCCAGGACAACCAGTGCTTTGTGGAAAGCCAAACGAAACAAAATCAAAGAACTCCCTTCTAAACCCCAAGTCTCTCCCAAACTCCCTCCAAAAACAAAACGCAAAACCATAAACCAAACCAAATAATCCAGGATCTATGATGTTGTCTTTGCCAAATACACATTGCAGTGCATGGAACCAGGCTGATGGGGAAATCACTGCCTATGTGGCCATTTGCTCTGGTGATCACATGGGGGCTTTGCTACATCTCACATTAGCAGTTACACCCTTGGATTTCGAACATGTCTACCCTACTTTTGTTCCCATTTATCAGTTACATTCATGTGGATCTCTTCACGTACAAGAAAAGCTGGTTTTGCTGTCCCACTGTGTGTCAATAACTAAGGTTCAGCAACACTCAGCCAGTAATACAAGAGTCTGTTATGATGTTATATTAAAACTTCAAGTGATGCCAACTTGTCTACTGCCATATATATGCATCCATTGCTTGCTTTCTTCCTTGCTTGCTTATGAGTGTGTGCATGTGTGCCTGTGTGTGTGTGTGTGTATGTGTATAGTGTATATGTGTGGGTTGGGATGCTGGCTTGTGTGTGCATCTGTGGAGGCCAGAATTTGACTGTGAATGTCTTCACGTTCTTATTTTTTGAGATGGCGCCTCTGACTGAATTTGGAGCTCAGTGTTTTGGTTATACTAATTGTCCAGAAAGCCACAGTGACTCCCCATCTTTGCCTTCCTGCCTTTGGGGTTTTTGACTCCTGCTAAGAATGCCCCAGGTTTTTACATGGGTGCTATAGACCGAGCTTAGTTCCTTACATTTCTGCAGCAAGCCCTTTATCCATTGAGCATCTCTCAGACTCCTACCATCAATTTATTTCTCATTAACCATTTTATTATTCATTCAAAAAAATATGTATTGATTGCCTCGAATAGCTGATAGTTGGCTAGATGCTTGGGTAAAACTGAACAGTGGTGACAATGTTCATGACATTGTCATGACATTCAGAATTCAGAATGGGATAACTGAATCTCAGCTCACAAACATGTATACACAATTTGCCTCTGGTTTCCCTTCTAAGAATTAAATTGTGACCTGTAATTGGCTGTGCAGTACCCACTTCCCCGCCCACCTCATCTAACCAAAAAATAAACTACAGAAACATTACATTTTAAGTCTCTTTTATTAATTTAAACATACAGGGGATATTTGGACACCTTTTTGGAAGACCTAGAGAAGGGACAGGAAGATAACATTGGTTCCCCCTACCCTTTTAGTACTCTTGAAGTGTTAAACTCAATAACCGTCTAAAACCAATAAGAAAACTTGAAAATGGAAGTTACTTCTGAGTTCTTAATGAAAGGAAGAAGCTAAGGCCGCCATGGAGCTCTGAACTACACTGTAAGAAAGCAGAAATGTGTTGTTCCTGCTTCTAATCTCTGCTGATTGGGATCTGCAGTGCCCATTTCTACATAGTGTCCTGTCTGCTTCAAACCTGTGTTTCAATGTTATTTTTACAGAAGTCTTAGTTGATTCTGGAATTTTCTCCCATAAGTTCCAAGTGTTTGTGGTATGTTAAAGCTGTAGAGGAGAGTCTTGTGGTACTCCAGTTTATTTCCCTGAACATGTACCAACCTGCTTAGCTATCTAACTCCCAGTGGAAGAAATCTTGACCTTGAATCTTTCCCATCTAATGATGCATCTTTCTAAAAGTGATGTCGTGGAACTGATCTCTCTCTCTAAATTTTACACAGCCCAGAGTGGTTCTCCTCCACAATATTCCTGTTGTGAAGAAACATTCTGGAACCTTCCTTCTCAGATGCCTCTTCTTGGTGATAAAGGTGCCCCTGTGCTCAAATGTCCCCTCAGAGGAGAATGGACCCAAATTAGGACTAACCAGATAATCCCTGTCCCAGTAATGGAGAGCTGTATATAAAAGATTTCACAGTTGTTCTTTTAACTTTTTAGAACAGGGCCCTGATGACAACCTGTGAGTCCCTTTGACTCACCTTTCCCTTGTGTCCTTGAAATCGTCAGTCTTTCAGGAAGTTGGGATTAGGTTGGGTAGACTCAAAGACTGAAAACCACTTCAAGGGCCTTAGATTTAAAACTCCAAAAACAAGATTTTGACTTCTGTTTTCTTATTTTTCAACTATAATGATCTTCCTTCAGAGAGCAGTTTCCTTGTGGAAGGTAACCAGAGCATGAAAAACAAAGCATAGGAAATGTGTCAAATAATGTTTTAAAGCAATTACCTTCCATGTGTGGAAAAGATGAAAAAAGTATGCAGAAAGTAAGTATGGCTGTCCTGAGTGTGTCGAAGATACAGAATGCTGTGGGACTGTATAACATGATCCAGTGAGCAGACCTGAGGCTTGAGAGGAAATGCAGGAAATGGTGCTTCTCTACGGTCTGAAGGAAGAGAAAAATGTCAGAGTATGTCAGGAGACGGCAGACATGGCAAACACATAGATTCTGCACAGGAAACTATGGTAAAGAGCTGAAAAAAACTTAAGAGTCTCACCACAGCGTGGGAGTGAGGAGGCATGAACCCAAGTTAGGTGCAGTCAGGGGAAGAGAATGGAGAGGAACCTGGTTATGAAGAGTACCAGATGAAAACCAAAAGGGATGGGGATTTCAAACTGAGTGAAATGCTAGAGAAGTGATTTTGAAATTAGAATTAATGGCCAGTTTTATTGAATTTGAAGAGCTAGAGAACACAGAAGTTTCCCAGTAGTCTTTAGCACCCTGATATCCTGAGGAAGAACGTGTTCATCAGAGAAGAATGCTCAAAGTCAGAGGCTAAAGTCAAGTAACAGGGAAGAGGTGTGAGACCACACATTACATAGATAACTTTTCCTGATACACAGGTATGAAGAGACATAGATAGCAACTAACTGTGACTGCAGAATTCATAGGGATGCACGTATTTCTGAACATAGGAGATACTAGATTTGTCTGGTAGCTTAAGTAGGGTAACCAGAGGGAATATCAACAGGAAGATGCTAAGTAGTACAGAGTAGGAACATTCTATTTCTCTAATGAATCTGAAAGAATAACTCATCACTCTCTTGGCCATTGAATTTGAGTAGATTCTACAACAGGAGTTTTTGTTCTTTTCTGGTGATTTAAACCTAGAATACAATAAAGACACATATTGAACTGGTATACTTCTTATTCCAAAATGATCATTTAGTTTGTTTTAAGAAAAGACTTATAAATAAAGCTGCTATGAACATAGTGGAGCATATGTCCTTTTTATGTGTTAGAGCATCTTCTGGGTATATGCCCAGGAGTGGTATACCTGGGTCCTCAGGTAGTGATATGTCCAATTTTCTGAGGAACCGCCAGACTGGTTTCCATAGTGGTTGCACTATCTTGCAATCCCACCAACAATGGAGGAGTGTTCCTCTTTCTCCACATCCTCGCCAGCATCTACTATCACCTGAGTTTTTTATTTTAGCCATTCTGACTGGTGTGAGGTGGAATCTCAGGGTTGTTTTGATTTGCATTTCCCTGATGACCAAGGATGCTGAACATTTCTTTAGGTGCTTCTTGGCCATTCACATTTCCTCAGTTGAGAATTCTTTGTTTAGCTCCATACCCCATTTTTTAATAGGGTTATTTGGTTGTCTAGAGTCTAATTTCTTGAGTTCTTTGTATATATTGGATATTAGTCCTCTATCGGATGTGAGATTGGTAAAGATCTTTTCTCAATCTGTTGGTTGCCGTTTTGTCCTATTGACAGTTTCCTTTGCCTTACAGAAACTTTGCAATTTTATGAAGTCCCATTTGTCAATTCTTGATCTTAGAGCATAGGCCATTGGTGTTCTGTTCAGGAACTTTTCCCCTGTGCCTAGGTATTCTAGGGTCTTCCCCACCTTCTCTTCTATTAGTTTCAGTGTGTCTGGTTTTATGTGAAGGTCCTTTATCTGATTTATAATAGCCAGAAACTGGAAAGAACCCAGATGCCCTTCAACAGAGGAATGGATACAAAAAATGTGGTACATTTATACAATCGAATATTACTCAGCTATTAAAAATAATGAATTTGATAAATTCTTATATAAATGGATGGAACTAGAAAATATCATCCTGAGTGAAGTAACCCAATCACAAAAGAACATACATGGTATTCACTCACTGATTATTGGATTTTAGCCCAGAAGCTTGAAATACCCAAGATTTAACTCACAGACCACATAAAGTTCATGAAGAATGATGACCAAGTAGGGGGGGCTTCAGTCCTTCTTAGAAGGAGTAACAAAATACTCAAGGGAGCAAATATGGAGACACAGTGCAGGACAGAAACTGAAGGAGGGACCGTCTACAGACCATTCCACCTGGATATCCATCCTATGTGCAGTCACCAAAGGTAGACGTTGATGTGGATGTCAGGATGTACATGCTGACAGGAGCCTGATATAGCTGTCTCCTTAGAAGTCTGCAAGAGTCTGACATACTCAGAGGCAGATGCTCACAGCTAACCATTAAACTGATCATGGGGTTCCCAATGGAGAAGATAGAGTGAAGGCTGAAAGAGTTGAGAGGACCACCATGAGGAAAGCAACAATCCCAACCAACTAGAGCCCCCAGGGTCTAAACCACCAGCCTGGAGCGCTTAGGGAGGGACCCATGGCTCCAGCTATATATGCAAGGGAGCTATATATAAGTCGGAGAAGAGATCCTTGGTCCCATGAAGGCTGGACGTCGTGGGGGGGGGTATTCGAGGGTGGGGAGGTGAGGTACGGGGGAGGGTGGGTGGGGGTACACCAATGTGGAGGCAGGAGGAGCAGGGAAGGGATAGTTAGTTCCTGGGAGGGAGGGGGGAAATGGGGTAAGGAGAGAACATTTGAAATATAAATAAAATTTCCAATAAAAAAAAAGAAAGAAAAAAAGAAAAAGACTTATATTGAAATGTCCTTACCTATTTTTCTAAGATTGATCTAATTTCTTAACCTTGGAATAAGCAGATTGATTTTCTTTAAAAATAGAAGTTTCACCTAGCTTAGAGAAACACACACACACACACACACACACACACACACACACACACACAAAAGAAAGAAAAAGAAAAGAAAAGAAAAAATTTAAGTAATTCCAAGTGAAATATCTATTCATTTCCCTTGGCTATGGACGTCAGATCTAATTATTCAAAATGAAACAATATGGCTCATTGCAGATGAATTATGAAATCCATTTAATAGTATGTTAAAATCGTGTCAAGAAGGTGATAGGAGATTTGAGATTTAATATCTCAGGGGGAAGATTTAAACTACCCAAAGAATAAAATTATAAGCAAAGAGAAAAAAAAGAAAAGAATGGAAACAAAGGATGGTGAGGCTATCTTAAGAATATCATCAACATTTCCAGGAAAATGTTCCTTCCTTTATCTGGTGTAGACGGGTTGTGAATAATACAGAAATGTTCTTATTTGACTGTTGAATATGCATAGTTAAAGCTTGGAGTTTCAGGACCTGAATCAGACAAAAGAGGTTTTGTAATAAAATATTTCTTGGGAATTGTCTTCAACTTAATTTTACAGTGCTACAGAATTTTCAAACTGAGAGGGACCCTTGAGAACAAGTAGTCAGACTCTCAGGCTGTCTTACCTTCTGTTAGACAGAAACTCAGGCAAACATAACAAAGAGTACAGGATCTATAACCTGTGGGAGAAATCTTCCTCCAAATGAAACTGCTCCATGGACTCTACCTCCTTTTAGAATTACACATCTGCACAAAAAGATCAGATGAATATAATGTGGTGCACTATCTTTCTCCCCTTGTATTTTGGAGAAACCCACAGTATTCAATGTAGAGAAGTGTAAATTCTAATAGTTTTATTTTGTGTTTGTTCATTAAAACCACAAAGCATGCAAGTTGTGCAATGTTGGGCAAGTGGGAACAAGCAACAAGGAACGGCAAACATCAAAAATCAGCGTGAGCTGTTTATGAGTTCTCGAAATGACCAGCAGATGGGGGCCCAGATTGCTGCTGAAGATTGGGACCAGAAAAAGTAAAGAAGAGGAAAAACCAATGTAAAAAATCTTACATCACATTCAGTTTGTGAGTGATATTCCTCTGTTATTAAGTTCTCAGACCTTCAGTGAAGAATTGGATGTTATAATCTTTCTACTGTGTCCACATTTTAGAGAAATAAAAAAGTACTGATTTCAATTCTTGTAGACTTCAGTTATTAAAACAGATTGAGTACTCCTCACCAAAACCAAGCTTATAGCACATCACCTTTAAAGAAATTTTATATGTATTTCATGATGCATCCTGAATAGATTCCCACATGCCCAATTATATTTCAAATGAATTGAAAGACTTTTTATATACTTTTGCTCACATTCTTACTCATTTAGCCAGTAATTATAAATAGATCTTTGTGAAATTAATATTTAAAACTACAGGCATTGGGATTACTGTTAATAAAACAAGGGAAACATTTTTTACACTAGCATAAACCAATAATTTAGTTTGTGTTCTTCAATCATAGGTGACTTAAATTATTATTAAATTATTATACTAATGAGAATTGTATAATTTTTTTTCCCATTCTGCTTTAGAATGTTTAGATCAGGAAACAGGAGAAAATAATATGTTGCTTGTGGTATTAACTCAATTTGAAACTTTAGAATAATTTTATTTTCTCCCACTAAATGCTTAATGCATTTTATGCATACAATTTAAATATTTATATTTGAAGTATTGATTTTGTGCTAATACTTTTAGCACATCTAAATCACAGTGGTACTTTTAGGAAGCCAAAACCAGTTAATCTATATTTTATTATCTATTCAATACTATGATTATAGATTAATGTATTGAGTAAACAAGAATTATGTATTTCAGGTTCACTATATAGTCATAAATAGATGTCTAATGATAATCAAAATCCATGCACTTCTGCAGCAATGACACAATTATTTCTTCTTTCCATTTTTTACTGTTGCCTTGCTACATTCTCACAAGAAAGGCCTCAAAGGGAAAAGAATTTATACAAGGGAAGCTCTACTTAGTTAAATTCTGGGGAGGGTCTGTGCAGCATCAACTTTCTGTCTTGTTGGTCTTTTTTGGGAGAAAAGGTAGATCAGACCAAGAGGACTTTAGGGTTCCAGAATGTTTCTGGCTAAAGTGCCAAGTCAAATTTCACCTTTAGTCCCATTGAGAGAAGTTCCTTATATGGAACTTCTGAATGCTGAGTCACACTGAGTCACAGCAGGAACCAAGACTGTAGCAGGAAAGGAAGGGTTCCCTGAGGAATTCAGGGATTTCCCAGGTTTCAGACCCCAACGTGCTGTTCCCTTTTCTCCTTCTTCATTCTTTCTGTTTTGCCTAATGGGACAACTGAGATCTGAGAGGAGGAGGAGAAAAGCAACTAGGAAGAAGAGAAAAAAATGTAGATGAGCAGAGAGTCTAATTCTTGTCTTGGAAGAACTAGATCTCCTCTCTTGAGATCTCAGCTTTATTATATCTATTTCAGTCTTAGCTAATGATTTGCTGGCAGTTTTTTGCAAAATCAAATCATTTAATTTTATAGCCAGTTTTTCCTGCTCTTAATAAAAAATATTGTTAGTATTTATGAATTGCAATGAGAATTTCATGAAGACAAGGCCCTGAATATTTCATGAAGGTCTTAAAATATTTGGATCTATGTACATGTTATTAATTATAGCTAACTCTTAATACCACTTAATGGGTGCTGTATGGGCAGCTAATTCTTCTCAATTATTCCTTTGCTGTACAGTGTTTCTTTTCCCTAGTTGGTCAATGTGTCAGGAGTCATAATGAGACAAGCTAATAACTAGCAGGTGATCATCCTGAGATGGTCTGCTTTGGATTATTATATAATCTGTGACAGGTTCATTTTTCTTAAGCAAGGTTGTAAAGGATTCATTTTAGGAAAGATTATTGCTATTAATATGCTTTTCCTGTTATTATTAAACATATACAACAATCACTGAGTAATAGTCCACCCCTTTGGAGCAGATCTCGGCAGATCCATGAAGATATACTGTCTATAGTGATGCTATATAGACAAATAGATGACTTCTTAAGTCTTAATGATGATCTTATAAGAACTTCTGAAATTATATTAGTGATTATTAAGCTCTTTTATAGTGGAACTGATATTAGGTCCTTTTCTGACAGTCAAAACTGCAATGAGAACTCTGCCATTCTCCCAAGTGTCACCAGTTAATTACTCTTAGGTAGTAACTTGACTTTCTCCAACTCAGAGCACATTCCAAGAGGTTGTAAAACAATTAACCGAAGGTCATAAAAAGGGAACTAACATTTTATTATAGGTGCTAGGACAGAAGATTGACTGGGTTTATCTATACAAAACTTAATTAATAACTTAGTTATGGTTTTCAACTTACAATGAACTTATGGAACTGAGACAGGTGAGGAATGTTTAGCCAGATAATTACACCTAATGGGTATGCATGTAAACATTCTCTGTTGTAAACTTCTATTTCAATTTATGATTTGAGTTTTTGTATGAACTTGTGATGAACTTTGTAACATGTGATCATGTATTCTGAACGATGTATAAGTGCTGAGGACAAAGAGAGAAGAAGTTTTCCTTCTCCCCTGCCTAGAAGAATTTTTTCCCTTAGAAGTTTCCCTTACTAGAATTTTTTTCCTTTTCCCCACTTAGGATCTTTCTGCTTTTCCCCTTAGAGAGCTTTCATAGGAAACTTTTGAAACTTAGTAATAAAGGCTATACCTTCTTTTCTCTAAATGTCCCTTTTTCTTCCAGTGACTTCTGACCAACAGGTTGAAAGTTAGAGCCATGCAGTTCCTGCTGAGATAGAGCAAAGGCCACATTGTTTAATCCTCCACTGTTTGGCTACAGGTGGCAGTCTTTTACCCTCAGAAAGAGGAAGAAATTTTTTAGGACTTTTTAGAAATTACTATTAGCGCTCCAGTACAGTTAGAGAGCTAGAAAGCCCTGAGACTGTCAGACTTTAAAGCCATCACTAGAGTACTACTCTGTACCCCCACCACTACCCTCTCTGGGCTGGGAGACTCCTGGAAGTGGTTAAAAAAAGCAATTTAATTTAATCTTAAAATGAGTAGTAAATCTCTCTTGAATGTTGAGATAGAGAGATCATCAGTGAGTTCTATGGGTGGGGCTGTTTTGGCCTTTTATCCAATCTTTAACAAAGTACTCAATGAACATCTACTTCATGCTGTGGACTGGGCTGGGACTTGGGAATAGACTATGGAGGAAGCAGTCCAGTGTGGTAAAGTAGTGGTGTTTTGAAATTGAAGTTGCTGGTTTCTCAGTTTATTTATCAACCATGAGTTGTTACCCTTGGGCGTACTAGTTAGCCACTTTTAACTTTTTTTTTTTTTAATCTGAAAAATGAGCTTTCATCTAGGTTGAAGACTTGTTTTGATAATCAAGAGAGACAAATGCACAGAGCTGCATGTGGCATAGGATTTTGCATGCTGCACATGAAAGTTGTTTTTCCAGGTGTGATGGTGAATGCCTTGGATCCTGAAGGCAACTGGAGGCAGAGATAGGTTGATCTCTGTGAATTTAAAACCAGGCTGGTCTACACAACCAGGGTTCTATAGACCAACCAGGGTTATATAGAGTGACCTTGCCCCATCCAAACAAGCAAGCAAGCAAACAATCGAATGAACAAAAACCCCATTCAACCCCAGGTTGTGTCCTTCAGAACTGCTAGTTATAGAGAATGTCTATAAGTACAGTGTACTGAAAGCTATTATCCAGATGTGCATTCCAGGGGCTCAGGAGTCACGCTGAAAATCAGAGTTGGGGCTGGTCTGAGATGGAAGAGGATGACAAGGCCAGGTTTTAAATAAAGTTGTGTAATAGGTAAGGATACTAACTTGAGTGTAGAAGAATATCTGTGCTCATATATAAGCTTCAAGCTGAGTTAGAATTCAAAAGATCTTTCTCCAAAAAATCCTACCAAGAGTTTTCAACCTATGAGCCTTCTCTCAGGACGTGAAAAAAGAAAGTCTTGTATCTTCAGCTTTTGATACTTTCAGTTTTTAGGGACCTATTTACCTTACTAAAATTAACGCAATTGGGTTTGTGTTTAATATATTTTTATCTTCCTTCATGTGTCGTTTTTGCTAAATTCCTGTGTCCATTATTGGTGCCTTTATCCTATTTTGAAAATACAGTTTCCTTTTTTAGTGAATTTCACTTTATTCTCATGAAGTCTGTTTGCCTCATGTTTTCCTCATGTGTTATGGGAAGGAACATACTCACTAAGTTGGTTTCAGGTAAGTAATTGAAGAGAGATTGTGGAAGAGAGATCTCAGTTTGATAAGAAGTGGCCTGTTCTCTCTGAATTTACACTCCACACTCTAGCTCACCTAAAAAGCATCTTTTATAAGATGCAAATATCACATGAAATTATTAATGTGGAATTCCTCAGCATATAAATCTGAATGATTTAAGGGGACCCAGATCAAGTTTATAATATGAACTTCCCTTCAGTTTAAAGTAATCTTTGATCCATTAGGACTTTTTTTCATACCATCTGCAATCTAGTCTCATTGTAGCACTTGATGTGATCTAGTCCCATCCTAGCACCTGATGTGTAGTACACATGCATTAAAAAAAAAAAAAAAAAAGAAAGAAAGAAAGAAAAGAAGAAGGAAGCAGACTAAAAGCTTCCATACCAATACCAGAGCTGTGTGGGCTGTTGGCATCATCTCCTAGGGTATGATGGTTATGATCAGGTCTCCTGGTGTCTGGTAGACAGGCAATTTAAGTTTCTGTTTCTTGTGAGAACTTCCATGTAATTGGTGACATGTGTGGTAGTATGCATGAAGGTGAAGAATACAAGCCTGAAGCCAAGTCAGTTGTCATTCTCTACTTGTTTCTTGTAAATATATTATATCCATTTTTCTTTTCCCAGTCCTGCTCCTACAACGATGACTCTGAGACTAATTAGTTATTATGAAATGCCTAGACCATAAACTTTGGTTTATTCTCTGACTAGCTCTTAACTTATTTAACCACTTAAACTATTCAATGTCTACCACTTGGGTAGTTACCTCTCCTATATCCTGGCCCACTTACTCATTTTCGTCTCCTCAGGGTCTTCCTCAGTGTCTTTCTCAGCATCACCAAGTTCATCTGCCTGCTGATCCATCTTCTTAGTTAATCTCTGTTGTGTCTCTTGTCTTGTCTCCTGAAGATCTCTTTGCTTCTCTCTTTCATCTCTTACTGTTTCCCAGAATCCTCTCTCTTACTGCCAGTGTCCCAACCCCTATTTCCTGCCTCAGCTCATTGGCCATCTGCTTTTTTATTGACATGTGATGTTTATAAGAGAGTCTACAGTTTCTGCTATGGCTCCACAAATAGGCTGGTGGTTCCAAAGTTTTCCTATAGAGAAACATAGGGCAGACCCAGGTTCTTCTATTAGAATGTCAACTTGCAGGGTAGCTTACACACAAATGGATGGGATCCATTTTTCTTTCAAGGCTGAGTTTTACAAGGATTTTTTTCTCACTATAAAGACAGCAGTCCATTTTCTTAATGTGAAATCAAAGAAGAAATTACCTGGGGTTGGGATCATTAGAGACTGAACTTAGGATGAAGATGGATCATTTCACCTACCTAAGCAAGATAAAAGAATTTCTATTGCTTCAACATTCATCCATTCTATGAGCAGGAACAAAATTCACAAATATTCCTAAGATCCACTCAGGATGTCAGTTGGCTGGGCTTAATATTTAGTGGTTTGCAGAGAACTGAATGTCAAGATAGACTGATTCTTGAGACATTATGTGAGGTTCTGTAAGAAGAGTTTATTGAACCATAAAGAAAAATTTCAAATTAAATTTATTATTATAATCAAATTCTGTTACCTTCAGGCTAAATCTTCAGTCATGGTCCCAGGATGTTCCATTGTATAGGACTTATTCTGTAGATGGACATCTGTGATTAAAGTGGTGATACATTCATGCATTAATTTTCATCCACCAACTGTTTGCTATTTATTGAGCATCCATTATGCACTAGATACATTCTAGGCACCATGGACAAGAAAACAAGTCTCCAATCCACTTTCTAAGAGTGGTTTCACTTCAATTTACCTTGACCAAGTGTTTCTGCCTCAATCATGAGTTTATTTAACAACTCAAAGGTCAATGTTGTGGGGATGTAAAGGCAACACAGACCCAAGCTTCTTCTAATAGTGTAGCTTATCTTTGGAGTTCTGAAGGTCTAACTCTACTCACATTGCTTTATATTGAGTTGTTCCTTTGAAGAACATTACAGCTCCAGGGATTTGATGATTACTTGAAGCCACTCTTAACTTTGCCATGCCTGGAAAACAGAAAGCCAGTCATCACCTCTCTGTGAAGTGGAACACTGTTAGTCCTTTTCTTTCAGTCCACAACATTTCTAGAAATGTTTCAAATGGAATTTATGCAGAATGATTTCAGAATTCAGTTTGATTTTTTTTTTGAATATCAAAGTAGTGTTTAAGTTTTAGCATCCCTGACCTCAAGCTGTACTACAGAGCAATAGTGATAAAAACTGCATGATACTGGTACAGAGACAGGCATGTAGATCAATGGAATAGAATTGAAGACCCAGAAATGAACCCACACATCTATGGTCACTTGATCTTTGACAAAGGTGCTAAAACTGTCTAGTAGAAAAAGGACAGCATTTTCAACAAATGGTGCTGGTTCAGCTGGATGTCAGCATGTAGAAGAATGCAAATCGATCCATACTTATCTCCTTGTACAAAGCTCAAGTCCAAGTGGATACAGGACCTTCACATAAAACCAGATACATTGAAACTAATAGAAGAGAAAGTGGGAAGAGACTTGAATACTTGGGCACAGGGGAAAAGTTCCTGAACAGAACACCAATGGCTTATGCTCTAAGATCAAGAATTGACAATGAAACCTCATAAAATTACAAAGCTTCTGTAAAACAAAGGACACTGTCAATAGGACAAAATGGTAACCAACAGATTGGGAAAGGATCTTTACCAATCCTACATCTGATAGAGGGCTAACATCCAAGATATACAAAGAACTCAAGAAATTAGACTCCAGACAATCAAATAACCCTATTAAAATTGGGGTACAGAGCTAAACAAAGAATTCTCAACTGAGGAAACTCAAATGGCTGAGAAGCACCTAAAGAAATGTTCAACATCCTTAGTCATCAGGGAAATGTAAGTCAAAACAACCCTGAGACTCCACCTCACACCAATCAGAATGGCTAAGATCAAAAACTCAGGTGATAGCAGATGCTGGTGAGGATGTGGAGAAAGAGGAACACTCCTCCATTGTTGGTGGGATTGCAAGCTGGTACAACCACTCTGGAAATCAGTCTGGTGGTTCCTCAGAAAATTAGACATAGTATTACCTGAGGACTCAGGTATACCACTCCTGGGCATATACCCAAAAGATGCTCCAACATATAACAAGGACACATGTTCCACTATGTTCATAGCACCCTTAATTATAATAGCCAGAAGCTGGAAAGGACCCAGATGTCCTTCAACAGAGGAATGGATACAGAAAATGTGGTACATTTACACAATGGAGTACTCCTTAGCTATTAAAATCAATGAATTCATAAAATTCTTAGGCAAATGGATGGAACTAGAAAATATCCTGAGTTAGGTAACCCAATCAAAAAAGAACCCACATGGCATGCATCCACTGTTAAGTGGATATTAGCCCAAAGGCTCAGAATACCCAAGATACAACTCACAGACCGCATGAAGCTCATGAAGAAGGGAAACCAAAGTATGAGTGCTTCGGTCCTTCTTAGAAGTAGTAACAAAATACTCATGGGAACAAACATGGAGACATGTGGAACAGAAACTGAAGGAGGGGCTGTCTGGAGACTGTCCTATCTGGGTATCCATCCCATTTGCAGTCACCAAAGGCAGACGCTGTTGTGGATGCCAGGAAGTGCATGCTGACAGGAGCCTGATAGAGCTGTCTCCTTAGAAGCTCTACCAGAGCCTGACATATACAGAGGTGGATGCTTGTAGTTAACCATTGAACTGCTTTCTCAGGGTTACCAATGGAGGAGTTAGAGTGAAGACTGAAGGAGCTGAAGGTGTTTGTGGTCCCATGGGGGAGAGCAACAATACCAACCAACCAGAGCTCCGAGGGTTTAAACCACCACCAGCCTGGGAACACATAGGGAGGGACCCATGGCTCCAGCTATATATGTAGTGGAGGATGGCCTTGTGGCATCAGTGGAAGAGGAGCTACTTGGTCCTGTGTAGGCTGGATGCCCCAGTGTGGGGGAATTTTAGGGTGGGGAGATTGGAGTAGGTGGGTGGGTGGGGGCACACCCTTATAGAAGCAGGAGGGGTGAAGATGAGATAGGGGGTTTCTGAGTGAGGGGAATAGGGAAAATGGATAACATCTGAAATGTAAATAAATAAAATATTCAATAAAAACTATTTTCTAAAAAATAAAAAGTTTTAGGATATTTTTTTTACATGATAAGAGCAACATGGGGTACTGGCAGTGACTGGGGTCTTTCTACATAGGAACTTTAAAAATACCAATCCCAGTGGAGACTAGATAAGCCTCTCACTCAGTTCTCCTGTGAAGGTTCTTCTTTGCCTTGTCTCATGGCTGTGTTTCTGCAGTGGAGCCACCACCATTATCAAAAATAAATCTGTCCTGCTTGGTGTATCAAGTAGGCTTTGTCATCAGTAGACTAGAGCTTAGTAGGAAAGGCCTATGAAGCGCTGTCTTACCAACAACTTAGCCCTATCCCAGGCTATAGATTTTCCAAGAGCTTTGAACACTCCTGTTAATGCTGCATAGATACTGTGTGCTCTATCAGAATTATACACTTCATAGTTGCAACAGCTCAGTGCATGGCATGTTCCATTTCAAAGCAGAGATGTGTCTCTCAAGATTTGAAATTAATTTTATTTTTTCTATGTGTCATTATCCTCATTTTTCCAATATTTTAATATCTGCTTGAAACATCTACTAATTTTCCCTTTTCTAAGCTTTGCACTGAAGTTTGTGAGAGTAATTTACTTAGAAATATCGTGGTCATAATCAATTGACTTTTTCCTCTTTTACTGTAGTCATTTAAGTGTCAATGGGCTTTCAAAGGCAGTGTTGTACATAAGTTCAATGAACCCAAGAAGCCTCAAAGTGATGGAGAATTTGTCTTCATTTGTATTTGAGATAGGAAAATTGGTCATCCAAAACATTCAATAGTAATCTGGGTGCGGTGGTTCACACTTGTCTTCTCATTTAGGAGGCTGAGGCAATACTATTACCTCTAGTTTGACTTTAGCCTGGGCTACATAGTGAGTATGAGGCTAGCTAAGCTACATAAATAGAGATCCTGAGTCCAATAAACCAGATAAATAGATACACAAAATAAAAATAAGTTGCCAGGAAAGCTATAGAATCTGCACATTGAAACAAAACAAAACAGTAATGGAAAATGTAGTGACTTCATCAATGACAGTCTAGTTTCCTACAAACATCACGGACACTTCTCATTCCTGAATGAGGCCATACTTTAAGATTTGGTTCTTGGGTCTTAGGTGACAGCTCAGTAAGTAAAGTGATGGTTGTATATGGATAAGGACATGAGTTTGGGTCACAAGGTCCCATGTAAATGCCCAGGGGTACTGGTGGCCCAGCTGTAATTGTAGTTCAGAAGGTAGACAGGAGATTCCTTGGAGCAAGCTTGCTAGCTAGATGACCCAAACTATGGAGCTCTGGGTAAATTGAGAGACCCTGAGTTAATTAACAAAGTGGAGAATAAGCCAGGGTGATTCTCAATGTTGGTCTCAGGCTTCCAATGCATATGTGCAAGCAAACTAACACACTCCTGATACTACTGTGTCTACATTTGCAGTTCTAGGTGCTACAGTTAGAGATATGTGTAATCGTTTCCAACTATTCTTGTGTGTGTGTGTGTGTGTGTGTGTGTGTGTGTGTAAGTGTATGCATAATTTAATGGCAGTTTCTTCCTGCTGTTAATTTGCATGACTTTCTGGTTTACTTGAGTCTCTTACTCCCTCTCACACTGGTGATCCTAACAGAACCAACATGAAATTGAGGACTAAGGATTCTATCCCATGAAGTGCTGCAGATTGTAGTTGAAAGAAATAACAATTCATATTTGTGCTGCTCATATCCCTATGTGACATACTATTATGTGTAAACAGCCAGAAAACTAGGCTAGTGACTATTTGTGGCAGGATTTATGCTAATTAGAAAGGCAATGTAAAAGACAGACAAGAAGATTTCAAGTCCCAGCTAAGTTAGATATACATGGAAATGTACATCCACCAGAACAATAAATGAGGTAAGCTCTGAGTAATTTATAAAATAGATATGTAATAGACAGGAGAGAGAATAATCAGCAAATACAATAATAATATAATAATAAAATACTGTTGATCGTTGTGTCTTTATGTGAATTGGAGCCCTCATATACTAATTTTGTTGTGAGAATAGAAACCTCTCTACAGACATGTACAGTTAGTCCCCAGTATCTCTGGCTTCTATACTTGGATTAAAAATACTTGAAACACTAAGTTGCATGTGTACTGAGGAGGGCACATAAACATTTTACTTGCTATTCAGTGATTTATATAGCATTTATATTGTTTTAGATATTATAAGTAATCTAATGACAATTTAAGACATATGAAAGAATATATATCCCTCATAACTGAAGAACCTAAAAGTTCCTTGTGGGATGATGAAATTAAGACCTTATGTATGGATAGTGCTTACAATGCATACTGTTCAACACACATTATATTTTCTTTCTTCTTTTTTTTTTTTTGTGTTTACCCAATTCTTTTTTCTTCTTTTTTTATTGTATATTTTAATTTACATTTCAGATGTGATCCCCTTTCCCCATCCCCCCACCCAGGAACCCCCTATCCCTCCTCTTCCTCTTCCTCCTCCTCCTCCTCGTCCTTCTTCTTCTTTTTTATTAGTAACTATAAAAAAAAATGTTAATCAAAGGCTTTATAAGTTTGGTAATGCTCAATAACAAGATGCCCATACAATCAGAAGTGTAACCCAATACCCAACCAAGATATACCATCTATCTTTGACTGTCGGAGACATGTGAACATCTGCCTCCATGTTCCCCCCCCCTCTCGTCTTCTAGCTCCTCCTCTTCCTCTCCTTACTCCTCTCACCTTAGCTCCTACATATCACCCTTCCTGTTAAGATAAAACTTTTCTCTCAAAATACAATTAGAGCATAATTATACCAATTTGTATCAGTAAGATACAAGATAGACCTAATACCCAGTCCATCATTTTGTTGACTAACCAGAATCTCTGTCATTTCTCCTAACTAAAAGACTTAGTTCTGAACCTGGCTTTTTTCTTGGCTTTAGAATGAATGCCAGCTGAAAACCATCCTCTCAAGTCTTTTCTTGCAAAGTAAATAGCCGGGATTGGCTATGAGACTATAAGTCTTCAACCCCGTCAGAAATCCAGAATGACTGAATTAACTGAAATTATGGGAAGCACAGAGCATAGCTTCTAAAACTTAGCCAATTTATAGAGATCGCTGAACACCTGGACACTCCCTATACTACAAAACATTGGAGTATTCGATCTTCAGCCTTCTGGCCCAGGATCATCTGACAGACCTAGTGATGCAGACTTATTAAGGGCTGATTACTCTGTCTTGGCAGATATAATCAGTTGACTATTCCACAAGTGTGTCCTTTTCAGGACAGTAATTTGTCTGTAGATGAAAAGAGGCAGTTCTTGAGACTAGTTGTGCTGTCTCACCACAATTGGAGTAACTCCAAAGATGCCCAGTTTCTTCTTAGAATCCAAGCAGGAAGCTGTCAGGAGCAGACAGGTCTCTAATTAAAATGAACCTTGATACAGAAATATTTGTAACGTCAATTCTGTGGACTTCTGATGTTTTGAAAATCAACTGTCCATGTAAGGCAATCTGGACTGTTGTCTGTTAACGCCTCTCAGCTATTTCTAAATAAAATATATAAAACACCCTAACAATAAACTCAGAGCCATGAATTTGCTATAGGCCCTTAACTCACAGGCTAACCATCTCAAATCAGTTAAAAAAGAATGACTGGATCTAAGCCTTGTATTCCTAAATGTGTTATATAGGCACAATGCCTATGAGAGTAACAATATTAATCTCACTTCTATATCAATAAGAAACTCGTACCTTAAATATGAAATCAAAGTAAATTTTGTACCATTTAAGAAATTATAACTTCAGCTTAATAACAATCATACAGATTTCTACCAATAGGTTATGTCTATGCAATTAATCCTAGCTATTCCTCCCTGTTCCAATAAAACCACTACTTTTCCCTAGAAAGACAGCCACCTCAGTCCCCAAGCCCAGGGAATAGGGGCGCTGACTCTTCATTAACTTCTTCAAGCTGATTGCGGGCATTGAGATATTAGAAGAGGGGTGGGGGGAAGAGTAAATTGATAAGCATCTGATATATGTGTCTTCACTGCATTCAGCTGAGATTCCAGGACATCAGAGGTTCCAGCAGGTCTGCTCAGCTTGCTTGATGAGTATATACACCAAGGCTGTGTATTCTGCAATATACAATTCTCAAAACAAATTTTATTATCAAGATATTTTTTGTTTGAATTCTGGAATCTACTCTTCTGGTGGTCTGCCTATATCATGTCTAATTCATATAATTCTGGGAATTTCTATGAGGGTGTGCTCCCACCATCCTCCCATTCCCACCTCCCTACTCTCAAATTTCCTAACACTAGGGAATCCAAACTACTGGGTACCAAGACCCTCCACTTCCACTGATGCCTGGCAAGGCCACCCTCAACTATCTATACAGGTGGAGCCATGAGTCCCTCCTTTTGTATTCTCAGGCTGGAGGCTCTAGAACGGCTACCCAAGCTTGTTTCTTAAGACCATTTGCTTGAAAAATTGTTTTCCAGCCTTTTACTCTAAGGTAGTTTCTGTCTTTGTCACTGAGGTGGGTTTCCTGTATGTAGCAAAATGCTGGGTCCTGTTTACATATCCAGTCCATTAGCCTATGTCTTTTTATTGGGGAATTGAGTCCATTAATATTAAGAAATATTAAGGAACAGTGAATGTTGCTTCCTGTTATTCTTGTTATTAGACGTGGAATTATGTTTTTGTGGTTATCTTCTTTTGGATTTGCTGGGAAAGGATTACTTTCTTGCTCTGTCTAGGGTATAATTTCCCTCCTTGTATTGGAGCTTTCCCGCTATTATCCTTTGTAATGCCGGGTTTGTGGAAAGATATTGTGTACATTTGGTTTTGTCATAGAATATCTTGGTTTCTCCATCTATGGTAATTGAGAGTTTTGCTGGGTATAGTAGCCTGGGCTGGCATTTGTGTTCTCTTAGGGTCTGTATGACATCTATCCAGGATCTTCTGGCTTTTATAGTATCTGGTGAGAAGTCTGGTGTAGTTCTGATATGTCTGCCTTTACATATTACTTAGCCTTTTTCCCTTACTGCTTTTAATATTCTTTGTTTGTTTTGTGCATTTGGTGTTTTGATTTTTATGTGACAGGAGGTATTTCTTTTCTGGTCTAGTCTATTTGGCATTCTGTAGGCTTCTTATATGTTTATGGGCTTCTCATTCTTTAGGTTAGTGAAGTTTTCTTCTATAATTTTGTTGAAGATATTTATTGACCCTTTAAGTTGGGAATCTTCACTCTCGTCTATACCTATAATCCTTAGGTTTGGTCTTCTCATTGTGTCCTGGATTTCATGGATGTTTTGTGTTAAGAACTTTTTGCGTTTTCTTTGACAGCTGTGTCAATATTTTCTGTGGTATCTTCTGCACCTGAGATTCTCTCTTCTATCTCTTGTATTCTGTTGGAGATGCTTGCATCTATGACTCCTGATTTTTTTCCTAAGTTTTCTATCTCCAGGGTAGTCTCCCTTTGTGATTTCTTTATGGTTTCTACTTCAATTTTTATGTGCTGGATGGATTTGTTCAATTCCTTCACCTGTTTGGTTGTGTTCTCTTGTAATTCTTTAAGGGATTTTTATGTTTCCTCTTTAAGGGCCTCTACCTCTTTACCTGTGTTCTCCTCAAATTCTTTGAGAGTGTTATTTATGTCCTTCTTAAAGTCCTCTATCATCATCATTAGAAGTGATTTTAAATCTGAATCTTGATTTCCTGGTGATATGGGGAATTCAGGACTTTCTAGTGTGAGAGAACTAGGTTCTAATGACGCCAAGTACCCTGGGTTGCTGATGCTTATGTTCTTGCACTTGCCTTTCTCCATCTGAATCACCTTAGTGCTACCTGCCCTGTCTCTGACTGGAGTCTGTCTATTCTACTATCTTGCTTGTTTCAGAACTGTGTGGGGTGGTTGTTACTCCTGTGGTTAGAGCTGGGGCCCAAGATCTGCTCAGTGCTCAGGTACAGACAGGAAGGAACCAGTGCTCTGGGCCAGGAGTGAGTTTCTGGGTCCCAGTGGGTCCCAGTTACTCCCTGTTTGGGGGTTGCTGTCTCCTTACCTAAGATACTCCCCGGGTTAGAGCTCCTGGGAGGCCCGTTTCTCTGGGATTTGTGAGATTGGGTGCAGAGCAGCCTCCCAGGATCTGCTCGGTGCTCGGGCCCAGACTAGAAGGACATTATATTTTCTTAATTAATCCTCATTAAAATATTAAAAATATCATTGTTTCAGCTTTATGGAAGGAGGAAGCTATAGCTCAAAGAAGATAAATTCTAGTGTATCTCAGATGTGGCAGACTCAGAATCAACTTATTTATTTATCAGCTCACCAATTCTACCTCTAGCATTGGAGTCTTCCTTGTCTTCATTGTGTTGGGTATAAACTCTAATATTGTGTTTGATATTTTTTTTTCATATTCCTGTTGTCAGAAATGAGTTGTCAGTAATGCCTTTGAAACAGTTCTTACATTCATTTCTATCTTTCTCATCAGAGATGTTCTATTGTATACACATATCTTCCTCTCAGGGTCACCAGATTCTATATCATTCTCACATTTGTCCCCACACCTCTGCCTCTTAGAAGGAAGAGTATCAGGAAGATGGAATATTATTTTTTTCATAGAAAACCAGTTTCTTTTGCTACTTCACTTCTCAATTATCATTAAATTATACAGTTCTTACAATAATGAAATTCTACAAGAGTTTTTTGTCTTCTAGTTATGTTCTGTATTAACTCCCTTCCCTTTTTTTTTGTTCCCCAACGTGAGTCTTCTGTTCTTGATTTATGATTTTTCTTTTTTTTTGCAAAATGTTCTTTTCTGCACAATGGAGAAATAGAAGTTCCTTGTGTACCATTTATTTCAAATATAAATTATGTGATGGCTTTGTTCTAACTTAGGAATCAATTAATGGTTGGAAGACTCCAGAAAGGTATTATATGTCTGTGGTTAAGAACACACTTACAAACACTTCTGTGTTCTTTCTTCCACCCCCACTATGCTGATGAAACAATAGCAAGGGTGAGTACTTTAACTTTTGTGGCATTTCTATCACAATGTCAATTTCTCATTTGTCTCCTAGCTAACTTGAATGTTACATTTAGTATAAAAACCAAATTAAAAAAATCAAATACATCAATTTAGTATGTCTTTACCAAGTCAGCATTATGCAAAAGCTGTATTTCTTCTTCAAATGAAGTTTATAGCCCAGCAGACTTAATGTCAAGTTCATATAAGTTCACATACTGCATAGTAGATCTTAGAGGATCCACAAAAGCCTGGTAGATAGAAACCACTATAGATTTACTCGGTCCTTGAAATACATGTTTGTAATAGAGTTTGAATTTCTTTCTTTTAGCCCAGAGCAGTTGTTAGGCTCAGTGCTTAATCTTCACGTGAGCCTCTCAGCATTAAGAATCTGCCAATAGTTGTCTGAACTTAAGGTTTGAGAAATCAATATTTTAAAGAAGTGCATATCTCCAAGGGTATTTATTTATGTCCTGAATCACTTTCCTCTCAATCAATGCAAAAGCTCAAGGATTACGTTTTCAAGATCTAGGCCTTTCTCTCATGTTATATAACAGCTTCCTCCTGGTTGAAACATTCCATCTAGGAGGGAAGCTTGTTAAGATTTAGGAAATTCTAAATAGAAATTTCTTAAGATTCAGGAAGAAAACCACTAATAAGTCACAGGAAGTCCTGAAATTGTCCACATGCTCCAGGCCTCTCCCTACTAAGGCTATATAAGCAGGAAAGAAGAGACTAAGATAAGCCCAGTCTATGGAAGAATTCTCCCATCTGTCAAACTACCAGATAGTCATCCAGAAAGTCCTAGGGTTCCAGCTTTGATGAACAGTCACCTATTCTCAGATAGGTTTTTAAGGATGAGGCTGACTTTGAATTAATCATCCATTCTTCTGTAAACCACTCCAGCAAACTCACTGATTTTGGTGGTATTGTTAACTTCACTCTGTTCTTGGTTGCCTGTATGTGTTGAGATGTTTGCTCATGTCTTCCTCAGGAACAGCATCATACACTACTCCTGTATCATATGCTCTTGTGCTCATACAATGAGATCTATAGTAATGCTCCAGGAAACCAGTTCTGTA
This sequence comes from Mastomys natalensis, assembly GCA_021653895.1. NCBI lineage: Eukaryota > Metazoa > Chordata > Mammalia > Rodentia > Muridae > Mastomys > Mastomys natalensis. The sequence continues at coordinate 126,465 of JAJTUV010000384.1, forward strand.
ACCTATGCTGTTTTTTTTTTTTTTTACCACTACAACTTGGGGGTAATCTGTAGATTTAGAGATGGGATTGGAATTTTTCAAATCTTGTGGAACTCACTGAGGTGACCCAATATACCTCAATTTTAATCCTCCTTGGAGGAATCTTCTTAATATATATTTTATATAGCCTTCTTACTTTTCTTGTGTAATATCCATGACAGCATGGAAGCACATTCAAATTTACTTCTTCCAAAGCCCCAAAAGAACACTTCTTCATAATATGACTTAACTAAAGGATCCCAAATTCACACTCCATATACAGAGATCAGTGAGGAAAACAAAGTGAGTTCAGAGCCTAGTATCACAGGGAAGAATGCAATTTTGTAATTTGATCTGCATAAACATAAAATAAATTTGCAATATTGTGATGGTTAATCTTCTAAATATCAATTTGGGTAGACTCTGGGGTTCTGCAGATTTGTGGTCAAACTTTGCACTCTGATTGTCACACACTCAGGTCATTTATTGGTGCACCTGTGTGAAGAGAAGACAACCAGAAGCATGGTGAATTTAGCTCAGAGGCTAGAGAGCAGAAAGCTCCTATCCAGAAACAACTGACTGTTTTCAGGGAGACACTTGGATCTTATGTTGCCAAATCAGTGAACTAACAACATCTGTAGGACCTGTGAGAATATTTGTGAGTTAGAGGTACCTGGTGATAACGTGGTAGCCAGAAGAATAGGAAAGAAAGTAAACATCCTGACTACAGATCAAGCATTAAGAAATTTATCTGTGAAAGGAAGAAAATAAAACATATATTAATGTAGTCCAGTGAATTCTATTTAATGTGCATAACAAGGAGAGGAAAGACTAAAGGAAGAGGAGAAACCATATGGGGGGGAGGAGTATAGGTGTTGGGGAAAGTAATACTAATACAAAGTCAGGGAATATTGAGGGATGAGGTCAAGATTACACAAAGGAAAATAAATTTCAATAAAGAGGAAGGAGATTTCATTCTCCAAGAAAGATATTTACTTACATAAACCAAAAAGATCAATTATTTGGATAAAAATAGAAAGTACACTTATCAAATTTGTGAATGCTCCCAAACTGTGAAGAGTAGCTAATATGATTAATAAGAGAGTCAAGATTTAAGAAATCATGTGAGAACGTGGGAATGATGAATTGAAACAAACAAAATGAACGTTCATAATGATAAATGTGGTTTCCCCTTTCTATGAAAATAAATCACATAAGCATACAATAGAGGGGAAATGACTTCGTACCATTCCACATGAAAAAGACTAGCATTTTGTTTATATCACACTGATGTATTCATGATGCCAACAGGGCAAGGTGATGGTTTTAGTGTTAGTGCAGTCCTAGACTTATTGACTGAGGGACTGTAGGCTCTGGCTCAGCCAAGTCTGTAATATACCAAATATACCATCTAAAATTAAAATGGAGCAACAGTATATAATTGGGATCTTGATTCAATAAAGTATGGTATGCTCGATAACGGAATACTCTTCAGTTATGAAAAATAATGAAGCTCCCTATGTACTAATTTAGAAAAATTATATTTAAGAAAAATGAAGATGCCTAGTACCATATATTTTTATTTACATAAAATGTGTGAAATGAAAAAATATATTTATTTTTATTTGCATGAAGGAGTTCAAAATTAATAAAAGTATGTTTAAAATATATTTACTTCAGAGTAGGCAAAGTAAAGGTGAAATAAACTTGTGGAGGAATGGTATTTCTCAATTTGCCTTACTTTATTTCTGTATGAACATATGGACACATCACTAAATTTAGAATATTTTTAATGAGCTGGATGACTGGGGACAGAAATTAAAATTGAAGAGCGCAGGTCCATGTACACTATCTGAATTATGATCTTCCCATGACAGGCTTCACACTTCATTTTCTGCCCCGTCAGTGACATCTACAGTTATATTTGCCATTTAGAAGCCTATCAGTCACATAATTATCCATTACGTGTACCAAAATAAATGAATGTTTGAATTTCATGACATATGAAATCTAAGAGGCTCAGAGTATATCATTTATGCAAGAGGATTTTAACAGGAAAGAGCCAATGAATGGCTGTTAAAAGAGAGAGAAAATTCAGCCTATTCTATCAAGAAGCTTTGGAAGAAGACTCTTTGGTGCTAAAACTATTCGTGGAATCAGATATGGCTTCAGCCTTTAAGAGATTACATTAAAACTTAGCAGGTCAGGCACATAGCTCATCGATATGTACTTCAGTGGTGGTCTGGGTGCAGTGGTGGCGTCAAGACAGAGAAGCTTGTAGAGTAGCAAGAAAATGGGAATGATGATTTGGAGACAAAGATTCTCTGGTTGGCCAAAGTGTCATCAGATTTCTGAAACCTTTTAGAGGCCTGTATACTGTCATAAAATTCAGCTTTAGAAAGAAATTTTCCTTTAGTTTAGAAAGACACGATTACCACTTGTGTTCTTCTTTTCTCTGCATCTCACAAGAGGTATCAATGCATCACAACTGGTCTTTGACTAGAATTAGGTTATGAAAGTTTAATCAGCATCTTCTTTTCTCCTGATAATGGCGTTTTATTAATGTATTCTCCAGCTGTGAATTCCCACTTGTCCATCCTATGCATGGAGTTCAGCATGATCTTTCTCTTGAGCTGCAAGACAGTATTGTATTAGTTTTCATTCTTTTTCTTCATGGGATTCCTTAACACACTTTAACAAATATCACTAAATAAGGTTTTTCTTAACAAGAGTAATCATGACTGGCTTGCTGGTGCACAGCGTGCCATGCCTGAGTTTAACATTAATACTAGAAAAGGAAGGGATGTAAATGGAAGAAAGGGGAGGGAGGGCTGAAAGAGAAACCCAAAGGAGAAAGAGGAAGATGGGAGTGCACTGTGATGAGCATCAGGTGACTCATCTGGAGGGAAGCACATAGGGCCTGGAGGAATGGGAGAAATGATGACAGAATTGTTCAGGGCTGGAGACATGGATCAGTAGTTAAAAGCATTTATTGCTATTGCAAAGAGCATACATTCCCACCATACATCTGGTTGTTCATGCCTATACTTATCTCTAAACAAAATACTCACAGACATAAAAAATAAAATAATCTAAAAAAAAAAGAAAGAAAATTAAAAGAAAAAGTAAAAGAAAGGAAGTGTTCTCTGTGTAGGCTGTTTTATTCAAGACCGGAAAGGAATATGACCATGTGTTAGTGCTATAGAAAGGACACGGACTCAGTATTTCAAATGGAGCTGTGTCCTTAAGTATTACCTAGATAGGAGGAAAATATGGCAAGAACCTTAACCTCTGCATTTTTAACACAGTGAAATTGTGAATTTACTTCTTTACAATGCTGCTTAGGATCATTTACAATTCACTAGTCAAAGTGCAAAGCATAACACTGGCAAAGGCAGAGGAGACCTCATGTTCTAGCAGTGGGGAGAAGGTGAGGTATTGAAAGTGTGTAAACATAAACAAAAGAATGATATTTACAAAGGGGGCTGATCTCAGGCACAAGGGAGGAGTCTCATGACTAGTACAGCAGGAAGTAGTTGCATATTCTTGAAGCTTGATGTTTCTCTAAGGGCTGTCATACAAAATCATCTCATTATGGAGGAGGAGGACTATATTGCTCAGGTAAGAAGGAGGCTTCTGGTCTGCCCATTCCACTGAGGCCAATCATCAGTGTGTCTGCCCCTCTGAAGACCACACAGTCTTAAGGTCTCCCAGGAGATCTACTCCATACAGGGAAACAGGCAAGGGACCCACCCAAATAACCTTGGGGATAAACTATATAAACAGTCCCATATCCCTAAAGAAATAGAAAAAGTCATTAAAAACCTCCCAGCCTGGAAAAAGAAAACAACTCAGGGCCAGATGGCTTTAGTGCGGAATTTTACCAGACCTTCAAAGAAGAGCTTATACCAGCACTCCTCAAACTATTCCATAAAATAGAAACAGAAGGAACACTATCTAATTCATTCTATGAATCAGTTACTATGATATCTAAACCACACAAAGACCCAACAAAGAAAGATATCTTCAGACCAATTTTGTTTACGAATATCTTTGTAAAAATACTCAATAAAATTCTAGCAAACAGAATCCAAGAACACATCAAACCATCACTCACCAGGATCAGGTAGGCTTCATCCCAGGGATGCAAGGTAGATCAATATACGAAAATCCATTAACATAATCCACTATATAAACAAATTCAAAGAAAAATTGCATAATCATCTCATTAGATGGTTAAAAATTATTTGACAAAATTCAACACCCCTTCATGTTGAAAATATTGGAGAGATCAGGAATTCAAGCCTAAACATGGTAAAACCTAAACATAATAAAAGCAATATATAGCAAACCAACAGCTAATATCAAATTAAATGGAAAGATAATTGAAGCAATCAAACTAAAATCAGGGACAGGACAAAGCTGCCCACTCTCCCTCAATCTATTTAATATAGTACTCAAAGTTCTATTTAAAGTAATACGACAACAAAAAGAGATCAAGGTAGTACATATTGGCAAAGAAGTAGTCAAGGTATCCCTGTTTGCAGATAATATGATAGTATACATAAGCGACCCCAAAAAGTCTACAGGAGAACTTCTACAGCTGATAAACAACTTCAGCAGTGTGTGTGTGTATGTACTTAACTCAAAAAAAAAAAAAAAAAACAAAAAAAAACAGTACCCTTCCTTTATACAAATTATAAATGGACTGAGAAAGAAAAATGGGAAACAATACCCTTCACAGTAGTTACAAATAATATAAACTATCTTGGTGTAACTGTAACCAAACAAGTGAAAGATCCGTGTGATAAGAATTTCAAGTCTCTCAAGAAAAAAGATGAAAAATGCCTCAGATAATGGAGAGATCTTCCATGTTCATGGATTGGTAGGATTAACATAGGAAAAATGGCCATCCTACCAGAAGCAATCTATAGATTCAACGCAACCCCCATCAACATTCCAAGATAATTCTTCAAAGACATGGAAAGAGCAATTCTGAATCTCATATGGGAAAAAAAATCAGGATAGGGGCAACAATTATTATTAATAACAGAGCTTCTGGGAAAATCACTATCCCTGACTTTAAGCTGTACTTCAAAGCAATAGTGATAAAAACTGGTATTGGTACAGAGACAGACAGGTTGATCAATGTAATAGAACTGAAGACCCAGATATAAGCCTACACACTTATGGACACTTGAACTTTGACAAAGAAGCCAAAATCATACAATGAAGAGAAGAAAGCATCTTCAATAAATAGTGGTGATTCAACTGGCAGTCTCTATGTAGAAAAATGAAATAGATCCATATTTATCACCTTGCACAAAGCTCAAGTCCAAGTGGATCAAGGACCTCAACATAAAACCAGATACACTCAATCTAATAGAAGAGAAAGTGGGGAAAGAGCCTTGAACTCATTGGCACAGGTAGGAATTTCCTAAACAGAACTCCAGTGGCTCATGCTCTAAGATCAACAATTGACAAATGAGATCTCATGAAACTGAAGACTTCTGTAAGGAAAAAGACACAGTCAATAGGACAAATTGGCAATCCACAGATTGGGAAAAAATGTTCACTAACCCCATATCTGATAGAGGGCTTTGTATCCAAAATATATAAAGAACTAAAGAACTTAACATCCAAAAAAACCAAATAACCCAATCAAAAAATGGGATATAGAGCTAAACAGAAAATTCACAACAGAGGAATCTTGAATGGCCTAGAAGCATTTAAAGAAATGTTCAAAGTCCTTAGTCATCAGGGAAATGCAAATCAGAATGACCCTGAGACTCTACCTTACACCAGTCAGAGTGTCCAAGTTAAAAAAACTCATGTGGCAGCACACATTGGCAAGGATGTGAAGAAAAAACACTGCTTTATTGCTGGTGGGGTTACAAACTGATACAACCACTCTGGAAATCAATCTGGAGGTTCCTCAGAAAATTGGAAATAGATCTACCTGAAGACCCAGTGATACCACTCTTGGGCATATACCCAAAAGATGTTCCAATATATAACAAGGACATGTGCTCTACTATGTTCATAGCAGCCTTATTTGTAATAGCCAGAAATTATAAACAATGCAGATGTCCCACAATGGAAGAATGGACACAGAAAATGTGGTTCATTTACACAATGTGTTAATTAAGAATGAGGATATCATGGATTCTGCAGGCAAAGGATGGAACTAGAAAATATCTTCCTGAGTGAGCTAACTCAGACTCAAAATGACATACATGGTATGTACTCACTAATGAATACCTAGGATACAATCCACAGAACTCAAGAAGGTTAACAAGCAGAAGGGCCTAAGTGAGTATGCTTCAGTCTCACTTGGAAGGAGAAGAAAATAATCAAGAGAGGCAGAGGGAGGGAGGTATCTGGGTAGGAGTGGAGAGGTGAAGGGGAAAAAGTAAACTTGATGGGTATGTGTGTGTTGGGGGGAAGAGGGAGACAGGAGAGAAGCCCTGAGGGCTAGCAAAATGAATGGAAATATGTACCCTTGGAGGGTGGAGAGATGAGGAGACCCTCTAGAAAGTATCAGAGACCTGGGAGGTAAGAGACTCAGGACTCACAGGGAATGGCCACCATCAGTAGAAAGATAGGGCATCAAGTGGAGGGATGGGGTTCCCATCTCACAGTCAAAAATTCTGACCCGTGGGACTGCGTAAGGGATCTTGACTCTTGGCTGGGCATGGGCCTAGAACCCCGAGTCTCCAAGGGAGAAATGGCAGGAGTTTGGCCACATCCCTAGAACCCAAAGTCCTGACAAGCAGTCTAATCTCCATGGACCTACTTGTTCAGTCACATAGGCCATTACAGCCCCTCTCAAGTGCACAGGTAGAGGGTGTAACTACAGGCCTCAGGCCCTAGAGATTTACATACTAATGAAGGTCAGAGGGGGAGCCAATTAAGCATTCTTCCCAAGACCCTTCCCACTTCTCCCTCCCTATTTAACTCAGGTCTGCCCTGAGTTTGGAGGGGGGTACCATCCAGATCCATCTACCACCCGCCATGAAAATAAACCCTTTTGGAACCAAGGACTTCCTCGTATCATTGGGGCCTGCTGTTGCCAAAGCTTCCAGCCTTTGGAACTCCAGACCTTTCTCTTGTATGTGGGACCCACCTCCTGGAAGCCTCCAGGACTCCTCCACTGTGGCACTATTTCCCACACTGACCTAGAATTGTATCCGTCTAAAAGAACTGCAGGGACAAAAATGGAGAAGAGACTGAGGGAAAGGTGGTCCAGTGACCAGCCCAACTTGGGATACATCTCAAGGGGAGGATCCAAGGCTTGATACTGTTACTGATGCTATGGTGTGCTTACAGATAGGAGCCTGGCATAGCTTCCCTATGAGAGGCCCAAGAAGCAGCTGACTGAGAAGCAGCAGATACTCACACCCAACCATTGGACTTAAGTCAGAGATCCCTGTGGTTGAATTAGGGAAAGGCTGGACGAAGCTGAGGAGAGTGACCCCATAGGAAGACCAGCAGTCTCAACTAATCTGGTATTATTCACAAGCTTGTCCAAGGCCCCTGACACATATATAGCAGAGAACTACCTAGTCTTGTCTCAGTAGAAGATGTTCCTAACCCTTGAGAGACCTGAGGCCTCAGGGAGTGGGGAGGCTTGTCAGGGTTAGGGGGGACATCATTTTGGAGACAGTGGGGAGGAGGAATGGGATGAGGAACTGTGGGAGGCGGTAAAGGCTGAACTGTAGTAAAAATAAAAGTTAAAAAGGATATATAGAAGTAACCCAAGCCAAGTAACACCTGGTTGGGTCAGTGGGTTAGGATACTTTAATTCTAAGTTTAGTAACTATGAAAAATGGCTATTAAAGTCTTCTTTAAAGCTTTCTCATATCATTCCAAAGGAAAAAAAAAAACATTTTTTTTGAATAGAAGAAAATTATGTTTTCTTTGCCTTTTGTCCCTAGGAAGTAATGCAGGGTCATGCCACCTGGCTGCTACATCAGATATGTTCTTTTTACAAATAAATTTGGGAGAAAAGCACTGATAGTTAATAGTGTTCTGGTGTTTTATAACAATACATAGCAGTTCTGATTGCCACTTGCAACTTTGGGAGTCTACACTGCTGCACCCTCCACACTGGAACACACATCCACACATCCCTTTCCAGATATATCTCAGATGAACAGCAAAGCCACATGACTTCCCTGAGTTCACATAAAATGATTGACCACAAAGTCTTTCTAACCCCCAAGTTTTACATGGCTAATTGAACTATTTACTGGGTCTTTTCTATTGTTTTCTTTCTATATATTTTATTACTTAAAAATTATTTATCTTTTGAGATTATAATTTTTCTATATATTTTAAATTTTAAGTCATTTCCAAAAGTGATGGTAATAAAACAAGGTGGAATTGATTTCCTCTCAAATTTAGCCACCAAGTCTTAATTATGAATGTCTCAGATAGCATCTTGTAACTCCCACAGGAAGCTCTGTCTGCTTTAGAGATTTGTCTTGTAATTTCGAGATCCAGTGGAAGCTGACAGTGGCTCGAGAAGAGAACATACAGCTTCATAGCAGAGCAGGAAGACCTGTGAAAGATTCCAGTCCCCAGAAACATTAGGATCCAACTGTGGCACAGAGCTAACAACTTCCGCTGGGAATGGGGTTGGCCTTGCCATTCCAGATGGCTCTTGGCAGAATGGTAGGTCCCACCGTGGGGAGCTGCAAAAAGAGCTGTCCTGGAGGCAGAAACTAACAAGAACAATGAGGGTTCTTTCTGGTACCAACTGGGGAGCTTGCCTTGAAGAAGAAAGATCCAAACTACTGTCAGGTCCCTGCGGGTGCTGTCTCTCACGGTGCTCAGCTGGGCTCACCACAAGCTCTTTTGATGAGAATAATTATAAATGCACTAGATACAATCTTACATATGTTCCATTTTTTGGGCAGAAGTCATCCTACTAATTACCAGCTTAGTGAACAGTTGCCTTTAAAGTCAGGACTAGAGGGGTGTGTGTGTGTGAATTCATAAGAAAAATTGCAATACCCTGGAATATGATGTGGTATCCATGAATGAACGAAAATCTATTTGCTTCTTTCATCACTCCAACAGTAATAGGCTTACCTATTCAATGATGTGGTAACCAAGAATGAATTTTAATAATTTTGGCTCTCTTCCTCCCATGTATATGATTTCCCTTTCTACCTGGATTCTTGTGTTTCCAAATTCCAAAATCAATACACCAACAGCAGAGATTTCCTGCTATCTATATTCTTCTGCAAATAAGTTTTAAGAGATAACTGTTTCTTTTCAGTAACTTCTATATTCACATTTCCAATATGGTAAATACATGCTACATTCAGTTTTGGCTTTTCCCATTAATCACATAAACTAGAACTCTATTCAGAAACTATTTAACCCACCATTTTATTATTGCCAATTTGCTAAATAACTATAAAGTATACTTTATAAAAGTACTGTCAAATTCTTTAGTAAAAGGAGACTTTAGGTCATAAGTTATTTGTTCATTAAAATAATTAGTGTCATTTTACAGCCAAAATCTTTAAAAATTTGTTTCTGTATAGGTTGTGTATGCCAGCTTGCTGATTTGTAGCCCTTGCATACAGTACCTAGTGGAGGCCAGAAGAGGGCATCAGATCCTGTGGCAAAGGAACTGCAAGCGACTGGAAGCTGCCTGAGGTGGGTAATAAAAATCCAACCCAGGTCTTTTGCAGGAACAGAGCAATAAGTGTTAACCTCTGAGACATCTCTTCAGCGCTGATAGCTAAAATATTTTTAATCTTTTTAATTGATTCGGTGGGAGCTTCACATCATGCACCCATCACAATCCCTTCCCAGTCCTTCTACGTCCTCCCCCTCTTTCTTACCTTCTCCTCCAAAGGAAGTAAAATACAAAAACAATATAAAAAGATGGAAAATAATTTTTAAGGAGAAAGTTTACTTTGTGTTATCTATATATTCATATATTCACCAAAGCATGGTCAAATTCTTAGTGGCCTGCCCCTTGAAATAGAACTGAGTCCTTCCCATCCTACACCTCCACCAGAAACCATTGATTGTGGAGGAGAGCTATTCTTTGGTATCTCCATAACAACTTCTACTGCTCCCTTCAAAAACACCTAACAGTCTAGGCAGGAAGTCACTGAGGAGAACTCTTAGAATGTGTGACCGAGTCAGCTAAAATCTTAACCCAGGGAGGTTACTGTGTCAAGTGGTAGTAGGTAGGTGACAACCAGCTGGACTCCCGATTTTAAGACTTGGACGTCAGTCACTGTGCTATCTTGTTTATGTGAGGGCAAGAATCTGTTTTAGTCAATAGGAATCCTGTTTGAGATTCTTTTTTACAGCCATTTCATGGGTAAAAGGGGTATTAGATGGTCCAACAGCATCGGGTATAGGGGTGAATGATCATCTGTAATTGTCACAACTCCCATGAATACCTTTCTGGTCACTGATGTTCACTCAGAAGCATTTCCATTTTATGCCAATTTGCTCATTCAGTTATTCTAAAAGAAATGATAAGGACAAGAGGAATTAGAGTGTTAAAGAATTCAGCCCCTGGAAGAAGTGATAATGTTTGACTGCCTGTGGTAAAAGTAATTGAGCCCAGAGTCTTACAGGTTCCAAACAAGAGTTGACTTGTATCCTCAACATTGTAGATTTGATTTCTATGGAGCAATCCCACCTATCACGACTTTATCTTGGCCATGTCGGATTGGTTGGTGTGGTAACTTTCCCTCATAAAGGCACCAGAGACACTTCTAAACAATAGGTGTTTTTAAAAGAAGAAAGCACAACACATTTTTTTTTTTTTAACCAGAAAAAATTTATGAGACAGGGGATTCTTCAGGGATGAAGACCAAAGGGCTCAGGAAAAACTGTCTGCTTTTATGCTTAAGTTTGATGAAGAATGGCCATTGAAAACTTGAGTGTGACTTCCAGGTGGTAACCACTGAGAGGGCTTGTCAGTTGTGAGTCCTCTGGGCATCTCTGTATAGCATCCCTTCCTCCTGGGTGAGGCAGGACTATAGGTGTTAAAAGAAGAAGGTCAGGTTTTGTGCCTTGGCTTTAGCAGTTGGAGTTCTGCTTTCTATGACTGATCTTTGAGTAGAGAAAGTTTGGCTTCTTCTATCTCATTTCAGATGAAGGAGAAGGCTTGGAGACCGGAAGTAAAGATCAGAAAGATGTCTTTTGAGGTGTTCCAATACCCTGAGTTTTCAATACTTTGATGTAGTATTTTTCAAGCCTCTACTCTTAGAAAAACACACTATAGGTGAAAAAAAAAAAGCACAAATTCAATGTAGTTTACCAAATCTATGTTTGTGATATGCAGTGCTAAAAAAGAAAAATATATTCAAAAAGAAAAAGAAATCCCCCATAGAATGATGGCACTCAGTACACTAATCTCATTGCTATCTCTGCTGAGAATTTGTCTTTCTCTGTGGCTTCTTGTTATACAATTTTTATTTTAAGAGAACTTGAAGAATTACGATGCCCTACGGCACGTGTTTATGCTACTGTGGCAAATGTTTATCTGAATGATCATCTTATCATATATCTTGAAACATTTCTGTAAATGATCTGGTGTGCCAATTTTTATAGTAAATATCCTGGAGAATGACTCTTTCTTTTACAAAGTACAGCCTTCTTGTCTTTGTCCTATATGTATAGATCATTGATACAGAAATGGTACCAAGGACCAGTGAATTGATACTCAGAGCATTGTGGTATGTTTACAATCACTGACAGTGACAACAATTTTGAGCCCTAGTGCCTATAGTCAAAGAAGTAGTTGTGGTTTGTGGTGTTATTCTGTGGAAGACATTATGTACCAGGTGGTCTTTTTGCAGTTTGTGTTAGTTTATTTTTTTCCTTAGATTTTAAAATAGATTTTTTTTCTCACATAATATATTCTGATTACAATTTCCCCTCCCCCTATTTGTTCCAGTTCCTCCCCACCTATCCTTTCTCAGCCAGATCCACGTTCTTTCTGCCTCTCATTAGAAAACAAACAGGCTTCTAGGGGATAGTAATAAAATATAATAATAAAGTAAAAATAAATAAAATAAATATAAAGCCAAAAACTAGCAGGTCAAAGATTGACAAAACAAACAGAAGGTAAAGAGCCCAAAAGAAGGCAAAAGAATCAGAGACCCACTCATTCAAACACTCAGGAGTCTCATAAAAACACTAAGCAGGAAGCCATATATATAAGTAGAGGGCCTGGTGCAGATCCATGTAGGCCCTGAACACACCACCTGTTTCTGTGAGTTCATATGAGATTTAATCATGTTGATTTATAGGGTGTTTTCTTGGTGTCCTCCATCCCTTCTGGCTCCATTATTCTGCCTTCTATTTTTATGGAGTTCTGTGGTTCTGTGAGCCCTGAGGGGAAGTATTTGATGGAGATTTTTTTTTTTTTTTTTTTTTTTGTGGCTAAGTATTCCATGGTCTCTCAGTCTCTGAATAATGTCTGTCTCTAGGTCTCTGTATTGGTTCCCATCTGCTGTAAGTGGAAGCTTCTCTGATGATGGATGAGGGAGGTACTGATCTATTAGTATAGTACAGTGTCATCGGGGGTATTGTTATTTTACTTATTTTATTTTTTTTACAACATTAGTATTTGGTTTTACCCTAAGAGTCTGTCTGTCTAGTCTCAGTTTCTTGGTTTCCCAAGCAGTGTCAAGTAGAGGTTCCATCTCCTGAGGAGAGCCTTAAGTCAAATCAGGCATTAGCTGCTTATTCCCACAAACATTGTATCATCATTGCCCTAGTGTATATTGCAGGCAGGACACCATCGAAAATCAAAGGTGCTGCGGGTAGCTTGTTTACATTTCCCTTTTGGTAGCATGTAGAGTAACTTTCTGTACCAAAGACACTAGAAAATCAGGATGGAGGCTCCATAGAAGTTTAACTTCTTCATGTTCAAAGAATTGTATAGTTATTGTCTTAAGCAATGGGGCCTTGCTGACTGGGAAGAAATTTATAGTCTTAGCAACAGCCTGGGTCATTTGGGGAATCCATGAGATACCTTTGGCCAACAACTCAATTAGATGTAAGCCAATCCCAGTACTGGAAGGTTCATTTGATGACATGAAATGTCCATTTGGGATTCTGTCTTCCCCAATATTTGGCAATTTCATTTAGATTACCTTTATATATGAATATGTTTTAGGAAGCTTCTACTGTATTAGATTCCTATACTGCCCCTCAAATGGCTCTTATTTTTAGCTGTCTCTCCCTGTATTCTCTTTCTCCTTCCCCTCTCCCCTCAGCCTCCCTTCTTGATCTCCAGTTTCAGCTCTCCTCATCCATCTATTTTCATAAATTCTATTTTTTCCTTCCTAACGAGATGTCTGTGTTACTTAATTTCTGTGTTTCATGGATTGTGGTCTTGTTATTGTTGATTTAACAGGAAATATCCACATATAAGTGAATACATTCTACATTTGTCTTTGAAGGTCTGAGATATCACACTCAGGATGATTTTTTTATAGTTCTATCCATTTACCTACAAATTTTATGATTTCCCTCTTTTATGGCTATGTAATATTTCATTAGTCAGTATAATTTAATAATGCACAAATGCATCACATTTTCTTTATTCATTCTTCCATTGAGGGATAGCTAGGCTATTTCCAATTTCTGGCTATTATGAATAGATGACCATTGAACATGATTGAGTGAGTGTCTCTGTGGTAGAATAAAATATAATTTGAGGATATGCTCAAGAGTAGTATAGCTGGATCTTGAGGTATATTGATTCCCATCTTCCTGAGGAACAACCATAATTACTTCTATAGTGGCTGCACACAGTTGTACTCCTATCAGCAATGGATGAGTGTTCCCCTTACTCTACATCCTCACCAGCATGAGCTGTCACTTGTTTCATTGGTCTTAGCCATTCTAACTGGTGTAAAATGAATATTATAGTAGTTCTGATTTGCAGTTCCCTGATAACTAGGGTTGTTAAACATTTCTGTTGAAGTAATTATTTAAAACTGGCCTCTGGTCAAGCCAACTATCTAAGCTGCAGCAGCTCTGCCTAGCCCAGCCGCCATGTTTCTCGGACAGAGGCCACACGCAGGCTGCAGCTAGAAATGGCCAACTAGAAACACCCACGAGACGTCAGCACGGGAGATGGCTCAATCTCTCATGCTGTCTCTGCAAGGCTGGGCATTGCCCAGGCCATCCCACCATCCACGCGGGCTCAGTAGAAAGATGAGACTCTAATGCTTAAAGACTAATCAAAGGCTTATATATTTGATAATGATCAGTAACAAGATACCCATACAATCAGAAGTGTAACCCAATACCCAACCTAGATATAACAACTACCTTTGACTGCTACAGACACGTGAACATCTGCCTCCATCTCTTCTCTCTCTCTCTGTCTCTCTCTCATTCTCCTTTCCTGTCTCCTAGCTCCTCTTCTTCCTTTTCCTCCTCTCCTTCTTACTCCTCCTCTTCCTCTAACTCCTCCCACCTTAGCTCCTCCTACACATTTCTTTAAATGTTTCTCAGCCACTTGAGTTTTCTTTTTTTGAAATTCTCTGTTTAGATCCATTCCTCATTTTTAATTGGGTTATTGGCTTTTTTGATATCAAGGGTTTTTTTTTTTTTTTTTTGAGTTCTTTATATATTTTGGATATTAGCTCTCTATCAGATGTGTAGCTGGTAAAAATCATTCCTTATTCTATAGGCTGTCACTTTGTATAGATAATGGTGTCCTTTGTCATGCATATTTTTTCATGATGTTCCATTTATTGTTTACTTCATGAGGTTCCATTGTTGATCTTAGTACCTGTGTTCTGTTTTGAAAGCCTTTTCCTGTGCCACTGAATTCAAGGTTTCAAGTTCCCTACTTTCTCTCCAGTAAGATTCAGTGTATCTGGCTTTATGTGGAGGTCTCTGGTCCATGTGAAGTTGAGTTTTGAGCAGGGTGATAAGTATGAATCTATCTGGATTCTTCTACATGCGTGCAGCTATGCAGTTTGATCAGCACTATGTGCTAAAGGTGCTCTTTTTTCTCTAGTGTGCATTTCTGGCTCTTACAAATAAACTATTAGCTGTCCATAGGTATATGGATTTATGTCTGGGTCTTCAATTTGATCAACGTGTCTTTGTACCAATATTGTTTTTTTGTTTTGTTTTGTTTTTTGTTTTTTTTTTTTTTTTTTTTTTTACTATAACTCTGCAGTACAACTTGAAATTAGGGAAGGTGATACTTTCAGCAGGTTTATTATTATTAATATTATTCAGGATTGTTTTAGCTATTTTGTATGCATGCATGTGTGTGTTTCTAGAGAATTGTTCTTTGAAGATCTTTAAAGATGTGTTGGAATTTTGATGGAGATTGCATTAAATTTGTAGATTGCTTTTGGAAGGAAGACAGTGTTTATTATATTAATCCAACAAATCCATAAATATGGAAAAGTCTTTCCATCTCCTGATATCATCTTCAGTTTCTTTATTCAATGTCTTATTTTTTTATACAAGCCTTTCACTTTTTTCACTAGAGTTACTTCAAGATATTTTATACTTTTTGAGGCTATTGTGAAAGGTAGTGTTTTCCTTATTCCTTTCTCAGTTTGTCATCTGTATATAGAAGGGCTACAGAGTATTCCAAGTTAATTGGTATCCAGCTACTTTGCTGAAAGTATTTATCACCTGTAGGAGTTTCCTAATGGAATCTTTTTTCAGTCATCTGTAAATAAAGATACGTTGACATCTTCCTTTCTATCTTGTATCTTGTTGATCTTCTTCAGTTGTTTTGCTGTTCTAACTAAGACTTCAAGTATTATACTGAATAGGTATGAAGAGAGTGGACCACTTTGTCTTGTTCATGTTTTTAGTAGAATTGCTCTGAGCTTCTCTGGCTTTGAGTTTCTGCTGGTTATGGAATTGCTACAGCAATTCATCAAAACTGCCTTTATGATGCTGAGGCATCTCCCTTGTTCTCCAGGACTTTTGCCTTGAAGGGTTGTTGGATTTTGTCAAAGGGTTTTTTCTTCATCTAATACTATGATCAGTAATTTTTTGTCTTTCATTTTGATTACAGTTATCAATTTATGTATTTTGAGTCATCCCTGTATCTCTGGTATGAAGCCTACTTGATCATGGTAGATGATCTTTTTGATATGTTGCTGGATTTGGTTTTCAAGTATTTTACTGAGAATTCTGTATTCATCTTCATCAAGGAATTTAGTCTGTAGTTTTCTTTGTTTTGGTCTTATGTGGTTTGAGTATCAGGTTAACTGTAGCTTCATGTGGCAAATAGGGCAATGTTCTTTCAGTTTCTATTTTGTGGAACAATTTGAGACATATTAGCATTAATTCTTCTTTGAAAGTCTGGGAGCTGTGTTAAAACCATGTGACAGATTTTTAGTGACTCCTATTTTACTATCTGTTATAGACCTGTTTAAATTGTTTGTCTGATTTTGACTTAACTTTGGCAGGTATATATTAAGATAATTATCCATTTCTTTTAGATTTTCCAGTTTGTTTAAAGGATGTTCTTATGAGTCTCTGAATTTCTTCAGTTTCTGTTGTTATATCCCTCCTTTTGTTTCTGATTTTATTAATTTAGATTTTCTTTCTCTATCTTGTAGTTAGTTCGATAAGGGTTTGTCTATTTGGTTTTTCTCAAAGAACCAACCTTTTTTATTTTTCAGTGATTTTTCCTATTTGTTTTGTTTCTATTTTCTTAATTTCATCCTTGAGTTTGATTATTTGTTGCCATCTACTTCTGACCATTGGTACTTCCTTTTATTCTAAAGCTTTCAGGTGTGCTGTTAAGTTGCTAGTGTGAGATGTCTCCATTTTTTATATGAAGGCATTTAGTGGTATGAACTTTCTTCTTAGCACCATTCACATTGTGATCCATAGGTTTAGGTATTTTATGCATTCATTTTCATTCACTTCTGAAAGTCTTGAATTTCTTACTTAATTTCTGTCTTGACCCATTCTTTTTCATTCCGTAGCACTCTGCTCATTTTTCATGAGTTTGTAAGTTTTCCGTTATTGTTTGCATTCAGCTTTAGTCAAACATGAGCAGATAGAATGGAGGGCATTATTTCAGGTTTTTTAAGTATTTGTTGAGACTTGTTTTGTGTCTAAGTGGTCAGTTTTAGTGACAGTTCCATGGGGTTCTGAGAAGGTCTATTCTTCTGTGTTTGGGTGAAATGTTTTGTAGGTGTCTGTTAGGTGCATTTTGCTTATAACATCAGTCAGGTGCAGCATTTATGCATTTAGGTTTCATCTGAATGACCTGTTTGTTGGCAAGTGTGGTATATTGAAGTCTTACCAGTGTGTGAGAGTTAATATTTGATTTAATCTGTTGAAGTGTTTCTTTCTTTCTTTCTTTTCTTTTCTTTTTTTTTTTGTGGAAACCTATTTTGTATTTAATCTTTTATTTATTTACACTCCAGATTTTATTCCCCTCCTGGTCCACCCTCCAACTGTTCCACATCTCATACCTTCTTCCAGGCCCCCTGTCTCCACGAGGATGTCCTCATCACTCATCCCCACCCCAACCAGACCTCTAAACTCCCTGAGGCCTCCAGTCTCTTGAGGTTTAGGGGCATCTTCTCCCACTGAACCCAGTCCCAGCAGTTCTCTGCTATGTATGTGTTGGGGGCCTCATATTAGCTAGTGCATGCTGCCTGTTTGGTGGTCCAGTGCTTGAGAGATCTCAGGCGTCCAGGGTCACCCTCCTCAGCTTCTTCCAGCTTTTCCCTAATTCAACCACAGGGGTCAGCAGCTTCTGAGCATTGGTTGGGTGCAGATATCTGCATCTGATTTTTTCAGGTGCTTGTTGGATCTTTTGGAGGGCAGTCACGATAGGTTTCTTTTTGTGAGTGCTCCATAGCCTCAGTAATAGTGTCAGGCCTTGGGGCCTCCCCTTGAACTGGATCCCACTTTGGGCCTGTCGTTGG
Organism: Mastomys natalensis; assembly: GCA_021653895.1. NCBI lineage: Eukaryota > Metazoa > Chordata > Mammalia > Rodentia > Muridae > Mastomys > Mastomys natalensis. The sequence continues at coordinate 144,413 of JAJTUV010000384.1, forward strand.
ACCCTCTTTCCCTCGGGCTCCTCTCCATTTTCATCCCTGCAGTTTCAGACAGGAACAATTATGGTTTAGAGTGTGACTGTGGGATGGCAGCCCCTCCGTCACTTGATGCCCTGTCTTTCTGCTGGAGGTGGGTTCTACCTCCAGAAGTGTTTCTTTTATAAGCATAGTATCCTTGTGCTTGGTACATAGATGGTAAGAATGAAATGTCATGTTGGTGAGATTTTCTCTTGTTGAGTATGTAGTGTTATTCTCTGTCTTCTGTTTAGTTTTTATTTGAAGTCTATTTTGTCAGATATTAAAATGGCTATTCCAGCTTGCTTCTTAGGTCAATTTGCTTGAAATAACTTTTTCCATTTCTTTACCATGAAGGGATACCTGTCCTTGATATTAAGGTAGAATTCTTGGATGGGCAGAAGGATAAGTCTTGTTTCATTTTGTTCTGTTAGACTTACCTTTTTATTGAGGAATTGAGACTACTGATATTGAGGAATATCAGTAAGAAGTGTTGATTTATACAATTTCTATTGTTGTGGTGGTGGTAGTAGTGGTAGTGGTGATGTCATTGTTGGTGGTGGTGGTGGTGGAGGTGGTGGTTGGTGGTTTTGGTGGTGGTTGTGTGTGTATATGTGTGTGTACTTGCATGTGGTTAACCTTTCTATGTTGGTGTTTTCATTCTAGTGCTTTCTGTATAGATGGATTTATAGGTAAATATATCTTACATGTGGTTTTATCACAGAATGTCTTATTTTCTTCATCTACTGTGGTTGAAGGTTTTGTTGGAAATAGTATTTCTCTGTGATTTATTAGAGTCAGCAGGACATCTGTTCAGGGCGTTCTGGGTTTTACAGTCTCCGTTAGGAAGACAGGTGTAATTCTAATAGGTCTGTCATTATGCACTTGTTCGTTTTTCCCTGTAACTTTTCGTATTATTTATCTGTTCTGTATGCTTAATGTTTTGATTATCATGTACTTAGGGTATCTTATTTTTCTGGATCAGTTTAGTTGGTGTTCTATATGCTTCCTGTGTCTCATTAGGCATCTCTTTCTTTAGGGTGGGGAAATTTTCTTCTACAACTTTGTTGAAAGTACTTTTGTGCCTTTGAACCTGATTTTTTTTTTTTCGTTTTCTCTATTCCTACCATTCTTAGAATCCATCTTTTCATATTTCATAGTGTTTGAGATTTCTTCCATGTTTTGTGCCTGATTTTTCTTTTTTAATATTTAGCATTTTCTTTGGCTGGATTATCCATTTTTTGTAATGTCTTCAATGCCTAAGATTCTGCCTTCCATTTCTATGCTGTTGGTGAGGCTTGCCTCTGACATTCCTGTTTGACTTCCTAAATTTTTCATTTCCAGATTTCCCTCAGTTTGAGTTTTCTTTATTGATTCTCTTTCCACCTTTATGTCTTAAACTATTTTATTCATTTCCTTCCACTGTTCATGTTTTCATAAATTTCTTTAAAGGATTCATTCATTTTACTTTAAGGACTTGTATTTATAAAAGCTATTTTAAGGTCTTTGCTTGTGCTTCAGCTCTACTGGAATACACAGAGCCTGCTGTGGTAGGGTTGCTGGACTCTAGTAGAGACATACTGTGTTTTTATTGATTTTGTTTTTATACTGGTGTCTAGGCATCTGGTTTTGGAAAGATTGTAATTTTAGGTGCTGATACCCCATCTTGATTTCTTAGATGGATGTTTTGTTCCTTCGTTTCTGTTATCCTCTGTGGTTCTTAGAAGAGTGTTGTGGCTGTGTGTTGCCTGGTAGGAAATTCTTCTGGGATCCAGATATGTGTGTTTACTGGGGTTTTCAGGTCAAATGAATTAGGAGTTGACACTTAGGAACTGAGATGGTCTGGGGGATGTGTAGGGGTTTCACAGGAGGAAGGAAAACAAGTTTTCCCATTAGGATCATTTTAGACCCATGGAAATTGGAGCAGAGATTGAGGACAGGCTACAGCAACAGGTCTGTTATGAAGTTGAGCAAGAGATTGGGGGATTGGATATGGAGTAATGGAGGGAGAGGTGAAGATCCACAATTAGCATAACACCTTCTCTAGTGTAAGTGGCCTGTGGGTTCCCAGGAATGCCCGATGCAGTTGGGGGCTAGGATGAAGCAATGAATGGAAGAAGGTAGTTTGAAGGGAAAGATCTGTGTGATCCACTGGAAAAAGGGGGTAGGGGAAAAAGGAAAGCTGCAGTAGGAGGTCTGCTACAGAGCTGGAGATAAGATGAGGGGATTGGTTATGAAGAAGCAGAGGGACAGGTGAAGGTTTCAGTTAGCCTACCTGCTTCCCTGGATGGAATGAGCAGGTGGTCTTTTACTAGTACCCCAGTGATGGGTTATATTAAAGCTAGGTTGGCTCTGACTACAACATAGTGTGACAACTACATAGTGAGAAAAAATATTGTTGGGAAAAGGAATGCTCCTTTTTGCCAAGGGAAGAAACACATATATACACATGTGCGCGCACACACACACACATGCACGCACACACGCATGCACACACACACATGCACATGCGGACACTTTTATCCTCCTCTAGTCAAGATAGATATGTCCATTTATTGTGTACAGAAGACATGGAGCTCAATTACTTAGGAGAAGCATAAGTTAAAGGCACAATGTAGTTCTGTACTTTTTCCTCCAAAGAGTGGAGGAAGAGACATAAAGCCTTCCATGCTTCTCTTCCTGCTTGCTCAGACTACAGTGAACAGTCAACTTTAATCCATTTTGGTATTAGTTTTAAACATTCATGTTTCCTTTCTGATTTTCCTTGGAAGCTAGCATGCGGACCTACTTGGTACTTGTTTGTTTTATCTGAACAAATGTCTCCATCTTCACCAAGGGCTTTTGTGTTCTTCCCTCTTTCTTTTCCAGATGACCTGTCAAGCTGCAGAAATGTCATGTTAATGTTTCATGGGCTGGCTATTCCAGTTGCTTAGGAAGTGGCCGAACCACTTCAATAATTTACCTTGGGCTTCTGCATGGAGAAACCAAGCAGCAACAGGCCTTTCGGCAGCCTCTGTCTCTAGAGTTTTCCTACTTCTAACCCTGTTCTCAGCCCCTTAAGTGAAAACCCAATAATTACCATACTTCAATCCATTCTCTCATGGGAGAGTACTCAAGTTCATGTTTCGTTTGATTTCAAGGAGAGTATCTATTGACATTTTATGTTTAGGAATTCACTTTGAATATTTTTAAGAACTTTTGGCTTCTTACCTCAATTAAAATACCCTGACTGAGAAGAGAGCACACTACTTTCTCACCAATCTGATGTAATCAGATACAATCTGGCACATTACAGAATCTTAAGTTTCTTTCTTTTTCTTTTCTTTTTCCAAATTAAAAAAAATTATTAACACAATTTGTTTTTTTGTTGCATATGTGCTGTGATGGTAAGTGAAGGCTTGACGGTCATCAGGTCGACAACTGAGCCCAGTTTCTTCTGCCTAATTCCGACCCACTGGGAAGAAGTTTTCTTGTTTCATGTGCCAGGCAGGGATTCTGATTTTTTGCTGATACTCCACAGGATCAGGGTGAGGATGAAACAAGCTTCTGGGTGTAATGTTTCATGAATAGATATCTTTTAACTCCATTTCCACAGTCTGTAAGTGACTCCGGACTCACATTTTATTCCATACCTACTTTCCACATAGCTTTTAGGCTGTGCTGTGAACCAGCAGAAGCGAAAGCACCTGGGTGAGAAGCCACACAGCCTCCTGCTTCTTGCAGTGTCAGGACACCCTCCTAACAAGACAAGTCTAGTGGGCAGCTGCAGCTTTGATAGTCTGGCAGAGTGTGAGAGGGGAGAGGCAAGGGGAAACCCCAGGGAAAGGGCGCACCACCCATTGCCCTACTTGACCAAGTGCTCGTTTTGATGCAGTAAAAGATACAGTGTTCTGCAGCATCTTGTGTGTTACAGGCCTTTTTGGAACGATGAAAGTGATCAGTTTCTTCTGACAGAACCCACAGCTTCTATCACGTAGAAATCCAATGCCATTCTAAAGGTGCCTTCTCACTGTGAGCAACAATACTGGACATTTCCTAATAAGTATTTCAGATATGGCATGAACTAGAGTACAAACTGCTGATTACTTTAAATATGCCGTCTGGTGACAGATTTAATTGACTTGACTCTTAGTATGTCTGAGCACCTCATGTGTGTGATACCCTGGAAGGTTGTAAGATACAATTAGATCTCCTGGAACTGGAGTTAAATGTGTTTATAGGCTACTTTGCAGGTGTTGGGAATCAACCTCAGGTCTTCTGGAAGAATAACATGGCTCTTAACCTCTAAGCCATTTTTTGCAGCTCAAAAGAGTTCATATTGTATGGTTTCTCTTAGCAAAGAGGATAGTGCCTTTATGCAAGAACAGTAAGTACTAGAGTTCAATCTTATGTGTTTAAGGTCTTCATTGTATCATGATCATTATCTTTGCATTGATAAAATGGACTTCATGCTTTAGTAAGTCACAAAATCACTTGACTGTATCAGGTGCTCCACAGATGTTTGTAGAAAACTAGAATAATTGTACAATGATCACAAAAGTGTGATTTTTTTTCCCAAATAACTTCACAATGTTTTTCTATTAGCTGTTGAGCATTATATAATTAAAAATCACATAAACTCTTTAACTAGTTTAAGGTGATTCCATTTAGCAATTTAATTTGTATATCAGGATATCAGTTTCCTTAGACATATGATAAAAATTCTGCCATAACAGTTCCCAAGTCACCATCTAATTATAAATAGACTCCTCTGGCTTTGCCATCATTCATCTCAATTCTATCCCTAGGCTCTAACTATCATCTGTCTGTCTGTCCATTCGTCCATTCATCTGTCCATCCATCCATCCATCCATCCATCCATCCATCCATCTATTTCACAGTACATGAAGTATACATGTGGGTGTGCCAAGAGGACAGCTTAAGAGTTGGGCCTCAGCCATTACATCTCGTTTTTGAGGCAGAGTCTCTCCTGTTATTTTTCATTTTGCTGCAGTATAGGCTAGTAGGTACTTAAAATTCTGAACACTTCTCCTGTTCTGCTCTCCACTTCCTATAGGAGTGCTGGAATTACAAATGTGTACTATCACATCAGTCTTTTAATGAGTTTTCAGGAGTTTGGAAGTCAGGTCATCAGGTTGCATGAGAAGTGCCTTCACACACTAAACCACCCCAATCCCACTTATATGTGATAGCTCTGCACTTGGAACTTCTTAAGTGTATTAAATCCACAGTCATGGAGTTACTGGCATTTCCATCTTATCTGAGCATAAGGTGTCCTGGAACTTCATTACAGTTTTAAAGCCAAAATTGAATGAAAACAGGCCTGTGAATACATGAAGAAGTGTGTTGTGTGTGTGTGTGTGTGTGTGTGTGTCTTTGTCCATATGTGCAGAAATAGGAAAAATGTTGCTAAAAATAAACATTCTTTACCTTTAGATGGACTGCTTGTGCTTGTCTAACCAAACAATAGGAATTCAATATATTGAACCAGGGCAGAATGGCATTAAAACCTCTGAAGAAATCTATTGTCTGTAGTTTAGGGCACTGAGGAAGGGAAACTCACAGCATGCGGAAAGAATTGCATAGAACAGGGATTCTGTAAGTAAGTTGTGGAAGGTTTTTGTCCTTTAATATTTTATTCTTTATTCTTGAGCCAGTGACTTCTATTAGTTTCATCTAAATAATGTTAGGTAGATAAAAATGCCATAGCTTGCATTAAAAATTTTCATAATAGAAGTTGTAATTATCATCTGGGGTTATTATTCTTCACAGTAGTTCTCACATCCCCCAGTGGTCCATGCAACGGTCACAACACTGTAATTCTGTATACATTACAGGAAAAGGGATGTGTCCTTGTGGCCATCACGAGAAGAGCGGTAGGTATCTTGCCTATAGTACGTAAAGGTCAAGGTTCATATGTGCAGGGTTCCAAATGGTCACTTTCAGTTTTGATTTGGGCTTAGGCAAGAAACTACCCTTTTCACTCCAACACACATACACACTTGCTATTTGCAGGGGAAAAAAAAAACAAAAACAAACCACTTGCTTCTGAGGTATGTCAAGCACTGACCAAGGTTATCACCTTTAACCGAGTTATGGAACCAAACCTCAAAGATAATTTGGTGTACCTATTAACACTGTAAAAAACATGCTTTTTAAAATTACATTTTATGGAAGAAACAAGAAAACAAGAGGATTTTGCTCCCAGGGGAACGTGAATGATAACAAATTGAATATCTGTTTAAGCATAGTTTAAGCATAAATATGAATATTAATGGCTGTGGTCATATAAATTAGGGTATAAATACTAGGTGCTGAGGATTTTTAAGTGCTGGCACATGAGGAGGTGTGGCTCTTTTGGAAGAAGCTGCACACTGGGAAATATGCTATTTTGGTGGAAAGTCACTGAATGGCTCTTCAGTCCCAGCTTCAGGGAGATTGATGGCATCACATTGGAGAACACTCTTAGGGGAGCTGTTTACCCCCATCCTCCATCTGGAGCTGCTGGGATATCGTTCACTGTGATGATGGCTCCTGAATGAGCTGCACTGACAGCACCTGTGTGACAAGACAGAATGGTGGCTGGGGAGCTGCTCTAGAATCAAAGGATGCCAAGGAAATGAATGGGGCTGAGCATAAAGCCACCGACTCTTCTCAAACACGATGAGGGTGACAATTCAGAAAGAAAGATGCTGTAAGGGTTTCAAAACCCACAAACCCCAGAAATATTATGCCCCTTTGCTCTTTCACTTAGAGAATTTACTTCATAGAGACGCTTCATAGAGCATGCTACCCACAACTGAAATACGATGGTTCTATTGACATTCAGCCACATTAGATCATACTTCTTTGAGAGAACTTATCCGATATCCATTTAACTATGTCAGTAGAAGTACAAGAAATTAATAGTTGGTGCACAGGTCCTGTGGGAACCTGCAATTCTTCAGTACTGGAGAAATTTCAGAAAAAGCCATGCATGTGTGTACATATACTTACATATGCATGCTCTAATATGGTGGTGTCAACGTAGTCCACAAAAGTTCTCAAGAATAGAAAAGTTATATACAGGTATAAAAGACACCTGTAAGGGATGGACCTATGTAGGCATTTGTTGTACAATCTCAGACAAAGCCAAAGTGCTGCACACTGTAGGGGTGGGAGGCTGCAGCAGAGGTAGGGAGGGCATATCTGGGAATGAAGCCAGAAGTTGAATGTCTAGAATCCTCTGTGGAAGAGAGTTGTAAGCAGAGCTTGCAAGAAGGGAGAGGTATGACTCATTTTGCTTTATTTATTTAACTTAGGGGTGGCAATGGTGGATTTTATTCCTCTGTTTATGACTGTTTATGATCATTTTGGACATCTAGTAAAACACAGCCTCCCTGCAATGATTTTTATCTTTAAACAATAAAATTTATTTTCTATATTATGCTAATAGTTATGAAGTATGCCATGGAAAATATATCCAATAATCAAGAAATAGAAAGCATTGTAGAAGAATGACTCCTTAGTCTAGCTCCTGAATTGGGATTGAATGGGAATGGTTTTGCCTGGCAGGATATAACTCGTGATTAGGCATTGTAATTTTATGAATTGCAGTGATGGGCTCCAAGGGAACACAGAGGGATGTAGCGTTAGCAGTGTCTAGCTCCTGGAGGAAGTTCTAAGAAAGGAGATATTAAAGTGGGAATGGAGGAGTACTGAGGACCCTGAGAGGCATCTCCACAACAAGTTTCTAATGGAAGCATGGAAAGGGTCAGCCAGAGATTTGGTAACTGTGCATCAACATGGTTTGTATATTTATTTATGTTTCTGAAAATCTCCAGTTGGCCATATGGAATCTATGACTCTCTTGACTATGGTTAGGTATTGTTACTCTGTTATCCCATTTTTGCTCAAAGTTAGTAAAATGTTTTTATTTGTTCATACAAAAACTGCCACAGTTGGCTAAGACAATTAGATAGAAGAAAGTAACATTAAAGTCTGTGTCTCAATGTGTATTCCTTTGCACTGTAGGTGGCTGTAAAGAGAGCAACACAGATGCCAAAGTTTTCCTTAACAGAGGCAAATACAAACAGGCTTGAGAGGATTAACACTTGAAAATCAGTGACAAGTGCTAACTAGACACCTAATTTGCAGTTTTCCTTGTAACTTGCTTGTTCTCCAATATAGCCAGGCAAGGCTATCTATCATACAAGGATTAAATTACATTATATACCTTGTTCAAGCTGACATAGCTAATGAAAGGATGAACAGAGATTTGAACTCAGCTTTTACTCAATGGAAGGGCATTTTTCTTCATGTCACATTGTTTGGAATTTCTGCTGATCAGAGAAAATGGGAAGGAAGCAAGACTATATAGGTGTGTACTCATTTTGTTATTTAGTACAGCTCTTATAATACTTTTTACTAATTTCTTCCTGTCTTTGGTAGAGAGAAATGGTGCTGATTTTTGCATATAAATTTTACAGTCAGCCATTTTGCTAAAAGTGTTTTTCAGCTCCAGGAATTTCCTGGAGGAGTCATCTTTAAAAGCTGGTGGGGATTTTGTTGTTGTTTGTTTTTGTTTATTTGTTTTTTTCCCTAGTTGTGCCAGGTGTTGGGTTCTTCTCCCTGAGTTCTTTGTCAGGGGTGTCCCAGAGTCCCTCCCTCAAACAATCCCAGCTACTCTCATTGCTCTTGGTTCTCACACCACTTGATGATGAAGACAGCATGCATGTTGATCACATGACAGGAAGAAATCAAATTAGTATTTACTAGGGAATAGCTTCTTCTTTCTTCTTCTTCTTCTTCTTCTTCTTCTCTTCTTCTTCTTCTTCTTCTTTCTTCTTCTTCTTCTTCTTCTTCTCCTTCTCCTTCTCCTTCTCCTTCTCCTTCTCCTTCTCCTTCTCCTTCTCCTTCTCCTTCTCCTTCTCCTTCTCCTTCTCCTTCTCCTTCTCCTTCTCCTCCTTCTCCTTCTCCTTCTCCTCCTCCTCTCCCTCTTCTTCTCCTCCTCCTCTCCCTCCTCCTCCTTCTCCTCCTCCTCTTCTTCCTCCTCTTCCTTCTCCTCCTCCTTCTTCCTCTTCTTCTTCTTCCAGCTGTGAAACCTTTGACCTTCAATAATAAGGTATGTGGCAAGACAAACGTTATCAGGGCAACCAATCCCTCTCTGATTGGATTTAAGATCTACCCCACAAGAAGAAATACATGCCTGGTGCTGTAAATCTGCCCAAGAACCCATAACTGTGAGCTTATGAGCTCCATGGGTGAACTTACTACCATAATTTTGGTAAATGCACGTAGACTCAACTTGGCCTCTAAATTCATATCACTATACCTGTAGACCAGTGCATCTAGGACACTGGTTAGTGCAAAAATTCACAATAGTCCAAGTGAAGAGGAAAAGTGTCTGTGGAAGGCTTAGCCAGAAATGAAGCATCTATTACCCCCACATCTTGGGGACCACTGCACAGAAAGGGGGTTGAGAGATTGTGAAAGCCAGGTGAGGGGGATTGAAGTAAAACAGTATCTTCTGGACATGGCAGAGCACTCATGAACTCACAACAGATGTAATTGCTGGCACAAGACCTGCACAACATAAGGCTGGTCAACATCTCAGCATGAGCTGTGGAGTTATGCAGAATGTCCCACCTAGCTGAAGAACTATCCACAGGTCATAGCTTCTGAGTGAAGAAGAGTCAGTTTTCTTTGAGGGTATGGCCCCTTGTAGGTTGACCATACTCCATGGAACAAAGCCTAAAACATACATGTATAGATAGCATAAAGTGAACTTACCAGTTATGAAGAAAAGGGGGGGGGTACAGAATTGAGAGGGATGCATTTTGGAGGAGTTAGGAGGACAAGTGAAGGTTAATATGATCAGAATCCATTGATTCCAGGTATGGGATTCTCAAAGAATTAGTAGAAATATGTTTACTTTTCAGTAAGGTGAAAATTGAAATAAAATTTGTAACATCTCTAAAATTTTCTTCAATGATCAACACAGAAAAGCTCCCAATAGACAACTATTCTCTCTCTCTGTATACACATACACACGCACACACGTGTGTGTGTATATATGATATGAGTGTGTACATATACGTGTGTGTATATGTATATATACATGTATATATTAAAATATGCATACGTATATACATATATGTGTATATACATATATATGTGTGTGTATACATCTCTATAACATTTCAAAAGCATCTGTTTGGAAGCACAAAAGTATGTTCAATTTAATAATTCTTAGTCCATTTGGAACCCATTATTCTTTGGGAAGCAAAGGACGTCCTAGTTGAGGATTAAAGTATTTGAACAATTTATATAATTTCAGGCATCAAATAATATCTACCTGATAATATACGACAGATGTGCAACTGTTAGGAACCAGTATAGGTTCCTATTTATCAAAAAACAGAAGCATGCTATAGAAAGGAACTATCTAATGCTAGCATAGAGTCACATTTTGTATATATTCTGAGAAGATGCACTAAGTCATCCTTACTCATAGTGGACCACTCATCACAGAAAAAGACATCTACTGTAATATTTGTTTCCTGGACAAAAAAGCAACTAAAAAGGGAATGCAAGAGAACTCTAAGGAGAAACTCAGAATAACCATTTAGAAAAAAAAAAATACTCAGTGAACCAAACACTTGCTGTTTCTGTGTGTGGTCTTTAAAATCCTTTAGTAAATATTTTTAATACATAAAGATTATTTCCTGTTTCCTGCTTTCTTTCTTTCATTTTTGTTTTTGTAATGAAAACAGCAATAGAAATGGCCTGGGCCTGTCAACTTGACGAGATTGTCATCTTCCGCATCAGGTTCCAAAGCTCTAATTTAATAACTTGTTGATTCTCACGTTTAACAGCATCCAGACAACCTTTGTCTGCTAAAATAATGGATGCAAGACAATAGGAAGCAAATTCAAGCTAAAACACTATTCAACAAATGACACTCCCCCCCTGCCAAATTAAAACCAAACCAAACCAAACCAAAAAACAAAACCCTGTTTTCTGCTCTCCCCTTGCATTAGTTTTCACAATGCTCCCTGCAGCTGGGAGATGCGTCCCGTAGTTGTCTCTTTGAAGTGGGATTCCACAGCGGGCCTTTTGCACTCCTACTTCTAGGGTGTGGTCTGAGGAGCTCTGGGATGCTTTGCTAAAATTCAGTACTGACAATTACAGTGGATGCAACTACAGACAAGTGCATACTGTTTTAACCAGTTGACTCATATGGTGAAGTGCTAATATGTCATACTTTTATAGCATGTTCTTAATTTTGTAGCTTCATGTTCAGAAATACCCTTTAAACTTCCATCCAAGAGAAATAATACATAAGCTGTTTGACTCTTGGCTCCTCTCGTATTTCATAATCCCTTAGCCAAAGAAAGCTTACCTAGAATTTTTGCTCTGGCAAAAACGTAATTTCTGTTTTTCCTTCCTTGTTTTTCTTGTGTTGCTGTAAAAAATTAATTGGGATAAATAGTAGTTTTTCTTGCTCTTACCATAATTGTGGCTCTGCAGGAAGGATACCTGAGGTTCCCGTGGGCCAGGGATTTTGTCAGAGCCATCTTTGGAGCTCTGAGCAGCTTTTACAGCTGAGGCTGTATCTCAGGTTGTCATTATGAGGTCACGCAGCTTTTACACATTTTATCTAATTCTAGGATCATATTAGATACTCAGCTTCTGCTTCTGAATTCAGTCTTCCATTTATTATACTTAGAGACTAAATGGGAACTAAAGTGTCTGTGTGTGTGTGTGTGTGTGTGTGTGTGTGTGTGTGTGTGTTCCAAATTTTAGCATGAAGACTATCCACAGAGGGGGCTGTTGAGCTGTGTATGATATCTTTGTATGATTTTTGCAGAGGATGATGTGAGATGTCCGGCAAGCAAGGGAAGAAACAGTGATGCTTCGTAGATTTCTAGTTTTATGTATCCAGGTGGAAAAATAGTAGTGGCTATATATATATTTAAATTTAAGGAACACACAAAAAAATCATTTCTCATCAATAAACAATTTAACTTTTTCTTCTCTCACACACCAACCACACCACATACATAGAGCAAAACAAAAGTCTACAACACTCTAAAGATAACCAACCAACTTTGGTAGAAGCAGCATTTTCTCACAGTGTTCATTGAACTGAAGACTGGTATGGCTTTGCTTACATAGATTATTCTTACTATCATTGTTTTTAAACAGAAGATTCGAGGAGCAGATATCTCTCTAGGCTTCACAATTCTACTTCCGCTACTTCTGATCACTAGGTTTGACCATAAAATTCCAATCTAGACAAGCCATGCATAAAAAATAGACAGGACACAGGACATCAAACAGCTCAGAGTTCCCACATTCGCTTTCTCACAGGCACATGAAGTCATTCCTTCCTTTGTCAGAGCAGTTCAGCTTGGTGGCTGAATGCCAATCGCATTTAGTGTTGTGCATAGAGCCCTTTAGAAAAATTTTAGCATGGTGTCTCTCACTTGTTTTTTACCCATATGGCCATGTGCTCAGTGGTCTGGAAGGCTTGCTCTATGTCCTACTTGCTCAAGAATCTTAACTGGATACCATGTCATCTATTTTCTACATCTGAGCTGCCTCTCTGTGGTATTCCACTTCAGATACCTTTATTCTTAAAGCTATTCAAGCCAGTTCCTTGGAGTCACTCCTCATTGTCATTTCCTGTTAGCATGTCTTGGCTAATTAGTAACTATATTCAGTTTCTTAGGCACATTCTTTGTGGTCAGCCTTGCCCAGATCCAGTTCAAGTCCTCAACATCTCAAGCCGGTCTTCTCATTCCAAATCCTCCTGTTTGCCTTCCATGTGGATACGAGAGTTAGCTTTTACAAATGAAATTGGCATGATGCAATGTTCATATTAGAGATTTTATATTGTCTCCATCTTTATTCACTTCTGTAGCTTTATCATCTGAGTGGCCATATTGCAAATATTACGTGATAGAGTATTTTCAGGGTATAGATGTATTACAGAGTCTGATACATTGCAGGTTCCTAATACATTTTGTTCGCTTTTTTAGCATTCTCCTCTCAAGCCTTACTATTTTATTGGAATCATTATCCCCTGTGTTAGAGTATTAGCATATTATAAATATTATTTGCAGGGTAGAGCAAATCCTTTGAAACATAGTCGATACCTATTATTATTATTATTATGCCTATTATTAGTTGAACAAGATAAAACTGAAAATCTACAAATTTTAACTTTCCTAGTTTTATTACTTCTTATATATTATTCAGTCATGTGTCTTAATTCTTACAGACCCTGCTAATTATCAAATAAGATTTCCTGTAGTAATTTAGTACCTGTAAACCGCATAAGTGGATTAGCCTTAATCCATTTCAGTCAAAGTTTCAAAGTTCTTGAGTCCATTTGAAATTCAAAGTTTCTCCCGAAGACCTAAAGGACAATAACCCTGACTGCCTGTGAGTGGGACCGGTGGAGGTTGGGAATCGATGCACACTTTGCTGGCGAGGGGGGAGGGGTGGTCAGTTACTTTCATTGGCTTGTTAAAAGATCTGTGGTCCATGACAGTAATAAGCACCAGCAGAGAAGACGTAGGGAGCAAAGAAACCAGACATCAGGTTCTGCAGGAGAATGAGTGGGAAGGGCTTTCAAGCAGGGGAAAAAAATTAGATCACAAGGTATAACTGGTCTGTGCTTAGGATTAAACTTTGAAAATAAATTATCTGAAGTCTGTAACTTTGAACCCAAGTACCTGACCCTGGATAAGAGCCAATAAGTAAAACCATTAGCTCACCAGCCCCGTTTTCCCCGGCTTCTTCAGAGCATTCTATGGGCGCTTTGGCAGCAGCCCTGGGGGTTGCGGTGCCTATGATGGTCTCAGCCTCTGGGCTGCTTCTTTAGTGTGAGTCTCCTGAATTTTCCTTTCATTCTTTACATGAGCTCAGTGTGGTGCCTTTAATTTTTTTATTTTTAGAAAAGATATCAGAATAGATCTAAAAATGGAACCTTTTGGCTTTACCTTTCTGTAAAAGTCTGAACAGAGGAAAAAAAGAGCTGTTCTTTGACCTTCTGACTTCTTTGGGAAACATGTTTATTATTGGAAATATTTTTTATGATGCTCATTTTGAACTTTTAAATTGACTATGTGGCTAGTTAAGCTAAAGCTCACTAAGATATTAGAAGAATCACTTTAGGAAATACGGTGTCTAGTGTAAGATCATAATAAAGGAGCAGAAATGGCGCGAACAGCGGAAGAACAGTGAGGACACCCCAGGAATATCCAGATTGAAATGCTAACAGTATCTTTACATGAAATGCCACACGTGCTGCTTCCAGATACCAGACTAGAGAAGATCTGAGTTCAGAGATCTCTTCCCATGAGACAATAGCATGTCCCCACTGGCCAGTTTATTGAGATTCAGTTTCCTTTTGGGGGAACAAAAAAAAAGCATTGATTTATTTCTCAGTCTCATGAACTTTTCTGATCACACAACATTGTCAAGTGCTTTCTGCCACTGAAAGTGTTACTCGTTAGCCATCAGAATTAGACAAATATAGAGCATTCATTAAACCTAAGGAAACCAGGTCATAAAGAGATGAGCTGGGCATTCTGTGCTTTTAAAATTATTATTTTACTTGATGTATATGGGTGTTTTGTTGCATATGTCTCAGCTGTCTCTGAGCCATCTGCATTCCTGATGCCTGAAGAGGTCAGAGGTCAGAAGATGGCATCAGAGCTCCTGGATTTGGAGTTACTGATGGTTGTGAGCCACTGTCTGGGTTTTATAATTGACTCTTAGTCCTCTGGAAGAGCAGTCAGTGCTCTTTACCACTGAACCACAGCTCCAGTTCCTCTCTTAGGATTTTTGTTTCTGAGACGGGATCTCATGTAACCCAGGCTACCCTTAAACTCACTATGTAGCTGAGGAGATCTTGTGTTTCTAGCCCTCCTGTCTCCATCTTCCCATTCAGGGATTGTAGGCATACAGTCCCTGTGGTGGGGAAGGTTGGACTCAGGCATCCTGCTAGCACCTTGCCTTGTTCTCCATCACTGTGTGGAGAAAAGAACTGACTGAATTAAGCAGAATGAGTTGCTGCTTAAAGCTTCCTTGATGCCCTGGGGACTTGTCTGTTCAGACTAACTCAACCCACCATCCAGCACGTTTCAGGTGGACAGCTCTGGGGGACCACCTCATTTGGTACAGTGGTCAGTGTGTTTCCTTGGTGATGCTTCTTTATCATTGACCAGCTGAGTGCAAGTTTACCAAATTAAAGAGATCCGAGGAGTTTGAGGTGATGGCTTGGGATTAACACCTGCTACTCCAGACGGACTTTTTGAGTAAGAAAAGTGTTTTAAGCTGATTTCCTGATTATCCGTGTTTCCATGTGCAGCTTCCATGAATAAAAGGAAGAATATAAAAAAAAAAAATAAAAAATTAAGGCACTGAAAAAGTAAAATTATTAAGGTGTATAAAATTAAGGCATGGCAAAATCTAAAAATCAAGTCCACTCTGAAGTAGTTATAATAAAGAGCAGATTGTTTGTGGTCCGTGCCCTATCCCCTTTTACTTCACGATGTTTGGTTTTCTTCTGCTTCTGTTCATGCGGGCCTTGGCTGGGTTTCTCTCTACTGCTCATGGATTAAACTCTTCAGGTGTATGAGTGGCCTTGGCTTTGCCCTCTCAAATCTCTTTTTCCCCTCAAGGATTCTCAGATTTGGGGAGGGCAAGACATGATTCCTCCTTTGTTCAAAACTTTTTGACTCTTCTTTCTACAAAATAAGGAAAACTACATTTCATCTCATCACAAGTCTACCTACCTTTTAAAAGTTGGCTTTTTCTTTTTGGACAGAATATGTATATTTTCTCTATCTGTTGCTGTAGTTCAAATTCTTTGCAGTTTATCTTAGGAAAAGTCTTTTTGGAAACTATTTTCTGACAGGGAGTTTCTGATTATAAGAAGCAGTTTCTAAAAGCAAACAGATGTAAAAATTGCTTGACTAAAATGTGGGCTTTGGCCAGACTTAACATGGCTTCATGCAGAATGGTTTGTTTTCTTGAAATACTCATCGATATTTCAAGTTCTAGAAATAGCCAGTTTGTTGCCTTACCCAGTCCTCCTAGACAAGGTACACTGGCCAGGAACTCTCTGACTTAACCTTTCCCCACCATATACTAGAAGTATTTCAGATGGAAGGAGAGTAAAAAAGGGGAATTAACACAGGTGGAAACATGAGCAAAGCCAGTTCACAGGTGCTGCCTTTGTGCTGAACTGAGTCATACAGAGAAACTTAGAAGTGTGTTTGTGGGGGTTTCCACATTGTGTTCTCTGGGATATTTGATCATAGGCAATTTATCTGTGAAGTGTACCTTTAGTTATTAATATTTCATGGGGACAGTGACTCCTGGAAGTGTTTCAGGGAAATACCTGATTGTCCTCCTGAATAGAGACAGGTAAAACTATCTCTCCATGTTTCAATATGAAGTGTATGGTGCCAGGCATGGTGAACTCACCTATAATCCCATTTAGGAAGTGGAGGCAAAAAGATCAGCGTTAGCTTTAGCGTCCTAGGATATTTAAGGTGGCCAGCCCAATTTACATGAGATACTTTTTCAGTACACAAAAATACAATGCAATTTGTAGCATACCTGTCAAGAATAAATGTCTGGCTGTGGGAGGAACTGTTCTGTCAGGGTTCTGTTTCTCTGTGTGGATTAATGCCTGCACGGGGTGTGCCAGTCTGTGGGTGAATGTGCGGGTGGGTGGAGATGAATATGCTTTGTGTCAGTCATTCCTGTGGAAGACAAGGTGAGAATTGGTTTTCAGTGTGATTGTTTTCAGGCCAGCATAAGATGGTGACTGGCTTGAGGCCAAGATTACTATTTTCTTACCAAATTGTATATATAGAACTGCAGACAGAACGGACTTACATTTAAAAATTACGAGAAAGTTAACTGTGAGCAGAGAGCAAGAATTGGAACTGTGCAGAGGAGAATATATGTAATTGAGGTGCCAGGGGATCCTGTACTGTGGGTAATTGTAACTTCATTGCTTAATGTATGGGAAATTCATATAGACTGGGACAGAATTATTCGTACTTATGTATTCTTTTTTTGCTTATATTGGGCAATGACACACCAATTATCACCATTCAAATCACTTAGTGGTCCAATTACCATTCACCGGCATGTGTGCTTTGTTTTAGTGCTTGACATCAGCGGTAACTTGGAGAATTGCTTGGCTAATGGCTGAGTGCTTCTCATCCTCCACTGGTAACTGCTCAACTCATCAGGTGCTTTTGTAGGCAAACGAAAACAGAGCATTGCTTCTTAGGGGAAACAAGTGAGTCATTTGACACAAGGGCTTAGTCTAAGCCGTGTCCCTGGTGGGATCTCAGTGTCCACTTGTATTTATAACTCCTTGGGGTCCGTGACAGATTATATAATCACAGCTGAGCCCCGAGAGGGAGGCTTTCCAGATCATCACCGTTTGAAAGGCAGCTTCGTGTCTCAGAGGAGGCAGAGTTAAAGTAACCTGAGTGGATGCTGGCAGGTTGTGAAGGTGAATTAGCTGTTCTCCTGTCAGGGGGTGCAAAGCACTGCGGGGGGGCAGTGACATTGGCAGGAAAGGTCTCTTCTAGGTTAGCTACTATGCATTGAGGTGGGGATGGCAGCAAAGAACTCTGGGTTGCCCTTCCCCCACCACCCACAGTGGCATGAATGTCCCTATGATGGTAACCATGACCATGTTGCTATGAGGAGCAAACAGCAGACATTTATTTTAACACTCTTTTTCTCTAAAATGTTACAAAAACTACAAGAGCAAGCTGCCAATAAGAGTGATAAGCTTCAATAAAGACTGTCATCTTCATTCAGACTTAGAAAGACAAATATCCCAATGTCATATGCACAGTTTATGGTAAAATTATAAGTGAGAGGGGAGGGATGTGTTGATATATACTTTTAACTCCAGCTCTGTGGATGCAGAGGCAGAGGCAGAGGAGACAGAGGCAGAGGCAGAGGCAGAGGCAGAGGCAGAGGCAGAGGCAGAGGCAGAGGCAGAGGCAGAGGCAGAGGCAGAGGCAGAGGCAGAGGCAGAGGCAGAGGCAGAGGCAGAGGAGGCAGAGGCAGAGGCAGGCAGATCGTTGTGAGTTTGAAGCCATCTTTGTATACATATCAAGTTCCAGGCCATCTAGGGCTACACAGTGAGTCAATATTATGTCTCAGAATTTTACTACTGCTTCTACTTTTCTTCTACTATGTATATATTCATGGCATAAAGCAGAAAGTGTGCTATTGAGTAAAGGAAAGAAAAAATAGGGAGGGAGTAATACAGGATGATATGGATCAACATAATCAAACCATGTGTACCGATGAGTGAAGTGCATGGCACACTCACTTTAACAAAATGTATGATATACGCATGTGACAAAAGTGCATGGTGCATAGAGATGAGTGAGGTGTGTGCTATACATGCACACAATGTGAATGGTACACATTCGAATAATGTGAACGGTACACATGTGGATGAAGTGTATGGTAAAATGTGAACAAAATGCCCAACACACGTGAATGATGTGACGGGCACATGTGCAAATAATGTGGATGGTATACATGTGAATAAAGTGCATGATACACATGTGAATGAAGTGCATGGTTCACACCCATGAACAATGTGCTTGAAACATATGTGAATGAAGTCTAGGGTACTTGTGAACAGATTGTATGGTGTCCATATATGAAGGAAGTGCACAGTACACATACATGAACAAAATTCATAGTGCATCCATGTGAATGAACTACAAGTATGAAAATACGTCAGTGCGTACAATGGATCTGTTGATAACAGAAACACACACTCCACCTTTTTACTGTTTCATCTTCATGTTGAATTTTCTTTTTTATCATTGATGCATTTTGTGACATCAAGTCTGTCTTTGAGGGTCAACAAGATGGGTCAGTGGGTAAAGGCACTTGATACCAAGCCCAGTGACCTTAGTCCCATTCCTGAGACCCACATGGTGGAAGAAGAGACCTGACTTTTGCAAATTCTCCTCTGGTGCTCATGTTCCTGTTTCTGTATGTGTGCATCCCCTACACAACAAATAAACATAAATAATTGCCAAATAGAAAATAACAAAGAGAAAGTGTATTGATATCTTAAATATCACTGTATGACCTCAAAGACTGGCTGCAGGGGGAGATTATTATTCACGATTCTTAACTCTGTTTTCTTACTATCTATTCTTAGAGATTGGATGACACTCCCCTAGAACAAAACTTGTGCTCTGATCATAAAGAAATAACACAATGTAATTAAATTGTAGCTAACAGTAAAAGGGATATTAAATATTTTATTTCAATGTAATGATGTCTTATGAATTTTGTCAAATAAGAAATACAATACTGTAAACAAGTTCCCCAAAGAATATCATATTATTATTATGTTATTAAAATTCATGTTTATCCTGTGATAAGACTTGGTGACCACAGTTGGGAGTGAGTACAGTTGTCCTCAACACCCTTGGAGTTGATGCTATAAGCTTAGGCAGGTAACAAAGCAGCAGATGCTCAAGTTCTCATATGAAGTAGTGTAGACTCAGCCTCCTGTTTACAGAGAGATAGATCCTCTCTGGATTATTAGTACCAGTTATTCAGTGTAAATGCTATCCACATAGGTGTTATTCTGTATTTCTAACAGCACAATGGCTAGGAAAAAAAAAAGTATGTCTCCAGTACCTGGATGAAGAGCTTAAAGACCAGGAAGACTAAGAGTAGGCGTATTTTCTTCTAACTTAGTATTATTTCTTAGGCAGTGTTCCCTAGAAGAAGAAAACTGAGAGAATGTATAACACATGCACATGCATATACACACGCACACATGCACACACACACACACACACACACACACACACACACACAGAGTAAGGATTTATTATATTGGCGTACATTATGGAGGCTAGGTCCAACAGTGGTCATCTGTGTGTTGGAGAGGTTCAGTACCCGGCAGCTACTTAGTCCCTGCAGCTGGATGCCTCATCAATCCCCATCTGGTGCTGCAGGCTTGAAGATTCCTGGAGAGTCAGTAGTCTTCAAATCATACTAGAAGGCCAAAGAGGTTGAAGTCTGATGTCAGCAGAGGACAGCAGACACACACACACACACACACACACACACACACACACTCACTCACATACAAATATACACAAACATACAAACACTCATACACACACATACAAGCACATGAATATACATACATACACATACATATAGGTTTTTTATGTGTTTTTATGTGTTTTTTATGTGATTCCAAATTCCGTATAGATTTTAACCAAGGCTAGCCATCTCTAGTATCTTGTGGGTTTTTTGGTGGCACTTTGTTATTAAGTGTTTCCTCAAATAGAATCTGACAAGAACATTAATGTGATAAAGGGTAATAAGTGTATGACAGATGATCATGAAAAGCATGATAGAAAGCAAATGTGTAAGTTAGAGAAAAGAATCATAATATATAATATATTATCAGAAATATTTAAACCGAGCCTATGGTTTCTAACCTGCCTTTATCATTTTGTTCCCAAATGAAAGAATACACACAACCTTTATTTTTACAATAAGCCTTAAACAGCACACTAGCTGGACAGGTATCTCCCTCTATGCCATTATAATCTATTTTCCTATCAATGTCCCAGAATTATTACCTACTACTTACTATGTTTCATCTGGGTTGCTTTTAATTCCAATTGGCCTGTCCACAGAGCCACATCTTCATGACTTTTAATCCATGGCAGCTTCCTTTCCCTCCTGAACCTTCTTTTGACTTGTGGTCCTCCTCTCTCTGCCAGCTCTCAAAACCTAAACCCCACTATGTCTCTTCTGCCCAGCTATTGGCTGTCGGCATCTTTGTTTACCAATCAGAATCAACTTGGGTGCAGGGTGACAGACCCTGTGCAGACTCCTGGTCTTGAGGGTCGGCATTTAGCATTACAATAGACAGTAAAAGGCAAAATTTCAACAATAACTTAACTCTTGGATTGTAGTGTGTGTTGGTTGATGTGTGGGTTCCACATCTGTGTCACATGGCTAGGACCTCTCATGGAGACAGAGGCACGGGAATTGGACTGTGCTCACTCCACACTGGTGCTGGGCGGACATAGGGCTACGGGAAGCCACGGGACTCCACTAGGGAGCGTGGGGAGCATAGTCTGAGGTCCCAAGGGGAGCTGGAGCTCTTGGCTTGGGGATCCACAGGCCAAAAGGTGGCCGTAACTGGCTGGTTCTCAGGCCAGCCAGGATTGGCTGGGGGGCAGCAGAACTAGGGCATAGGGGCTGGATTTGCCTGCAGCCAAAGTGGCAAGGGGGAGAAGCTCTGGCTGTGTCCCTTGGGGAGGAGAGTTCTTGGTCACAGCAGCTCACTTGGCTTGGGTGGCTGGTAGTTTCCATGGCTGGGAATGCAGAGAGACTGTCAGCAGGAGATTAGACTCTGTGGATTGAGGCCTGCTCCATTTTACCCCATGGTGGATTTCAAAGAAGAGGAAGAAGAGGAACAGTCCATGGTCTTAAGATGTTTATTTTAATGGTGGAAAATAGATGAAAACTATACCCCCATATTTTTAGGGGTTAAATAACTTCTGCAAGGAGGAGGGGCTGGGAAGGAAGGTTTAATTGGCTATGCCCCTCTAGCCTTTTTTTTTTCCCTTTTTTAATTTTATTGTTTTTGTTTATTCACTTTATAACTCGTCCCAGTCACCCCCTCCCACAATCCTTCCCCATCTCTTGTTTTCTGAGTACCCCCTCCTCCTGTATCCCCCACCCTGCCACTTTAAGTCTCTGAGAGGCTAGGTGCTTCCTCTCCCATTGAGGCCAGATGAGGCACCCAGCTACAAGACCATACTCCATATACAGGCTGCATGTTTTGGGATAGCCCCCACTCCAGATGTTTGAGACCTACATGAAAACCAAGCTGCACATTTACAACATATGTGCAGGGAGGCCTAGGTCCAGCCCATGGAGGTAGATCTGTGTAGACTAGGTATGCTCCACGGTTGGTGATTCAGTCTCTGAGAGCTCCAAGGGTTCAGGTTGGTTTACTCTGTTGATCTTCCTGTGCAGTTCCTATCTCCTTAGGGCCCACAATCCTTCCGCCTATTCTTCTATAAGAGTCCTCAAGCTCCATCCACTGTTTGGCTCTGGATGTCTGTATCTGTCTGAGTCAGCTGCTGGTTAGAGCCTCTCAGAGGACAGCTTGCCCCTGTCTGTTCTCAGGCTGGAGGTTTAGATCCTGGGAGCTCTGGTTGAATCTTTTGATACTCATTCTAAAAAGGACAAAAGCACCCTCACTTTGGTCTTCCTCCTTCTTCTTGAGTTTCATGAGGTTTATGCGTTGCATCTTAGGTATTGTGTGTTTTGGGGCTAATATCCGCTTATCAGTGAGTGCATACCATATGTGTTCTTTTGTGATTGGGTCATCTCACTCAGGATGATATTTTCTAGCTCCATCCATTTGCCTAAGAATTTCATGAGCTCATTATTTTTAATAGCTGAGTAGTACTCCATTGTGTAAATGTACCACATTTTCTGTATCCATTCTTCTGTTGAAGGACATCTGGGTTCTTTCCAGCTTCTGGCTATTATAAATAAGGCCACTATAAACATAGTGGAGCATGTGGCCCTGTTGCATGTTGAAATATCTTCTGGGTATACACCCAGGAGGGGTATAGCTGGGTCCTCAGGTAACACTATGTTCAATTTTCTGAGGTATCGCCAGACTGCTTTCCATAGTGGTTGTACCAGCTTGCAATCCCACCAACAATGGAGGAGTGTTCCTCTTTCTCCACATCCTCGCCAACATCTGCTGTCACCTGTGTTTTGGATCTTAGCCAATCTGACTGGTGTGAGGTGGAATCTCAGTGTTGTTTTCATTTGCATTTCCCTGATGACTAGGGATGCTGAACACTTCTTTAGATGCTTCTCAATCATTCGAGTTTCCTCAGTTGAGAGTTCTTTGTTCAACTCTCTACCCCATTTTTTAATAGGGTTATTTGATGGTCTGGAATCTAGTTTCTTCAGTTCTTTGTATACCTTGGATATTAGCCCCCTATCAGATGTAAGGTTGGTGAAGATCTTTTCCCAATCTGTTGGTTCCCACTTTGTCCTGTTGACCGTATCCTTTGCTTTACAGAAGCTTTGCAGTTTTATGAGATCCCATTTGTCAATTCTTGATTTTAGAGCATACGCCATTGGTGTTCTGTTCAGGAACTTTTCCCCTATGCCCATGTGATCAAGGCTTTTCCCTATTTTCTCTTCTATTAGTTTCAGTGTAGCTGGTTTTATGTGGAGGTCCTTGATCCACTTGGAATTGAGCTTTGTACAAGGAGATAAGTATGGATCAATTTGCATTCTTCTACAAGTTGACCTCCAGTTGGACCAGCACCATTTGTTGAAAATGCTGTCTTTTTTTCCACTGGATAGTTTGAGCTCCTATGTCGAAGATCAAGTGACCATAGGTATGGGGGTTCATTTCTGGGTCTTCTATTCTATTCCATTGATCCTCCTGACTGTCTCTGTTCCAATACCATGCCGTTTTTATCACTATTGCTTTGTAGTACAGCTTGAAATCGGGTATGGAGATTCCCCCAGAAGTTCTTTTATTGTTGAGTGTAGTTTTCGCTATCCTGGGTTTTTTGTTATTCCAAATGAATTTTAAGATTGCTCTTTCTATCTCTGTAAAGAATTGAGTGGGAATTTTGATAGGGATTGCATTAAATCTGTAGATTGCTTTCGGCAAGATAGCCATTTTTACTATATTAATCCTTCCAATCCATGAGCATGGGAGATCTTTCCATCTTCTGAGATCTCCTTCGATTTCTTTCTTCAGGGTGTTGAAGTTCTTGTCATACAGGTCTTTTACTTGCTTGGTTAGATTCACACCAAGATATTTTATACTATTTGTGACTATTGTGAATGGTGTCGTTTCCATAATTTCTTTCTCAGCCAGTTTATCCTTTGTGTAGAGGAATGCTACTGATTTGTTTGAGTTAATTTTATACCCAGCCACTTTGCTAAAGTTGTTTATCAGGTTTAGGAGCTCTCTGGTGGAAGTTTTGGGGTCACTTAAGTATACTAACATGTCATCTGCAAATAGTGAAACTTTGACTTCTTCCTTTCCAATTTGTATCCCTTTGATCTCCTTCTGTTGCCTAATTGCTCTGGCTAGGACTTCCAGAACTATATTGAACAGGTAGGGGGAAAGTGGGCAGGTTTGTCTAGTCCCTGATTTTAATGGGATTGCTTCAAGTTTCTCTCCATTTAGTTTGATGTTGGCTACTGGCTTGCTGTATATTGCTTTTACTATGTTTAGGTATGGACTTTGAATTCCTGATCTTTCCAAGACTTTTATCATGAAGGGGTGTTGAATTTTGTCAAATGCTTTCTCAGCGTCAAGAGATATGATCATGTGGTTCTTTTCTTTGAGTTTATTTATGTAGTGGATTACTTTGATGGATTTCCATATATTGAACCAACCCTGCATTCCTGGGATAAAGCCTACTTGATCATGGTGGATAAGTGTTTTGATGTGTTCTTGGATTCGGTTCGAGAGAATTTTATTCAGTATTTTTGCATCGATATTCATAAGGGAGATTGGTCTGAAGTTCTCTTTTCTTGTTGGGTCTTTGTGTGGTTTAGGTATAAGCGTAATTGTGGCTTCATAGAATGAATTAGGTAGTGTTCCTTCCGTTTCTATTTTGTGGAATAGTTTGAAGAGAATTGGTATTAGATCTTCCTTGAAGGTTTGATAGAATTCTGCACTAAAACCATCTGGACCTGGACTTTTTTTGGTGGGGAGACTTTTAATGACTGCTTCTAGCCTTTAGGTATCTCATTAATATGGAGATCTGTCTTGAGGCTCTGTGGCCTTTAGTCATGTCCTCTACCTGTGGAGGGGCTAGGGGGCATTGTACTACGTGACTGAGGGACCCCACTCTATGGAGGTCTGTGGCTTCATATCAGGATCCTGGAGTCTGGGAGACTGGCAAAATGCATGCCATCTCTTAGGATCGTTGGGATCTCTGGTGATTTCTAGCGGACGCTTGACCAGAAACCAGACTGTCCTTCATGGTCCTACAATAACTTACCATCACACACTACACTAAAACAAGGAAGGGGGCAGCGTGGCCCTTTCTGCTACCTGTTATCAATAGCATGAATCATAATTCATGTCCCTATTCAGTGGACATTTTTGTGGGATGTTAAAAATAATACCTCTTCATCTTACAAGAGTAGGATGTATAGGATAAATACATGCAACCCTTTAAGTAACCTGAGGGTCTACTATTCACAATGACTTCCTGGCTCTTTGAAAATAACAAAACATTAAAATAGTCCTCTCTAATATAACAGCACTCAAGTACTCCTACAAAATATAAGTTTATAAATACTTCATTGGGAAAACAGCTATTTTAACAAGAAAAAGAGCTAAGTTCTTAAATAGTACAAGAATTTTGCTTCCCTTTTGAAATATCAATGATAAGCTACCCCAGATTGACATGAAGGTAACAGTCTTAACAAATGATTTCTGCATGAGGTGAGGCTGCAGGACCTTTGTCACCTGTTGTAGGAACAGTGGTGTCCTGTCAAGTTCAGCAGTTTCAGCACAGTACAGCATTGTTTGTTCTGCTCTATCTTCCGCTGGCTGTGCACCATGGTTAGCATAATGTGACAGTCCCCTAAATGCCTTATGTTCCATTCAGTTCTTGTTAGAGATACGGCATTGCTAATGGAGAAGATTCAGGATGAAGGTACAGAGTATATGTTGTTGCAGGAGCTTCAGTCAGGACTTGGCAAAAGCTATCTTCAGGGTTCTCAGTCTATATTTAGGGAAATGATCTGTACCTGGGATGGGAGATCTCTAGAACTCACTGGTTTTTTGTTGTTGTTGTTGTTTTAAAAAACAAAACCTGGAAGCAACTTAGGGAATGGGTCACCTTCTTTGTGACTTACAGATTCTTGTTCTTATCTCCTTCTTTGTGTTCCTTATTTTGCCTTGTGACTTCATCTTCTCTCAGTGTTGAGAAGACCATATGATTAGGGCTTATCTAAAACTTGAGAAGGAGAAGTCGAATCTTCAGGGAGGAAAATTCAAGTAGTCTGAAATATCTGAGAAAAGACACAGAAAAAGTCTAGAACATGTGAAAATTCCAAACAGCAGCAAATGCTACATTCTCTACATTATGTTGAGGAGGTTGGCAGTTCAAGCTCTGTTCATTGTTTACTGTCTGTGAATGCCTCTTGCTTCTATGAGCTCTTGACAAGTATGTCTTGATCTTCTTGACTTGGCTGCTAGAGGCCACTCAGTCTCTCTGTGCTGGTCAACCCTCAGCCTGCCCCTGTTGACACTTGTCACTGTTATACACAGTGGCAGGAGTGGTCCCGTTTTGTCAGTCTGGTCATGGCTCTGTGCTTATTTATATCACAGGTGCCAAATTCAGACGGGTGCCCTTGGATGTTGGTTAACATTTCACTCTTGCTTTAAACCAAATAAGATAAATTTCTATGGATGAGGTAGAAGAAAATGAAGAACTTAGGAGGCAGGCAAAACAAAGATAGCAAGAACAAGCCTGCCTTTTTCTAAACTTGAAGAATTATTGAGCCTATATCACACAGATAAAAAGCATCTACAATAAGCTGCTCTTAATTATAGTCTCTGAAGATATTGAAATACTTTTCCATAGAATTATAATTTGTGTGTCTATATTCTACTCCAATCCACAATCAAGTCATATGTTCCAATCAAAACATTTATATTTTTCATTTCTCCAAAAGAAAGAAGTAAACAATTTTACTGTGGTTAGTAAAATTTAGCTAATTTTGTAGCTGCTTAAAAATGTTTTTTTTTTTTTTTTTTTTTAAGTTTCTAAATACCATTTTAGGCTGGGAATATGGCTCAGTAAGTAAAGCACTTGGCTTGCTTGGTAGCCTGACATACACACACAGTGAAGAATAAAGAGACCCTCTGTCAAACAAGGAGGAGGAATGACTGACACCCAAAGTGGTCCTCTGACTTTCCCATATATATTTACTCACTCACACATACACGGAGACACACAGATACACACACAGATACACACACTCACTCACTCACTCACTCACTCACTCACTCACACACACACACAGACACACACATAGACACACACAGACACACAGTCAGACAGAGACAGAGAGATAAAGAGAGAGCAAGAGAAAGAGACAGAGAGACAGCAGGAGTCAGACACAGTCACACAGAGACAGGGATAAAGAGACAGAGATCATACACACAGGATACACAACGATGCAAAGATACTACTCTCTAAAGGTAGAGGTGTAGCAACCACAGAATAAGCATGTGTGCCCTCTCTTGTTCAAGTCTCCCTGTGACCACATGCTGTGACATTCTTGTCTTACAGCCAAGCCTCTATGGTAGGCTTTTGGTTGTAGCGCCTAACCTTGAGTAAGCTGTCAGTAAATATTTTGTTAGATGAATGGATACAGTATCTTCTTTTCTTTCCTTGTTTATATATTTTTTTTTTATAAAATATAAATGTAAGGAGTGTTTACAGGACAATAACAGTTATATAGGGACATCTAGTAAAAGAAATAAAAAGTCATTCACAATTTAATAGTCCGGAGACAATTGTTATTTTACTTTACATCCCGCCCACCGCTCCTCCTCTTGGTTAACTTCATCCACAATCCTTTCCTCTTTACCCCCTCCTTCTCTCCTCTGAGAGAGTGGAGTTCCCTCTAGGTATCCACCCACCATGGCACATCAAATCTCTGATGGTCTAAGCATATTCTCTCCCACTGAGGCCAGACAAGACAGCCCAGATAGAAGAACATATCCCACAGACTGGCAACAGCACATGCAGACTGATCTACACGTCTGCTACATATGTGTGGGAGGGTGTCATTGATTAGGTCCAGCCTGTGTATGCTCTTTGGTTGGTGGCTCAGTCTCTGAGAGCCTTAGGGGTCCAGGTTAGTTGACTCTGTTGGTCTTCTTGTAGAGTTCCTGTCTTTTCAGGGCCCGTAATCCTCCCCCCAATTCTTCCATAAGAGTCCTCAAGTTCATCCACTGTTTGGCTGTGGGTATCTGCATCTCTCTGAGTCAGCTGCTGGGTAGAGCCTCTCAGATGACAGCCATGCTAGATCCCTGCCTGCAAGGATAATAAAATATTAGTAGTGTCAGGGATTGGTGCTTGGTCATGAGGTGGGTCTAAAGTTGAGCCAGTTATTGATTGGCCATTCCCTCAGTCTCTGCTCCATCCCCTGTCGTCACTGCATTGCTTGTAGAGAGCAAAATTGTGCTTTTAAAGTTCTGTGTGTGTGTTGGTGGCCCTAGTGCTCCACTAGAGTTCCTACCTGGATACAGAAGGTAGCCTCTTCAGGTTACATATTACCAATGCTGTGAGTCACAGCTAAGGTCATCCTCATTGAATCATGGGTACCTCCACTAATCCAGGTCTCTGTCTCTAGTCCTGGAGATGCCCCCCCCCCATTTCCTCACCTCTGTTAGTGGCAGATTTACATTTATTCTAATGACTGGCCATATCTCCTGTCCTTTCCCTCACCTGACCCCAAATCTGCCTATTCCCTTCCAC
This sequence comes from Mastomys natalensis, assembly GCA_021653895.1. Lineage (NCBI taxonomy): Eukaryota > Metazoa > Chordata > Mammalia > Rodentia > Muridae > Mastomys > Mastomys natalensis. Next base: position 173,032 of record JAJTUV010000384.1, read on the forward strand.
ATTTCCCTCTCCTGTTCAGTTCACTCCTTCCATCTGCCTCCTATGACTATTTTATTCTTCCTTCAATGTGAGATTTAAGCATCCTTGCTCATGCCTTTCTTTAGCTTCTTTGGATCTTTTTTTTTTTTTTCCAGCTAATATCCATTTATAAGTGAGTACATACCATGCATGTCCTTTTGGGTCTGGGTTATCTCACTCAGGATGATATTCTCAAGATTCATAGATTTACCTGCAATTGTCTTTGTTTTTAATAGCTGAATAATATTTTATGTGTAGATATATCACATTTTCTTTATCCATTCTTCAGTTGAGGGACATCTAAATTGTTACCAGTTTCTGGCTATTACAAATAAAGCTGCTATAAACATAGTTGAGCATCTTTTAGGTATATGCCTAGGGGTTGTATAGCTGGGTCCTGAGGTAAAGCTATTCCCAATTTTCTGAGAAACCACCAAATTGATTTCCAAAGTGGTTGTACAAGTTTATGCTCCCACAAGCAGTAGAAGGATGTTCCCCTTGCTCTACAACCTTGCTAGCATGTGCAGTCCTTTTGATCTTAGCCATTCTGCTTGGTGTAAGATGGAACCCAGAGTTGTTTTGATTTGCATTTCCCTGATTACTAAGGACTTTGAACATTTTTTTAAGTGCTTCTTGGCCATTCGAGATTCCTCTACTGAGAATTCTTTGTTTAGCTTTGAATATCATATTTTAGATTGAATTATTTGGGTTGTTGGTTTCAAACTTGAGATCTTTACATATTTTGGATATTAGCCCACACCACCACATGGGGCAGATGCTGGGCTGTAGAGAAGCACTGAGATACTCCTCCCTGGGTGGGAAAGTGCAGTCTGAGATGTGGGAAAACCAGAGCTGGTTCAGAGGTCCCCATAGCCTGCCTGCAACAAGGCCGGGGCCCTGTTGCAGGGTTCTCCAACTCTTGGACATTCAGGATCCATTGGGAGTCTAACAAGAGCAGAGAATGGAGTCAGGGAACAGTAGGCTGGGGATATTGTCCAGCCCAGAGTGGGGTGAGGTGTGGGGGTGGGACAGGAAGGGAAGCTCAGGGTTATCCCAGCAGGTGATTGTCCTTAGCTTGACAGATGCAGGCTTGGTGGCAGTTATGGCTGAGAGAGCAGAAAAGCCTTCCATGGGAGATTAGGTTATGGCTCTGTAAGCAAAGGCCTTCTTCATGGCTCCCCATGGCAGACTTTGATGAAAAGAGACAGTCTATGGTTCTAAATAGTTTATTGTCATGGCAGAAAATGGAAGAGTAAAACCATACCCCATTTCTCAGGATGGGCCTGAGATTAAATACCTTTTCCAGAGAGGAATGTCTGGGAAGGGAAGCTTATTGGCTAAGCCCTCTGGGCCTCTAGCTACCTCATTAGCATGGAGAACTCTGTCTTGAGCCTATGTGACAATAGGACACATTTTTTTTTTCATATGGGAAGCATGTCATGTGTTCCAATTCAGGAGTCTAGCAGGGTGCTGGAAGTTGCCTAAGCCTCAGGTATGTGCCCACCAAATCTCCGGGTCTCGACCTGCTCTACCTTACCAAACTTTCTGGCATGGTTTTACGTCCTATGGAGGAGAATTATATAACTTCTATGCGATTCAGTCTCCTCACCTGTTAAGTGGAGGTAACAGTGGGGCCTACCATATTGTTATTGATGAGATTACAAAATTTAAGGCAGTGAGTGCACTGTTACTACAGCCATGTGGGTTTGAGTGATAGGCAGTCTCTCACTGGTGACGTGGTGCATGGTATTTCAACCACTTGAGGAGAAAATAGAGAAGAGCCTGGCTTGGGAGAAAATACTTCATTTTAGTTTTATATTCACAGACTTGGAATATTTAGATTGCATTTCAGATAATGAAGCTTTGTAGACACTTATCTGTACAGACCTGGAACTCAGAGGTGGCTTTTCAGGAGCAAATGGAGATCTGGGGATTGTTAGTATTACTATGTCAGCACTGCAATCCATAGATGATTAAGTAATTGTAAATAATGATCACTTAAAGACATGTAATCCCAGCATTCACGATGCTGAGAGTCCAAGGCCAGTTGAAGATACACAGTAAATTATGGGCTAGCTTGGTCCACATAGTGAGAACCTATCTATAGTTAGAGAGGGGCAAAGGAGTAGGGGCAAAGGGAGGGGTAAGGAGAGAGGAGAATTAAGGGATTAGGAGAAAGAGGAGGATAGACAGAAAAATTTAAAGAAGGAACTAGTGAAAAGAAAGACCCAGGCAAATCAGCAATTAAATTAGGGTAGGAAAATCTGATGGAGAGACCAAGGTAGGATTGATAGACACTGGAGCCTTTGCTTGTGTTAAGTTGGTGATAGGTGATAACTGTTAGTGCACTTATATCATACTTCTCAGGGAAGGGATAAAAAAGTAAGTGTGGCTCTGTAAGCAGGAGTGACCAATGGAAAGAAAGATTCCATTTTAGAGAAAGTTCTGCAGGTCAGCTGAAATATCTAGGTTAAGTACTAGTTTCTGTTTTCTGTGTTTCTTTTTTTTCCTAATCTTGCTGGTACACAGGACAAAAGTTCCAGCACAGTGTCTTTGAGAGTAGCAGTGGAATCAATCACAGCTCTTTAGATATAGTTAAACCATGGCTTTTTACAAAGAGAATACTTTCTGTTTGTTTCCAATGTTCAAGGCTATGTTGGCCTCATTTACTGCAAAAGCGTTTTGTTCTGATCCTATGATGTTTATCCAGCCTTCTGCAATGACACTTCTTTATTTTGTATATGAAAAAGCTCCCAATTGTTTTGTATGCCCTGTGCAGCCACTGATCGAAAATCAAAACCAAACTCAACCAACCAACCAACCAACCAACCAACCAACCACCCACCCAACCAACTAACCAACCACACAACCAACCAAACAAACACAACAAAAACTTTTCTTAAAGGGCCAAAGTTCCTGGCCTTGTTTCCCTTTGTTCAGCTTACCTGTGTTGTTTAGGATTATACACTTTAAAGAGACTTGGGAACTCACAATAACTAGTTTACACCATGTCCATTTTATGTGACACGTGGATCACTGGCATCAACAGTTTGAATATTTAACTGAAAAACAAAAGTGGTTGGCTTTGTTCTCAGTGGTGAAATGGCACATGCTGCATCGCACATAGAGTGATACACATTCCAGGGAGTACATTGCATATGGGGTGTTACACATTCCTGGTAGTGTACTTCTTCTTGACAGGGTTGTGAGCCTTCTGATTTCTACTGCAGAATGCTTCCTTTGCTTTTCATATTAATTCGAACACCATGGAAAGTACCTGTGATTACATAATTTTAACAAATGTTAAATACCATCACTGAACATAAGCTGCTAACCGTGTTCTGTGGGTCCCCTGTTCTGGAGGGCGTCCCATGACAGTCTTTGGCCGGCCTGGTGCGGGGGTCCAGACCAAGGGTACAGAGTGCGAGCGTGGAGGGGATATCACCTGCCTCCACTGCTGCCTCTGCTCATGTCTTTGCTGTCACTTCCTGGTCAATCCCAGGTGCTGCACCTGTCTCTCCGAGCTGAGCTGGCCAGGGCTGGGCTGATAAGAAGCTGGCTAGCTGGCAAGGAGGCAGCTTGGTGTCCCAGGCAGATTCCAGGAGAGCAGATCTCTTCCCACGTGTTACAGCTCTTGTGACAGAAACTCTTGGACACCAGGATGATTCTCGCACACGCCTTTTACTTCTGAATAGAGCCCTTATATACAGTTTCGGGGTGGGTTAGGGTCTGGCAGCCATAATGCCTATTGGCTTGGTCTGAGAGCTTGGAGATACCTCATCTACATGTGGGAGAGTCTGTGGCACTGTTCCTTGTGACTGATGGCCATAGACTTCTCTGTGGGAGGGGCTGTGGAGGGCCGAAGCTAAATGAAAAGAACCGGGGCTTGGGAGCAGAGCCGAATACCTGTTGTCTGATAAAGGTCTGGAGTTCGAGGTCTATGCTTGACCAGGTACCCAGCTACTTCTCACAGCACACCACCCCACAGTGTTCTTCAAGTTTTACTTTTTTGGGTGGAAATAAGCTATACAACAAAGGAGAATGGTGAAAACAGGCTGTAGAAAGGATCTTTCTGCAATATATGAGAATTTTTTCCTTTGTGATTTCTTTTGAATCAGGTTTCTCCTGATTGAGTATGTTTTCAGTGTGGGATATAAAAAAAGACACATGAAATTGTCAAAAGTACCTTCTATGAGCAACTAACACAGGTTCCATTTGTCACCTCTGAGAAACTAATGCTACTATTTACATTATAATTAGTAAACATTTGGCTCCTGTGCTTTTACTACAATGATGATTTGGTTTTGTACAGTGTGGAGAATGAGTCTATAACAAAAGCCATGTTAAAAGCCGCTCTGGCCGGGTGGTGGTGGCGCACGCCTTTAATCCCAGCACTTGGGAGGCAGAGACAGGCGGATTTCTGAGTTCGAGGCCAGCCTGGTCTCCAGAGTGAGTTCCAGGACAGCCAAGGCTATACAGAGAAACCCTGTTTCGAAAAACCAAAAAAAAAAAAAAAAAAAAAAAAAAAAAGAAAGCAGCTCTGGCTTGTAGAATATTGCAGTTGTATGTAGCTAAGGATTTCTGGATGTTAGGGAAAAAAATCTGGAATCACAGATACCTATTTTTTTTAATTTATTTTCTTTTAAAGTTATAAAGCATTTAAAAGACTATATTTTGAAATAGCCTTTTAAATTTAAGAGTATAGATTCTATGTATTTAAAATTTTACTTGATTAATTTTTGTTTTATAGAAAAATTTGTTATTTGGTTGTTGTTGACATGGTTGGGGTTGTGCAAATGCTTGTTGCTGTGGGGTTGTTGTTGATGTGGTTGGGGTTGTTCAAATGTGCATTCATTGGTTGTGCACATACTCATGTGTTTGGAGGTCACAGGTTAACAATGAGGGTTTTTCCTCAATTGCACCTCTAGATTTACTTTTTGAGACAGGGTCTCTCACTTGTTTTACCTTTTGAGTGAGGGTAGATCACAAGACAATTTCTGAGATCAGATTGTCTTAGAAAAAGGATTCCTTTTACAAGATAAGAGATCCCCCCTTTGTTAAGTGAACCTGATGCTCATCTGTAGGCTGCCTAGCCAGATATAACTTTCTCCATTCAAACTAAGGGAGCTTGGACACTTGAGATTGGACATAGGTTCTGGGGACCTGAACTCAGGACTTCATCTGTGAACCTCAAACATTTTACTGAATGAGCCATCTCTCTAGACACCAAAATGCTTATTTAATGCTTAATAATATTATAGTAAAATCAAGTAAAAGAACCACTCATATGTTCACATATGCTAGGAAAAAGTTCTTAAGAATTAAATGTTTACTTCTACACTGTTGGAAGCAGACAAAAGGAGTAAAATACAATTTTCTTCAAAAGGAGTAATAAACTTGTTACATTCTTCTAGTATACACAGAATTAGCTTACTAGCCAAACTGCACTTTAATGTCTTAAAATGATTAAGATTTAAAAATGTTTTTAAGCAAATTATGCAAAGGGTTGTCTGTATGTGGAGGAAACAGAAAATTGGTAAAAATTACTCATCAACAGGTAGCTTGACCAAATTCTTTTTCCTGGGAATTGTGTCCACTACTGATCTATCAATCATAGAACCTAGTAATCTTAGCCATTATTGGATGTCTCTTTTTACAGCCCAATATTCCTTAAATGAAGATCATTCCAGGAGCTGTCAGTTACACCTCAGATGAATAGAAATCTTTCTCCTTGAATTCACATGAGTAGTAGAGGAAACATATAGAATAGGCATGCAGTACAGAGGGTGACAGTGCCCTTGGCTCAGAAGAGGCTCATCACATCAGGTGGCAACCGTGTAGCCCAGGTAAGTTCATCCATAATGCTGTGTTCAAAACTACTGGAAGCAAATGAGACTGAAAACAATGAAGTATTTATTCTGTGTCTTGTTAAGCTTGAAAAGTAGCCTCGTTGGTCACACTCAGGAAACCTTTGCAGATGTATTAGGGAAACACATTTCATTTTACTCAGTTCTAAAAACAAAACTCCAGGTGAGAGTGTCTACCTTCTGTTCCCAGCTGATAAGCCTCATAGGTGAATGCTCATCTATCTTCAACTGCTCTGGTGTCTCTTCTCTCACAGGATGTTCCCCTACAATGGGAAGGTGTGGGACAAAAAGATGCAGAACACTAGTGTTGGTTCCAGTGGCCATGCAGTGGCTTCAGCACAGATTCCTGAGTCCATGCAGACATCTTTGCTGTCCTTCATAGTTTTTTTGTGATCAGCACATCTAAGCAGAGGACCAGTTTAGATCTGTGCCCTTTATATTCAATGCAAACTGGGTGAGAACTCAGCTTTGTAAATGGAGGCCTAGGCTAGTTATAAATGAAAGAAAGCCAGTTTCTGTTGTTTGTTTCAGTGTCTGAGGAACCTGTTAACAGAGTTGTGAGCTCTCAGCATCAGCTCAGACACCATTTCAGCCTGGATGTATTTGCTGTGAGCATCAACAGAAGCAAGATGTCAGCATGAGAGGCCTCTTCTTGCGTCAAGGTGGAAGCTTCTTTCTCTAACTCTTCCTCTGTCTTAGTAGTTCTTGTAGTCAAGTCTCTTGATTTCTTCCCTTCGTTTCTTTCCTTGTACTTGTTTTTATTTGGTTTTGGTCAGGCTCTTGCTATGTAAACTTCTTGGCCTCAAAACTGTGACCTTTCAGTTCCAGATTCTGGAACACAGGGGTTACAGGCCTGCCCCACCACACTTGGATCTAGCTCTCAGGACAGGTTTTGTAAAACTATTTGGCCTGCTCATCAGCTGCCCTCATATTAATCAGCATGCACACCTGTGAGTATGAACTCTGGTCTGCAGCATGAAAGCAAACAGTTTATGACAAAGAATGCTTTGTGGCTTGTGTATATGGTAACTTTGTTGATACTTGAAACAAAGGGACAAGCAGAATATCATTCAGCATTTTTGTCTTTAAATACGTTGATTATTTCTCAACAACAGTATTTGAGGAGGAACACTTCTATGTCCCTCCTATATTAACGACTAACTAGGTAATATATACTTACATATATATGTACATATGTACATATATATGTAAAATATACATCACATGTATATGATATGTATGTATGCATGCATGCATATTTATATGCATCATAGGGCACTGGCTAGGAATATATCAATATACTCAGTCTGTTAATACAGGTAAAAATATGAATCTTCATTAACAGTAGTCAAAACTCCCACTGATTTGAAACGTGAGTTTAATATTCGTGTAAAGCTTATTAACAACAGCCACCACCTGCTATGTCCTGTTAGCTTTACCCCCAAGCACAACACTAGTTGCTATTGAGTGAATCATGTTAATGGTACCAATGTCTACTCTAACTATATATATGTTGAAGCTTTTTTCTTATTTCAACATTTTAATCAATAGGGTGATTCAATAGTAAGATTTACTCTCTTAAGCCCATTTGAAGTATCAATAGAAATAACATGCATTAATTATTATTTATTTAAATAGTTATTTGAAATATTTCTGTTGATTGAGACCACTTTACCCATGGATGTACATGTTGTGACCTGAAATGATCTATGTTATCATAATAACTTTTAAGGTTATAAAGCACGTCTGATGCAATGTTCTTTCCATACTAGTTCTAGGGTTAGATATTTTAAAGAGCTGTTCAAAACAAAAGAAAAAAAAATTAGGAATGCATCAAAAGGAAATATTTACCAGATCCATTCACTAGGATAACTTGGCTTTAGGAACACTCTTCAGGTCTCCCTCACTGGTTATTGCTCAATAAGGATCACTGATGAATTGGGAGGTAATTTCACCCCAGGGTACAGTCTCATCAACTGTCACTGGTTTAACAGAATGGAACTGGCTGCAGTCAATAAGGCCAGTACATACCCTCAAGGTCCTAACTAAAATGCTGTTATTGATTCTGGAGGTGGCTCATCTTTCTACAGTTCAATATCTTTAACTAGTATTCTGGTCTCATATCTTTAGGTAACATATCCTTTCTTGGATATTTTCCTTGGGGTGTGAAGAGAGTATGTTTACATTATAGTTTAATAGGCTGTGTTGGTTGGTTCAATCCTTAAACAATTACATTTAAAGAGCAATATCCTATCTGCTTGTTGGAGTGTGCTCTGGAATGCTGTTTGATTTCTTCTTTCAAATTCTCTTTCAGTGTGGCCGAGTGATACCATGCTCTCTTTCTGCTGAGTTGATGGATGTTCCCTCCATTTGATGGAGCTCCCTTTCTCTTTTGAATAAGGGCAGGATCTGTGATCCTTGGTAGGAGTGGGATCTCAGAGGATGGAAACTTGTGGTTCACTCTTTTCTCTGTAACCTTCTTCCAGCAGCAGAAGCTTCCTTGTAACCTGTGCAGTGACTTTCTTTTGTTACTTCAGAGGGCTACTAATATTTTGGTGTGAGTTTCTTTCTTGGTACAGACACAAGTCCCTCTGTCTATCTCTCATGTCACTGCTCCAGTTTTGTTCTGCCCTACACATTTCCAGTGTTTAGTTCCCACTGGCCTGGTGCAGCAGATGTGTGAGATGAACTCCACTCAGAGATATAAGTGATTTGGCCATCCTTCTTCCTACCTTCTCATTTTAAGTATTTCACACTCTATGCTTCTTTCCAAATACTCCAAGTACTCTCATTGTACCTATTAACCTTTTCTATGAGTAGTTTAAAACCACTTTCCTGCTCCCTAACACTTTCAAGGGCAGTCTCTTTGTCTTTTATAAAACTCATCTAGAGGTCTAGCATAGTCTATGCCTTTTACACTGAAATGAGTTAAAAGAAATAGATGTTAAAAAGAAAACAAGTAATAAAAATACATTCATAGAATAAAAACAGATAACTTCCCAAGTCAATGAGCTGTCTGTAGTGGCCGATGGTTTGCTTGCCTGCTCAACTTCATTCTTACAGTGTCTTCCTAAGTTTGGAGATGGGAGTTAACTGGGCAGTGTGTCTCTTCTGATCTTCCTGCATGTGGTCCAGGCTTCTCTATGAGCTTGTTTTCACGAAGTGTGATTGAAACCAGAGGGTTTTCACACATCTTTCTTTATCTCTATATCATTAAGACATAATTTTAGATGAGGATCTATTGTGTTATACTAAAATTATTATTATGACTCTTAATTCCTTACTAGACTACTTCTTTTATATTTGAAATCAGCTTTTTTTGTTTGTTTGTTTCTTTGTTTTTTTTTTTTTCGGGACAGGGTTTCTCTGTATGGCCCTGGCTGTCCTGGAACTCACTCTGTAGACCAGGCTGGCCTCGAACTCAGAAATTCACCTGCCTCTGCCTCCCAAGTGCTGGGATTAAAGGCGTGCGACACCACTGCCCTGAAATCAGCTTTTTTATATTACCATATTTACTGCATTTTTATTTTGATTTTATTATTATTCTTTTGTGTGTGTGTATGTGTGTGTGTGTGTGTGTGTGTGTGAGAGAGAGAGAGAGAGAGAGAGGTAAAGGTATACATGCAATTGTGTGTCTGCATATAAGTATATGTGTATATGTATGTGGGGGATCCATATTATCCCTTACCCATCCTTCTGAATCTCTATTACATGCTAGATTTATTAGTGACTGCGTTATGTTTGTGTTTTCTTTTTTTCTGTGAATTTTCCTTAACTTTGTCTTAGCATTATATTGGTGGTGTTAAAATTTCAGTTTTGATTTTGTAAAATTATTTTTTAAATATCTATGTATTCCTGTGTTCTTATTTTATAAATGAAATACTTTATCTCTGTGAGAATATGCTTACCTAGCATAATAAACTCATTATCTCTTCTTTCCCACAACATCTTTTATTTTTTAGTGGTCTCTCCTATAATTTTGTTGAAGATATTTATTGACCTTTAAGTTGGGAATCTTCACTCTCATCTATACCTATGATCCTTAGGTCTAGTCTTCTCATTGTGTCCTGGATTTCCTGGATGTTTTGTGTTAAGAACTTTTTGTGTTTTCTTTGACAGCTGTGTCAATATTTTCTGTGGTATCTTCTGCACCTGAGAGTCTCTCTTCTATCTCTTGTATTCTGTTGGTGATGCTTGCATCTATGACTCCTGAGTTTTTTCCTAAGTTTTCTAGCTCCAGGGTAGTCTCCCTTTGTGATTTCTTTATGGTTTCTACTTCAAGTTTTATGTCCTGGAGTGATTTGTTCAACTCCTTCACCTGTTTGGTTGTGTTCTCTTGTAATTCTTTAAGGGATTTTTGTGTTTCCTCTTTAAGGGCTTCTACCTGTTTACCTGTGTTCTTAAATTCTTTGAGAGTGTTATTTGTGTCCCTCTTAAAGTCCTCTATCATCATCATTAGAAGTGATTTTAAATCTGAATCTTGATTTCCTGGTGATATGGGGAATTCAGGACTTTCTAGTGTGGGAGAACTAGGTTCTAATGACGCCAAGGAACCTGGGTTGCTGATGCTTATGTTCTTGCACTTGCCTTTCGCCATCTGAATCACCTTAGTGCTACCTGCCCTGTCTCTGACTGGAGCCTGTCTATTCTATTATTTTGGTTGTTTCAGAACTGTGTGGGGTTGTTGTTACTCCTGCAGTTAGAGCTGGGACCCAAGATCTGCTCAGTGCTCGGGTGCAGACAGGAAGGAACCAGTGCTCCAGGCCAGGAGTGAGTTTCTGGGTCCCAGTTGGTCCCAGTGGGTCCCAGTGGGTCCCAGTGGGTCTCAGTTACTCCCTGTTTGGGTCGAGTGTTGCTGTCTTCTTACATAAGATACAGCCCAGGTTAGAGCTCCTGGGAGGCCCGCTTCCTCTGGGTTCTGTGAGATTGGGTGCAGAGTTGCCACCTGGGATCTGCTCAGTGCTCAGGCCCTGAGAAGGAAGCTTTAGTGGTCTCTCTAGATATTAAATTTGTTCCATTTCAACAAGTTTTCTTAAATTGCTGATCATCTTGACTGCTTCGTCAGTGCTGGAGTGTAGCTCAGTGGTTACATGTTTGCCTAGCATGAAATAGGGAGAGCAGGGCTAGACATCATCTCCAATATTCAATTCAAAATATAACAATAAAAAGTGTTTATGATGATGAAAAGCTGTTGTTACAATTATAGGAATAGAACCAATCAGCTGGCAGACTCCCCCATAGGGTACATGATCAGTGAGACATGTTGCTATGGTTCCCTTGATGGCCAATGTCTGGAAGACTTTCCCTAATGCCATTTCTTTTTCTGAGTGGGAGAGCTTCCATTTGAGAGGGCTTCCTAGGCTGCCTGATATCTGATGTGTCACTTTCTCTAATCTGTTTGTTTTTTGTATTCTTTCTTCCCTGTGCTAAGCTTGATGCCTTTGATAATACATTTCTTTCTGGAAAGAAAACTCAGCTTTATCAATTATTTAGGCTACAAAGAAAGGCCATGGGCACATCCTTCAAGGTTTAGAATTCTATGGTCTTGGAACCATTAATGAAAAATTCTAATCTGCCTTCCAGCTCATTCTGGAGCCACTGTCACAGGAAATTCCTGCTACTTAGTTGATGCTTGTGGCTTCTGTGATCTGAGAATATGTCAGGTCAAAAGTATGCCTGGCAAAGGTAAAATGAAGGATGTGTGGTCAAAATATGTTCCAAGCCCAGAGACTTGTATCATGAGTTATCCGATATTCTTTCTTTTGGGTGTACAAGGATTGGCCTCAAAGACTCCTTTACCTACAGCTTAGAGTACTTTTCAATGTTTTTCGTGAGGATAGATAACTTTTCCTAATTGGAAGGGCTAGGTCAGTGTTTATGCAACATTTGAAGTCTTGTGGGACTAAAGAGGGTGGACTGAAGAGAGATTTTTGTTCTTCTTAATGCTTCATCACTATGTATTATGGTCACTGGTCTGAGAGAGTGAAAGAGAATGTGATGAGAAGTGGAAACAGTTCAACTAATAGACTCTTGGAGATGTATTGTGTCAAGAACATTCTTGTTGCTTCCATCTTTGTCTTCTAGAGAAGTTCTGAGAGCGAAGAGCCAGTTATACCATGACATACTGATAGAACTTAGAATATCCTATTTTCAATAGAAAATCCTTCCTTCCTTCCTTCCTTCCTTCCTTCCTTCCTTCCTTCCTTCCTTCCTTCCTTCCTTCCTTCCTTCCTCTCTTTCTTTCTTTCTCTCTCTCTCTTTCTCTCTCTCTTTCTTTCTTTTTTCTTCCTTCCTTTTTTCCTTTCTAATTTCGACAGATTTTTTAAAAAGTTGGCTGTGCACTTGATATATAGCTGAGCATGACCTTGAAAAATAGATTTTCTTGCTTCCATCTCCCACCTGTGTATGCTTACTGACACATACACCACCCTTAGCTTGTAGAGTCTTTATTTTTAATTATGGATTTCTTTAATTCAAATAAACAGAATTCTTTGAGGAAATTCTGATGAATCATCTCAGAAGTTTTCTTTCTTTCTTTTTTTTTTTTTGTTTTTTAAATGTTTGCTAATTTCAAATATAAGTTCAAATATAAGCTACTCTTGGTGTTCTCAAATTGAATTTTTTTTTTTTTTGAGTAAAGCATCATGAGCAAGTTTAACAACAACAAAAATACATGAAAAATTATTCCAGATTCCAAAAAGCATTTTGAGGAAAACACCTGGCCACAACCATGTTGGGCAATTGACAAAGTCCGTTAATGAAGTTTTGATATTCCATTTTTTTCATAGCTTCTGTTCTGATTCAGAAATCATTATTTACTTTTATTTGGTTTCTGCATATGTTTTTATGTGCTATCTGTGACTATATGTGTACATATGTGGGTATGGGCCTGCAGGTATATGTGTGAAAATTTGTGTGAGACCAGATGTTGACTTGGGTGATTCCTTAATTGATCTTCACTTCATATATTCAGGCAGGATCTCTTACTTAAAGCCAGAGATTACTTATTCAATTAGTCCAGCTAGCTTACTTCCCTGAAAATCCTGTTTCTCTGCTGAAATTACATGCCAGCTGCTGCACCTGCCCAGCATTTGCTTTGGTGCCAGATATCTGAAGTCTTTACAGCTCCTGTGAGTGTGTGTGTGTGTGTGTGTGTATGTGTGTGTTTGTGTGTGTGAGAGATGATTGCTCATGGAGGCTGGAGGTAAACATCAGATATTTTCCTCAGTTGCTTTCCATGTTATTTTGAGAAGGGTCTCCAACTGAATATAGAGCTCATGGGTTTGGCTAAACTAACTTGCCAGTGAGCCTCAGAGCTCCAGTTGCCTCTCATCTCTGGACTAAGAACTTGGCACCATGGCCAAGCCCAGTTGTCCTATAGAAACTGGGAATCAAACTCATGTCCTAATGCTTGCATGGAAAACACTTTGTTGCTTGAGTCAGTTCCTCAGTCCAAGGAAATCACTTCTTTCCATGGGTCTGTATTTAAAAAACCTTCACTAAGTGATGGGACTCATGCTGAGAGAGGAAGAAAGGAGATGGCAATGATGCAGTGTTGATTAGTCATGGAAATACTATAATTGATCACTGTGATGAGGTTGAATTCTTGGACATACCTGGAAATGCACATCTGAGAAGACAACATGCAATAGAAAATTTTCAATTAAATAAAATAACAACAATGTGTTGAAAGCAATCTCATAGCTTGTGGGAAATGGTTGCACTGGCACTGTTGGCTGGGCTGAACTTGTTTAATAGTGAACACAAGAGTACACACCGCCTCTGCCTTTGTAAGTGTGCCACAGCGTCCTCGTCACATTCCTGTCTTGCACTTCTCTTCAGATGGATGCTGCTGTTACAGGCTTGGCCTGCATTTCCCCGTGCTGCTTTCTCAATTGTTTTTGACAGCCCAGCTCTCTGGGACAACTCTGGGCAGCCATCAAGTGAAAGTGGACATCTCTTTCTATGATAACCAAATCTAAACAGAGAGAAAAACAAACCCTTCAATATCCTGATGGATTAATGCTTCTTGGAGATATTTTCTTTTAATAATTGATTATTTGCTGTAGCTTGACCATATGTGCTGGGGACAGCATGTCTGTTGCCATAACAAGCTAATTGAGCGATTCAGTTGACACAGCTTCTGGTTCTTGCAGTGTGGTGAACTTCAAGCATGACTGGCAAGCTCAAGTGTCCACTCAGCACAATACGTCTGGGAGTTTTGAAGCTTTTCCAATTCCCTTCACCTGTGACCCACTTTATGGATTTTAGACATGTGTCGATTTGATCCCAGAAGGAACAGCTCACTTCATACCTCGTCCCACAGGCTAAGGGAGTAGGCCATCCATTATCCTCTCCCTCTTATTCTTAGGTTAATGACTACATTAAATATTAAGCGGGTTTCCGTCTCTAGAGTGCCCATGTAAGTGATTTTACATTAGCTCATCCACTTTTGGCACTGTCTTTTCTTTGATTTCTGATAAAGCATGTTGCTTCTGTGTAACATAACTCAGAGGAAATCATGATTGATTTGACAACCATTAATGTGATGCTTAATATTAACCTTCATCTTTAGATATGGAGAAGGAGGGTAAAGGATGAGGGAAGAAAAAGGAAGAGGCAGAGAGGAATGTGCCTTTGCTTCTTTATGGTGAAGGCACCAAATGATCCCATTAGCATACCACAAATTTAAAGCCTTCCCTCTCCCTCCACCTCTCCCACCTTTCTCCTTTGAGCCCTTCCAAGCTCTCTGGATTGTTCAGGCATTGCTTTTAACTCTTCCATACTGCCATTTCACAGAGATTCACAGAGAGGAAAACATTTGAGAACAAATCACGTATATCAAGAATAAAATTTACGAGGTTTGCTTTGATATTTCAAAAGGTGTGTGTTTTGTTGTCAGCCAGCATTATAGAGTTATAGAGCATTTAAGGAGGAGAGGCAATGTAGTGGAGGCTTTGAGGAGAACAGAATTAAGCTGTGATCGCTACACACTGAGATTATTAATGAAGTAGACAGGTGAACTTCTGCTAAAAGGAAAAGCAGGGAGTAGAATGGCAGAGGCTTGAAGTGACCCAGGGCAGGGATGTTGGGGGCATCTAACAGCAGTAAGTAATCTTGCATAGCTTCAGTCAGTAAAAGGACAGTGTTTCCAAAGATCTTCTTTCTAAAGTTTATCCTCTGCACCCCAGTCCCAGTGCTGGTGACCAAACATAGGACCTTGTACATGCCAGGTCAGTACCCTAGCACCCAGATGCACCCCCACACTCCAAAATGTATCTTAAAAGAAAATCAGCCCACTACTAGCAGAGGAGCTATCTTTCAATTTATGCCCAGTACATTGTCCTTGTTTCATGGTATACAGAGTATTACTGATACTCTAGGGATGGATATATGGACATAACCACCGGCAGGCCCATAGCTAGTACAACTATGTACAAATCCAGTCAAAAGATAAAAGGGTGAAGCTTATTTTCTTAAGAGTTCCTTGCAATCATTGTGCTTAATATAGAACACAGGCCACATTTTCTCCTTCAGTGACTTTTCTTCTCCCAGTCCTCAGCTAATGAGGCAAAAATACAAGTACCATGACGATGAAGATACACATTGAGGCAATACTCAAAGGCATGTGAATTGACAGTGATTTAAGATGGAAAAACAGGCACACTAGGGAAAAGTTTGCTATGATGAAACTTTTTAGCATACACATAATTTAACTGAACTTCATAAAACATTTAATGATGTGGGCACTTTTATTAACCCTATTTTAGAGACAAACTAAATTAGAGTTAAGCTGAGTAAATTATCTAAGATCAGTGACCAGTAAGTGGAGGAGCTTTGAATTCAAATATATGGTTCTGTAAAATTCAACATCTTGGTTACTGTGCTCCACTGCCACTCTGGGGAAGAGGATAATGACTTTAATCTTGGAGGCGGCAGTGATGTTGTTGTTCTTGTTGCTAGTTATTAAGAATTAGAGAGGGTCTATGCTCTAAGTACCATCACTTAATTACGCTTAACTCTTCGAGGCCACTCGGTAACCTGTCTTATGAATGAAGATACCTAGATGCACAGAGGAAAGGTAGTCTACAATTACAGAGACAGTCAGTAGAAGAGCTAGACTGGAACCTAAATTCTACATAGGATTATGTGTATGTGACTTACCTATTCATTGTTTCATCTCAGCTGACCCCATTCAACGCCAAATACTTTTCTAAGCTTCAGAGCTATAAAGATGGCAATGAGTGTATTAATAACGACAACAAGTTACTTGTCACTTAATATAGAGCTGACAGATATGTGAACAGATGATGATTAACTGTGACAGCATTGCAGGAGACTGGAAATGTTTCCTGTTTGGGATGGAAACTGCCCTATGAATGAGAATTCTGTAAGAGAACTAACTTGTATGTGGTGTTTGTACTGTAGAGGTGTGTGCAGATCCCACAAGAAGAAATAATAATAAAGAGAAACTAGAGGACTCATTATGTGCAGCACAGAAGTCTAGCAGTGCTGTGTATGGAGACCATGAAAGAAGACCATGGGGAAAGGATCCATGGGGTTTGGCAGATGGCTAATTAGGCAAGGGAGCTTGCTGTTCAAGTACAGAGATCTGAGTTCAAATACCCCAGTCCACATGAATAAAACTGAAAAAAAAAACCCAAACCAACACAAATGACAACAATAACTGAAAAACAAAACAAACAAACAAACTCAGGGTGAGGCTTCCTGGCCAGTAATTCTGGTGCTGTGTGAAGCAGAGAAGGATGAATTGCTGGGGTTTGTTGGTCACCAGCATAGTTCTAGATCCAGTGAGAGGCCCCATTTTTAAGGAATAAGATGGAAAATGACACAGCAAGATACTCACAGTCTCTCTTTGGCCTCTACATGTATGCATACATACTATCATACATACATATCCTATACATATAATCAAAGACACTAAATAAAAAAAAACAGATAGTATCTAGGCTACAAATGGTCTCATATAATTGAATAAGGGACCTCTAATGTTCCTGCAAGGGACTGGAGAGCTTGCCTGGAGTATGCTGCTGCTCTTCCAAATGACCTGAGTTTATTTCCTTGTAACCATGTTGGGCAGTTCAAAACTGCCTGTACTTCAGCTCCAGGACATCTGATACCCTCTTTTAGCCTTGATAGCTGCATGCACAGAAATCATAAAAAAGTAAATAAAAATAAATCTTTAATATTCTGCAAGGCCCAGTAGTTTTTATCTGTAGTTTCAGCATTTCAGAGACTGGAGCAGAAGATGCTCAGGAGTTCAAGCCTAGCCTGGGCCACCGGGGCGGATACCCACTCTGAAAATGCAGAAATAGCAGCCATTAAAAACATTCTTCATGGTATTTGCTCCTTAGATTCTATGTTTGCATTTTTCTGCCAGTTATCCAATGGCATTTTCTGATGTCTTTGCATGCATTACACATTATCAGCAACAATGAAAAAGATCTTTCTTTGGTGGTACTTTCTTGTAGCTGCTTTGTGAGTTATGAATGGAAAAATACAGAGCTCAGTCCAACTGGCACTTAAGAGGCTCTCCTAACCTGGATTTTGAGCAGGTCTTGACCTGAGGCAGTAAAAGCCCTTATTGAGGAGATTGCTGTATGTGATCCACTGCAAAGATATTCCATTGTCAATTTCTGCCTCAGTACAGCCTGGCTATTCCCCAAATCAAATGGCTTTCCATAGTTGCTGGTTTCTGACTGAATATTCAGATCCTACAGAGAAAGAAGAAAACTGTTTTGTGATTGAAATGCACGGTTAGAGCTTTAGCCTGAAGATGTCATGGCATTTACTGTTAGAATATGCATAGCAGAAAAGGAAATTAAATATCCAGTCATGGATGCTGTGTTTGGCTCACTTCTGGTAGAGGAGTTGCCTGAGCAATGCGACCCTTTCCTCCATCCACTGGAAATTTGTGAGATTTCTGTAGTTTTCAATATCCTGTGGAAACTTGGAGAGATAGGATAGTGTGTTGTG
Organism: Mastomys natalensis; assembly: GCA_021653895.1. NCBI lineage: Eukaryota > Metazoa > Chordata > Mammalia > Rodentia > Muridae > Mastomys > Mastomys natalensis. The sequence goes on from JAJTUV010000384.1 coordinate 190,914, forward strand.
TGTGTGTGTGTGTGTGTGTGTGTGGTGACCTTTTTGTTATTGTTTCAGTTTGATGTTATTGGCTTACTTCAGTAAGTAGAGGTCTCTAATGAATGCTCATTTTTTATTTCTCAGGCTGTAATCCTTTTGTTCCTTGGTGACTGAGGACAATACAATGGATTAGAAGGAAACATCAAGACAACTAGAGTGGAGAGCAGCAACAGAAGCCTGTCTAATGATTATTTGGCTGTCAGTTCTCCTGTGCTTCTGTTGTATTTTTATTGATAAGGACTCTATTTGATAGATTTTAATTCTATAATCCATAAATCAATAAGTAGTACTGTGTTCTGTAGATGAAGTGAAATATAAATGAATTTATATATGTGGATAAGAGTAGTGATTGACCAAACTTGTATTCCTTTAGTGTATTGGCAGGATCAATATAATCTTAGCAGTATTGCCATCTGATTTTAGGGTAATAATTGGATTAGTAATAGTAGTAAATGCCTTTTCAAAGGAACAAATTTTATAAAACTAATCATTTATTATTCTGTTTGAAGCCTTGGAAGTGAGTTGCCAAAAGAGACATAAACTTATGGAGCCATAGTTGTTTCATGGAGAACTCAGTACAGCAATATGCTGTGTACTCCAACATTGCCATTTTTATAATGGGGAAAGGATGTAAAACAGAGACAGCGTAGCTCATGCCATGTGGGATTGGTTAATAGTTGCTTTGGAGATAGTGTTGTGGAGTATCTTCTAAGCATCTTGTATTAATTTGCTTCTCTGTTGCTGTGATCAACACCATTGACCAAAAGCAACTTGGGGATGAAAGTGTTTACTTTATCTTACAAGTCCTTCAAGGGGTTGGGGGTCATTCCAACCAGGGAAGGAAACTGGAGAAAGGATCTGATGTAGAGGCCATGGAGGAGTGTTGCTTACTGACTTGTTCTCTAAGACTCCCTCAGTTTGCTTTCTTGTATACCCTGGAAAACCTGCCCTGTAGTTGTATCTCTCACAGTGCCTGAGTCCTCCCACAACTATCATTAATTAAGAAAAAGACCCACATACTTTCATAGAGGCTAATGTGATGGAGGCATTTTCTTGATTGAAGTTCCCTGTTTCCAGATGGCTGTAGCTCATATCAAGTTGACAAAAACCAAAGGAGCAGACCTCTGTGTCTGATACAGAGGTAATAGTGCCCAGCCACAGACTTTATCAGGAGTAAATTAGTTCATTCTTCAAAGCAACAACTTACTATCCCATGTGTAAAAGTGTAGTCAATGAATATTCACACCTGTTCTTATTATCATTATGGCAAAGCCTACAATTAGTGGACTGCTAAAAGCAGTATTTTATTTCTTTCTGGACTCAGGGGAGAATTCTTAAAGAAGTTTAAGCCACCTTTGAATTATTAATCTGTATCTGAAATTATATTCATCTTGTTTATAATGAGCTTACTGTGAGCTTAATATATGAGCACTATATTTCAATCACTTCCATTCTTTGTTTTCTGTAGAATAATGTGGCATCACAAGTCTAGTATAAAGATGAACCTCCTACTCATGAATGAGAGTTGGCAATTTAAAAATATTCTGTGAGGTATTTTTGCAATAACATTCTGCCAACTTATTCAAAATTAATTCACATTTAATAAAAGGAAAAGGAGAAATGGGTTTGGCAAGTAAAAAGAAAACTTAAATGTGATATTATCTTATTAGGGATAATTTTTGTTATTAGTTCAATACAACTTAAGGTTAAAATGTTCAAATATACATTTAACTTGAATTGGGCAAATGTTCTTAGCAATTAAGTATAAGAATCTAAAAGTTCCATTATGCAAACTCTGTTTTGAATTTGAAAGAATTCAAAACTGTACTTCAATTCAGAATTCCCTTTGTAGTTGCATTTTAGAACTTAATTCAGACAAGAGCATAGGAAATCTTTTGTGTACTGCCTTTCAAAACTAGAATAACCAACTTTCCTATTTTATCTTCTTTTCACCATAAGCAATAAATCACAAGTCATCACTTCTCTACCTAATGCTTTCTAGCTAAATTACCCTGAAAATGTCCAAAGGGAGAGACACTCAAAGAGTGACTTAAAAGAGGCGAATATATCTGAGTCAAATGTGTTTTAGAAAACGATTCAGAGAACATGTCTTTTGTAAATTCTTGAATGTCATTTTGAATATGTTTTATCTCCTCACTGTTTACTAGTCTTATCCCTGCACTGTTAGCAATCTCTAGTAATTACTATTGACATTCCTGCTCTTATAGCTTACCATTTTCTCTCTGATACACTAGATATAGAAAGCAAATGGGCCAGAATGATCAAATGTAATGGTTGAAGAAATACATTTTAGGAAGTGGAGATCCATTACGTGGTCAAGGGTAGTCACAGCTGTTTTGTATTTGCTGAATCAATGGCTATGGACTGGCTGATACCTCTCTAAGCTCCTCTCTAGTAAAATGATGACGGCATTCTCTTTCCTAAAATGTAAAGAACCATTGAGAGTAAACCAAACTTAAATTAATGTATCTGTATACAAGCCATAACAGCATTAGCCTAAGACAGGGCTGGCTATACTTACAGTTTGACACTACAGTGAAATTTGGCTGGGTAGAATACAACTAACTCCTTCACAAGTTCCCATCTATTTTTTTTCACCATTTCTTCAAATGAATTTACTCTCCATAAGCAATAATATAGGCCTCTTTCCTTTCCCTTGTATCCCTTGCAAATGGTTATAGGATTAGAGAGGTGGTGAACATTAACAACCTGTCACCCCAGTTTAACACTCATCAAAGGATGATAGAGAATGACATAAGGAAAACTCTCTTCCCTTAAGTGGGCTGAAGTGCTGGGCATTGGCTTGCTCCTCTCATCATGTCAGAGTATAATTGTACCAGACAAGTTAAACAGGCAAGGATGTTATTTGTGACTGTTACTATGGGAGGTCAAGACTGTTACACAGTTGGGGAGAGATTGAGCTCAACTCTACTGAAGACACATTTTTAAGTACTATAGAGAGCCAATAAAAGCAATCAGGGGGTAGGGGTGTGTGCTGGGTAGAGCATAGTGCTGTTAGCTTCCAATACTACAGGGACTGGGAAGTGGGGGAACTATCTCTCTCTATGATTATTTCTCAAAGCAAGTGACTTACAGGTCCTGGAGAAACATTCTTACATTGTGAAACTGACATGTTTTGGTAAAGTTCTTTACCTTAAAGAAAATGAAGTTACCATTGTAAATTTTCTCTAAAAGGGAGGTAAGGAGATTCCGTTAGAAGGAAGCCTGTTGAAGTTTAAGTCAGCTGAGGTGAGATATTAATGCCACTTTGGACAGCTAATGGAGACAGATATTTAGGAAGGTTGCTGTGATTTAAGGAAACATTTTTTCTCTTTCCAGAGCTTATTTGATCCTAAAAATGAGATAATTCAAATGGAATGATTTATATCTTGGATTTGTATACAATAATACATATATGAATATGCATTACACATATATATTGTATACACAGAAATATGTGGTCTTCTCTATTATTCAGATAAGCTAAATTATGTCTGGAATCTGTACACATATCCGTATGCATATAGAATATGTTCTATAGATGTGTACACATAGATGTACACATGCACCACTCTCTTGTTCTGCCTTCATTTGTTCATGAGGGTATGTGCCTGGAATTAGCAATCTCTTAGAATGAAGGTTTCTTTCCTGTTAAGACAGCATCTTTGTATGTTAATAGAATGCTAAGTTTGTCAACAAATTGGTTTATAATAAAAATACTTTAATTTCTCCTATTTCATTACAACACTTTAAAAAAATTATGATCATTAATATCTTATTCACAGTAACAAATTTAACACAGATTTTAAAAATTTTTTTGCTTTTATTGGATATTTTATTTATTTCCATTTCAGATGTCATCTCCCTTCCCTATTTACCCTCCCTAGAACCTCCATCCCATCCCTTCTTCTTTTTGCTTTTATACTATTTTAATTACATGCATGTATTAAGTTCAGTTCTAGGTTGAGGGTCTAGCAATAGAATAGATGCAAATAATCAAGGAACAAACAATGCAATAAACACAAGTAGTCAAAGAACAAGCAAGGCATTAAACACAGTTACATGAACACTCCCATGATCACTGCTTCTAAGGGCTTATCAGAATGACCAAAATATCTGAGTTTACTTCCCTGTCCTAGCCCAAAGTCATTTTCATGTCTGAAGACTACTTCCTTGTTCTAGCCTAGAATTTAGATTCTTGTCTGAAATTACTTCTTTGTTCTAGTCTAAGATTTAGATTCCTGCTTGAAATTACTACTTTGTTCTAGCTTAATGTCAGATTTCTGCCTGAAACCTACTTCCTTGTCCTTGGCCAATGTCAGATTCCTGCCAAGCAGCCCATTTCCTTGTCCTTGGCCCTTGTCAGATTCTTGCCAAGCAGTTCCAAAGGCTTTCTGCCTTGTTCCCTTTTTTATTTCATTAACAAGATGGAGCCTTTCTTAGATCATTCTGACAAGAATACCTTCCTTACCCATAATAGAATATGCATTATCTAAAGCAATGCACTTCTGTCCTAGGTTGGTAGGGCTCTGTGCAGAATCTTATCCATCCTTGGCTTGTCAGCTTGTTATGTAATAACTCTGTCTGGGGGTCCATTTTCAGGTTCAAGCCATGTACTTTGGCTGCCAACATGTTGATGTTGTTAAAGACAAGCTTTAACATGATGGGCAGGAATAAAAGTATTCCCAGGACAAAAAGGGTTAGCATAATCAAGCTAAATATGACATTCTTGAAGCTGGACCAAAATAGAAGTACTGACCTCAGGCCATGGGTAATTTTATCAGCAGTATCTTCCCTGTTAATGCTCAGCAGAGCAGCATTCTTGAAATTTATAAGTTCACTATGTAACATTAAAACATCCAGAGTGGTATTAGAATTATGCCAAATACACTGCAAGTGTCTTTAAACTTCTTCATAATTATAATGACTACCTCTGTAAATTTTAGAAATAACATGAATCCAATGGTATTTGGCATGACATTCGAGATGGTTCTTTACCCTTAAATTCTGAACCTCCTTCTAATAATTTGAATAGGATAAAGAGCATCAATCCATTCTACCAAATGCCTATCTAACTCCTCTTGTATATTCAACACATTAGTAACATTTTTTTTGCTAAATGATTAACAAAATAGCTGTCTTAACTTTTTGTATCACAGCAAATGCAGAAGCAGTGGTATAATTACAACTCTTAAACCATCAATAATCAAGCCTACTACCCTCTTGCTTCTGCTTAAAGCCTGACTCATTTCTTCCAGTGCTTGCAAGCTATTTTTAGAATAACAAGGTTCTGTGATACTCAGGACACTAAAACAAAAGCTGGTTGATAGAGTTCTGTAACTGACATGCTGGATTTCAAAACACAAACACAATTAGAAGGTGGACAATCAACGCAACTTACATTAAATATTGTAGAGGAAACAAAAGTATTTTTAACTTGACAATTAAAAGAGACTTAACACATGTGCTAACACCTGTTTGAAATCCAGATCCGGCCCCAGCTTTGTCTCCTGCTAACACTACATCATAGAGAACTTCAGATAATTTCCATATATGTCTCTGAAAATGTTCAGAACCAGACTTCCAAATGAAGACTGTTATTTCCAACATTGGATTGATTTCTAGACCAGTCCATGATTTAGTGCGAGTAACTGGGCATATTTACGAAAATACAAGAGTCATTATAACTTTTTTGATTCTCTGTTCTACAAGGTCTAAAAATTTGAGGCAAGGCAGCTTGTCCCATCAGGGGAATAGGTATGTAATGGTGGGTTGGGAACATATGTCCAATACAGCTTCCCAGTCAGCACTGTCAGGGCACTCAGCAAGCTCATAGGTCAGCATTATTCTTTGTCCCGGCATCAGTATGTCTCACTCGTTACTCTGGCAGCCACTATGCTCCTTCAGCATCCTGCAGGAAAAACACAAACACGCCCTCTTCCCCATATTTAATACCTGATCTGGATCATGCCTTATGCCTAGTTCTAGAATGCCATAGACACTCAGCAGAAAGTTCCCTGGCACCCAAATTGCTTTAAAAAAATTTAAAATAAAAAGTAAAAAGAACATGATGTAAATAAATTTGTGGTGTATGGTGATATATCTCTCCCTTTTTTATTTTATGAAAATCTAGTTTTAAAGTTTCATGGGCCCCTTCCACAGTCTCTTGTCCTTGACAATTATAAGGAATCCCTGTAATATGGGTAATGTTAAATTGCTGCTAAAAAGTCTCAAATGTTCCACTGTGATAGCCAGTTCTATTACCTCTTTTTTGTTTGTTTTTCTTTTTTGTTTGTTTTTTAATTAATATTGAATACTTTATTTATCTACATTTCAGATGTTATCCCCTTTCCCTATTCCCCACCCCAGAAACCCATTAACCCATCCTTTCTCCTTCTATTTCTATGAGGGTGTGCCCCCACTCATCTACCCACTCCTACCCCCCCCCCACCCTCGAATTCCCCCTCTCTGGGGCATCCAGCCTTCAAGGGACTAAGGCCCTCCTCTCCAAATGATGCCTGACAAATCCAGCCTCCTCTACATATAGAGCTGGAGATGTGAGTCCCTCTATATGTGTTCCCAGCCTTGCTGTTTAGACCCTGGGAGCTCTGGTTAGTTGGTATTGTTGTTCTCCCCATGGAGCCATAAGCCCCTTTAGCTCCTTCAGTCTTCTCTAACTTCTCCACTGGGGACCCTGTGATCAGTTTGATGGTTAGCTGTGAGCATCCACCTCTGTATATGTCAGGCTTTGACAGTGCCTTTCAGGAGACAGGTATATCAAGCTCCTGTCAGCATGCACTTCCTGACATCCACAATAGTGTTTGCATATGGTGATTGTATCTGTGAGGGATCTCAAGGTGGGGCGGCCACTGGATGGTCCCCCCTCCAGGTTCTGCCCCACACATTGTCTCATTTTTGCTCCTGTGAGCATTTTGTTACTCCTTCTAAGAGGGACCGAAGTGACCACACTTTGGTCTTTTCTTTTTCTTGAGCTTCCTGTGGTCTGTGAGTTATGTCTTGGGTATTGCTAGATTTTGGGCTAGTATCCTTTTTATCAATGAGTACATACCACATGTGTTCTTTGTGATTAGGTTAGCTCACTCAGGATGATATTTTCTAGTTCTATCCATTTGCCTAAGAATTTCATGAATTCACTGTTTTTAATAGCTGAGTAAATGAGTATTTACTCCATTGTGTAAGTGTACCACACTTTCTGTATCCATTCCTCTGTTGAAGGACATCTGGGTACCTTCTGGCTATTATAAATAAGGCTGCTAAAAACATAGTGGAGCATGTGTCATTGTTATATGTTGGAGCATCTTCTGGGTATATGCCCAGGAGTGGTATCACTGGATCCACATGTAATATTATGTCCAATTGTCTGAGGAACCACCAGACTGATTTCCATAGTGGTTATACCAGCTTACTATCCCATAAACAATGGAGGAGTGTTCCTCTTTCTCCACATCCTCACCAGCATCTGCTATCATCTGAGTTTTTGATATTAGCCATTCTGACTGGTGTGAGGTGGAATCTCAGGGTTGTTTTGATTTGCATTTGATGACTAAAGATGTTGAACATTTCTTTAGGTGCTTCTCGATTATTTGATATTCCTCAGTTAAAAATTCTTTGTTGAGCTCTGTATCCCATTTTTTTTACTAGGGTTATTTGATTGTCTGGAGTCTAATTTCTTGAGTTCTTTGTAAATTTTGGATATTAGCCCTATATCAAATGTAGGATTGGTAAAGATCTTTTCCCAATCTGTTGGTTGACATTTTGTCCTATTGACAATGTCCTTTGCCTTACAGAAGCTTTGCAATTTTATGAAGTCTCATTTGTCAATTCTTGATCTTAGAGCATAAGCGATTGGTGTCCTGTTCAGGAACTTTTCCCTTGTGCCCACGTGTTCTAGGTTCTCTCCCAATTTCTCTTCTATTGGTTTCAGTGTGTCTGATTTTATCTGGAGGTCCTTGATCCACTTGGACTTGAATTTTGTACAAGGATATAAGAATGCCCTTGCATTTGGTGCATAGATGTTCAGAATTGAGATTTTATCTTGGTCATTTTTCCTTTGATGAGTATGAAGTGTCCATTCTTATATTTCTTGAAAACTTCTGGTTGAAAATCAATTTTATTTGATATTTGAATGGCTCCTCCAGCTTGTTTCTTGGGACCATTTGCTTGGAAAATTATTTTCCAGACTTTTATTCTGAGGTAGTGTCTGTCTTTGTCACTGAGGCATGTTTCCTGTATGCAGCAAAATGTTGGATCCTGTTTATGTATCCAGTCTGTTAGTCTATGTCTTTTTATTGGGGAGTTGAGTCCATTGATATTAAGAGATATTAAGGAACAGTGATTGTTGCTTCCTGTTATTTTTGTTATTAGAGGTGGAATTATCTTTGTGTGGCTATCTTCTTTTGGGTTTGTTGGAAGAAGATTATTTTCTTGCTTTTTTCTAGGGTATAATTTCCCTCTTTGTGTTGGTGGTTTCCATTTATTATTCTTTGTATGGCTGGATTTGTGGAAAGATATTGTGTACATTTGCTTTTGTCATGGAATATCTTGGTTTCTCCATCTATGGTAATTGAGAGTTTTGATGGGTATAGAAGCCTAGACTGGCATTTGTGTTCTCTTAGGGTCTGTATGACATCTATCCAGGATCTTCTCTTTTTTATAGTCTCTGGTGAGAAGTCTGATGTAATTCTGATAGGTCTGCCTTTATATGTTAATTGACCTTTTCCCTTACTGCTTTTAATATTCTTTCTTTGTTTTGTGCATTCGATGTTTTAATTATTATGTGATGAGGGGAATTTCTTTTCTGATCCAGTCTACTTGGAGTTCTATAGGTTTCTTGTATGTTCATAGGTATCTCTTTCTTTAGGTTAGGGAAGTTTTCTTCTATAATTTTGGTGAAGATATTTACTGACCCTTTATGTTGGGAATCTTCACTTTCTTCTATGCCTATTATCCTTAGGTTTGGTCTTCTCATTGTGTCCTGGATTTCTGAATGTTTTGGGTTAGGAGGTTTTTTTTTTTTTTTTTTTTTTTTGCATTTTCTATTTTCTTTGACAGTTGTGTCAATGTTTTCTGTACTATCTTCTTCACCTGAGATTCTCTCTTCTGTCTCTTATATTCTGTTGGTGATGCTAGCATCCACGACTCCTGATCTCTTTCCTAGGTTTTATCTTTCTTGGTAGTCTCCCTTTGTGATTTCTTTATTGTTACTACTTCCATTTTTATCCTGAATTATTTTGTTCAATTACTTCACTTGTTTGGTTGTGTTTTCTTGTAATTCTTTAAGGAACTTTTGTGTTTCCTCTTTAAGGGCCTCTACCTCTTTACATGTGTTCTCCTGTATTTCTTTGAGGGAGTTATTAATGTCCTTCTTAAAGTCTTCTATCATCATCATGAGAAGTGATTTCAAATCTGAATCTTGCTTTTACTTGCTATGGTGGGAGAACTAGGTTCTGATGATGCCAAGTAATTTTGGTTCTCCTGGCAGTTAGAACTCCTGGGAGTCCAGTTTCCTCTGTGTTTTTATTAACACTCATTTTTTATTGATCAGAATATTTATTTGTAAAAGAAAAGGTTATGACATTAGACATTTTAAATTTCATTAATCAGATTCAAGACCTAGGGTCAGTAATAATATTTAAGAAAAAGGGATAAGCTACCATGAGTACAAGGAGAAGGAACAGTTAATCCTGTTTGTTTGAAGACAAAGGTACCATGCAACACAGAATGTTAGGCAGGTCTAAAGAAATGGTGACCTATGCATTGTGATCATATGGAAAAGTAAAGGTGTGACCTGGAGTAAAAGTATGAATTGATGTATAAGGTTGACTGATAGTGAAAGTGTGAATTTGGTAGGATCTGGGATCACCTAAGAGACAAGCTTCAAGCACATCTCTAAGATGTTATAGATACTAGGTTAGGCTATGGGCATGCCTGTGAGAGATTATGGTTTAGTGAGGCACAGACACACCTTGAAGAAGGCATCACCATCCCCTTGGCCAGTGAGCCTCACTTTCTGCTTTCTGATCACAGACTCCCTGTGACCAGCTGCCTCAGGTTTCTCTTATCACTACGATGGACTGAATCTCCCACTATAAGACAAAAAGTCCTTCCTCCCTTTTTTTTTTCACAGTGCATGACCATGGCAAGAGATCACATGGCTCAGAGAGTTCAGCAGAAAGAGAGGCAGGTGACTTGTGCCCAGGCTTATGGACAGGAATGGGCAGGGAGCAGTGGAACCAGAGTTTTATTTCTGTGTAAAAGGGTCCTGACTGGTTGATGCTATTGTTGTTATTTACTCTCTGCTGAGTTGAATAAAGTGCATTAAGTTACAAAATATCCTTCACAAAATGGCATAGAGGACAGGAGACATTCCCCTAAGCGGCTGTGTGTCATACATAACCAACACGGTTACCTATACTATCCTATAACTCTAGCTGACATTAAAACGATTGCCTTTTCTGTTTTTAAAGGCACCACTGTACATCGTCTTCATTGCAAAATTACATGGTTAGCTTTCTTTCATATGTCTGAAGATGCTGTCTCATTTGACATATGCACACTGACACTTTCAGCACCTTAGATTCTTTACGTGTTTTCCTCTACCTCATTCCTACACACAGATGTCATACCTGAAAGGAAGTTTTACAAAATCATCATCATGGTAATGCTTGTCATACTTCTAGTATCAGCAACCAGAACACTTATCTGATAGAGAAGCTCTTGGCATTGGTAAAATATCTTACACAATCATTTTAGGAGAAAACTAGGGGAATTTTACTCGATTCCAGTGTTTTAAAAAATTGGATATTTTCTTTATTTACATTTCAAATGTTATCCCCTTTCCAGCTCTTCCCTCTGAAACCCCCCCTATCCCGTTCCCCTGCCTTTATGAGGGTGCTTCCCTACCCACTCACCCACTCCTGTCTCCCCGCCCTAGTATTCCCCTACACTGGAACATTGAGCCTTCCCAGGACCAAAGGCTTCTTCTCCCATTGATGCCCAACAAGGCCATCCTCTGCTACATATGTGGCTGGAGCCATGGTTCCCTCCCTGTGTACTCTTTGGTTGTTGGTTTAGTCCCTGGGAGCTCTGGAGTTCTGGTTGGTTGATATTGTTGCTCTTCCTATGGGGTTGCAAACCCCTTCATCTCCTACAGTCCTTTCTCTAACTCCTCCACTGGGGACCCCATGCTCAGTCCAATGGTTGGCTGCAAGCATCCACCTCTGTATTTGTCAGGCTCTGGCAAAGCCTCTCAGGAGACAGCTATATCAGGCTCCTGTCAGCATGCACTTCTTGGCATCCACAATAGTGTCTGCATTTAGTGATTCTATATGGGATGGATCCCCAGTTGGGGCAGTCTCTGGATGACCTTTCCTTCAGTCTCTGCTCTACACTTTGTCTCCATATTTCCTCCCTTCTAAGAAGGACTGAAGAATCCACACTTTCATCTTCCTTCTTGAGCTTCATGTTGTCTGTGTGTTGTATCTTGGGTGTTCTGAGCTTTGGGCTAATATCCACTTATCAGTGAGTGCATACCATGTGTGTTCTTTTTGATTGGGTTACCTCACTTAGGATGATATTTCTAGTTCTATCCAATTGCCTAAGAATTTTAGTAATTCATTGTTTTTAATAACTGAGTATTACTCCACTGTGTAAATGTATCACATTTTCTGTATCCATTCCTCTGTTGAAGAACATCTGTGTTCTTCCCAGCTTCTGGCTATTCCAGTTTTTTTTTTTTTAAAAGTGTGTGCTTGAACAGATTATTATTATTATTTTTGCTGTTGCTTTGGCTAACAGTACTTCAAGGGCAGGCAGAATATCAGTGGATTCATCAGGATGTTGTTAAAATCACTTCCTATTAGTCTGTCTGGAATAAAGCTAACCAATTTGATTTATTTTCTAACCATTCATAACTTGTAGCATATCTTTTCTACTTTTCAAGAAAAATAGAGGAAATATATAAATTTTAAATTACCTTTAATGTGTTATTTTATAATGTATATGAAAGGTGAAAAGACAGAACACAGGGGAGTTAGTTCATGATCAGTAGAACTGCATCCCATACAGATGGACCTGAACTGGTCTCTTGAGTTCATAGACCCCGAGCAGGGAGATCTGCAACAGTTGCTTGCACATCATTTTAAGGAAAATCAAGAGGCTTTCCACAACTTGGTTTAAATTCAGAAAATATTCTTATTGTGAATTGTTTCTCAATTTGAAATTGTCTATATGAACCAATATTATCAAATCTGTTCTTAAACCTTACATTCTGCCCAGACTTACATATGAAAAAATATTGCTGCATTTTTGCCAGCTGCTCAGTGGCTTGGTAATTTCAGATGCTGTTTAACTTGTCAGTGGTTGCAGTTTCCATTGTTTCTTCTGCTTTGATGTCCCTGACCTTGAGATGATGTCAGGGATCCTTGCTCTCCACTCATCCTACCTTAAAGCCACTGTTTTATTCTATGATTATATGTCATGTGTTGATTCCTCTTTAAAAATCTGTGTTTTCTTCAAGTTGCCTGATACAGACATCCAATGGATTTTGTAGTAAGAATTAGTGTTCATTAATTAGTTCCATTCAACATGGGTGGACTAAGAGAATCTTTTAACCCCAAGTCTCCAAAGGGAAATGATTGTAATAACTCAATATCAATGGATTTAAAAATATTTAAGATCATATATATATATATATATGATGTATGCAAGTATATTTGTGTTCATGAGGCATCTGCATATGGAGGTCATATGACATGCTTGATTATTGGTCCTTGTTTCCCAGTTTGCTTAAGACAAAGCATATTTGCTCTTTCACCTCTGCCTATGCCAGGTTAGTTTTTTCTGCCTATGCCATCCATCTGGGATTACTGACATACACTACTACCACAGCTTAACAAAGGCTTTGTGTATCTTAACGGAGGCTTTCATATTTATGCATCAAACACTTTACCCAATGAACCATCCCAACCTAGACATTTGTCTTAAACTGAATGGTAAGAGCATCCTGGAATAAGCCTGTTAGTAAATACCTCATTTCCCTGAAAGTGATGATTGAAAATCATTAGTTTGACCTTATAAAACACCATATTGGAATATCTAAAAGAAATGGATAATTTTCTTAGTATATACCACCTATCAAAGTTAAATCAATTATTATAGTTCTGACATTTTAATAATAAGTTTTGTTATACCAAAGTATGTGACTAGAGTTCATGGTACTAGAAGTTATTCTGCATTCTACCAAAGGAGAAAGAAAAGCACCAAACCCACCTGCAAAATCTTTCTTCTACAATGGTAACATGACTTCAAGATGCACTAGAACAGCAATAGGGTGAAGTTGTGGGACTAACCAACCAATATCTGATTGGATTTTAGTCCCACTCCTTGGTATAGGTTTTATCCCTTACATTTCTCAGGTGGCCAAGAATACAGACTAGATGTGCCATGGACCTGGGAAAAAACAAATACTAGTGTATTGATAAAGCAATGTTGCAACAAAATAACTACTAATGACATTCTGCTATACTCCTAGATCAATGTCTTGCTCACAATCTTGTGAAAAGTAATAAAGGATTTCTAGGGACTGAGAATAAATTCACATTTGAAATTATGAAAGCAGAGTTTATCTTGAATTGCTTCTTTAGACATGAGTGATGTTGGTTTTCTTATCACATCGGAAATCTAGATTCTATGAAATGTTTTTCTACTGTAGGGTATCTTACTTTCCAGTATCGTTGTTTTCTGTTTCTATCAGATTGAATTACAGACAGTTTAATGCTTTTCTCTCTACTTTGATGAAATCTTGTGTCTCATAATTTTTTTCTAGTTTACTACTTCTTGAAGTCTTGAAAGTCTGTGTAATTGGTTTATTATTAAAGGCTATGTAAAGAAGAAACTGCATCAGGTAAATTCAGGGCCTGAAGATATAAAGTACTTTTTTACTGTATGTTATTTCAGAAATTTTAGCTTGCTAGTGTTATTGTGTCTCTAAGGCTGAATACTTACCGTTTCCAGTTCTCTTTATGAGACCATGGGTCATTGTTTGGAGGATAGTGGTTAATACACTGATGTTCTCTAGAACATTCATTTTTAAAGCTCTGATTTGCATGCTTTAATCATGATTTATGCCCTTTAGTAGTTTGTGTGAGTTACTTTAAAGACTGAGATTAGTCCTGCTCATTTTTATTTCTTTCAGATGAGTACAAGCAGCTAATTATGTAAGAGCTTAATATTTATGTATTAAATTGACAAAAAGCTAAGTATTGTGAAAGTGAAAGAGGTTGAAGCTGACAGAACCTTTGGAGGTCAGAAATTTTGACAACATTATATGAAATACAGACAGACAGATACCCCTCCACACACACACACATTTTTTTCACCTAAATTTATCTTCTGTATGGCCTTGATGACCTATCTTTAGGCCTCTTATATGTTTCAGGCACATTGCTAAATGCTAAATTTTTAGGATGACTGAAAAACAAAGTGTCCTTGAATGGTGGCTGGAGGTTTTCAAATATGTTATCTCTGCCAGCATTTACTAGCTCAGGAATGATTTATGCATGCTAAATTGTCTTCAGAATACAAGAGGGGATGACTTAATCTCTCTCTCTCTCTCTCTCTCTCTCTCTCTCTCTCTCTCTCTCAGAGTAAGATACAACATTGTTAAATATTTCTGAGAAGTCAATTTAAGGACTTTTCTGTATTGCAATGTGGTAAATACTGCTGATTCCACAGAAATAAAATATCTATGCTCCAAATCCTATAAATTTGTTACAGAATGAATTATAAGTTCATTTCCACTCCTACTCTCCATTATTGACAGAATTTGTGTGGGTGGGAACAGTCTTCACTTTTAAGCAGAATAAAAGATGACTTTGTTTCAGCTTGTCATGCTTTAGACACATGTCTAAATAGCTTGGTTATATTTTAGATGAATTGAGTCCATGTATCCTTCTTCCAAAGAGAATTGGATAAAAATAAGTTTGTTTTGTAATAATGATATTATTCATCTGTTTGTTCAGTAAGCATTTGTAAAATGATTAATATTATCAGACATCACAGAAAAATTCAAGTTCTAATAATATAATCTTTAATAGCACCTTATCTATTAGGAGATAGCAACTCCTAAAATTAAGTGATTACACTGGAAAACAGTGAGAAAAGGAATAATGGAGTATGATAAAAATGCAAAGACTTTGTAAGACTCGAAGATCATTTTTACAGAGTACTTAAAAGTTGGCGGTTTGAATGAGAATGGCCCCCATGGCTCCTATGTTTGAACAGTTGTTCTTTAGTTGTCAGAACTGTTTGGGAAGGATTAGGAGATTGTTATGTGTCAATACTTTTCCTGAGGAGACACAAAACACATGTCTACTTCAGATAGTAGGAAGGACACCAAAGCCCAATTTGGTGAAACAATGACTATTATTGGGCTTACTTTCAGGAATATGGGCAAGAGTTTACTTACACGCAGACATGACTCAAAGACAGGTACATCACCAAACCCCACCCCTGAACTGGTGACAGCTAGCAAATGCTGAGAACCTGGATTATACTGTACAGCCTTCAGGAAGCTCCAAGGGTTGGGCAGAGTCCTGTCCAAGTGACTCTGGGGTAAACCTCTTCCAGGCACTTATTTCAGTTGGTTTCTGCTTCTTCCAGGCAGGCAGTGGCCTTGATCTATTAGAGTTTTCTTTCCAGCTTGGCTGGTCTGAGAGTGATTCTCAGTACTTTGGCTTGTTTACACTGGCCAGGAGGTGGCCATAGAATCTGATTAGTTTCAGGGACTTCCTGGAGCTACTTTCAGTTGTTTGTTTTCCTTAAGGAGATTTCCCTGTAAGAAGAAAATATTTCCATCTCAGAAAAAATGTGTTACACAACAGAGGTGTGGCCTTGCTGGAGGAGTAGGAGATTTCAAAAGCTTATATGATCACCAATGTGGCTCCTTTTGTCTCCTGCTTGGTGATTAAGACATAAGCTTCCAGTTGTTCCTACCACCATACCTTTGTCCACCACCATGAATTCAAACCCTCTGAAAGCATAAACCCAATTAAATACTTACTCTTGTAAGTTATTTTGGTCAAAGTCTTTTATCACTGCAATAGAGAAGTAAATAAAACAAGTTCTTAATTAAAAATATGAGTTTCCTGAGAGGTAGTGGGGAGTGAAGAGGGCAGGAAGCTAGAACTGAGCATTTGCTGAATTACATGAGACTGAAAGCTAAGGTTGAACAGACATGTTGGAAGGCTGTTTGCTAGCCTTTTATATAGGTGGAATGATAACACACTTTGGAGTAACAAAAAGCCAATGGAAATTGATATGCAGGGAAATAACAAGGTTATATTAAAGATCTTCAGGTAGTTGGACCGTGAGCAATGTTACTCATTATCATAAATGTATTAATGCAACAAAAATGGAAAGAAAGAATGGGAAATCTTGTGAGAGAACTCAATAGTTGATTGTGATAATCTTGAAAGAGATAAGGAACAATCTGCTTAGGGCAACAGCAACAGCATTTACCTATAAGAATATTGACATGAGAAGGAAGAACTGAAGGAATGCTGGCCAGCTTAAGCATAGGGATCATGACTGTCAGGCCTTGTCCTTTTCTCCTGAGTCCCTCTACCATTCTAAAAGCTGTTAGATTACATTCCTAAATCTAGCCATCATGGTTTATTCTCTTATTTGAGTACATCCTCCTCCTGGGGCTGACTATCCAGATATCAAAGTATTAAAGTTCAACAATCAAAAGCCCACTTTGGCTCACCTAATTAACATACTTAATTAAAATTAAACCTCATCCTAACATGGGGTTTTCTCTATACCTTTATAAACTTCCATTTTCCTATGTGCCATATCTATGTTCTCTCTATTCAGATATAGTCCTTTGTCCTCTGGGACAAATGCCCCTTCTCCCTTTCCTTTGTTCCCTTTGTACTTTCCATCATCCTTTGTCTCATATCTTTGTCTCTTATTTCTTGCCCTCTGTCCCTCTGGGGCAAATTATTCTCTTTTGTGCAGAGAACTTGATCTTCGGTGTCCTGAACAAGAACAGATACATATTTTTGTGTGACTTTATAAATTAGTGTTGGAATTGTTGGAACGGAAAAGTGTTGGTTAAGGAGAGCCAAGATAACTCAAAATACATACATGAAAATGAGAGTGACTGAGGTGCAGAACAGAAAGGATTTCTTGCATGCACAGATGAGACAGGGTATAGACATGTGCTGGTGGTCCAGGATGAATGAAGATCAGAAAATAACATTTGGAAAATTAGAAAAAGGATCATATAGTTATCTGAAATTCATAAGTATGATTGAAGTGATGGGAAGATAGTAGTAGAGTTAAGTAGAAGAACATGGCTCATTGTGGTTTTTAGTCTAGGAGACATTGGGAATATTTGTGATACAATTTCATTGAATCAAAAAGAATGAGAGATAAAATGAGTTGGAGAATAGATGGAATGGGGAAAGTAGACATATTGCCTAAATCTTCAAGACTGGTTTCAGGAGAAGTTGGTAGGAGGATACAAAGAAATAAATTGAAGAAAAAGTTAGAGTGAGGAGAATGCTTTATTTTTCACAGCACAGTAGAAAATTTAACTTATTTTTTAGTAGAGGAAAAAAATCAGTAGAGCCTTTAGAAGCAGATCAATCTGTTGTTCATCAGAGAAGAACGGGCTCAATGCCTCCTGAAAACCATTTTTGACAGTTATCTTTCAGTATTCAAACAATGTTCCTTTTCAATAGTTTAAATTTTTCAGTAATATTTTCAGTAGCATGAAGAAATATTCTATTATGCTGATGTTTAAAATGCTAAACAAATATTCTCTGGGTGATGCGAAGGAGCTCCTTCATTTCTCTGGACTATAAAGTAAAGAATAAAGGCACCTATAAAGTAGAGACTAAGCCTACATAGAGGGACAATAGGCAATGTGGGCTCAGGAAGGCTGCAGAGATTGGAACTTAAGAAGGCATGGATAAGAATAAACACACACACACACAAACACACACACACAAATCTATATCTATCTCTATCTATCTATCTATCTATCTATCTATCTATCTATCTATCTCTCTATCTCTCTATCTCTCTATCTCTCTATCTCTCTATCTATCTCTCTATCATCTATCATCTATCTATCTCTATCTATGTATCTATCATCTATCATCTATCTATCTATCTATCTATCTATCTATCTATCTATCTAATCATCATCTATTTACCTACCTACTTATTTGTCTAGAATATATTCTGATAGAGTAACATGTCTTTCATCCAACTGCATACAATACATGTAAACTGCATAAAATCAACAGCAGATGAGATAACTTTAAAAATATAGCTGAAGTTGGGCAGTAGTGAAGCACGCCTTTAATCCCAGCACTTGGGAGGCAGACGCAGGAGGATTTCTGAGTTCGAGGCCAGCCTGATCTACAAAGTGAGTTCCAGGACAGCCAGGGCTACACAGAGAAACCCTGTCTCGAAAAACCAATCTGTCTCTCTCTCTCTCTCTCTCTCTCTCTCTCTCTCTCTCTCTCTCTATCTATAAATCTTCAATTATGTAATGCAAGTTCTTGGTGAAAGAGGTTTGATACAATGGATACTGAAAGTGAATGAATTAGGCCATACTACTCGTCTGATGTTGACTGTGTCCCATTTAAATATAATTTGAAAATTTCTAGAGACAGTTTCATTTGTCACGGTTGGGGGATGCTACCAGTGGGTACTTAGTAGAGATGAGGGACACTGCCCATTGTCTGTGGTCAGACATGGAATCTCTGCCTTAGAATATCAAGCAATACTGAGTTTGATCTCAAGGTCTTTCATAAACTTCATCATTATATGAATTAGATCATGGCAAAGTACTTATTTTTACTAAGCTTTGGTATAAAAAGTGTCTGACATTTGAAAGTTGATAGACCCGAATTCCATTAAAATTTCATTTCACAAAACAATTTGAGTGGGAGACATAGAGACCTCTAGCACTCTCTATTTCTTCAATGTCTGCCCCTACCACTTTCTCCATTATTAACATCTTGCCTTGGTATAATCAGTAAATTAATGATAAATTCTAAGCCTATCAATTTTTGGTTTTTATTTCCTCTCAAGAATCTAAACTTCTTTGCAATGTCAGCAATTATCTTACATTTATTTCCATGATATAACCCTGTTTTCTTTTCTGTGTACACTTCTCATTTTTGTCTGCTTGGATGCAGTCATTCTTCAAAGAAGAGCTTTAATTTATTTCAAGCACTTTGGAAAAAAATATATGATGCTATTAATCACAAAACATCCTCAAGAGGCATCCCTAAATATAAAACATATCTTTCTAGCAATAATGTAGCCTAGAAATGACTACACATATCAGTTTGCTTGTTTTAACCGGAGGACACAATTTCGGATCAGAAAAACTACCAACGATGTTTAAAGTACTTTATCTAGCTGTATTTTATAAATATTCTATTACAATGTTCTGATCTTAGGCCCATTCCCCACTTGCACATCAGAATTTTGTGCAGAAACATCCCACTCTATGAAGTGAATTTTAGATTCCTTTTGGGTACTCATTAATAGCAAAAAATTATTCATATGTTGCACACTCTATAAATAGAAAGTTTTCTTCAAGATATTCAAAATTATATTTGAATAGAAATTTTAATTCTTTCACTTGTTCTGATTAGTCTAAATGGAGAACACAAGGTTAGAAAAATATGTTGTAAAATTTTTTAAAAGTAAAATTATTTTGGTTTATTTCTTCTACTGGAGGAAACTAAAGATTTATAAACTCCAGCTCAATATGTTATTTAGGAATATATGAAATTACATTAGTAGAATTTTTTTTGAGACTTTCACACATTACTACTATATTTACATTATTTCTACCCCTTTGTACTGGCCTCCACATCAGCTCCTGCCTCCAGGTTCCATTCCTACTTGAGTTCCTGTCCTGAGTTCCGTCTTCCAGTGATGGACTGTGGATATGGAAGTATAGGCTGAATAAACTCTTTCTTCTCCAACTCTGTTTTTGGTTATGGTATTTTAGTGCAGCAATAGAAACCCTAACTAAGACACCCTCCTTTGTCCAACTCCTTCTATGTCTTGCCCACTCCTTGAAAATCAAGACTTCTTTGATTATTGACACACATATATGTATATTATGTATAATGTAGCTGTATATAAGGCTGACTCCATTTAGTGTTGCTTAGATATATATGTATTTAGAGTTAACAGCTTAGGGCTAGGTTATCAAAGAAGCTTAAATTTGCATCAGACAGAAATCATTACTGAAATCTACAAGTGGTCAGAACACGTAGAACAACTGATGGTGGGGTGGAGAGGTACTCAACTCCAGTTGTTTTATGTATAACATAACCCCTCCACCTAAGGCTTAGGGGCCATAATGAAAGAGCAGCTGGGACGATTGTGAGAGGCAGAAGACCAGGCCTTCTGTGTGAGAATATCTTCTCTACATACAGGGAAGCTGCACCTTTCAAATCTAAAAAAAAAAAAAAAAAAAACCTGTGGCCATTTAATTAAGACCTGCTGGAATCTTTTGCTCATATATTATTATGGTGGTTTGAATAAGGTTGGCCCATGGGAAGTGACACTATTAGGAGGTATGGCCTTAATGGAGGAAGTGTAGCTTTATTAAAGAAAATGTGTTACAGTGGAGGCAGGTATTTTGAGGTATTGTGTGGAATGAGACCCTCCTCATGGCTGCCTTTGTATTAGTATGTACAACTCTTAGTTCCTCTCACACCATGAGGTGCTGCAGTATTTCCCACTGTGATGATAATAGACTGAACCTCTGAAACTGTAAGCCATCCCCAATTAAATGTTTTATGTATGTGGTGATTTGAATATTCTTGGTCCATACAGTGGCACTATTAGGAGGTGTGGCCTTGTTGAAGGAGGTATGTCACTTTGAGGATGGGCTTTGAGACCCTCTTCTTAGCTGTCTGGAAGACAATCATCTCCTATTTGCCTTTGGAAAAATATGTAGAACTGTCAGCTCCTCTAGCACCATGCTTACCTAGATGTTTCCCACCAGGATGATAATTAACAGAACCAGTAAGTCAGCTTCATTTAAATGTTGTCCTTTATAAAAGTTGCTTTGGTCATGGTATCTTTTTACACTAATGGAAATCCTAAGTAAGACAGAAGTTAGTACCAGGAGTGAGGTATTGCTGTGATAATACCTGATCATACTTTCATTTGGAGTAAAGTGGATCTTGGGACTTTGGAAATCAGTGGAATGCTTTGTGTGTGGCTTAATGGGTCATCCTAGTAGCAATATGGAAGACAGTGGTGCTGAAGGTGGTTTGAGCTATGTAGGCCTGCTGGCTCAAGAGGTTTCAGAGGAGGAGAATCTTAGTATGTGGCCTAGATTCTGTTCTTATAATGTTTTAGTGATGAATGTTGTTGCTTTTTGACTTTGTCTGGAGTCTGCCTGAGGCTAAGTTAAAGAGACTCAGATTAATTACATTGACAAAGGAAGTCTCAGAAAAGAGTATGAAGTTTAGGCTTCATCCTCTTGTTTACTCACATGAAGACCTTTTTGATGAGGTGTAGCAAGCTTAGGAAGGGAAAAAAAAATGTATGGTTCAAAGAATAAAGAGGTATCAGAAGTAGAACTGAATTCAATCCTGTGTTCATGGAGATAAACAGATTAAGGTAGTAGTGACTTCAAGACAAAATCCCATTCAGCTAAATTTAGTTTATGCTTTTGCAGTTGACTATGGGACTTTGTTATTGTTTTTATTTGAACTTTTGATCTGAAATGAACTACAGTCCAGAAATGTAGATGATCAAGATCTTGGGGAATAGTGTTCATGAAAAGCTTAGGCAAAAGCATAGTTGTACATACCTTTAATCCCAGGAGACAGAAACAAGTAAGCAGATCTTTGAGGTCAAGGACAGGCTGTACAGAGCAAGTTACAAGTAGAGAAAAGCTTATGTCCAGGAATGGTGGTACACATAATGCAAAGAAGCATGAGGATGGAGATTTTGAGAATTACCTAGCTGAGTTTTGGTCTCGTTTGTTCTAGTATTTCCTTACTATGATGTGCAATCCCAGAACTCAGGAAACAGAGGCATACAGATCTCTGAGTTCAAGGTCAGTTTACAAAACAAGTTCTAGTACAACCAAGTTTCGGCAGTGCAGTGAAGGAGTTGGAAAACAGAAATCTGGTGATCATGTAATAGAACAAGGGGACTATGTTCGAGCTCCAGTAAGCAGCAAGAATTAGCAGCTTCATCCATGTGGCTCTGGCATTAAAGTCAAGAATAGTAGGACAATTGATGCTAATTAGTTAGAGCTAAAACATTAGAGTGATAAAGAAAAGACCAGCATCAGTGGGGTGAAATCTTCTGTGAAGTGTTTTCTGAGAGCACAAAGAATCTGTGTTCCAGAGATAGCCAAGGTTGTGATGATATTTATCACTTATACAGGTGGTCTTGGCTTTGAAGGTATGACAAGGTGTGGCAGAAATTTCCCTGCCCAATCTACTTGCAGTGGGAGGGCTATGATTGGACAGAAAAAAGGGAGGTGGAGCTAAGGGTGGCAGAGAGAGAGAGAGAGAGAGAGAGAGAGAGAGAGAGAGAGAGAGAGAGGAGACACAAAGGGGGAAGGAAAGACGGCAGAGATGAAAGCTGAAGTTACTAAGTGTGGCTTTAACTAGCCTTTGGCAGAGATGATATAAAAAGATTAGGATAGATGGGATAGCTTGTCTATTCTGAGTGGGCATGTTGTGATTTGAGTATTTGCTGATATATAAATCCATTGGTTAACTTTAAGCATTAAGAGTCTTATTTCTACTGGGTACTGGGTATTGTGATATCTACTGTGAGGATGGTGGTTATTGTCTGGGATTAAGCCAAGTGCCATGAGGGTGGTGAGTTGGCCCAGGGGCCATGCCTAGAGCCATGGAGGCCACAGAGCTGGCAGGTGGAGGCAGCAGCCATACCAATGTCTCATGGCCTCAGGCTGGTACCACTGAGGCAGCCAGTCAGTGCCAGACTCTAGTGCAGGAAAATGGCAGCAGAGCAGAGAGCCAGGGTGGTCCTTTTTTAGTGTCTTCCACTACAATGGGATTATGAACAGAAGCTGAGGCTTGGCACTGAGGAGGCCATTCAAGGCCATTGGTGAAGGTGTAGCCTCAGTTGCAGTTGATGGTCCAGGACTGACTGGGTCATGCAAAGAAGTTGAGTCTTGGCACAATGAAGGGAGCCTTTGATAGTCTATTGATGAAGTTTAGTTGCAGTGGAAGACTCCAGTCAATTGGAGATCCAGTACCAAGAAGGCAACAGCCTTGGAGTGGAGTCAACCAGACTTGCCTTGGTCATGGTGTCTCTTCACAATAATGAAACCTAAAGGCAGTTATGGTTTTCAATTTTGTGTGTTTATAGGGTTTCTGTGTGTGAAAGAGTGCGTGTGAGCTTTTTTATTGGCTCTTTTCTCCTGTTTGTTTTGTACTATTTTGTTTTTGTTTGGTTTGTTCTTAGTTACTTGTTTTCTAATGAAAAAGGGAGAGAGAAAGAAAGGATGTGGATATGGGTGGTGGGGAGTGGGGGAGAATTTGAAGGAGCTGGGGGATCAAAATCCATGATTGGAGTATATTGTATTAAAATCTATTTTCAACAAAAATAAATTATAAGCAAGCAAGCAAGCAAACAAACAATAAATAAGACCTGCTGGACAGCAACTCTAGTATCATGCTGAAGAAATGATTTTTAATCAGCACCCTAAATCCTATAGCTAGGATGGGTATTGAGGAGTGCTATCACACATACAAGGAAAGAATACAGATTTAAACCTTGTTAGAGGCATCAGCATAATCTATGAAAATATTTAGGGCTTGTCTTAATTAGGGTTTTACTGATGTGAACAGATACCATGACTAAGGCAAGGCTTACAAAGGATAACATTTAATTGGGGCTGGCTTACAGGTTCAGAAGTCCAATCCATTAGCATCAAGGTAGGGGTGTGGCAGTATCTAGCCAGGCATGGTGCTGGAGAAGCTGAATTCCACATCTTCATCTGAAGGCTCCTAGCAGAATATTGGCTTCCAGGCAGCTAGGATGAGGGTCTTAAAACCCATGCCCACAGTAACAGACCTACTCCAACAGGGCCACACCTCCTTCTAATAGTGCCACTTTCTGGGCTGATCATATGAAAACCATCACAGGCTTGTTGCAGTAAGGCAAGTAGAGCATCAGGAGGCTGAGTTAGGAGAGAAACTCCACTAAAAAGTGGCAGGCAAACTGGACACAGGGTAAATCTTGAAAAGACTAAGATGAAGAAAAGATACACACAGGAGAACACCCTGCTAACCAAAGAGACCATTGAGTAGGGAAGCAGAGTTCAATCTTCTATACTACAACAGGGCTTCACCACTATTTCTCTTCCACTGCCATCTTCTAGATTGAAGAATGACTTACAAAATGGAGAGGAGCTGCAGGCTGGACTATGGACCTGGGTACTTTGCAATAATTCCACAAGATCACTGGGTCTCTGAATGGAGAGGAGCCATAAGCTGCACTGTGGACCTGAGTACTCTGCAATAATTCCACAAGACTCATGAGTCTCTAGGACAAACCCCTTATCAGACTTTCAAATTTTACTAGCTTTCCATGGAATGTTATAGAAAGTTATTTGTCTGAGTAATTCATATAAAGCATACCTTGTGGTAAAAAGGAGAGTATTTAATCACTTTAGAGGATTAACAGTCTATGGAGGAGGTGAATAATTATATTGAAACGTGAAAATGACTGCTTTATAAGATAATGAAAGAAGAAATGGTAAAAACCATCAAGTGGAAGATTACATATCATTTCATAACAGTGTATAGAAAGGACAGCACTGTGGGACTGGGGTCAAGGCAAAAAAATACTTCCTGGCAGTGAGAGCTATTAACACTTCTGGGTGTGGAGGGAGTGTGCTAGTCTGAAAAGTCTTCCAAGAGCAGAAGACCTTCACATGTCTGAGAGGGTAAGTGTGGACTTGCCTGCAGGCCAGGGATGGACTATATGACCTCTTAAGAGCCCCATGGGTCATTCTCTGATTCTATTAGTGAATTTAGAAGTAGCAGATTCATCTTGTGGGTTAGGAATTGCATTAAAAATGTTAAATCTGTCACAGGGTGATAATCAGTGAAATATTTTATGCTCTGTGAGGCACAAGCAACCTTGCGGTTCTTTGTGAGCCTAGCACTATGGAATAATAGCTTACTCAGGACTCTGATGTGCAGGCTGGGGTCATTCACATTAGTTTGAGAGCTGATAGCCTCTGCCTTGTAAGCTCCATATTTGACATTCAAATGGTAATTTGCTATTTATGTGGAGACAGGTCATGAATCAACATCCATGGCACTGATATTTCTGAATGATATATGCTTGTATGATATTGTGTTACTGTGTCTTCTATCATTCTCATATATATATATATATATATATATATATATATATATATATATATATATATATATATTTCAAGCTGCGTTAAGGCTTGTGATATCTATAGTTAAGTTTTGAAGTAGAGGCTTATTTAGTGTTATGCTGCATATGTTGCTTTACTAATATAGTTGTTTCTATACTGGACAGTGTGACTTTAAATGCAAAGAAATAATGGCAGAAAAATTAACATGTTTCCCATAAAGGCAGGGATGAGGTCAAGAGAGCCCTGCTTGAGTCTGGAGGTTATGGGGGAATGTGCCTGTGATCTCAGATATCAGGGACACCAAGGCAGGGAGACTGTGAGCCCAGGAGTTCCTGGCCAGCCTAGGAAACATGGGAGACTCTTATTCCTAAAGCTTTACATCAAACAAATACAAAATGAAGAAAAGAAAGAGAAACTCATTGCCTGGACACCATGTAAGGACTCAGAAGCTGCCTTCAGGGAGTAAGCAGAAATGTCATGTGATGACCACTGTAGGTCCATTCAGGGAAGTGTCTTCTGAGGAAGTCAGCAGGAAAACAGTGGTTCTGGGCAAGTAGGCTAGTCTGGACACCTTTTCAACTGGAAAACAAACACCAAGAGGAAGCCATGGAGCAGCCATATCTGTCAGACTGTCTGCAGGGTACTTTCTGCTGGGCAGAAAGGATTTAAACTAGACTATTAGCAACAGGCAAATGGAAGCCAGTGGGTACAGGATGATCAAAGAAGGGGAATATACAAATTCACAGGGACAGATTTCACCATAGTTAATAAGAGTGGAGCTAGCAAATATCCAGCTTTTTTGTTTGTTGGCTATGTGACTCTAGCTAAATTAACCAGAGGCCTGCATTTTTCCACATTTGCAATGCAGTGAGAATGTGACTTAATATATTTGGTTGCTATGATATTATATAAAAATATAGTGTATACATGTAAGTTTTTAATGATGACCACATAACACATACATATATGTACATACACACACATGCTTTCACACAGAAATACTCTCTCACACACACACACACACACACACACACACACACAGAGAGAGAGAGAGAGAGAGAGAGAGAGAGAGAGAGAGATACATAGACACACAGAGAGAGACAAGGATAGACACAGTTACAGAGACAGATAGAGGCAGACAGGGATACAATGACAGAGACAAAGCAGTGGAGATTTCTGTCTGAAACTCCACAGAAATGGTATCTGTGTTTTGATCACTTATGAAAACCAGATTGCACTTGTGCCCTAACATCTCACATTGTGAAGTCCAGGCAGATTGAATGACTCTTCTCAATATCTGGAAGGTTTGATTTTAAACCAGATAGGTGTGTGTGTGTGGTCAAGTGCACCCACAATTATACCAGATATACATGGAAAGCGGAGATCAGCCTTGGCTGGCCTTCTTCAGCAAGTTTGTACTTTAAATTTTAATTTTAATGTTTAATTTTTAAATTCATTCTAGACAATTCTCAAATCATCTGGAAATCCCTGACTGACTAGACTAACTGAGCAGAGAGCCCAGAGAGCCTCCTTCCTGAACCTCTCCAGTACAGAGATTGTGAGTGTGCACCAGTATGCCTGGCAATTTTTTTTTTAAATCTGAGCTTTGGTGACTGAATTTAGGTTCTCATAGCTGAACAGCAAACTACTGACTGAGTTATTTGTCTAGATTCTTGAAACTGTTTTCTATGCTGTCAAAAATTGTATCATTTGCTTGGTAAAGAAGTTTGAGTTTTAGTAGTTTTAAATTCACAATCCCAAGTCATCCCCAACCAAGTAAAGTGAGTGCTTATTTCATGATTGTTCTTGGTGCCTGTGCATCTACCTGAGCATACTGGTAGGACACTGGCCTTTCTGGGTCTAAGACAAAACTTTCTGAGTTTTGAGGGTCTTCCTTACCTTTATTCTGTTTGTGGATGCTCATATATAAATCAGTCTTCCTGTGTTTTAAATTGGTGCAGCTTTTAAAAATCTGTCAACCTTTTTATGGCCCATTAACTATATTAATTAATAGCCTTTAACCTGTCTTTTTTGTCTGAAATTGTTTCTAAAATCTCCTAAAATAACCACAATGATGATTAAATTTTCTTCTGTATTGCTGAGGATTTTACTTGTCTGAAGTTTTAAATATGTTTTTTGTTTGTTTGTTTGTTTAGACTATTTCTATGAAGTATCTGGGATTAACTGGTATTACCAACACCCATTGCATGTCAGGTGGCTAACATAGTTGTTCGGTGATAAAATTTTCATAGTCTCTGACCATAGAAATACCACACCAAGTAAACTAATTTGAGAGTTAACACACACTGAAACTACTAAAGTAGGTTTATAACTGAGTGTCTTTAAACTCATTTTCTTGCAGATGAATAAGGAGAGGGAGACTAAAATAAACTCACGAAGGTCTTTCACACTGTGTCCATGTGAACTTGGATTCCCTAGAATCCAAGTCTTCACTAGATCCCAGCTCCCATGCTCAATACTCCATGCAGATGTTCACTCTTGTCAAGTCCCATTTCCCTTATATCATACCTGTGTTTTGCTCGTGCATCTTGCTCATGTATGTTACATGTTCCTTTCCCCTTCTCTGCCATAAGTTCACGTCTAAAATGTGCAGGAGCCGGTTTCATACTTCCTTTGCACAGAAAATACTCAGTTCTGTTCTTGAGACACCATGTGTTCCATAATCCATTTTTGGTGATTAAAATCACAGCTTCTAGTAAGATTTCCATGCACTCTGAAATCAACATTTTCATGCCCTTGAGTATACCATAGAGGTGTTTCAACAAACATTAAAACTTCGAAGATGAATTTCTTTTAGCTCACACTTTCCTTTATGCTCTGTCTTTACACACAAACCCTGCAGAGGAAAAGACATCATGTTTAACTGTTTCTTGGCTGCTGAATGAAGTTATAGAAAGATGATGTCAAATGTTGAGCACTCTGTAAATCCTAGTGTTAGTGATTATTACAATGTATTAATCCTAGTAAAAGATTGAAAGAATTTTTTAAACAACTACAATTGAGTGTGGAAAGGTAGCCTTTAGGTGCAGAGAAAATATATTGTATCTGTATGGGCCTGTCAGTAATAAATTTGATGGCTCATGGCTTAGGCCTATGGCTTAAGCAGGAAATAGGAGGTGGACATCAGGAGGAGGAAAAAAAAATTCTAGGACAGAGCCAGGTGCTGGAGATTTGCCTGGGAAGATGTGAAGAGAGAGAAGCATGGCACCTGAGCACAGGTAAACAGCCACATGGCAGAATGAAGATTGGAATAAGTAGGTTATTTTAAGTAATGATACAGTCAGAAATGAGTCTAGCTATATGGCCAAGGTATCTGTAAATATATTTTGAGTCTGTGTCTTATTTCTGGGAGCTTGGGGCTGGGAGGAAGAACCAGACCTAACTGGTATATTTAAGAATAAAGATTTTTGGAAGACATGTTTTTACTTCCTGTGTGTTTATAGGACAGGCATTTGTGATATCAGAGTATTTATAAAGTAGATATCCTTTTCTTCTTCATCTCAGAAGAGGTAAAATAAGTGAAACTGTCTGAAACTATATGTGTATATCCAGGCATACCCTCTTGGTAGAAATGTTACAAACTTCAGAGTGATATTATTGTTATTAGAGTGATACAGAAAAGTGATATGATATCAGGAAAATGTAAAATTTGATCTTATTTTTGGTAAGCTACTAGCAAGTCTTCCTTGGATATACAGAAGGTAGTTCAAGGAAACTGATGAATAAGATATAAAACGATTGAACTTGACCATGAGCCACAGACCTCCATCTCCTCGGTGAAGGTGTCTGCATCAGAGATAGAGCTGTTAGCACCAGGGTTCTTCCATTAAATCTTTGCAGTGAATTTATAGCTGGTTCAGAAAGCTCTGGTCTATCCTCAGACACTGGATGAATATGGAAGCCAATAATTGGTGCTCTTGTCAGTGGCTGGCAGAGAACTTGAACTGGGCAAACAGCTGTTTCTTACGATGATTAGCAAAGGCTTGTGGGTTGCTTATATCTGCCAGTTTTCTGCCAAATTGCAAATGGTAACATCCCATCTCTTATGTGGATGTGTGATGGCTATTTCAGAACATGGCTATTTCAGAGCATAAATGCAATTTGGCTTTAAATCTATATGGTTCTATATCAGATTTTATAGTTCATTTTGCAGTTCTAAATTTAACATCAGAGGAAGCTGCTCACAGATGTATGTTCTTTGGTGTTCCTGACTTGAGTTTTTGCTTCTTTTACATGCACACCAATTTAATGGTTTTCATGAAAACAACAACAAAAATAAATATTCTTGGGGTTGTATTGTCAAGAAGCATTGAAAAATTCTTTAGCCTCTGGTGACAAAGGGAGTTTCCCTTTACTACTGAGCTTGATTGTATACAAATGTTCCCGTTTAGAGGAGAGATTCGAGACTACTGCACTGAACGTTAGCATGTGAGAATTACACTCAGATGGAGAACATAAGGCTAGGAAAACAGCTAGGTGTGATAGGATAGAGAGTATAGGAAGACAGAGAATGTAACCAAGAGCTAGCAGTTGGTCTACACTGTAGAGAATAAATATGTAAGAAGAGTACTGCAGAAAAAGAAAACAAAAGAGCCAGAAGATTGAATTATAACAAAAATAATCAAAGTGTGACACTGTAAAAGCAAAAAAAAAAAAAAAACTTAATCAATTGGAAAGGAGTATCAAGTAAGGTTTCTAACATTTTTGGCTGAAGAAATATGGTATTCCTAGAAACTAGGGATTACTAAGAGGCTTTTATCTACATTGGTGGTGGCTGCCCAGTTTACCACATTAGGCATTAAAATAAAGAAACATTTAAAATATGTGATTAATATCTTAAAAGTAGCAGAAAATAAATAAATTGCTTTTATGAAAACATGCTTTTATGAAACATTAGTTTTCAAAAGAAAAATATGGAGGACAGTGACATCGTTTTATATTTGGTAACAATTTTAAGTGTGTGATTTAATAGAAGACAGCTATAGTATCATGTCTTTTTCTGCATTCAATATGTGTTCCCTGTTATTTGAGTTGACACAGAAAGAAAACTGGGCCTTGCAGAAAATGTACTTGAAAAAAAAATGTACTTGTAAAAGAAAACTTTTTTAAAAAATGTTCTTTCTTAAATGAGAGTGTGTATTTATGCATGCATGCATTTGTATGTTTGTGTGTGTGTGCACATACACATGGATGTGTATGAATGTAGACATACCATAAGGAGGTCAGAAGGCAACATCGGGTATCAGGCCTCACCTCTTGACTTATCTGAAGCAGTGTCTTTGCATAAGCCAGGCTAGGTGGCATGCAAGCTTCTGGTGATCTCCTGTTGCTGGCCTCTTTCTTATCTCTGAGGAAATACTGTATACAGACATCAGTACTGTGTATCCAACTCTTTCTGTAGGTTCTAGGGAATTCAAATTCAGGTCCTCACATTTTCACATCAAATACTTTTACCTAGAATGCATCCCTCAGCCCCAGATGAGTATTTTCTTAAAATGCCTGTGGAAAGTCTTTCATATTTCATACTTCATCAAAGTTTGATAAGTGGCAATTTTTCAAATATTTATTGCAGTGTGAATTCTGTAATTGTGTCAGTGATTTTGTAATATTCTGGCTAAACTTTAATGGGTTCCTGTATACTCTGATGGATATTTTACTCAGGTATGATTTTCTAATTTATGCAATAGTCACTTGTGAATATCATTTACTGAATAATATATGTTGATCAAATAGTGTTACATTTCATTATAAAATATTTAAAATTTGTTAATAGTACTTCAATTATTCTTTAAAAAATAGGCTTTAATCCTACAGACCCCACTGAAGAGTTCTAGGGATCCCAAGGATGTACGAATTTCAATCTATGGCCAGGTAGACAGACAACGCAAAAGATGATTGGATCTGGCAATGAGGCTGTTATTTGGAGAGCAAAGGGAGATTGGAATGACTTAGGAAAGAAACAGGAGATCATCCCTAAAGAATCTCTTCAGAAGTGTTTACATAGCAAAAACAAAAAATGCTGAATACTGGAGAGGTTGCATAGGATACTGTGCAGCTAAAAGATTTTTTCCTTTTTGTTCTGTTTTTAAAAAATACAGACCATTTTTGCTCACTGACAGAAACATTTGAGGAGGCCAAAGGAGACAGCTTTCAGTAGGAGGAAAACAGAGTTTTAAAAACATGGGTTTTGCAAAGATGTGAGGGAGTTATATTTGAAAAACTACATCTACCTCTAGTAAAGGGACCTAAATAGAAGCAGGTAAGCTCAGATGGAGGTGTACTTGTTTTGTCGTTAGACAGCTTTCATTTTCACAGTCAACGATGGAGTGAGATTACCATTTTAATTTGGGCTAAAAGGATAGGTTTTTTGTATATTTACAAAACCACCTAAGGTATGCAATGCTTTCTGGGACAGAGGGATAAGGGACACATCATGTCATGAGATTTATGGTTGTCAGACTCGAGAGGCTTATGAGCATGGATTTAAGATGAAAAGCCTTTCCTTTCCTTTCCTTTTTACCCTCTCCTCTCCTCTCCTCTCCTCTCTCCTCTCTCTCCTCCTCTCTCCTCTCCTCTCCTCCTCCTCTCCTCTCCTCTCCTCTCCTTTTTCTTTTCTTTCTAATATGGCCTTGCACTTTGTGTTTTTAGTAGTACTGTTATAAGACCTGTAAAAGCAGGTGACACATGACTTTGAGCTTCATCCTTTACTAATGGGAAGAATTCTAGCTTTCATTAAGTTGCTTGCATGCTGTATGGAAAATTATATTGTTGTTTTACATTTAAATGATTGCAGACGACTGGTCTCTTTAATTACATATGACTGGCCTCTTTCTCCTCATATAGAAGCCATAAACACACACAATAAAAATAAAGTAAAATGAAAACCCGTTTGTTTGATTTTATTTTTTGTCCAGTGTTGTGCATCTATTCAGTTTCAGATGTGAAGAATGTGGCTGAGATTTCACAGTTCAAAGTATTTTTGAAGGTATAGAGAATGAGGGGAAGGCAAGCAGCTTGAGGAAAATTTCAAAGGATCATTAACATGAGGTGTTCTATGTGGTAAACTGACTAGAGTGTGGATTGGATCAGTGAGGAGGTTCATGCTGTGTTTGGGAAATGGCAAAGAACACAACATGCAAGCACTTGTAACAGTAGAGCTTTAATTGCTTAAGTGATATTAAAGACAAGATGAAACATTATGCATTGTTATTATGAAGCCATGAGTATCAAAAAAATGTGCACAGTAGACAAGAGAAGTAAATTGGCACAGTAACAGTGGTTCCACAGCAGAGGGCGAATGGCAAGTTGTTCCTTAATTTCTGCAGTTCTCCTCCAAAATTCTCCATGTGATGATTGTTGGATAGGAAAGCATTAAACACTGTTTACAACAAAAGAAAAAACATAGCCCCCCACAAAGCAAAAGATGATGAAAAACCATGCACATCTCAGGTGGCCTCTAGACATAGCTGGACGACCTCCTTGAGAGGAAAAAGTCCTTTTTGCTTTGCAAGGCTTTAGAGGGATTCACCTGAGTTGACAGGTAGTAATTGAATACTACGTCTATTTTAGAGTATGTATAAATATTCCTCCCTCCACCAAAACCAATTCATCACAAACACAACAGCAGCTGTGTAATTGAGCAAATATAATTAGTAGAAACAGAGGGGTCTTGGACAATTGCAATCCGTGATCCGTCCAAAGGCTTTCAACTAGAAGCTCCTAACCCAGTCCTAAACACTCTGCCATTTCACATGACTGTCTGAGAAAGGTGAGTGGCTTTTGACTTGTCACTATGCAGTCACAAATCGAGGATTCCTTATTTCTATCTCTGGCTACAGAAAATTATCGCACAATCTCCTACATAAGAGGAAACTTCTGATGTGGCTACTTAATGCTTGCAGATGCAAAGGGAAAGTACCAGATGTTTGTAGTCTTTTTGTGAACTGGAAGTAGAAAAAATAAAACTATATTTTTATCAGGGTGCATGCTGTATTTCTCCACTCGAATCCAACTATGATAAGGCAGTGGGTCAAATTGTTCCAGAATTGTGCTTCTTTTTTTTTTTTTTTTTCCTCAAAAGACATTCAGCCTTTTATGCTTGGAAGCTAAATTTGCTTTGTTATTTCAGATTAAACTTGCACTGTGCCCTGAGACTGCAGAATTATTCTTTTATAGACAATTAGTCTTCTGATGACACATTAAGAGGTTCTTTTAGGAAACTGTACATTTTGAAGATTGGATTAATTCCCAGTATATTTGAAATTAGTGTAAGTAATGGTTTGACTGCCCCCCAAAGTGATTGTAAATGACACCAAGTGGCAGGCTCAACGGAAACAGACTTAAGGGGCATGGAGTACAGGACCCTTTAGGAGCAGAATGTCATGCTTAAAGATTCAGTGACCAGTGTCTCTAACAGGCTGCTTCTGGAGATTACTTGTGACAGTTTTGGGGTGATTTTCTCAAAACCAACACAGATGTTTTAAACCTCACTTCTAAAATTTGATTCCTGTTGAACAAGAGTATAGATTTTGTTCTCTATAATCTCTCTCTTTATCTCTCCCTGTCTTTCTTCCTCTTTGTCTCTGTCTGTTTTTGGTTTTCTATATCTCTTTCTCTTTTCTCCATTTCTCTGTGTCTGTCTGTCTGTCTTTTTTACTCTCTCTATCTCCCTCTTAGTCTCTATTTTTTCTTACCCAGTCTCTGTGTCTCTGTGTCTGTCTGATGTCTTCTTTCTGTCTGTGTCTCTTTTACCTCTCCCCATTCTCCATCTTTCCAACTCCCTGAGGGAGATGCTTCACCCTCAGCAAGTATTATCACTAACTCTGTGAACACAACTTCCGTATTAATAGAGCCCCAGATGGTTTGCAAGAATGCCCGTGAAGGGTGTAGATTAGAAAGTCACAAACTGCTGTTATGCTGAAGAGGTGTTTTACAAACATTGGGAACTGTTGTACAGTTATATATAAAAGAAATATTTTAAACGCTTTTTTTTTTTTGTATTGAGTGCAATATACTAACATGTAAACTAGCTAGCAACTGATAACTGAGCGAAATTGCCTAAATATATTCTCCTAAAATCTGATCATTGCCCTTAAAGCAAGCAAATCACAATATGCCAAATGAGCAGATAATGCCCTTTGAATGTTATACTTCAAATAGACCCTTGTCTGTTCTGCTGGGAGCTCCCTTTCTTCCTGTTATTGTGTAAAGAGGTAAGAATAATACAGTGCCAGCCCTCCTTCTGTCTCTATTTTCAGTCAGCCCTGGTGGCATTCCAGTATAAGTGGGTAAGTATTCACATTCTAAGGCTCAGAGACCTAGTGACATGGCAGAAGGGCAAAATTGAGGGTCATCAGAGTCCCAGCCATTGTCCTTGACTTGCTTAACTACTCTGAACTCATTTCTTATTCTAATTTGAACAGATATAAAAAACAGGCCTACAGGTTAGTTGACACTGTTGGTATTCCTGTGGAGTCCCTATCCCCTTTGGGGTCCCTCCATCCTTCTCCTCATTCTTCCACAAGACTCTTTAAGTGCCTTCTAATGTTTGTCTGTGGAGCCTTTCAGAGGACAGTTATGCTAGGCTCCTGTTTGCAAGCAATAATAGAGCATCATTAATAGTGTGAGGAACTGTTTCTTGTCCATGGGATGAGTCTCAAGTTGGCTATTCCCTCAGTCTCTGCTCCATCTTTGTCCTTGAAAACTTTATAGGCAGGACACATTTTGGGTCAAAGCTTTTATGGATTGGGTTGGTGTTTATCCTTCCCACTGGGAGTCCTGCCTGGCTAGAGGAGGTGGCCACTTCAGGTTCCATATCCCCCATTGCTAGGAGTTTCAGCTAGACTAACCCACATAGACTTCCTTGAGTCTTCCCAATCCCAGGTCTGTGTCAGGACCTAGAGATGCAACCCTGCCCTCCTTGATTTCTGTTCTTTACATCTTCCCTCCCTACACCTGACCTCCCCTTCTCATTTCCACCCTCATCCTCTTTCCCACTAAGAGGACCAATGGTACCTCGACCCACGGAGGATTCAATGAGACCTTAGGGAAGGGGGTGAAAGAATGAAAGGACAAGAGACACAAAGAAGAAGCACTAGTCTGAGTGTCTGATCAAGTGCTTCAACTTTGTTGTTCAGGCCACAGTTATAAAGACAAGCAGGCAGGAAGGTCATTTAACAGTCAGGGTCTGGGGCCATCCCATAATTGTAAAGTTCTCTATGTCCACAAGCATTCCTTAGCCCAAACCGCTTATCTGAATATTTTCTCACAAGCAAGAGGGCAATAAAACATTTCTTGATTCAAGTTTGCTTATTCTGGTTAACTCATTTTCTCTCAGGCAGCGAGGGCAATAAATTCCTTTGAACTCCACAGCACAAGCTGTGTGTCCACAACGGTGTGTCACTAACCTGGACCCTTCCAGGCTCTCAGAGACTGAACCACCAACCAAAGAATGTACACAGGTTGGACCTAGGCCTCTAACACTTATGTAGCAGATGTGAAACTCAGTGTTCATATGAGATCCCCAACAACTGCTGTGCAGGCTGTCTCTGTGCCTGCTATGAATCCTGCTCTCCTAACTAGACCACTTTGTCTGTCGTGAGTAGAAGAGGGTGCACCTAGTCCTGAAGTGACTTGATGTGCCAGGGTGTATTGATACCAGGATGGGGTAGGGTGGGTAGTGGCGCTACCCTGTCTCAGAAGAGAAGGGGGAGGGGCTTGTGAGAGGGAGAATCAGGAGAGGGGCCTGCAGTCTGGATGCAAAATGAATAAATAAATAAATTAAGGAAAACAAAACAAAACCAAACCCAGCATACAAATACATCCAATCGCTGTAAATTGGCCCGAAGATAATCATTTGAATTTAGAGAAGGAACTGGAGGGATTTTGGTTCTGGGTTTTAGCTGAACCTTTTAAGTCGTGGTAAACTTGAAAATGGCTTTCTATTTCTGTTATGTTCTATTTCTGCTTTGACAGAAGCTCAGTAAATAGCTCCATTTTGGCAAGAATGTAGATGATCACAGGGAAAGGTTTATGTTTAGTGCTTCTTCACATCGGTGCTATATTGTTCCTGGTGTGGGGTTTATGAAATGAGGGGAAAATAAAGAAATCAATGCTGCCTGAATGAATACTCTACCAGGGACCGCTGGAAATAGTAATGAGGAACAATGACAATGGCAGCTGGAGATTGGTTTGGAGTGATTCAAAGTTAAAATCCTACATAGGCACCAAGTCACATCTGTGAATGCAGATGACTAGAAACTGAGGAATCACAGATCTTTTTTGTGTGTTGGTCTTCTGATCACATTGTTCTTGTAGAAACTACAACACACCTTCTCATGCATGATCTCAAGTACCCAAGCACTTTGACTTATGAGGTCGTTCATATTTAGCTATCCTTTATTTACTCGGTCTAATTTTATAGTTCTACTCTTGTGCAACTAATTCAATTTGCTGTAATGTGAGTGAACTAAAAGGTTCAGGAGAGAAGTGAATTCTCAAGAGGGGCTTCCTCTCAGGTGGTAGTCATCCCAATTAGAAGCCTTTGGCGTGCAGTCACTGCTCTTGAGATCGTGTGACTTTAGAATGCCTTCAGTTTCTGGAAATGCATATGACCATATTTGGCATGTAAGCACATTATGGTTTTAGTACAAACAATTTCTTTTGCATACCCACGGTCACAGAAAAATACTACCTTACTTGTATCAAGGAACTGGCTTACTGGGCTTCATTCAAGATAATAATACATTTTCACTGTAGGATTTAGTGATTGAGTTGCTTAAAGTTTCCTGGAAGGTGGCGGTGTTAATTCAGGCTTAGGATAAGATTTGGCATTGGGTAAGAAAAATTTCAAAAATAAATTTAAAGTTGGAAGGGATTTGGGAAGATGGCTCAGTCATTACAACACTTGCCATACAAGCACTTGCACCTGAGCTAGGATTCCCAGCACGTGGTGGCATGTTCCTTTGAGCCTGGCACTGGGCAGGCAGAAAGGGAGAATCTGAGGAAACTGCTGGCCGGCTGGTCTTGTCAAGCCAGTGAGCTCAGGCTCACTGAAATAATAAGGTGGAGAATGAGGTAGGAAGACATCCTACATTGCTTTGACCTCTGTAAAATGCACATACATGTGCACATGCATGTGAACCTGCACAAGTCTGGGAGCACATACAGACATGTACACATGTGTACACATACACCACATACCACACATATCACATAAATAAAAGGTTAAAAGTTTAAAATAACAAAATGGACTGAGCCTGGGTCTTAATTTGAACAAATTTGAGACATGGAAAAGAACACAGAGGGAATCAAGGGGTTAATTTGTCTACAATAGGTAAAATAGGCTTGAGTTCAAAATTAATGTACATTAGAAGAATACTGATGCCTTTTACATCTGAGAGTAACTGAACATTTCCAAACTATTTATTTATCCAAACATTTATTACAATAAATGCAGCACGTAACTGTTTTGTTTGCTGCTTCTTATCAGTTATAGTGAGACCAATAATTATAGTAACATCCAATATTATTGAGCTTTAATTTTGTGCCAGGCTTCCCCAAAAAGGCATTATCACTATCAACACAGTTGCAGCTCACCACAAATCTGTGATACACTTATCATTCTAAACCCAGAGAAGAGACTGGAGCTCACTGAGTTCAGTTAATTTGCCCAAATACGCAGCAAGCAGTTGTATAATTGAGATTTTTAACTCAGACAGTCTGGTCAAAGGCTGTGTACCCTTAGCCATGCCACTAATCCTCCCTCCTCACCCCTGTTGGGCTGTAGAAGGGCATCTTGGGTTGACACGGGCCTGGGATCCCAGAAGGCAGGTGTTCGGCCACGCCCCCAGGACCTAGGGCCCTGATACTCGGTCTAATCTCCATTTAACCTGTACTGTCAGTCACGTAGGACACAGGTAGAGGGAGTGACTAACAGGCCTCTGCCTGGAGAGATTTACTATTAATGAGTTATCTAAGGGGGGGGGCGTAGGTAATTAAATTATTCCTCCCCCTTCCCTGTCCCTCCTCTTTCCCACTCCCCGATATAAGCCAGCTCTCCCCTGGCTGGGGTGAGGGCCGCACTCACATGTAGATCCAACTACCACCATGGACAATAAAGCTTTGATCTCTTGGACTCCACGTGTCTTCTGGGCCTGCTGCCAAGCCTCCAGCCTTTGGAACCCTAGATCTTCTTGCGTATGTGGAAACCTGCTCATGGGAAAGCCCCTGGGACTCTGCCACTGCAGGCTGACCCCCTCGGTCGGCCCCCAGGTTGCTGCTGCGTGGACCGGGCTGCCTCGCATGTTTTTTCCCACACACCCCCAGGGAGCAAAGGTTTTTATCTTTCATTATAAACATTAATGTTCCTTCATTTCTCTAGAATAACTTTCAGAGTTAAAGCATTCAGAATGAGGGTGAATCTAAAGAAACTCTAATCCTTGTATTTACAGAGACAATTGCAGCTTTGGGGATGAAAGGGTTTTTGGACATTGTACCATGTTGGTGGGAAGTGTGCAGTCTCTGGCCTTCAGCTTTGTCATTTTCATTATAGCCAAGCCCTATATATTGAGACTTGTTATTTT
The DNA here is from genome assembly GCA_021653895.1 of Mastomys natalensis. Taxonomy (NCBI): domain Eukaryota; kingdom Metazoa; phylum Chordata; class Mammalia; order Rodentia; family Muridae; genus Mastomys; species Mastomys natalensis. The sequence goes on from JAJTUV010000384.1 coordinate 230,028, forward strand.
GAGACTGAAGAAAACAAAACCAAAAATCCCATAAAATTTTAATTTTAATTTTATACATGCATGAGGTTTCTATACTATTTAGACATATATGCATTGTTGTACATATGGAAATACATATACATGTGTATACAGTATAAGTGTATGATCTCCATATTAAATATATATGTGCATATCCATTATACTATAGGGTTTCTTAAGCTAGGAGAACCCTGAATGCTTCTGTGTCTTTCCGTTCTGCCCTCTCTCCTACATGAGTACTCCTGCTGTGGTCAGGATTATGAGTATTCTTGTTGATTTCATTGAGGGACCATGACTTCAGTGGCCTCAGATCACCCATCCACCCATTCATACATACACTTACCCACTCACCCATACATACACACATCCATCCTATCCATCCATCCATCCATCCATCTCATCCATCCATCCATATCCATCCACCTATCCTGAATTCATTTCCTTTCTTTGTCAGTGCTTTGTAGCATGGTTTGCACTTAACACACTTATATTTGGACACAAATGATCAGTAAGTACGCTTCCTCTCCCATGTTAGAGCACAAAATGAAAATTTGTTACTTGTTTTCTTCTTAAAGAGGTAAATCTATAATTGAATATTTGTCATATTGGGCACATTTATTTAATTCTTCCTACTGTAAATGCCTATAATTTTTATGTGATACCTCTATATGTGTTAGGTCTTCATAGTATACACTGTACTCAGGCCATTGTCTACACAATTTTGCTATTTTTATTGCATATCCCCATTGTGATTTCAATTCCTTCTCTTCCATTTATCTCTTCCATCTGGATCTACCACTTTTCTATCTCATTAGAAAATAAATAGGCTCCTAAGGAATCATAATAAAATAAGTTATAGTAAGATAAAACAAAAAATTAACACATTGGAATTGGACAAAAAAACACAAACAAACAAACAAACAAAAAACAAAGGGAAAAGCCTAAGAGAAGACACAAGAATCAGAAATCAACCCATTTTGTACACACAGAAATCCCATAGAAACAATAAATTGGAACACATAATATATGTACAGAAGACCTGGTACAGACCTCTAAAGGCATGTCTGCAGTCTTTGGGCAAACTTTGGTAGCTCTAGCAAAGAGGGTTTTTATATAAAACGAGCAAATTGAGACCATGCAGTGATCTTTGCGAATAAGGCGTATATGAGTGATTTCTCTAAAACACACCCCTGCCATGGTTGTCAGGCCATGAGGTGACAGAGCCAAGAGACAGCTTTCAGCACAGAGCCCACATTATGTTGTTTAGACTTTGAACTTGCAGAACTGTGAACTAAATAAACCTCTTTTCTTGCAAGTAGTCATTTCAAGCATTTGGTATGATGAGAAAAACTGCCAAATCATAGCAAAGGTGATGAAGAGTTTCTCAAGAAAAAAAATTAAAGAAATCTCTATTTTTATTGCTTTTAACTCCCCTCATTCAGATTTTTTAGCCTTAAAGTGGATTTTGTCAATAATTTTCCCCTTGTACTTCCACCACTTTGCCTGTAAACTCATCATTACAACTTGCAATAGTCTCTAGCTATGTTTCTGTCTTGCTATAGTATTTCTACTACAGCATCATCAGAGGACCCTTTTGAGACAGATATCAGGTCATGTAAATTAAACACCTATACTTTTAAGAAACACCAACTCCACCTATGCCTGACGTGGCCCTATGGGAACTGGAATCAGCCCATGTCTCAGTTGTGTCTCAACAACCTCCCGTTTCCAGCTTCCCTAGATAAGTCAGTGGCTCTCTGTCTATGCTCGTCATGAGGTTTTCTTCATCCTGATTTTTCTTTTCTTCTAGTATTTTTTTCTCTCTCCTTCTTCCTCCCTCACTTTTCACCTTCTCACTTTTGGACACTGCAGACTGCAGTGTCTTTCTCTTCAGAGATAACTTTCCAGATTAATGGTGCTGTATTAATTACATCACTAATTTTTATGAACATTTATTATTTCTCTTTTGTATTCTGTTTTCTCAAAATATGTCACTGTCCTGAAATCAGATCCCTTACGCCCCCACTCCTATATTTGGAATAAGAGCCAGCTTGTCATAATATATTTTAGCATGCCTAAGTGGCTGATAAGACATTAGTTTTGGGTGTGTCTATTAGGGTATTTGCAGAAGATAGCGGTACTGTAATCATTAGATTAAGGTTTGGTTTATGGACACCTGTAGAGATGAATGTACCAATCCATTGATGGCTCAAATAGAATGAGAAGTTGGGTGCAGGGGAAAGTTCTTTTGTTCCTGGAGATGAGACATTTACTTTTTCATCTTGGGTATCTGTGCTTCTGATTGTTGGCATTTGTTTAGGAATTAAATTTATGTCCTTGGTGCATGAGGTTCTCTGGTATTCAAATGTAATCATACTACTGGATTTCCAGAAATTCTATTTTGTTAACATTAGATTGTGAGACTTCTAATATTCATGTGAGATAATAATAATTATACAATAATCATTCTTTGTTTATCTCTATGTCCATTCCTGCCTCTTCTCTCTCTGTTGGTCTCTTTCAGAAAATTATGATTTGCAATTGAGAGCCACAATATGAATATTGGTTTTGTTTCTCAGTAGAATATTAAGACAATATATTTAAGTTGCATCAGAGAAAAAATATTAAATAATTAACCAGCAAAAAGAATGACCATAAAGTTAGAATCGCTGCTTCTTGTAGCAGGAAGTTCCTATGATTTATGGTGACAGACTCTATCTTAATAACACACACACAAACACACACACACATATACATGCACATCACACACACACATGCACACACATATACGTGCTAGGTCTTGTGGGCTACATGGTACCATTAAAATGGATTATAGTATTTCAAAATCTAAATAATAAACAAGTAAGCAAAAATTCACTTAATAATACATGTCAGTTTTGTATTTCATGTGGTTTGGCCTCACACTTCAGACTTAAGAGACTTTTTTTTTCCTACATGAAAGGTGAGACATGCAATTCTAAAAAAAAAAATACATACAATGATGCTTAATATGTCCCTTCTCTGGGTTATCAACCATTGGACTGAGCCTGGGGACCCCAATGGAAGAGTTAGGGGAAGGGCTAAAGGAGCTGAAGAAGATTGCAACCATATAGGAAGAACACAGTATCAATTAGCTGGACCTGCCAGAGTTCCCAGGGATGAAACCACTAAGCAAAGAGTATACATGGGCAGGTCCATGGCTCTGGCTACACATGTAGCAGAGGACTGCCTCAGATGGCATCAGTGGGAGGGGATGTGCTTGGTCCTGTGGAGGCTTGATGCCGCAGGGAAGGGGAATGCTAGAGGAGTGAGACAGGAATAGATGGGTGGGTTGGGGAACACACTCTTAGAGGCAAAGTGGAAGGGAGTGGGATGGAGAATTTGTGGAAGGGAAACTAGGAAGGGGGATGACATTTGAAATGTAAACAATAAAATGATTAGTAAAAAAAAAAATCTCTATTCTTGGTTTTCTATTTTGATAAAAATAGAAAAGTAATTCAAAGAAATACTGTTATCCTTATCTAAACAGGAATCCCTTTCTTTCTTCTTTTGGTTAAAGCATAAGTAGTAACAGGTTGAATTTGGACAGCTTTTAATTACTGTGTGCAGGTTTGGAACTAAATATTTTCCCATTTATTTTCATATGACTTGCATTTAAAACTCTTCTTTATTGCCAATAATGGTAACAGCCATGAAATTAATGAATTTTCCTATCATTATACTCAATATGACTTATGAAAAATTCTAAGGGGATTTAGAGGTATATGTATATTTATATAATATTATATATATATATTCAGACTCTGAGAAGTCCTGTTACATGGTGAGTTAGTAAGTAATTGACGACAGAACTCAATGGCCACAGACAAATTATATCCCAAAGCTCACTGGCCTGTCTCACTGAAAAGAAGACTTTATAGACCACATGTTTTCCATAGTGCTATCGTGTGATTCTTCTACTTTTTAAACATGGTTTCTGCTTTTCTAATTCATTTTCCGTTTTCACTCAAGTGCTTCAGGTTTTCACTAGACTCCATACACCTATGAGGTATCTTATTAGAGTCCAAAGCTTATGCCGTTCTTGGTTTACTATGCAAATACTGAGATATTAATAATAAAAATAAAGTTAATACCATTTTTACCACTCTTCTTCCTATAGTAACAATTAAACTTTACTTTAGTAAATTGATGACATTTTCCCCATGCTGCCTTTTAACTTCTTTCTCTCTGTCTCTCTCTCCCTCCCTCCCCCACCTTCCTTCCTTCCTTCCTTCCTTCCTTCCTTCTTCCTTCCTTCCTTCCTTCCTTCCTTCCTTCCTTCCCTTCCTTCTTTTCCCTCCTCTTTTCTCCTCCTCCCTCCCTCCCTCCCTCCCTCCTTCTTTCTTCCCTTTTTTCTTTTTTCCCTCCCTCCCTCCCTCCCTCCCTCCCTCCCTCCCTCCCTCCTTCTTTTTTCTTTCTTTTCTTTCTTTCTTTCTTCTCCTTTTAACAAGGTGTTTCACATTTCCCAGGCAGGCATTGAGAATCTTATTGTGTATCCAAGGATGATTTTGAACTTCTTGACTGTCTTGTATCCTTAAGGTTGGGATAACAGGAGTGTATTAATATATTTAGGTTTACGTGGTGCTGAGTATGCTAGGCATATACTACAAACTGACAAAACTCCCGAACTCCTAGCTTCCCATGCTTAAGGAAAATATTAAAAAATAGTGGATATTATAATCAACAGCACACATTTGCTATCCAAAGTACATTGAATGGTGAGCTGATAATTTCTCTTTGCAAAGCTGTGGCTCTAAGGTCATTAAATTTTGCAAAATCTCATGGAATCCATGCAGTGTTATCATCTCAGATATACAACAGCTTTTTGCATATTTCAAATGATATCTGAAATGGTAGTTTAGACAATTCAGGCAGTTTCATATTTAAAAAGTAGCATTTACTGTGTCCCAGTTATTTATAACCAGAGACTAGCAAAACATATTAATAGTAAATAGAAATAATACATTTATGTATATTATAAGTTGCATCCATAGACATCAGTGATTTTCTGTTGTCTCTGTGTAGCTCTTCCTTCTCACTCAGATTCTTTCCTATTTTCCCCTGCATTCAGCAGCTGTGCTGTGATGTTGCTTATTATATCCTAAGTTTAGTGATTCTTCTTGCATGTCAGGAAGGAAATGAGATCTGAGGCCCAAGAAAGGAAGACATCACTTACACTTCCTCACCTTACTGGTAGTCTGGTCATTAGCAATCCTATGCTCCTTGTGCCTGAACAGCAAGGCTAGAATAACTCCTTTTGTTTGAGCTATTCTGGTTGTTGAACTGTAGTACATTTTTTCCCCCTTTGAACACTTTAGAAAATAAAGTATTTAAGGATAGTTCTGTGATTCTTATTGTTTCTAAAGGTCATCTTCTCTGGCCGGGAAGGTTTCTAGGCAATGAGAAATTGATTTACCCTCAAAACAGCCAGGCTCATCTTTAACTCTTCCTAATGGTCTTCACTGGGGAATTGGAACCTCCTCCTCAACAAGGCCGACATGAGCAGGCAGAGATGGGGGTCGAGCTGCATTATAAACATGTTAGTGTCTGGACTGGGAATCACTCACCACCTAGATGAAAGCTCGTTACCCTACCTGGCAGGCACTTGTCACAGCACAGAGAAGACTTGCTTATCATTCATGTGGTCACTTCCATTACCTTTGCTCAGACTGGGTTGACCTGCCATTAGTGACTCTAATTTAATTTCCCTCACCAGTGTCATGGGTTATTTCTTCCATTACTTGAAAGATTTAATTTACAGGGTAAACTCTATCACCTGAGAGGAGGAATTTTTCATGACAGTAGAAACAGGTTCCTTTTAAAGACCAAGATGACGCTGGCAATTTATCTTGGTCATCTCTGTAGCTGGCAGTTTGAAACTTCATTGAATGGTAATATATTCACATATCGATGGTGTCTCTGACAAGCATTAAGTGTTGTATGTTTTACTGATTTTTGTGGAAGTGCTTTTTGGTGCTATTCACTGAGTGAATCTTAAACTAACAGGCATCTTATGATTTCTGAAATATAGAGGGAAAAAGCAATTTCTACTACTGTTCTTTACAGATTTGAGAATTTAACTTTTCCCAGATTTTATTTAATTAAAATATCTAAAAAAGAACAATAATTGGGGGAACTTTTCACCTGTTCAAGATCAGATAAAGCTTGAAAGTTCTCATTTCCCGTCTTCTTTATTCACAGAAATGCTTGGGAATGGACTCCTTCTGCATCTGAACAACAGAGGTAAAGAAGATGGCACAGCATAGTAGGCTGTGGGAAAATATTGAAGTGTACTCATCATTTTGTTTTTTTTTTTAAATGTCTTAATTATTAATTTTCAAATGTCTGACTATTTTCAAATGCTTCTTTTCATTTCCCAATTTTAGGACTCAGCTTAGATAATTTAATTTTGTGTCCGATGTTTGGCTTATAAACACTCACAGATGAGCACCACTCTCTTTGGGCTGAGCTCTGATCACAGTAGCTGGTGCTTAAAGAACCCTAGTAAAAAGAACAGGAATGAAACAATTTTTGTAGGGCTAGAAGTTGGAAAGCAGTGTAGGCTTATTCGTCGCACTTCACACAATGCTTATCAGGGCTCTTGTAGTCCAGATCTCAGGCTTTGGCTCATCTTTCACCCATTCGCTTGGCTTTCATCCTTTAGGAAATATTCTGGAGTGTGATTCTTTTTCCCAAATATGACCATTTTTGGGGGGGGCGGGGAATACAAAGTTAGACATCTGTTGGGTTCTCTTGGAGAATATTGGACTCATTTTTAATTCTCCCTAATGATCTTTTCTGTTTTGAATGATGATGATAAGTCCTTGAAGACTGGTCACAACAAAAGGTTTGACAAGGGATCCTGGCAATGACAAGACAAGACAATAAGCTAAGAGTTCTTGTGCAACGGGGTGCACTGCTGAATGATTGAATCATCAGGTTTTAGACTCTGGAGTTCTAATTAGATTCATAATGGTTGTGGAACCCAGTTTAATTGTTTTGGTTACCTTAGCTTATGACCCAGAGCAAACTCCATTTCAATTTGATCTACTTTCACAGCCTTTATTCCTAGATTTATGATATGATATGAGGCTCTTCCCATTCTTCTTACTCAGACTCCCCAGTACTTCCCTTGCCTAAGTGCTCCTGGAAAGTGCATCAAGATCATCAGACTTTACACTAGAAAAACTCAAGCTCTATGTTCTAGATCATGATTTTCTATTTTCCTATCTACAGTGTCCTTTCTGGGTGGGCCTTCAGCTGTATCGTCTCTTCTACTCACTACCATGTGTGGTTAGGATCAGCCTGAATACCTACAGTAGTTTTTAGATTTTTAGCTAATATTCCTCCTAAATAATATAATACATATAAATAGATTTTTGTCAATTTTCCATTAAAACTTCATTGTAAAGAACTTTTTAAAAACAAAAATACAAAGACATTTTACAGTGAGATTAACCAGGCTCCAAGTTCATACATCTCAAGTTACTCTTCTATACAGTTAGAAGAGCCATTCTGAAGCGTCAGAGTCCTCACATTCGGATTTTATTAGACATTCAATCATTATGATTATATTATTTTTATGAACTTATTCACCACACCAAAACTGAAAATTAGTGAAAGAGTTAAGACTAGACAAGCAGTCAGTTTTATATTCTCTTTCATGACTAGTATGTCTATGGGTGAGTTCATCCTTATTCATCATCAAATACTGTAGTCACATATGCATTTTTACAAAGATATATACACACACGCATATACATATATGTTTATATAAAATGTATTATATGTAAATGTATAGAATATATATTAAAGGCTTTATGAGGGAGAAGATGCATTTTTTCCTTCTGAGATTGTGTGACTTCACTTAATGTTACATATTCTAAGCCCATTCATTTGCTGGTAAATTTTGTGCTTTCTTTTTATCAGAACAAATAACATACCATTTTATATATGTACCAGATTCTCATTATCTATTAATCTGTTTAGAGAGCTAAGCTGGTTCCATTTCCTTGCTTAGGTGTTTAAGGCAGTAATAAGCACGGGGTGAACATATCAATATCATAGGCTATGGGCTTCTCTGAGTATGTACCCAGGAGTGAAAGAGCTGAGTTATGTCATAGCTCTATTTTTAATTTTTTCAAGGTACCTCCAAATTGACTTCCATGATGACTATATTATTTTATAACTCCAACAGTAGACAGTATGGGTTCCTCTTTCTCCATATCCTTTCCAACATTTGTTATCAGATTTCTTGATGTTACTCATTCTGGGGTAAGTTGCTATCTCAAAGTAATTTTAATTTGCATTTCCCTGACAGCTATGAATATTGAATACTTTTAAAGAACAGTATTGGGCATTTGTGTTTATTTAAATTAAACTCTATCTATTCGTACCTGTATCCCATTTGTTGATTTACATTATATTTCTTTGGTATTTAATTGCAGTAAGCTTTCTTAAATCCCGGAAGTTATCTTCTTGTCTGAAGTGCAACTGGTAAAAATTTTCTCCCAATCTGTGGGATGTCTGTTTGCCATGCTGAGAGTTCCCCTTGCCATACTGACATGTTTTTTTTTATGGAGTCCTATCTTTTGATATTTGGGGCTAGTTCCTGTGCTATTGGTGTTCTGTTCAGAAAATTCTTGGCCAACTCAATATTTTGAAGTGTATTCCCTATAGTTTATTTTTAAGTTTAACTATTTCATGTTTTAAGTTATGGTTATGATCCATTTTGAATTGATCTTTGTACAAAGTGAAAAATATGAATCTAATTTGATTCTTCTGCAGGTAGATATCCAGCACTGTTTGTTGAATAGGCTATCATTGTTTTTCTCCAATATATGATTCTGCCTCTTTGTCTTGATCTTTGGTTTCCTTCCTTTGATCTTTCTGTCTATCTTTATGCCAGTACAAAGCTGTCTATCACTATAGCATTGTAGAATCTTTTGAGGTCAGATATTGTAGTACTTCTGGCATTGTATTTACTGTGTTTAATTCCTTAGAATTACTGGCAATATTTACTGGGTTACTTAGGTTACTGGCAATATTTTCTGGTTCCAATGAATTCTTGAATTTAAAAATATTTTTAAAATATGGCCTCAGAATTTTGACAGATATTGCATTAGTTCTGCAGTTTAATTTTGGTAATGTAGCCATTTTCACCATATTAATTCGCCAATCAAGGAACTTGGAAGGGCTCTCTATCATCTCTTATCTTAGCTAATTTCCTTTTTTTGACATTTTTGCAATTTTGTTATAGTGATCTTTATCTTCTTTTGTCAGGTATACTCCTAAATTGTTTTGAATTATTCTAAATGGACATTGTCCAAATATCTTTCTCCAAAAGCATATTATTGGTAAGCTTTTGTAATTTATAAGTAACAGGATATGTTTACTAATAACAAGGTATGTTTACAGTTGTTGCTGCTATCACAATGTATTTACTATTCCTCTTTGTTATCATCCTCTTTATCCAGTATGTACATGACGTGCCTTCTAGGATCCAGAACTTTTAGTAGCCTTATTTTAGCGTGTATGCACAAGGAGATTTCAATGAGCTGTCGGGGGTTGGTCTGGTATGCTCTGTATTCAAATGCTAAATGTGGCCTGAAGATCTAGTTGCCCCTGATGAGGAGATTCTCAGTACACCAAATGATGCCATTAACCTGTCCCACCACTTAATTGGTCAATGAAAGGCTAAACCCTGTGTTCGGGCAATAGATAGAGGTAGGCTCTATCTATTAGTTACCTGACTGGGGGTTGCAGAAGGAAGGAAGAAAGGACACGGAGAGAGGAGGAAGCTACCATGAGAAGAGATGGACCATGAGCACATGGGTAGGAGAAAACAGCAAATAACAAGGGATATATGGCTGGGGTGTAAGATATAGTAACTGTAAATTCTCCCCAGTCTAGGCCTATGACTTGTAAATAAAATACCAGGATTCTATGCCTTTTGTATGGGCTAGCTAGAATTTTTCATTCTTTTACAGTGAGCCTCTTATCAGATGTTAGAAAGAAGAAAGCCATGATAGCCTTCTGTGAGTCTAATTAGAAAATTAATGCTGGATGAACCAAAGCATGTTCAGACAAGTCTTCAAAACTAAAATAATTGACTACAATATGAAGGGATGTACTAACATAAATAACTTTCACTGAAAGGAGGTGAGAACATGGTCTGCCTAGGAAACTTAAGTTCAGATGAGTTCTTGAGTCAAATATGAACACCTTGAAGACATCCAGGGAAGAGAAAATTGACTGGAGGCTGTTAATGTCTTGGTGAACTGAGTCTTCTTCTTAGATTCTCTGGTTTTCATTTTCCCCAGAACTACTTAATTTGTCTTGAAAAAATGAGAAGTTTCAAGCTGCTTTAGCACAACCAGAAACTTTAATTAGTGTCATCTGATTGGGATTTTATGACTGCTTAGAATTTACTTCTTGATGTTTGAACTGTTTCTTTATAAGATGAATTCATATTTAAATGTCTCGATGGGAGACTGAAGAGAGGGCTTAGTGGTTGAGTCTAGATCCCAGCACCTTTATTAAGTAGTTACCAACTGCATATAAATCCAGCACCAGGATACCTGAGGCCCTCCACTGGCCTTTTCAGGTACCTACACTCATCTACACATAACCATCTCTCTGAAATACATAGAATTTGTTGTTGTTGTGTAATAATTATTATTATCATTATTATTAGTTTGCTTGGGAAGAAGGGAAGTCGTTCTTTGGGGCAATACAGTAGATTGTACTGTTGTAGTAGCTTTTTAATTCCAGGTCCGGGGTGTCTATCTTGCCTTAGAACGTTTGGTTACCAGATAAAAGACACACAGTTTTTATATTTAAAATAAGCCTTTAATGCACTAGAGCTAGACAGATATCTACCTTCTAAGCTGTTAGGATATACTTGCCTGTCAATAACTGCAAGTTTATAACTTGCCATGTTTCATCTGGGCTGCTCTTAACTCCAATTATCCAGCCCTCATGGCCAGTTTTCATGACTTATCTACACCATGTCATTTTTTCCTCTTGGGGTCTGAGGCAGGACCATGAGGGAAAAAAAAGGAAAAGAAAATGGAGAGAGAAAAAATTGGGAAACTCCACCTACCAAAATCTGCCCAGCTATAGGCTGTCAGCATCTTTATTCAACCAATAGTTTTAAGTTAAGGAGCAAGGTCACATACTACTTAATGTATGTCCAGATTCTTTTTTTTTTCTTTTTTCTTTTTGTGGGCAACCAGTGCTTGGAACCAGTATTTAGTATTACAATACATATCACCATAACAATCCTCAACACTGTAACTTGATAGAACTGCATTCCTTGTGTGTAAGGTCATTGACCTATAAGCTAAAAAAATAACCCAGTTTCAGAATTATAGAAATAACAGGCAATTTCAATATTCTACCAGATAGTTCTATACTTTAGCCTGGAGTTTTAGAAGGAATTTGTAGAGATAAGACATTTAGTATTATTGTAACATAATTTTTTGTTAATTTTCTATTAATAGACACAATATATTTTGAAAGTGAATAATTAATTATGGATTTGTTGATTAATTCATCTGTGTACTCCTTTGTCCTTGAAAACCCTTATGGGTAAAATATTGCATCTGCTCTTGGGCCTGTCCATAAACAAGTTGATCCTAAATGCCTTGTTGGGTAGTGATTAATCAATCCAGGCTTCCCCAAAACAACTGTGTCTAGAATATGTCTCCCACCCCCTTGGATCTGGCTAGAGCATAATTTAGCTTTAGGGATGACATATATCTCAATTTATTTTATAATTTATCAGAATAAGTTTTTTTCAAAGCTTTCAAATACAGGTGACATTTTTGCAAAGAAGCAGAGTGTTGAAGATCAAGGTTCTAGGTCCCTGTCTCTCCACTCTTTATTCATAACACTTGGGAAATCCCTCATTGATCCCATATTATACTTTGGAGTACAAGTTAGCACATTCTTTCTCAATTCTCTTGCCAAGTTGTTTGGAGCAAAAAGTAAAACTCTATATAGAGAAACAACTTTGAAATAGTCAAGATATCTTTCTTTTACTAAGTAAGAACAGGTATTTTCATGTAAGCACTCTGTGGCAGTTTTCATAACCTACGCTCATCTGTTGACCAAGCCAACTCAGTCAGTCAACAGGTCTCAAGAGAAAGAGTAAAGATTAAAGAAAGAAAAGACAATTAGACAACACTATAACATGACTCTAGCTAGTGCTCAAGCTGAAGCAGTTGTATTTTTCTCAATCTGCTGTTATACCATTGTAGGAGGATGCTAAGAATAGGATCAGTTCTTAGATCAAAGACAAAGTGGTCAAGGGACCAACAAAGCATAGACAAAGTAGTCAAACAAGGCAATGAACAAAGTCCTGTGGCCACTGTGTCTAGGAGTTTATCAGGATGACCAAGATAAAAGGAATACAATACATTCCTCAGCTGTAGTTATCTTTTTATTTTTTGTGCTTGATCTCTTTTTTAAAAAAATTTATTTATTTTATTTATTTATTTATTGGATATTTTATATGTTTACATTTGAGATGTAATCCCCTTTCCCCATTTCCCTTCCTTCTTTTTGCTTTTATACCATTTTAGTTACATGCAAGTATTAAGGTCAGTTTTAGGTTGAGGAACTAGCAATGCAATAGATGCAAATAGTCAAGGAATAAGCAAGACAATAAACATAAATAGTCAAAGAACAAGTGAGGCAAAAAAGTTCTGTGAGCACTCCCTTGATCAATGTTTCTAAGGGCTTATATCAGGATGACCAAAATATCTGAGCCTGCTTTCCTGTCCTAGCCCCAAATCATTTTCATGTCTGAAGACTACTTCCTTGTTCTAGCCTAAGATTTAGATTCCTGACTGTAATTACTTCTTTGTTCTAGCCTAATGTCAGATTCCTGCCAAGCAGCCCACTTCCTTGTCCTTGGCCAATGTCAGATTCCTGCCAAGCAGCCCATTTCCTTGTCCTTGGCCTATGTCAGATTCTTGCCAAGTAGCCCCCAAAGCTATCCGCCTCTTCCCCTTTTTATTTCATAAACAAGACTGAGCCTTTCTTAGGTCACTCTGACAAGAATGTCTTCTTTACCTGTCGTTGAATATGCATTATCAAAAGCAAAGATTCTGTCTTAGGTTAGTAAGGCTCTATGCAGAATCTTACCTGTCTTTGGCTTGTCAGCCTGTTAATTTAATAACTCTTTCTGGGGGTACATTTTCAGGTTCAAGTCATGTACTTTGGCTGCCAACATGTTGATGTTGTTAAAGACAAGATTTAACATGATAGGCAGGAATAAAAGTATTCCTAGGACAAAAAGGGCTAGCACGATCAAGCTATATATGCCATTCTTGAAGCTGTACCAAAACAGAAATACTGACCTCAGGACATGGGTAATTTTATCAGCAGTATCTGCCCTATCAATGCTCAGCAGAGCAGCATTTTTTTTTAAATTAATAAGCTCACTATGCTCAGAGAGGTGTTAGAATTATGCCAAATACACTGTGTCTTTAAACTTTTTCCTAATTATAATGAACTACCACTGTAAATTTTAGAACTAACATGAATCCAATGGTATTTGGCATGACACCTGAGATGGCTCCTTACTCTTAAACTTTGAACCTCTGTCTAATAATTTGAATAGGATAAAGAGCATCAGTCCATTGTTCTAAATGCCTATCTAAATCTTTTGTATATTCAACACATTAGTAACATTTTTTGCTAAATGATTAACAAAAGTAGCTGTCTTAACTTCTCGTGTCAAAGCAATTGCAGAAGCAGTGGTACTAGCAATTAATGTAATTAAAGCAGTTATACCAGCAATAATCAAGTCCACTACCCTCTTACTTCTGCTTAAAATCTGACTCACTTCTTTCAGTACTTTCAAGCTTTTTTCAGAAGATCAAGGTTCTTTGATACTCAAAGCAATAAAGCAAAAGCTGGTTGATAGAACCCTGTAACAGACATGGCAGGTTTCAACACACTAACACAGTTAGAAAGTGCACAATCAATGCAACTTACACTAAATACTGTAGAAGAAACAAAAGTATTTTTAACTTGACAATTAACAAGAGGCTTAATACATGTACTAACATTGCTTGAAATCCAGATCCTGTCCCAACTTTATCTCTTGCTAACATAACATCATAGAGAACTGCAACTAATTTCCAAATATATCTCTGAAAATGTTCAGAAACAGTCTCCAAATGAAGACTGTTATTTCCAATATTAGATTGATTTCTAGACTAATCCATGATTGAGTCCAAATAACTTCTCTTTTTGATTCTCTGTTCTACAATGTCTAATAACTTGAGGCAAGGCAGTTTGTCCCATCTGGGGTATAGGTAAGCAAAGTGGGTTGAGAACATATTTCCAATACAGCTTCCCAGTTACCATTGCCAGGGCACTCAGCAAGTTCACAGATTAGTATCATTCTTTGTCTGGGCATCAGCATATCTCACCTGTGGCTTTGACAGCCACCATGGTCCTTCAGCATCCTGTAGAAAATCACAAACCTGCCCTCTTCCTCATATTAAATACCTAATGGCCACTATGCCATATGCCAGTAAGTGGATCCTTCTCTTTCACCTATGCACAAGTATGCCTAGTTGTAGAGTGCCATAGACACTCAGCAGAAAGTTCTTTGGCATCCAAATTTTTTTAAAATATACTAAAATTAAAAAATATGATTTAAATAAATTTGTGTGTACGGGAATACATCTCCACCTTTTTTATTTTATGGCGATATTATTTAAAGTTCATGTGGGCCCCTTCCACAGTCCCTTGTTCTTAAGGATTATAAGGAATTCCAGTAATATGGGTAATACTAAATTGTTGCCAAAAAGTCTCAAATGCTTGACTGTGATAGCGAGTTATATTATGTTTTTTATATTATTATTGAATAATTTATTTATCTTCATTTCAGATTTATCTCCTTTCCCCATCCCCCCACAAGAAACCCCTTATCCCATCCCCCTCCTCCTATTTCTATGAGGATGTGCCCACAGCCATCCACCCACTCCCACCTCCCCACCCTCAAATTCCTCCACACTGGGGCATCCAGCCTTCATGGGACCAAGGCCCTCCTATCCCAGTGATGCACGACAAGGCCATCCTCCACTACATATATAGCTGGAGCCATGGGTGCCTCCATGTGTGTACCCAGACTAGCTGTTTAGACAGTGGGAGCTCTGGTTGGTTGGTATTTTTGCTCTTTCCATGAAGCTGCAAGCTTCTTCAACTCCTTCAGTCTTCTTTCTAACTCTTCCATTGGGGATCCCATGATCAGTTCAATGCGTTAGCTTCAAGCATCCTCCTCTGTATATGTCAGGCTCTGGCAGAGCCTCTCAGGAAACAGGTATATCATGCTCCTGTCAGCATGCACTTCCTGACATCCACACAGTGTTTGCATTTGGGGATTGAAACTGGGATAGATCCCAGATGAGGCAGTCTTCGGATGGTCCCTTCTCCAGTATCTCCTCCGCACATTTTCTCTGTATTTGCTCCTGTATTTTGTTACTCCTTCTAAGAAGGATCAAAGCACCCACACTTTGGTTTTTCTTCTTGAGCTTCATGTGGTCTGTGAATTATATCTTGGGTATTATGAGCTTTTGGGTTAATATCCGCTTATCAGTGAGTGCATACCATGTGTGTTGTTTGTGATTGTGTTACCTCACTCAGGATGATATTTTCTAGTTCCATCCATTTGCCCAAGAATTTCATAACTTCATTGTTTTTAATAGCTGAGTAGTACTCCAGTGTGTAAATATACCACATTTTCTGTATCCAGCCCTCTGTTAAAGGACATCTGGTTTAATTTCTGCTTCTGCCTATTATAAATAAGTCTACTATGAACATAGAGGAGCATGTGTCCTTGTTATATGTTGGAGAATCTTTTGGGTACATGCCCAAGATAATACTATGTACAATTTCTGAAGAACTGCCAGACTGATTTCCAGAGTGGTTGTATTAGCTTACAATTCCATCAATAATGGAGGAGTGTTCCTCTTTCTCTACATCCTTGCCAGTATCAGCTGTCATCTGAGTTTTTGATCTTAGCCATTCAAACTGGTGTGAGGTGTAATGTCAGGGTTGTTTTTGATTTGCATTTCCCTGATAACTAAAGATGTTGAACATTTCTTTAGGGACATATCAGCCATTTGATATTCCTCAGTTGAGAATTCTTTGTTGAGCTCTCTACCTCATTTTTAAAAGGGTTATTTGATTGAGTTTCTTTTAATATTTTGGATATTAGCCCCTATCAGATGTAGGATTCTAAAAATCTTTTCCCAATCTGTTGGTTGCTGTTTTGTCCTATTGACAGTGTCCTTTCTTTACAGAAGCTTTGCAATTTTATGAGGTCTCATTTGTCAATTCTTGATCTTAGAGTATAAGCCATTGGTGTCCTGTTCAGGAACATTTCACCTGTGGCCATGTTTTCAAGGCTTTTCCCTACTTTCTCTTAATTATTATTAATTTCAGTGCATCTGTTTTTTTTGTGTAGGTCCTTGATCCACTTGGACTTGAATTTTGCACAAGGAGTTAAGATTTGCATTCTTCTACATGCTGACCTCCATCCAGTTCTACAGTACCATTTGTTGAAAATGCTATCTTTTTCCCACCAGATGGTTGTAGCACCTTTGTCAAAGATCAAGTGACCATAGGTATATGGGTGTAGGGCCATGAAAGGGGTCTTGGTTTTTGGTAGAAGTGCTGGCTGGAAGTAGCCCAAAGACCCTCTGTGCTCCCAGAATCCAGGCTCCTAATATGTGTTGTGGATTAACCTGCACCATTCAGTCAAGTAGGACAATGCAGCCCCTCCCAAAGAGCACGGTTGAAGCCGTGATTACAGGCCTCAGGCCCTAGAGAGATTTACATACTAATGAGATACCTGAAGGCCAGAGGGCATAGGAATTATGCATTCTTCCCCAGACCCCCCCCCTTCTCCCTCCCTATTTAACTCAGGTCTGCCCTGAGTTTCATGGGTACTGCAAGATCCATCTACATCTGCCATGAAAATAAATCTCTTAAACCATGGACTACTCCCCCCCCCCCCCCCCCCCCCGTCTTTTGGGCCTTTCTCCAGCCACAGGGACCCACATATGGGTTCATTCTGGGTCTTCCATTGTATTCCATTGATCTTCTTGCCTATCTCTGTACCAAACCATGCATTTTTTCTTTTCTTTCTTTCTTTTTTTTTTAATCACTATTGCTCTGTAGTACAGCTTGAGGTCAGGGATGGTGATTCATCCAGAAATTCTTTTATTGTTGAGAATAGTTCTCATTATCTCGGGTTTTTTGTTATTCCAAATAAATTTGCAAATCACTCTTTATATCTCTATGAAGAATTGATTTGGAAATTTGATGAGGATTGCATTGAATCTGTAGATTGCTTTTGGCAAGATGGCCATTTTTACTATATTAATCCTGCCAATCCATGATCATGGGAGATCTTTCCACCTTCTGAGATCTTTGATTTCTTTCTTCAGAGACTTGAAGTTCTAGTCATACAGATCTTTCACTTGCTTGGTTAGATTTACACCAAGGTATTTTATATTATTTGTGACTATTATGAAGGATGTCGTTTCCCTAATTTCTTTCTCAGCCTGCTTATCCTTTAAGTAGAGGAATGCTACTGATTTGTCTGAGTTAATTTTATATCCAGGCATTTTGCTGAAGTTGTTTATCAGGTTTTGGAGTTCTCTGGTAGAAGATTAGGAATTATTTAAGTATACTATCATATTATCTGCAAATAGTGAAATTTTGACTTCTTCCTTTCCAATTTGTTTTGCTTTGATCTCCTTTTGTTGTCTAATTGCTCTGGCTAGGAATTCCAGTACTATATTGAATAGATAGGGAGAGAGTGGGTAGCCTTGTCTAGTACCTGATTTTAGTGGGAATGCTTCAAGTTTCTCTCTATTTAGTTTGATGTTGGCTACTGCTTTGCTGTATATTGCTTTTAGTATGTTTAAGTATCAGCCTTGGATTCCTGTTCTTTCCAAGACTTTTACTATGAAGGGATGTTGAATTTTGTCAAATGCTTTCTCAGCATCTAGTGAGATGATCATGTGGTTTTTTTTCCTTTGAGTTTGTTTATATAGTGGATTTCATTGATGGATTTCCAAATATTGAACCATCCCTGCATTCCTGAAATAAAGCCTACTTGATCATATGGTTGATTGTTTTGATGTATTCTTGGATTTGGTTTTTGAGAATTTTATTGAGTATTTTTGCATCAGTATTCACAAGGGAGATTGGTCTGAATTTCTCTTTCTTTGTTGGGTCTTTATGTAGTTTAGATATGAACATAACTGTGACTTCATAGAACAAAGTGGGTAGTGTTCCTTCTGTTTCTATTTTGTGGAATAATTTATAGAGAATTGGTATCAGGTCTTCTTGGAAGGTCTGATAGAATTCTGCACTAAAACCATTTGGTCTTGTGCTTTTTCGGTGGGAAGACTTTAATGACTGCTGCTATTTCTTTAGGAGTTATGGGACTGTTTAGTTGATATATCTGCTCCTGATTTAACTTTGGTACCTAGTATCTGTCTAGAAAATTGTCCATTTAATCCAGATTTTCCAGTTTAAGTATAGGCTTTTGTAGTAGGATCTGATGATTTTTTAAATTTCCTCAGTTTCTGTTGTTATGTCTCCCCTTTCAGTTCCTATTTTATTAATTGGGACACTGTCTCTGTGCCCTCTGGTTAGTCTGGCTAAGGGTTTATCTATCTTGTTGATTTTCTCAAAGAACCAGTTCTTGGTTTTGCTGATTTTTTGTATAGTTCTTTTTGATTCTACTTAGTTGATTTCAGTCCTGAGGTTGATTATTTTCTGCTAACTACTCCTCTAGGGTATATTTGCTTCTTTTTGTTCTACAGCTTTTAGGTGTGCTGTCTGCTAACTACTCCTCTAGGGTATATTTGCTTCTTTTTGTTCTAGAGCTTTTAAGTGTTCTCTCAAGCTGCTAGTGTATGCTTTCTCCAATTTCTTTTTGTAGGCTCTTAGAGCTGTGCGTTTTCCTCTTAGTATTGCTTTCATTGTGTCCCACAAGTTTTGGTATGATGTGCCTTCATTTTCATTAAATTCTAAAAAGTCTTTAATTTCTTTCTTTATTTCTTCCTTGACCAAGTTTTCTTTGAGTAGAGCATTGTTAAGTTTCCACGTGTATGTGGGCTTTCTGTTTTTGTTGTTATTGAAGACCAGCCTTAGCCCATGGTGGTCTGATAGGATGCATGGGATTATTTCAATTTTCTTATATCTGTTGAGGCCTGTTTTGTGACCAATTATATGCTTGATTTTGTAGAAGGTACCATGAGGTGATGAGAAGAAATTATATTCTTTTGTTTTTGGTTGAAATGTTCTATAGATATCTGCTAAATCCATTTGTTTCATAACTTCTGACTGGTGTGAGGTGGAATCTCAGGGTTGTTTTGATTTGCATTTCCCTGATGACTAAGGATGTTGAACATTTCTTTAGGTGCCTCTCCACCATTTGAGTGTATTAATATAAATATAAGTATAGAGACATTTCTATGAATGTCTCATGGCATTAAAAGTAATAGACAAAACAAACAAACAAACATACAGGCAAATTAGGTATGAAGGAATGGCTCCATTATTAGCATTTACTTTGAAAGCATGGGGACTTGAGGTTGATCTTTGGAATCCCTAGGAAAAAGCAAGTGTGTTGCCATAGGCTTTGGAGCCCAGCACTACGGAGGCAGGGACATGCAAAATCCTAAGCCTCGCTAACCAGCCAGCCTAATATAAGTGGCGAGTTCCAGACCAATGAGAGATCTTTTTTTGGGGGGAAATATAATATATAACACAGACAAAGCCCAAGAAACAGCATGAAAGATTTGCCTATAGCTTCTGTATGCATTCATGTGCATATGCAAGTTCACATTACACAATGTGCAACCACCTCTTAGGTATGAACACATGTGGACATATACAAATATAAATATAAACAGGCAGAATTAAATCAAGGAGATAAGAAGAAATATTAAATATAAATAATTGGCTCGGTATTCAACTTTACAGTTGGTACTAAAAAGGTTTATTTTGATTGTTTTCTTTGTATAGTCATTATTTGTGAGCAGCTCTGTTATTAATAGTCATTTAGAGTTTTGTACAATAAATTAATACCAAACTAAAGTCCTCACAATAAAATTACAAAGCAGTGTTCATGCCATAAAAAAAATTTATAACCTTCAAATATGGATTTTAGGATCCTGTTAATGCCCAACCTTTATTACAAATTGTATTGTTAGTATCTTCATTTTGCTACTATATAATATAATAACATATGAACCGCCATCCAGTCTACAAAAATTCACTAAACTTTGCTTAATATAATTAATTTACTTATTTAGGGTAACCCCTGTGTTCACCACCTTCCAACACATTGATTCATGTATAATCATTTTGCCTTAAGATCAAAAAGTGACTTACTCCAACAAATTTAGTCTGACTAACAGCTACCAATATAATAATTCCATGGTTCAATTCTCATGTATCCCAGCTAATGCCTCAGACAGGGCTCACTGGATATAGTATTATAATATTGCAAGGCGGAGATGTCTGAAGGTTCGCAATAAAGAGGGCTGTCATCCACAATAACAGTAGTGATGTACCCCAGTTGGGAAAGAACATCCACGAAGGCTCACTGCTCGACACATAACTAGTCACAGTCAAAGTAAATGCAAGTCATAACATATCAACACCCCAAAAAATATTAAAATTATTATTTAAATGTTAAAAATACAGCTCATTTGTCTAACATTTCTTAAAAACATTTTTTAGAGGAAAGAAAATGCTGTAAACAATTTAGCTGATGTAGTCAGTCTGTCTCTGGTCATTTTTTTCTGGTGGTTAGTAAATTGCTGAGTCTGTAGGTTAGAGTCAAGCCTGCTCACTCGAACTCAGACTAATGTGTCCCAGTTCAGAGGTAGTTTTTTTTCCTTTCTAAATACTATTAGCTAATCAGTTATAGACCGGTTATTATGGCATGCCCTGTTTTTTCATAGTTTTTTATTTTTTTTTTTCCTGAACTGCCCAATCCTGGTATGTCACAACGTATCAGCACCTCTCTAATTTCTCTGGTCAGTTTTCTGTGCAGTTCCTAATATCACATTCTACCTTCTCTGTATCTGAATTCTGCTAAAAACTCTACATCAGTCTTGATGTGGCTCCCTAGACGGCTGTGCATAAGAAAAATGAAGATGGAATCAATGTGTTAATAACTCTGATGTTAATGCTTCACCCCAACATCTATCAAATTTACTCGGACTCTTTGTAGGTGCAGTTTAATTTTATTATATTCTTAATGATGACGTTAAACGGTCTCAGAGACCTCACATGGGACCTTCCTTCTTGGAGGAGCAGTTTTCCCCAGAGTTTCTCCATATACAAGAATGATCCTAAATGCTGCCACATAAGAAACTACTACATTATTATTTCTATGTCTGTGTAGTTACTGTGCTATAAAAAAATGCATTTTTTAAACAAGAAGAAAATTAGTTCCAAAGGCTCAGAACAGGGTAGAGTTATTACTTTTTAATAAACTTTTCATTTTAAAATGGTTTTGGAGTTACTGAAAACAGAAAGATAGCGATACCCCATAAATCTCAGTCACTTCTGTTGTTAATATCTTGAGTCTTTATAGTATATTTGTCATAATTATTGAACCAAATGTTGACGAATTATTGTTAGAGTTTGTACTTTATTTGAATTTTTAAATAGTTTTCTTCTCTTTTTTCCTTCCCAGGACCTGTCTTGGCGTACTCCATTCAAGTCAGTGGCCATATCTCTTTAGGCTACTCTTGGCTTTGACATCAGTAGATGGCTTAATGTTCTCTCAGCTTATCTACACTTTAGACAATTTTTTAATTTCTATTTTCATTGAAAATTTACGTTTAAAAATTGACATTCTAAATTATTCCTCTGCCTGTTAAAACGTTTAAAATGTTCTTCCAGTTTGCATCCAGTTTTGAAACTGAGGAATGTCTTTTTTTTGAGACTTGAGATACCATCAAAGCCCAGAAGGAGATAAAAGCTCTATCCTTCAGTCTCTCAGGAAGGCAGGGATAGGACCTAACTCTGAGTCACTGCACTAGCAAACACAGATGGCCTAATAAAAGAGACAAACATCCAACCTGCTCCACTTTGCTGGCTGGATCCCACTGGTCCTCTTCCTCCCAGTGTCTTCTAGAACTCCCGCCAGCTCACAGTCAGTGCGCAGAGGCTCCTACATACATTGCACCAGTTTAACTTTCCTTCTCTTATTGAAATACTTTTGACTATTTTTCTTGGCATATATTTTGCATGGCATTTTTTATTTTGGCAACAACATATTTCTTTTTGCTGTATAGTTTTGAACTTTTGAGACGGCTTATTTACACATTTTATAGATGCTTTTCTCTAGCCTAATTAGACTAATGATGTGAATTTTTGGGCATATAGCATAGAGATAAAATTCCATTTTTGTTGTATTGCATCCTGGGCATCTATATCAACAGGATTCATCTCTGTTGACCTCCACCTTATGTTTTAGTGACTTTTCTCACTGTTGTTCTTGAATGCACAGCTGGAGAGACTTAAGTGAGAAAACACTGATTTTGGCTCTGGTTGAGGGATACAGTTTATCATCACATTTCTAGTCAATAGAGTACTACTGCCCAGTTCACTTTCTGTCTTATATTTAGTTCTCAATCCCAGACTTTGAAATGGTGCTTGCCACAACTAAAGCGAGTGTTCCCGATCCTTCAAAGACACACCCACCCAGAGCTTTGTCTCCTATGTGGTGCTAAGCCCTAAATTGACAATCAGAATTAACAATCATGAACCTTACATAAAGATGAGGCTGTTTTCATTATTTGTTCTCCCATGCTTACTCAATGTTATGTCTTTCGCTTTTGAAGAAAACAGTATGTGGAAGTCTCTAATATTTGAAAATAGTATTTGAAAGTTTCATTAATGGTCCACTCCATTAATTAATTTGGTTGATCATTTATTACTGTCTGGATGTATGGATGTCTGTGGTATACATTAGCTGTAAGTAACAGTGCCTTTTCTATTTCATTGCTTGGCCACTGAAATCCCACAGTCGGTTCCTGGGTCACATTAGCATACATTAACAAATATACATTGTTATGAATTTATTTTTAAGTATTACCTACATTCAGATATTTCTATATGCTATTGCCTATATTTGTAATAAGATAAATTTATGTTATGAGAGACTGAGTTCATCCGGAGGTATCACACACTAGCCACCTCCCATTCTTGCTTAGCACAGACTCCCACCCCAACTGTGAGAAAGCTGGATCTCCCCTTGCCCATTGATTCAGTTGTTTAACTCAAGAATGCATTTGAAGTAGTTATAGAATTGATGGTCTTTGGTGGACCAGATCTAACTTTTCTATACCAGTGCAGTGCTCTGTGAAACTCTGTTAGGTCCCACAATATCAAATTGCAATATCAGAATTCTTCCCACTCCCTTTCCCATGACTCCTTTTCATATATTTATAGTGTAGGTTCATTTTAAAAATATTTTATACTGTATCATTGAATTTATTCAACTTCCTAAAGATTTTCAATACTCTTCATGCTGTAAAGTTTGCTATGACTCTGTGACTATCCATTTTAGGTCTTTATTCTTTTCCAATTATGTATTTAATGCTATAAACTTCTATTTAAAACCACCACTACTTTTGAGAAATTCTGTTTTCATTTGTATTTAATTCAAATGTGTTAAGTTTCTCTGGAGACTTATTGTTTGATCCATAGGTAATTTGAGGTTTTATCATTTAATTTCTTTTCATTTACACATTCCTATTTATATTTTGTTAATGACTTCTACTTTATTGGAAGAACCCATAGTTTGCATATTCTCACTGTTACATTTGTCAAGGCTCTCTGGAGGTCATTGAAGCAATGTGGTGAAAATTTTCTGTGAATTTTGTAAAATGTATGCTCTTTATTTGTTGATGGGGTAGTCTATAAATGTCAATTAGATAAAATTGATTGATAGTGCTGTCAATTTGTATCACTATCCTTTCTGAATTCCTATCTGCTGACTGTGTCAATTACTAAAAGACCAGTACTGTATCTTCCAGCTACCAGAGTACCCCAGTCTAGCTCTTCTCCTGGATTTTATCATTGTTTCCTTGTGTTCATTATGTGTTGTGTTTAGGGACATATACATTTAGGATGATTTCATTTTCATGTAGATTTTATTCCTTTATCATTTCACAATTCCTTTTTTATCACTAATCACTTTTCTTTTTTATTTCTTTACTGAAATTAAAACAGGGACCTATATTTTCTTTTGGTTGGAGTCAAGATGGAATGTCTTCTACATCTTCACTTTCAACCTGTATATACATGAAATGAGCAGCATTCATTTTTCAGCCATCCTGACTGTTTCCCTTTTATTGACATTCTTTATCTTTAAGGTGATCAGCTGAAATACTACTTTCTGTTTTCTACTTTGATTTTAATTTAGCATTTTATAACTTTATTTGCTTTCCTTTATTTGGCCTATCACTCACACTCCTCCATTTATTTTATTTTAATTGGTTCCTTACAGTTTCAAATATATATTACTAGGTTATCTAAACCTGTCTTTAAGTAATATTCATACTACTTGTCAAATAGTGGAGACCTCGTAAGGTGTTGTGTAGCTCTTTCCTCTGAATTAAAACATCCATTCTTAGAAGGAGGATCTTTAAGTCAATCTCATGAAGTAAAGGAAAGTCACAAGGCCCAAGAAGGTCCTGGAAGTAATAAATTTATTATTTCCCTACCTTGTTGCATATGCAATAAGATTTGCTTAGTAGAAGGGGCTCTGCTACTCACTTTGCTGCTGGAGCATTGTGTAGGGAGCTCCAAGGATGCATCTTACTGAGTTGTTACCCAAGGAAGATTGGCTTTTCTGTGGTGCAGCTTCTTTTTAATCATCCATGATCCTGTCAGTAAGTACAATGAACTGACTGGTTAATGAAGTTAGACTCCTGTGTATTCGCTTCTTTGGTCTGTTGCTGTAGCACTGTTTCTAGTAAGTAGACATTTGGTCATTTCTTCCTATTAGAAGTCATATCACAAATGATTTCCCCATTCTTCAATTGTATCCTTATGATTAGGATTTAGTTCATGCCATCATTATGAAATACATTCTTTTATTTTAAAAATGGACAATTCTTCTTATATCAATTAAAAATGAATGAACTTTACTTTCCTCTTCTCCTAATACCCATTTGTGTTCTGTATGACTTTTGGCTTCAATACCTTACAGTATTGTTTTTGCAGTTCTACTGAAAATATATTTCTTCAGTTTGTGTTTATCTAATTCTCCCTGTTTCTTGTGTTATGCTTGAATGATGTCTTTGTTGGTATAACTCTAGCTTGTTTCATCTTTTTCACTTGAATTGAATCACTCCTCTTTCTCCTTCCTGGGATTCTGTAGAAACTTCCCACCCTCCCTATCATTGGCCCTCTACCTGTTCTTTGAGGGTGAGTGTTTCCTTTTCTTTCTTTTTTTTTTTTTTTTTTCTTTTCTGGTTTTTTGAGACAGGGTTTTATCTGTGTAGCCCTGGCTGTCCTGGAACTCACTCTGTAGACCAGGCTGGCCTCGAACTCAGAAATCCCCTGCCTCTGCCTCCCAAGTGCTGGATTAAAGGCGTGAGCCACCACCACCCGGCGGTGTTTCCCTTTCTAGATTCTTCTAAGACGCTGATTTTGTCTTGGGCTCCCTCACTCTGAGAATGATGTCCCTAGCAGTTGCTTTCTGATATTCATTCTGTGTCCCTTTCTTCATGCTTTCTGGATGTATGGTTTTGTATTTTTATTCATTTTAGAAGTCTTCTATCATTACCATTTTTTTTTTTAATTTTTCATTTTCTTCCCCTCATCTGGAATCCCAATTATATATAAGAACAAATGGGCAATCTGAACTAAAAATGAAAATTTTCTGAAAATCATAAATAAGTAAGTAAATAAATAGATATTATGCCTTTCAAAATTGTAACTGTTTTGTTAGATGTTGTTTTTTTTCCTACTACTTTTTTGAGCATTTTAGCTAAGGACTGATATCTCCTCAAGTTGGCTAATCCTTACCTCAACTGGATGTACTCTGAGCTCACTAATGGTGTTTTTCATTTCTGTTCCAATGTTGTTAATTCCATCTATCTGCCTCTCTCTCTCTCTCTCTCTCTCTCTCTCTCTCTCTCTCTCTCTCTCTGTCAATCTATCATCTATCTATCTATCTATCTATCTATTCTATCATCATCATCTATTTATCATCTATCTATCATCTATCTATCTATCTATCTATCTATCTATCTATCTATCTATAATTTTCAGAAAGCTTTCATTTTTCAGTTCAGATTACCTATTTGCTCTTACATGTTTTCTCTTTTTCCCTCAGAATAATACAAATTAATTGCAGTTACTTTAAACTCCAGGTCCCATAATTACAACATGAACATCATGTCTTGGTTCTGGTGATTACTTGCTCTCTTCAGACTGTAATTATTTTGATTTTGTAGTATTTTATAATTTTTCACAGAAAACTAGCTATTTTATGATATACATAAGGAAATTATGTTTGGCTTCTGTTGGCTATGTTGTAATATGCATAGGAAGTCTTAATAGCTCATAGGAGTTGGTGTTTATATTGATCTGAGCAGCTCTCAATGTCTGCCATAGTTGTGCAAAGCTCCATATCCCTCTGGCTGTTATTGTTTTCTATCCTTTTTCGTTACAAAAAGGGGATTCACAGCTGTGTGAGAATAGAGCTTGGGACATTAAGATATGCACACGCCTTATCATCCATGATCTGGCAGGTCCCGTATTTCTTGATATGAATTCATTTGCACTGATTTAGGAAATTAAGTGTGAATAGTGGAGGACAAGAACCAGGCAGCTTGCCTGCCAAGCAGACAGAGACTGTCACCCTCCTGTTAGATATGCCAGCTCTTTGCTGCCCACAGTCACGCCTGAGCTCTTCAGTAGGCAGGTTCAGCATGCTGATCCTAAGACATAAGGAAGAGGAGCTTCAGCTGTGCTGCTGACCCAGCATTGTGAGAGAGTGCTGACAGGACACAGCCCTAGAGCCTGCGGCACAAAAGCATCTTCCCTGACAGGGTTCACAAATCCAAAGTGATAGGCAGGGCATCTCCTGTCTGAGCAGCAGCAGCAGCAGCCACAGTGTAAATGTCAGCAGAAAGAATGGCAAAGCAATCTCTTAATTTTTTATTCCTCCCTTGGAGGGTTCTAATAACTGAAACAGCTATTCTTTCAATATTATCCTTTTAAATGATAGGTAAAGACTAGCATTAGCCACATTAAAATTTTATTTCTAAGTGCCAGCAACAGAAAAGCTCAGAGCAAGATTATGACAGGTGACATTTAAGGACAAGAATTATTATCTGGAAGAAAAAAACTCTTTGAGTCATAAGTTTTGCAAAATTTTATAAGTTTTGCAAAAATTTATTTAAAAAGGCTAAATTATGTGAATCAGATATAATACACAAAACAGTGTATTGATTTGAAGTAATAGAATCTATATCGCAGAGTGCTTTTTATACTGTAATTGAGAAAAAGTCACAAAATGACGACTGATATAAAAATACAAGAGATATACCCTAACATTTTCCTAGTGCACATATCCATGATACCCATATTAAGAGATATTAACTAAAAAAAAAAAAATAGAAGTCTTAAAACAAGAGTTAAGCAAATGTGTCTTCTTTTTTCTTCTGTCTCTTTCAGAACGTTTCTTTGTCTTTTCAACTTTTCAGTGCGAGGAAGTACTTTGTGTCTTTCTGTTGGCATAAGTGGATTGTCAGCACCACTAGCCTTGTTCTTTGAAGTCATCTCTAGGCAGAATAACAGATATTTGAGGGCTGTGGGATGGTGTCATTGGATCTGATATCAGAGAGGACTGATGGGTGAATAGCACAGACATCATAAATATGCTGAACAGAGATGCCTCAAATAAAGGAGGGACATTGTAAATGGAAGGAATTTTATCCCCTGCCTGGAATTGGGAGCAATTTAAAATGTATGAGTTGCATATTTGAAACCTTATGTTAAATATTTTCAGATCACAACTGACATTTCGCCACTAGAACTATGGTGTGAAATCAGTGGGTATGAGGTAGTGTTATATATAGAATAATATATCTTTAAAAATAAGATTTATAATCATCATCATTCTTTCATCTATACAAAACATCCAGAAACCTTTGAGCAGGACGAATGGGAAGATTCCAAATTCTTACTATGGAAAGGACACTGAGAAAAATGTTTTGAGTTACTAAGAATTACACTCTCAGACACAGTATGAGACTATGTATTTAGAACATTGCAGTTTAAAAAATCTGTACCCCACAATGTAGTTTAGCATTCACATCCACTGATAAGTGACCAAGGATGTAGAAAGGGAGAAATTTGGTGGCATGTTGGCAAAAGTATCAGCAACCAGCTCATGGTAGCATTGAGTTATAGGGTTTATTCTGTGGTGTAAACTCTCCTACCATGGCTTATTTCAAGCTACTGTAGTGTAAACTGATTTATAATGGTTTGAAAATTCCCAGTTAACTATGTTTATGCAGAGTGGCTCTAGCATGTCTGATGAGTCAGATACAGCTTTGAGCAATTTTGGCCAAGAAAGTGCATTGTAAAGAAACAGTGTTAGTTACAGGATACACGACTAGAATTAATAGTGGGGACTAAGATCTGCTAATTGCTGGAAAGAAGTGGTCATGAGTCCAGAAATGGAAGTGAACTTGATCAGACAGAGCAAGTGATCTGGCAAAGGAACTCTGACCTAAGATGCTGCCATACTCCAAATCCTGTCTGAAGTGGCAAAAGCAGGTCCACAATTCAAAAGGCTTCAGTGGCACTCCATTTCATAGCAGGATATCATACTTCACAGGACTGTGCCCTTAACCTGTACACTTTCACCTGGCAGTCACTAAAAGTCACAAAGTAACCATCTTTGTCACTAGTATGTTACTGTACCCAATGGGAGGCAACTGGTAATTTTTATCAGGTCTGAACCAAGACTGCAAAGTTGAAGCCAGCAAATGTAGATTGAAATCTGAAGCATGAAAACTAGTTTCATGTCACCCAGCACAGCCTCCCCAGGGAGCCTACTTGGAGACAGATTCATGTGCAGGCTATTTATTCTTCAGGGGTTCTCTCAAAATTTTATCTGTCAGAGGAATGAAAAACTAAACCCAGGCAGGGAGCACAGCTGAACTTATGTGCAATTGCAACAAAGACTTCAGTCACTTCTATGGGAACTCCAGAGGGATGACCTCAGAGATGACTCAAACTGAGGAGTGCATGGTTAGGTTTTATTCTGACACTACGAGAATATTATTAGATAGAATCTGCTCAGAGAAGGGAGTGTGGGCTTGGCAATAATTTTCTTCAGTCTGAGATAACCAGATAAGAATTAGTTGACAATGTAGACTTCAGTATTTCATGCAGCTGGTGTGTGAGTGCCAGAGTCTAAAAACAGTAATCTGGGTTGGACAACACAGCACACTACTGTTATGTCTGTTTTTTGGTTAAATTTTTCTCAGGTTGCAAACAAAGGTTAACTGTGGCTTTTCAGCCACGTATATCATTATACCTTGATTTTTCATTTTACTTTTTTTTTATGAGGTAATGAGATAAGGTCTTCATATAGACCAAGTTGGTCTTAAACTATGAGATTCTCTTGCCTCCCTGCTCCAACCCTGGAGTGCTGAGATTAAAGATATGCATCACCACACTTGGCTTATAGTTTGTTCTTATTTGTAGACTTAGATTTATAAATATGCATGCATATATGTGTGCTTATATAGGTTATGAAAGCAAGGAAGAGGATCAGTGAGAGATGCAGAAGAAGGTAGAACACAGCAGGAACAAACAAGGATAATGTAATATATGTGGCAAAAGTATATCTTGCTTTCTTAAAATCCAGATAAATTGTAGACTAGGGTGAAACACAGTGATAGTGTGCTTGCCTAGGTATATGAGGCCCTGAATTGCACCCTCAGAACTAATGTGTGTGTGTGTGTGTGTAAAGGAGGAGGAGGGAAGAGGAAAGAAAGTTATCATAATATACTTTTCAAGAAAGACATTTCACCATATAGACTCGATTTATTCCACGTCACTTTCCCTGTTTCTCATTGGTCCTCAGAGGAAGTCATATCAAAATTCCCTTTCTCATCTGAAACATAACATGTAGAGTATTTAGTGTTGTATCTGTTATGTGTTGGTTTCCCAGAGTCCCACTGGTGGTCGTTGCTTCCACAGCATGTCCGCTAATGGTTATGAGACCATGTTTATATGACTATAACCAATGATGATTGCTAAGCTATCATAGAGATTCCTTCCTTTACTAAATATTTAGAGCAGCACTCAGACAAGGCAGCCAGGTGACTTAAGACCTAATATTCTTCCTGGGACCTAAACTCATTAATGAACACTCAGTTTGGCCTCCTCATTGGGCTTGGCCCTTCAGTCGCTGCTACAGTATTGACTTATCCAGTGTTCACCACTCTCTGTCTTGTCCTCTCTTGTCTGCACTCAGTTTATGGTGGTTTGACTCTGCTCCTCTGAAAGGGGTAAGAATGAGAGTTTCCCTCATCTCCTGAGAATCTACGGATGCATTGCAGAGCAGTAGTGTAATTTGGTCTGTAGGAGGAAAGTACATGGAAAGTTCTAGCTGGCTTCTTATGGTGTGGTAGGACAGAGTGGGAACCTGTGATGAAAAACAGATCAAATAGCAATTTCAAGTTTGGAATTATAATACTAGAATATTGGAGAGCCAAACAGTAAAGATGGAGAGAAAAGACACATATTCGGAATATATATTGGGATGGGTTAAGGTGATGTGTTCTAAAATGTCCCACTGTATTTTGTATGTGATACATAGCAGTTTAAACATGCATATACAAAAGCATTAAGTTCATGTGCAAAATACTTTAAATAGTGTCTAACACAGCTGTCAGGAGAAATTCATAGCCTACAAATAGTAGAAGAATATGTAATTTTAGATTGTTTTTCTTAGTATTTTGGATAAGAAAATATTTTGTATAATAGGGAATATGACATAAATTTGTTATATTTTAAGGAGTTGAATGTTAAAAATATGATCAGCTATGAATAGAGGCAACTTAAATTAGTTAGCATTAGCCATTTACATAAAGAAACTATAATAAACGTATTCACTCCGATGTCTGTTGGATGTTTTGAGTACGTCTTTTTTACTTCTGGGATATTTTAGTAGGCATAAAATGTAATGTGATATCCAAATCTCTTAACAATTTTCACCACCTGTCAATATGATGCTTAAAAACTTTGTTTCAATGAATCTGAAGTGTTATCAATTGCATAAGAGCAGCAAAATATGAATTGTGTAATAAATGTTACTAGCTTGATTTCTAAGATTGGCTTCATCATCAGAGATGAAAGAAGTACACTAACTGAACTTGGAACATGGTAGGACAAGTCTCTCATGTTCATTCCAAAACATCTGTGTGAGACAATATTTTAACTACATGTTTATATATTGTAAATGGCTTTCTTATGATAATACAATTATTATTTGAAAAATTAATTTTCTGTAAAATGAGACTTTTTTTCAATAACAGACAGAGACAAAATCAGTACTATGTTATGAGATGACATTTGCTTAAGGTTTTTATCGTAAGGTGGGTTGACTTGATTTTGTCTCTCTGCATTTTCTTAGGTGATAACTTATTTTGGATAGCTTTATGTCAACTTGACGGAAGCTGAAGTCAAGTCTTCTGAGAAGGGGGAACTTCAGTTAAGAAAATGCCTCCATAAGACTGAGCTACAGTCAAGCATGTAGGGTATGTTCTTAATTAATAATTGATGGAGAGGGCCCAGTCCATTGTGGGTGGTACCATTTCTGAGTTGGTGGGTCTAGGTTCTATAAAAAAGCAGTTAAGCAAAGCCATTGGGGAGCAAACCAATACACAACACCTCTTCAAGGCCTTTGTATCAGCTCCTGACTCCAGGTTCCTGACTTTCTTGAGTTCCTTCCCTGACTTTCTTTGATGATGAACAGGGCTATGCGCGTGTAAGTCAAATAAACTCTTTACTTGTCAAGTTGCTTTGGTCAAGGTGCTATGTCATAGCAATAGTAACCACAACTAGGTCATACTCACAACTAAATTTTTAAAAGGAGACAAGAATTGTGTATATATTCTTAGCTAGATAGAATAAAACAGATCTGTGTAATAATATAGATTTCATTTTATTGTTGTTTTTCGGTATGTTGAGCCCGGCAAATATCCCGATCTCTCTGAGTTTCTTTTTTGTCTCATACTTATAATTAAAAGGGCGTTGCTAACTTAAAATATTCCTTTATTTCATGTGTATGGTTGTTTTGCCTACTTGTATTTCTGTGAACTTCCTGTGTGTGAGATGTCTAGAAAGGAGAGGAGAGTGTTAGATCCCAGGGAACCGGAGTTATGCATGGTTATGACCTCTCACGTAGGTGCCAGGAATTCTCTGGAAGAGAAGTGGCAACCACTGAGCCACCTCAGCAGGCCATGGAAAACTAAATTTAGACTGCATATAATTCCTGGATATTGGAAAATTAAATTTTTTGATGAGAATTCTTAAACACTGGGTGGTTTTACAGAATCATTCCAACTTTACAAAGAATAGATTGAGAACCTGTTCATATATCTTTTCTTATTTGACCCTCTCTTCCAATGTGCATTTGTGGAATAGCCAGTCCATCAGGAACATTTAACGTGGGTTATGGAAATCTTTTCCAGACATTGAGTTCTCACATACCTGACTTAAGATGATAATTTTCTAGTTCTCACAGTTGTTTGTAAACGGATCCTTCCTTTCGAACATTACTTGGTGTTTGATATTCCTGGTTTAATGTTTCGTTTCTCTGTTTGCATCTCATTTCCCACTTTTGGGTTGCCAGTTCCCACAGAAGTAGGTCTGTGTTGATGTTTGGAAGGTTTACTGAATATCTGTCTGTCTGTCTGTCTCTTTCAACTGATTCTCCAAAACAACATTAATATTAGTGACTTTTTTCAGAATAGCTAACTTTCACTTTTTACTTAAAAATGTCTATCTTGTTCTTATCAATATTGTGAAATTTTCACAGTGAATTTGATTGCATCCATATTCCTTGATAATTTGTTATAATTTTATGTCACATTAATGTAGTATTATCATTGCAAAGTGATAAAATATACTCTCTGGTCTTGGGCTACACAGTATTAATAATTCTCTCTAATGACAATTTAAATGAATTAGATTTTTTTTTTTGATATTCCTAGTCCACTTTGCTCAATTTCTGTTACTGGTTTCTTCAGGGATGTTTTCTTCAAAATAGGAAGTTAAATTCTTTTTTGTTTCCTGAGATTCTTTTTGGAAAAGATATATTCTTAACTGCCTTTGTCATCAAATTAAGCCATGAAGTTAGAAATTAATGAAGCATTAATTTAGAAATCTCTCATTTTAACTAAGTATTATGTTCTGTTTCACTTGCATTCTATTTTTCAGCATCTTTGGCCAAATAATTCTTCAAACAAGACACGCCACCCAATATCAGTTTCAACCTTTTGCTAATGATGTTATGTGAGATAGTGAGACAGAGGACACTGTGAGCAGGAGCCCACCGTAGTCCTCAGAGCCATCCAGACTCCAAATACAAAGCCTGAGTTTCCCGTTTTGGTTTTGGCTAACTCTTCTTGAGTAATTATTTAATTAATTAACAATCAGATATTCACAT
This sequence comes from Mastomys natalensis, assembly GCA_021653895.1. Taxonomy (NCBI): domain Eukaryota; kingdom Metazoa; phylum Chordata; class Mammalia; order Rodentia; family Muridae; genus Mastomys; species Mastomys natalensis. The sequence continues at coordinate 263,860 of JAJTUV010000384.1, forward strand.
TGTATGTTTAACAAGCAAATGTATAGTGAGGAAGTCATTATGTGTTATAGACCATGTGTCATAATGATATTTATCAAATTCTGACAGTGAATAAAAATAGCTTTCACTACTTGGTGGTATGAAGTAGTAAAGGAGTTTTGTATTTTCATTGGATAACAATGTATATCAGCAAGTTATAAAATATAAGGATTTACTTTATAACATATTAGCTTTTTATTCTTTGACTCTGCTTATAGCCATTTACTTCTTGGGTCAAGACTGGCCTTGTTAAGTGATTACAGATAGTTTTATTAAAGTAATGTATACTTACTTTATTTTAGAATAATAATAGATTTCATTCTTCTTTAAAACTTATAAAATTAAGCTGTTTTGCTGTTGGAGGATATCAATAACTCTTCTGGACTATGATACCTGAGAAGCTCATGCATCATCCTTCTAAATGTATCCAAGTTATAGCATCCCCCAGTCTTGTTCAGAGTAGAAGTGATTATGTGCTCTTGATCTTGTGTTTCTACTCATTGAGTAAACACTGACCAGGATAACACAGCCACGTCTTTGTTTAAAAGCAAAGTATCAAAATTGCCTCTTGGCTTCACGTACTGTCCATTTTCCTAGTCACCACCTTGTTCATATTCCTGACTCTGATTTTGCTTTTTAAGATGCTTCTTTGGATCCACTTGCTGAGACTGCCATCACTGGTTACTGTCTATAATCACTTGCTGAAACTGGTATATCCATGATTTAATGAGTAATGAGCAAAAGATTCCTTTGGCTACATGAGAACTTGTGCCAGGTCTGCCAAAGTTACAAGTGAAGAATGCTGAGCAAATCAACCATGATCATGTCAGCTTCACTACACAATTTGAAGGCTTTGTTGGCACCCCAATGGCTCCTTCCTCAAGTCTCATTGAAGATTATTCTTTGTGGCTCTATATTTTCTGGTATTGTGTAGGCTAAGACAGAGCACATAATGCTACTCTTTAATGTTTCCAATCCTGTTCTCGAACTCGGCTGTATGTATGGGAGGAATAGTTTGACTTTGTTTTCCAAGTTTTCTTTTCCTAAGTATTCAACAGACAAGTGGAGATGATAGGACCATTCACATTTGAAGGTCCTGTCTACAGACTCTATGGTTTATATTCTAACCTACAGAGTAAGATGCCACTTCATAATCATTTGACACCATATCTGTAATCATCATGGCCACCTCAGAAGCCTTGTATCAATTTCTAAAATTGTTAGTCTATTGACACTCTAAATCAATGATCTTGACTTGGAGTCATTTGGATTAGGTTAAATGTTTCTTACTGAGAGGTCCTAAACCACCTTCAAACGATTCCTTTAGGATCCCTGTGTTGCAAAGGCCATGAACTGACTCACTGTTCAGCATGAAGTCTATCAGTTTCTTTGGATGGCATTTGCTACCCTGTAATTCAGCAATTCAGCATGTCCATTGGCTATAGGAGAGTGTTGTGAGAGGAGGTAAACTGTTCACCAGCAGCAAGGGAGGTGCCATGGAAGGCCCCAAGGACCAAGTGTGGAAAGGCAGGTCTGGTGCAGTTAACCTTCCTTCTTGAAATTAGTTAGCCGCCCTTCCCTCCTTCCTTCCCCCTTTCTTTGTCTGTGATGATATAAGCAGCACATTTCTTGCTACCAGCATTTGACAAAACATTCTTCATGGTCAGGTGAGGCAATTTGGAATTAATATTCCTTATCCAACACACATATTTTGAGTTCTTATTATATTTCAAATGCTTGAAGATTGCTAAGGTTGAAGAATCATTGAACAAAAAGATGCAGACCTCATTGTCAAGGAGCTAGTAGTGCAGTTTAATGTTTGGTTAGTTTTGAAAATAGTCATTCTTAAGCTTTAAGATGAAACATGCTCTTCTATCTCTAACAATAATAGATATTTCACAAGGGCAAGAGTCTTTGTTTTATATTTACTGACTTACCTTAAACGTTCAGAACAGTGTTCAGAATACATTAGATTCTTGATGACTTTTGTTGAAAGAGAATAATTTACAAAAATACAGTTGGTTCAATGTCTTTTATGTACTAAACATTCTATGGCCTACATAAATGTTACTAGATGGATATGGGGAAAAGTTACACTTTAAAATTTTTCTCCTTTAAATTACATATGCCCAACCTTCCTATACTTTCCCAACTCATGAATTTTGACATTCTTAAGAGTATGGTCATAATTACCACATACTTCGGAGTCTTCCTTGTAGCTCAGCTCTAGTCAGTGGCATCCTATCTCAATGAGACTGCTGAAGTATGGTCATCTTTGACATGAATGTGGAGCTGTGAGCAGTTTCTGTCAGTTATGTTGCTCCCTAGAATTTCTGAGATCAGTGACTATTTGTGTCACACTTCACCACAAGAACACCAAAGTGACCGACAGATGCTGGTCTTTGCTTCAGATTTCAGATCCTCTTCAAGAGGAGCGGCTGCAGATTTCGTCTGCATTGCTCTTCTCAGTAAGCTCCAGAATAAAATCGGAAGGCACAGGTCAGTCTTTTCTTTTCCTTCTGTATATAAAACGAAGGCTAGATATTCTGGATGAAAGATAGCCTGAGCTGGAGTTCCCACTCTAGAATCAACTTGATGGAGGCATGAGAGCATAGAACTTGCCCAACATTGCAAAACTAGAATATTACAGAGGACATTATTGTTTCCACCATAAGGTAAGCAATTTCTACTCTAAATTATTGTAAGAATCTTATAATCTCAAAATCATTTTTCCTAATGTCAAGAGCCAGGCATTCATGGCTTTAAATAAGAAAAGCATCACTTGTTAGTATCGAGAATGCACACATTTATGTGTAGCTTCTTGCTGAATCTTACGTTATTACAATTCAGATTGAATAAGATGGAAACAGAATTATTAGATATCTGCTATATACATGATATTCTGACAATGAAAGTAGAACATAATTTTCTTAATTAATCAGGAGGACTTTTTTTTTTAGAAAGAGAATGTCCTAGTTTCACTTCTGTTGCTGGGACAAATATTCTTACAAAAATAAGCTTAAGGGGGAAATTCTAGGCAACAGCCTCTCACAGTGGAAAAGTCACAGTGCGGAATATGAAGCAGCTACTCATGTCACACAACAGTCAAGAGCAGAGATAAATAAATGCATGCATGCCTGCCACCTCTTGCTTCTTCTCAGTCAGCTCCCTCTGGTTATGTAATGCTCGAAACTCTCTGACTGGAGAATGGTGCTCTTTACAGTGAACTCCTCAATAAACAATCATGGCAATCCCCCTAGACATGTCCACAGCCCAATCTGATCTATTTGACCCCTTAATTGAGACTACTTTCTCAAATGATTCAAGCTTGTATGAAGTTAACACTAACCAGCACAGGAAAGAACTACTAAATTTCAAACTTCAGGTGGTAGCTGAGCATCCTTTTATGAATGTTATGAATAATGTCAGATTAATGCAGCTTGCCACAAAGGAAGTAATATGTTAAGCTTCTGTTTCTTAATTTATTTTATTTATTCATTTGTTTGTCCACCATCTTTCTATAATTTAAAATAAATATCATTATAGTATATCATAATTACGGTTTTCCCTCCCCAAACTCCTTCCAGCTCCTCTCTTCTTCTCCACCCAGCCAAATTAAGCTTTTTGTTAAATGAAGTCTTCATAGGGTTAGATATTTAGTATCAGGGAGGTACTAATAGCAGTTTCTAAAGAGGTGAGGAGAAAAGGGTGAAGTGAGGTGGGCTGAAGTTCAGCTGTGACTGCAGTAAAAACCTAGTAAAAGTCATTCCAATGAGGAACAGATCTGGATCACACAGATACTGAATCCAAATCATCAAATATGAGGAGACAGGAAGTTCCTCACCTGGGAGTCAGAATATCCTGGAGTCATCCACAGAGTTCAGTGGTGAGTTTCATCATTATTGACACCACATTGAAACACAGTGCACTTTCTTATTCTGATGTACAGATGTTGTTGAGAGCAGTGTCTTGGTCTGGGTATGTATGCTTCTGATTCAAATTGTTATGTTGTATGGATAGGCTTAGAGAAGCACAGTGTAGGCTAGAATAGTGGAGAAACATTGTGGGAGGATAAGGCTAGGGCTCAGACCAAGAAACACAGACATTTGATCAGTGGAAAGATGATGGGAGGGAATCCAAGTCCACAGATTACTGAGGCTGGAATAGAATGTAAATTGAGCATCTCAAGGGAAATGAACTGACTGAAGATCAGGGCCCTGTAAAAGAGTTCTGCAGTGGTTACAAGAACTCTGTATACTACATGACTTATCTAGAATGATCTATGTAACTCCAAATCATAATTATTCTTCTGTAACTAGGTTGTAAATGATAAATACCTGTCCCTTTTTCTATTGTCCTTCTGTTCTGACTTTCTACTTCTTTTCAAATACTTACCCTGCTTGCAAACTTGCTTTAATTACAATTATCTTGAACAAATGTAAGGACTGTCTTGCTTTTGACAGGAGAGAATCTTGTTGGGAACAAATATCTGGCTGAGCATTGTATTCTGTGTATCTATATTTTTCTACTCCTTTCCCTAAGGCTTTGGAAGGAATTTTCTAGTTTCTGCCCTCTATACATACCTCTGTCCTCTGAGATTAAAACATCGTTTTCTGCATAAGCATCTTTCTTTTTACCAAATCTTTGAGTTTCTCAAAACATATTTCTGTTTTTCTTCATTGTATTTACACATGTCATGGAATGTGGGTTGTTCAAGGTCGGGGCACCACTTACACATACCTGGAGGAGCGAATAATATGCATGCCCATCAACCCTGTGCCTTGTGCTTTATCATAGAAAATGCAACACGATGATGGGAGCCGAAACAACCTTTGAACTCAAGCATGTTTTAATATAATTCCGTATTCTATTTTCTTCTTAACTCCTTATGTCCCAGCAAAATCTCTTCTTGACAAAAAGAATCTATATTGAGGTCAGGGGAGTGAAGCTCTATTAGTAAAGAGAAAATACTCAGATGTAAAAGACCTCAAATAGAAGATCAATAGGCTGTGAAGGCAATTATCTAATCCATCTGGGTCACCCTCACTTTTATTGCTGAAAGAACTGGCTTTATTTCAATTCAGTCATAAAACCTATGGGTTATTAGCAAGAAAACAGGCAAGCAGTTCCTCCACTCTAGCTACTGTTAGAAACAATTATGGTATTAAGTTCATGGATACTGGAGAGATTAATAGACTTTTCAGAGAGTTTTATGGACAATTATATGTGAATGATAACTGCAATATGTGTTAAGGGAAAAGCCTATATATCTGCATTTCCTTAAATGTGAACAAATTTTGGAAGGAAAAAGAGAGTTTCTTGAATAAATCTATTCTTCCTCCTTAAAACTGCCAAATCCCTAAAAAAGACGAAGCAAGGTCAGTATGCAGTCAGACCCATTAACGCTTAGCATGCAAGCTTTCATTAATCATTTGTAGATTGTATGATAATAAGACTGTTTTATCTCAGAGGCTCCTGGAATGGAGTTTGCTTGACATGTTTTATTAAATGCTCTTTTATGCCATATTAATACCCTAGTCAGGCATTTATTAATTTTCATCTGTTAAACCACATATGTCTCTGCAGTTCTTTAAAGTCTTGCAAGTATTCTATGGTGACTTTTTGTTGATGCCTGTCTTGTTCTGTTGGTGGTATGACATATGTCTTTCCCTCTTATTCTAGCATTTCTTTCTACTTCACATCATCTCTGTTGTTCTGTCCCATGACACTGTCTAGCAGAGGCAGGCTGAAGAGTGTTCTCTGCAGGAACCTGCTTCCCATCCGTTCTTCACTTAAAGTTACATTAAAGGAGTCTTAGTCCACGGAGAGTTAGAAAAGGAATGAACACAGAAGTGGTTTTGTACAATGAGAAAATAATGTTTCTTGTTACCTTGATAAGCTTTATGTTATGTAACTCTAATTGTGGTTTTTTTTGTTTTGTTTTAAATAATTCATTCTACGAGAGGTGAATAGAGTCAAGCTGTCAGTCAGTATATTGGCTGCGAGTGGCTTTTATAGCAGCTGATCACCCCACAGGCATTTTAGGGCACTGTTAGGTCACTTTCACATCTAAAATATTCATTTTAATATTGTCATGATAATTTGCCCTTTTTTTTTTTTTCCTTTTTTTTTTCTTTTCTTTTCTTTTTTTTGGTTTTTCGAGACAGGGTTTCTCTGTATAGCCCTGGCTGTCCTGGAACTCACTCGGTAGACCAGGCTGGCCTCGAACTCAGAAATCCGCCTGTCTCTGCCTCCCAAGTGCTGGATTAAAGGCGTGCGCCACCACCGCCCGGCTGATAATTTGCCCTTTTAAAGTATATAGTATCAACTTTTACTGAACACAACATTTAGGGCTATTAAATAAGAATACTCTCTAAGAAAATTACCTGAAATAATTTTGAAATATGAATTACATTTGAAGCAATAAGATGCCCAAAGAAAGACATGTCTATGATTCAGATGGTACATTTGAAAAAAGTAGATACTTTTATACATTTTATTACATTAATCAAGTGTGCATGTATGTGTGTGGGTTTATTCACTTGCATGTGTGGAGGTCAGAGGAAAACTGGTTGGACTTAATGTTCTCCTTTTAGCATGAAGGTTTCTAGCTTGAAGCTGAGGCTGTCAAGATTGGTGTAAATTAGGATCCTTACCCACTGTGCTATCTTGCCAGGAAAAAAAAAATAGTTCTTTTGAGGCTCAGTGCAGGCTGCCACTCTATTTCAGACTACTACAATATGGTACAAGAGCCCTAAAATAAAGGTTATTTTAAAACTTGGTCGATATAGGACCTTTAAGATAGAAAAGTGTTGTCACATATATTAACATTGTTTTAGTAAGAATAGTAACTAACTCTTTGATTATCTCTTTTGTACATTGCCATATAAACCTTAATAAAATACTTTACCCTCAGAGCTCAGTGGCACACCATATAAAAAAAATACTTCTCAAGGCTTCCTTTTCTTGTGTTAGTTTCTTTTTTAAATTTTCCAGATGCTGGATATTTTATTCATACCACGAAGCTATTTATGATTTCAAACAACATTCTGTCTTGGGAATTTTTCTCCTGATGGCTAAGTGTTTCTGCATCTTAAGTTTTAACTCACTTCAGCATTACAAAGGAGGGACACTTAGCTGTGTAGCCCCCTTTCCTTTTACCATCTTTCTCTTTCAAGTGGACAACAAAAGCTGGCTGCTGCCTCAGAACACTGAGCACTCTACGGCAAGCATTTATCTACTACCTATTCATCCTTCCCAAATTCAGCAGCAGCAGCAGCAGCAGCAGCCAGCAGCACAGCAGCAGCAGCAGGAGCAGCAGGCAGCAGCAGCAGCAGCAGCAGCAGCAGCAGCAGCAGGAGCAGCAGCAAAAACAGAACATTCATGAAAAACCATGTCTAATCCCAGAAGCAGAGAGGAACAAGTTGTGGAACTTTGCGTTGAGAGCATCAGCTTCATTAACAAAGGAAGCTTCTATTTCAGGCCTGTGTCAGCACTGCTCAAAAGATTGGAACCTCTCTAGTCTCTTGCTCAACAATCTGACAATAATCTGCTGAGGTTTCATATTGGATTTGAAACTGGAATGTCATGCTTCCTCCCTTCTGTACAATTCCTACTCCTTACTTTATTTACCTGGAGCTGGACCTTCCCCACCCCAAATGCCCCAGTACAATGCCATTGCTCATATCAACTACCTAACATAGATATTAGGATCAAGACCAGCAAGCAACCATTACTGAAAACCAACACTTCCCAGTGTGAACTACTTACTGTTCCTTTCTACAGTGAGGCAGTGTGCATTTCCTAAGCTTTTCTGACCTGGCCTATCGGGAGCTTCAGACAATGCATTACTAAAGCTCCTGAGTAGCTCTTTTGTACTCTGGGCAGTGCTGCTTCCTCTCTGATGACCTAGAACAACAGCCATGGCTACCAGGAGCCTTCCTTTCATTGAGCCCCTTCACTCCTCATCTCACTCTCATACAAAATCTGTGGAATTATCTACTTGGAAGATGCCCTATTTTCTCCAGCATTACATTTCCAGCTTTGCTATTTCTGCACGTTTTATCTAAGAAATAAAGTTGACATACTTACAATCTATTCTAGGGCTGGATTTATTAGGATTTAAAGCAATAAGATTTTTCTTTTCATTGCTTTCTAAACAATATGATAACAGTATCAGAGTAAGTGAGCCCTATAAAATCATGTTTTCTTAACAATACAAATAAAGCCTTTTTAGGTTTTTAGATATTTTGTAATCAACTTCATTTGTGACTAATTGATTTAGGGACATTCTTTGAACTATATCTAAGTTTCAAATTTTAAAACAATTAATTTCTCATTTTATCTCAAAGTTTCTCATGAGAAATAAAATTCTTGGATAGAAAGTATAGAAAGTATTAACTTTACCATTCTAAAGGGTCATACAATATGTGACCTGAAATAGCTACTAAAGATACTTAACTAAATTTCAAAGCTGGCACAGATTCAGAGTCAGCAGCTTGTAGAGGGTATCAGTAGTCTACTATTCAAAAGTCTCTGGGATAGCTGATGTAAGAAGTTGTGGGACACACCTGGACAAACTGCCCAAGAGGCTGTGATTGTCCGGGGCAGTCAAAGCAAGGTAGTTGTAGTTTGGGGCAGGAGGCAAGTTTGAAAGGGAGGGAAATATTTTGAGAGCTTAATTCTGTGGCCAGCTTCTGTGTTTTTGTTGGAGTCCCAGGGAGAGCAGAAAAGGATACAATAGAAGTAGAAGCTTATGTGTATTGAATCTACACCAACCCTCATTAACATATAAAATGCAATTTTTGTTTCAGTTAAAATAAAAGAAAACGTGGAAGAAAAAGAGACAGTAGCATGGACCCCTTGCAGAGCTCATTAGTTGGAGAAAATATGACAGAGTAAATGGAAAGACACAGAGTAAGGGCAAAGTGAAAGCACAGGTCAGAAAACCTACTTCTGTGCCAGAGGCACCTGTACACATGACACAATCCAGCTGTAGCCTTCTCAGAGGTGGGACATTGTAAAACGGTCTGGCTGAGGATGTTTTGTTGTTCTGAAACTCTTTGAGATTTTCCAAATTAAGAAAACAAATTCAATACCACTTTGAGGGTACAAAGCAATGTCTTCTGGAAGTTGGGTGAGAATTTTCTTTGATGGCAGCCGGGGAAAGGAAATATATGGATGGGTTTGAATTCCTACATTTGGATGAATAAAGAGTTGAGAAAATTTGGGGATATGGAGCCTGACCCAGCTAACTCCTGGCACCAGACAAAACTTCTAGTAGAGGGATTAGGACACCAACCCCACCACAAAATCTTTGACCTACAATTTGTCCTGCCTAAAAACTGTGCTGAGGTGAAAGTCATAGAGAAATTGTGGGAGTGGACAAGCACCGACTGGTTTAGCTGGAGACCCATGCCAGAAGAAGACGCCTATGCCTAACACTGCCTGGCCCAGAGACCTAGGATAAACACAAACATGAATGGTTAAAAAAAGTCAACAAAATTATTCCTAACGATATTTTGCTATACCTCTAGACCAGAGCCTAACATAATCATTAGTAAGTCAGCTAAAAAGTAAACATTAGGAAAAGAGTTGGAAAAATGCAATGTACATGTTAAACTATTGAGCATAGCATTTCCATGCATGAGTAATCGCTTAACCAAAGTGGTGTTCAAAATACACTTTAATTGACTTTTTGAACATTTAATACAACTTATCTTATTCGTATTCACCCTTCTTTCCTTCCCCCATACTTATCCTCGCACCCACAGATAAATATAGCTATCGCCTCCCATCAAAAAACAAATAACGAACCAAAAAACCTTTGATTTGCAGCAGTTGGAGACCAGAAGAGAAATCCACAACTGCTCAAATGCAGAGAACAGCTGACTGTCTGGTACCTGTCCTCAGTGATCTTTTATCAAGCTTAGTGTTTGCCAGAGATACAGTATAATAGATTTTATGTTAGAAAAACTCAAATCTTTTGACATTATTTATATACATGATTATTATCTTGAGCAAATATAACTCTTTGAGTTATTTTATAAAACTTGATTGGGAGTTTGGCTTTCGACAAACAAATGGTGAGGCAGATTAGCTGTAGATCTTCCCTTTCTCCTCTTCTGCAGTTAAAATATGGTATATGAGCAATTTTTATATAGTCCCATCTGACTTGTGAATGCTGAAATTGAGAACATGAAATGAAAATGAACTAGGAAACTGTAACAGCATTCCTAATCCTTATATATCATCATATGCTTCTGAAGGAATCTTCATTTATAAAAATACATGTAACTCTTACCATAAATCATTGTGGTTAAATGTATTTCGGTGTTCCTGAGGGTTAAGTTTATCAGAGATTGGTAGATTGTGTAGCCCAAAGTATGGAGAAAAAATCTCTCTCTCAAACTAGCTCTAGATCTTAGTAAAGGCCCTGCCTTTATTCATTGTATTATAATTCAGTTGAAATCCACCCATCTATCCACAAAGCCATTTAGCCTCCCATGAATTTCTCTAGCTATCTATCCTTTCAGTATATATATTCACAAAAGATGGATGATTAGAAGATGATCTGTCACATTCTGCAAACACTGACATAAACAAGACTCAATATTGTCTTCAAAGAGTCTAGACAAAGAGTCTAGTGGTGGGTAGAAATGATAAGGTCATATAAACCAAATAAATTATGTCCTACTTGAGGTGAGTTTATGGCAATACAGAGTTTGTTTCTTGTAGATTATTCTTTTTACTGCCCCACTACATGAAGATGCTGAAAATCTCTCTACTACATCTACTACATCAGTTATTTCTTAGGTGTCTATGAGACTTCTTTCATCAAAAACATGCAGGGAGTGTATATGTCTTAGAAAATGGTTTCTCAGATGTGGTAAGGAATAGATGAACTTTCCTTGCTGTCTATCCACAAGCAACTTACTGTTGACTGAGTTTGCTAGGTGACAATAGCACAATCATAACTTCTTAGGAGAGGTGGCAAACAGACACTATCTAAATGCCTAATAGATAATTCTGCAGATTCTTTGTCAGCTGTCAAACTGCTCCCCGCTGCTAGTAGCAGCCAGTGTTCACTGGGCAGAGAACTCCGAGTCTCCCCATGCTGTTTCTGCCTCCTGTGATTTCCTTTATTAGCGCCTGCATGTGGCAGAATCAGCATTTTCTCTACAGGCAGAGAATCCAGGTCATCTTATGTTTTTCAGAAGCTATTGACCCAGGTCAGAACGCAGAGTCATGATGACATTTTCAGATGGCCATGAATGTTGTCTTGGTACATTCTTGAAGTTGCAAGGAACCCAGTGGATATAAAATTTATAACTCAGTATATTTAGTCAAATAAGGAAAGTAAAATTGTATTGCTTAAGATTTAATTGTATTTAGTGTGTGTGTGTATGTGTGTGTGTGTGTGTGTGTAAAACAGGTCACAGGTTTGTAAGGACAGCCCACCAGCCTTGAGTCAGTACAGAATACACCCAGACATCAAAATCTCAGAACAAAGGAGTTTTATTACCTTAGAGGAATAAGCAACTGGGGCAGCTGCAAAAGCAGACAGAAAGTGGCAATAATAAGCACAAGCAGGTGTTTTGTTTTTGTAGGATTGGGTTTTTAGGAGAAAAAAGTGGGAGTAAGTTGATAAATCCTGATTCAACACATTAACCAAATAAAAGGCTTTTGATTTTTGAACCTTGGTGTTTAATCTCAGGCATGTGTCAGTGACAAAATAAGGGAATGGACTTTGGGGGGCTAGCTTTAGGAATGTCATCTAATGGTTTTTCTTAGAGAAGAGGGAAGACATGTTGGTGCCAGGTTTGCCATGTTCCGGCTTGCTAGAGCCCTTCAAGTACAACTTTCAGGAATCAGATATCTTTTCTCTTCATGTGAGTTCAAGGGATCAAACTCAGGTTATCAGTTTAGATGGCAAGAACCTTTACTTTCTGAACCATTTTGACACAATCTGTAATCTTTTCTCTGTACTGTCTATTTAGCAACACACACACACACACACACACACACACACACACACACACACACACACACACTCATGCATGCACGAACACAAACATACACCCTATCAATAAGGTCTCTAAGTATTTTTGTTGACAATACTCATATCAAGAAAAGGGTTTTCTTTCTCTTTTTTTTGTTTGTTTGCTTGCTTGCTTTTTCCTTATATTTCTGTTTTTTTTTTTTTTTAATGGAAGTACTGCACTAAATGATAATTGTGATGAATCCAATTCCAAAGAACTTAAAAACATAGTCATTGGAGCGCCTGTGTGTGGCAGTATTAATCTGATATTGTGTTATATCTGTACCAGAATTTAGAGAGAATAGTGCTAAATTACTACGTTATGTGCTAAGTCAATGCAGTTAATGAAAACATGGACTTTTCAGAGTTGAAATGTCCTTTGTATGTAAAACATGTAATTGAGTTGAGAATGAGAAGTATTTAAAGGGTAAAACATTGATTAAACATTTTAATGTCACATGTAAATATAAGTTTTAACTGGCTATATTACTCAGATTGTTGTCATAATAGTGAAATATGAGAAACTATTACTAAGTGAGATCTAACTCATCTAGCTGTTGATTTGGGGGTTCAATGGCATTTGTCTGTAATCTTTGTGAGGGCCGTGGAGGATGGTGGGCAGCAGTGATGGGTGTGTCAGGGCACAAGTGTCCAGAGCTCGACTCAGAAATGTGAGGAGCATCAGAATTTATTTGTGGCCTTATTTTAATAGCTATAAGAACTCTACAGCGGGCGTGGTGGCGCACGCTTAATCCCAGCACTTGGAGGCAGAGGCAGGTGGATTTCTGAGTTCGAGGCAGCTGGTTACAGAGTGAATTCCAGGACAGCCGGCTACACAGAGAAACCTGTCTGAAAAAACCAAAAAAAAACCAAAAAAAAAAAAAAAAAAAAAGAACTCCTTACTATGTCTCACTTATTAAAGGGTCCACAGTGCTTCTAATATCCCTGCATTTAGACTAATATTCAGTGATACTCATTGCTTAGAACACTCAACTAAATTCTGTTATTCTTTGTACATATAGCTCTGTACGTAAGTAGGCTCCTTAAACGTGGCCTTTATGTTTAGAGGACTTAAAGAGCACAAGCCATTTTCTAATATGAGAAAGAGGCTCACTTGCAAATCTAATCTGTAAAGTGTGAAGCTGAAGTACTTGTTTGTTTTCTGTAATAACCTCGCTGGACACACTCATGATCTGGCTAATAATAGGCCAAGTCAACTAATATAGTATAGATGATATCAACTATTATTTCTTGAAATACTACACAGATATTGCTAATATAATAATTATTTCATTATATTCAAACTAAAATAATGGCAATATGAAGTAAGAAATCTTATTTTATTTGCTGTATTATTGATAAGTACAATTAGCTTTGAAATGTATTAAGTATAATTAGCCTTCACTATCAATAAGCATATTTTGAAGTTCATGTTTTGTAGGGTACTATGTTCTTAAGGAAAATTTAAAATATTTCTATTAAGAAATAGAATATTCTAATAAGAAAAAAGATTTCTTAAGCAGTTACCTATTCTAAAGAACTTTCCTTGAAATAACCCATACATCCTTATTAAGAAGGTCTTGCTATGAGAATATGCAAAGGGTGAGGTAAATAGCCTTTATTGATGTGACAAAATATGCTAAATCAGATATTCTGTCCAGTATGTTATAATTTGAATGTTGGTGATACCTGAGTACCTGTGTACTGTGGCATGATATACACCAACAAGAAAAGTATTCCAAGATTTAAAACTCTGAAATAAACTTTAATGATACAGCGAAGTTAGAAAACCACTATTTTATGAAGGTTGCTATTCCAGTCTGGACTGGCTTGTCAGTCTTCCAGGTTGCTGTTTTGTTTTTTTTTTTTTCATAGATCTATTTTATTCATATAGTTAGTGGCTACAATAATTTATAGTTATTTCTAATTAGGTATCTGTATTTTTATTGGATATTTTATTTACATTTCAGATATCCTTTCCCCATTTCCCCCCACCCAGAAACCCCCATCCCATCCCCCCTCCTTCTGCTTCTATGAGGATGTGCCCCCCACCCACTCCCACCTCCCTGCCCTGGAATTTCCCCACGCTGGGACATTCAGCCTTCACTGGACCAAGGATCTCCTCTCCCACCTATGTCTGATAAGGTCATCCTCCCCTACATATACAGCTGGAGCCATGGGTCCCTCCCTATGTGCTCCCAGGCTGGTGGTTTAAATACTGGGAGCTCTGGTTGGTTGGTATTGTTGCTCTCCCCATGGGGCCACAAACTCTTTCAGTTCCTTCAATCTTCTCTCTAACTCCTCCACTAGGAATCCATGGTCAGTTCAATGGTTAGCTGTGAGCATCCACCTCTGAATATGTCAGACTCTGGTAGACCTCTAAGCAGACAGCTATATCAGGCTCTTGTCAGCATGCACTTCCTGGCATCCACATCAGCATCTACCTTTGGTGACTGCACGCGGATGGACACCCAGGTGGAACAGTCTTGAAATGGCCCCTCATTCTGTTTCTGTTCCACACTTTGTCTCCATATTTGCTCCCATGAGTATTTTGTTACTACTTCGAAGAAGGACCCCACACTTTGGTCTTCCTTCTTCATGAGTTTCATGTGGTCTGTGAGTTGTAGCTTGGGTATTGGGAGCTTTTGGGCTAATATCCAATTATCAGTGAGTGCATACCATGTGTGTTCTTTTGTGATTGGGTTACCTCACTCAGGATGATATTTTCTAGTTCCCTCCGTTTGCTTAAGTATTTCACGAATTTATTGTTTTTAATAGCTGAGTAATACTCCATTGTGTAAATGTACCACATTTTCTGTATCCATCCCTCTGTTGAAGGACATCTGGGTTCTTCTTAGCTTCTGGCTAATGTAAATCAGGCTGTTATGAACATAGTGGAGCATATGTCCTTGTTATATGTTGGAGCATCTTCTGGGTATCTGCCCAGGAGTGGTATAGCTGGGTCCTCAGGTAATGCTATGTCCAGTTTTCTGAGGAAGTGCCAGACTGATTTCCATAGTGGTTGCACCACTTGCAATCCCACCAACAATGGAGGAGTGTTCCTCTTTCTTCACATCCTCACCAGCATCTGCTATCACCTGAGTTTTTGATCTGACTGGTGTGATATGGACTCTCAGGGTTGTTTTGATTTGTATTTCCCTGATGACTAAGGATGTTGAACATTTCTTTAGGTGCTTCTCGGCCACTCGAGTTTCCTCAGTTGAGAATACTTTGTTTAGTTCTGTATCCCATTTTTAATAGGGTTATTTGATTGTCTGGAGTCTAATTTCTTGAGTTCTTTGTATATTTTGGATATTAGCCCTCTATCAGATATAGGATTGGTAAAGATCTTTTCTCAATCTGTTGATTGCCGTTTTGTCCTATTGACAGTGTCCTTTGCTTTACAGAAGAAGCTTTGCAATTTTATGAGGTCCCATTTGTCAATTCTTGATCTTAGAGCATAAGCCATTGTTGTCCTGTTCAGGAACTTTTCCCCTGTGCCTAGGTATTCGAGGTTCTTCCCCACCTTCACTTCTATTAGTTTCAGTGTATCTGGTTTTATGTGAAGATCCTTTATCCGCTTAGACTTGTGCTTTGTACAGGGATATAAAAATGAATCGATTTGCATTCTTCTGCATGCTGACCTCCAGTTGAACCAGTACCATTTGTTGAAAATGCTGTCCTTTTTCCACTGGACAGTGTTTTAAGTGGTCTTCATATGTCATTACTGGAGCAAGGTGGAATGCTTCTTCATGCTCCAATGAAACTGAGGAGAAAAAGTTAGCAACTTAAATGGAAGAACTCAGTTTCCACAGACTGTTATGGCGTTCTATAGTAAACAGGAACCTTCACTGTTACGATGCACTAGCTAATGTTGCAGACATAGCAGTAGTTAAGCCTCCCAAATCAAAGACTGAGTTTCATTTTTATCAAGAATCTAGGTGCAATATTATGAGTCACAATCCACCAATGAAACCACCAATGAACGTAAGGCAGGGAAAAGCCAATGAGGCTCTGTACAAAGAACTACAGGCATCTGAGTAAACCAGGGAACAGAAGAGGTAATCCAGTGACAAACAGTCATTTGGGAACACACACATAAAAGTAACATTGTAGGGGCCCAATAAGTTACATTTAGGGATATATATGCATATAGAGATGCAAATATCATGCAATAACAACTGATAAGAAGAGTCCTTGAATTTGAAAGAGAGCTGAGAAGGGTATAGGGGAGAGATTGAGCGTTTGAAAGGAGGGAATGGATAGGAGAAATATTGTCATCATATTACAATCTCAAAAAGTAAACTAAAGTAAATAAACAAATTAAAAACGTAACTTAGACCATTAGTTCACAGATTAATCCATTGAAAAAGGTTACAAGTGAAGGATTGGTGTCAAATTTGGTAAATATAAGATTTATTTAGATTGAGTTTTTAAAAGACTAAAAATGAGTAACCCGAGTCTCAAGTATGGCATTGAAATTTCTTTGAATATTTTATTAATATACTTGTATTAACCTTGTTTCTCTAGCACAAAAGCAACTAGAATAAGAAACTGGACAATGAGTCAGGAGCTCATTCCAAGGAGAGGCTTCACCTCCTCCTGCCATTGTTAGTTGCCTGTAGTTTTTTGTGTAGGGTAGAGCCATGCAAAATAGTCCCTTTTGCATCAATGTCCATTGATACTGTCATTGTTGTGGTCAACTAAACACTATAAATGCGAACAACAGAAAATGGAGGTTGCATTTATGTATGTGTGTGCACATGTCCATATCATGTTAATAATCAAAGAAAAAGAGGGTATTGACTTGAAAGTCAGGAGACGTGGGAAGGGTTACAGGCAGAGTATTTGAGAGGGCTTGAAGGGGCTGGAGAGATGTCTCAGCCGTTAAAGGCTAGGCTCACAACCAAAAATATAAGAGGGCTTGAAGGAGGTAAAGTGAAGGGGAGAGTTATGTAATTTCATTTTTGTTAAAAATGTTTTAGAAAGAAATTATAGAGATCATTTAGAAATACATTTTTTTTCTACAATAGCATGAATGTTGGTTCAATTTAGGTAAATTACCCATTCACTTTTCGAATTTGAAATCATAAAGATTGACACAGAAATGTTCATTCAACTTGTCAATATGAACATGTAGGGGGTGGACTCTTTGTGTATGGACAAATATAAGGTAAAAATTCTGTGTAATTGTGAGAATCTATGTTATTGACTTATGTGATTCTTTTAGTTGGTGCATCAAATTGCTTTTTGCTATGGTTTTTCCAATTGCACTTACATTTATTGAAGTGTAATATAGTTGTTGAATTTAATAAGATGTATTTGGTTCTGGTCTGTATGTCTTAATTTAATTTTTAATATTTATATGATTTTGTAAAATTTATTCATGTAAGAGTGATTGTAAACTTTTTATGCCAGGTTATTTGGAAGGTAATGATGGAATATAAAAGAATCAGAGAAAATTATCATAAAAAAATAACACAAAAATTGAAAAAAGTTACAAACAGTAATTTGTAAAAAAAAAAAACCAAACCAAAATTCTAAGACACATATGAAGAGATACTTCAACTCATCAGTAATCAGATGATGGAAAACTTAAGTAATGGCAGGCTGTTTATATGCAGTATGAAGGCATTCTCTAAGAAAGCTTGGCCATACAAATTTTCAGTAAGGATATAGCTATTCTATAACCTTTAATAAGGCTAATGTGGAAAGCAATTTGACATCACTTGACAAAACATCATTGTTGCAGATTCACTGAGTTTTTGGGTAAAAGTCACAAAGAACATGCCACATGATTCCTAAGGAGATATGTGGGACATAGCATTTCTGTGTCTTGGACCCTCTTGACACGTATGTGCTCAGGCTCTTGGTCCTTCTGCTGCTTAACCACCCCATGGACACCTTCCTTACATATGGCTTATAGACACAAGTTCTGTTACTCAATCTGTGTGGTGGCTCAGTCCAGAGGTGAGAAGCAACTGGGTGTGGCCGTGCTTAAAGAGAAGTCCTTTCTGATTAGCCGAGTGATCTCGCCTGCACTCGGGCTACTTCCTCTGTTTCGTAAGACATTTCCTGTGTGTTTCCTATATGTTCATGCTTTGTGCTTATGTTCCAGTGTAACATATTTTTATGTATTTTGAGTACTAATTGATTTACTAATCCAAGATCTCTAGGCAGTAGCTGCTCTTGGAAATTTTTTTAGCTTGTAATACAGGTCTTGAAGCTTTTATTCTTAACATTGTATCTCTTTCATTTATTCTTCTAAATTATTCTCCAATGTCCATACTTAACTAAGCAATTTAACTTTTGGTCAATTAATTTTTGGTTTTTCCTAATTTCTTATTGTTTTTTAACTCTACTGACGCCTCTACAGACTTCTAGAACTATTTTGATGTGGATGGAACATTACTATTTTAAACAAATTTGTAACTTTTAACAGATATAAATGCCAACTTGTCCTGTGGCAAAATAATATAACATGCGATTCACATCTATGCACACAGAGGGTTGTGACATATAAGGTAGTTAGATATGGAAAGCACCTGGACAGTAGTGTGACCATGACAGGAAATCATTACCTCCTTAGCCCTAATTTCTCGTGAATCTACTGTTGTCTTAGCTTTTACTCTTCTCATGAAGTTGTTTCTGTTCCAGCCCCACTATGGTTCTTTTATTGTTCATATATTTTATCTCTTGTGGCTTAAACACACACAAAAGAGCAGTAGTAGAATGTTGCGGTTGCTCTCTATTCTGACACTGTATGAGCCTGAGATTGCTACACTTCAGTGAGAAAACACTGGAATAAAGGAGCTACAAGAGGAAACCATGCAGAACGACATATAAAGAAAACACTTTCATGCTGCAATACCCCTTCTCCAGGTCATCAGGCTGTAGCACAGCCTCCTGAAGGAACAGATGAAGAGAGAAATGAAAACTGTATTTTTCAGTTGTAGCAATATTACTGTTTTCTTTCAGAGGCTCCTAACCATAATTATCCCAGGGCCGCACACATGACAAACCATCACATAATGTGGTGGCTTTTCCTTTAAGGACATATTTTTAAAATTTCTTTGTTACGCTCTGATTTTTTTAAAGAGGTCAATAAAATAGCATTGCTTCTGTCTAATGAGAAGCTCTCCAATACGTGGTAGCCTACTTCAAAGCAAACCCACTTTTACTCAAATAAGTAAGTACAGGTAAATCCTTCCCTCCCATAAGCCACTTCTCTACTGTTCTTTTATTTTATTTTACCTTTTATTTTTCTTTTCAAAGAGAATCTTTCCTGAGAATAGACTCTGATAACACATCAACATGAAGAAAAAGCACATACCCTGGTGACGGAAGGTCTGTTCTTATCCCAGCCTATTGGGAAATACCCCATGACATGTCACTCTTCTCTGGAAAACTGAGACTAATTTAAAGATAAATTGTCCAGAGCTACTGTGAAGCAGAAGGTAAGATAAAGTTAATAGGAATAAGATTCAATTTATAAAAATCTGATTTACCCACAACTTTTCAGTGGTACCTTTATAACATTAAACAAGGAACATTTGTACTGAAGGGAACAACACATTTCTTAAGCATTCATTATGAAAAGAAAGAATATTGTGTGGACAGACAAGCTATCAGGCAATTACTCCACACCAACATGGCTGACATGATCAACTGCAACTGGTTAAAAGAAAATGTAATTAAATTCCTCAAGAACTAAGTTCACTTTCTCTTCTTATCTCAAGCCTGACTGAGCAGATAAATTGGCAGCTGGAATATTGTGAAGGAAAATAGGCTTGGGATACTTAAGAACATATGCCTTTTGGAAGAGCTGTGATGTCAGGTGTTATGCTTGAGTCCCTGTCAACATCTTCTGTTCACTAAGCATCCTTATTCTCCCATCTACAGGCAACCATGGGACTTTCTCAAGTACCAAGTTGGGATGGAAGAAAGGGCTTTAATATATTGAGTCATCCTCAATCTTAATCTATGTCCCGTAACAAATCTATCACTATTTTTAAGTATGGTGCTAAGCATGCCATGGGTGACGTTGTATCACAGAACTTACAAGTTATGCCTTAATGTCAATATTGACAAGTAAGAAAACAGAAAAATAGAAAGTTTTGTGTCTAGAACAAATCACAAAACAAACAAATATGACACTTGTAATTGACTGCAGACCATACTCAAGGACAAATTACTTTAATTTTTACATTGTGGAGGAAGAAAGACATTCGTGATCAAAGGTACACATAGGATACAGAGCGAACAAGATCCTATGTAAATCATGGATGTGGCAATATCTTCTGTGATTAACAATGAAGTCTGTATTAGGATTTTTAAAATAGTTTTCAAAATTTAGGAAAACCAAACAAAAATAAACAGAACTTAGAATTAATATTAATTTTAGATAAATAATGCTTTTCTTTTTAAAAATAATTACTTTAAAGAATTCATCCAAAGAAATATTGGAGCTGGGCATGGTGGTGCATGGCTTTAATTGCAGTACTCAGGAGGCAGAGAGAGGTGGAGTTCTGTGAGTTCAATGGCAGTCTGGTCTATGTAGTGAGTTCTTGGAGGGCCAGGTCTATGTAAGGAGACCTCTTCTCAAAAACTAAAACTATGGCACGCTTTTCCAACAAAACAAAATAAACAAAAACAACAATTTCCCCCAAAAAACAAAAAAAAAAATCTCTTCAAGCCAAAAATCAATGAAGTGTTGGAAAAACAGACTAAAAATATTAAGTGTGGTCTGAAATGCCCCCAGACTGAATCCCCTCAATGTATTAGGCAATCATGTTTTTTGATATATCTTTATTTGTGCTTTAATTCATGAGAATTTACCACATTTGAAGAGCAGTTTGAATATTTGGAATGAAGGTAGCATAAAGATTGACAATCTATTATTGTCTTTTCTTTTTCCAGAGCCAGTAGAGAAGGTATAAGTCAATTTCAGGCATTGGTTTTAATCCACCACTGTACCTAGTGGTTCGGATTAACAATGAGGTCTTCTAACAACGAATTAACAAGAAACATCTGGATGCACAAAATTAATTTTGCCCCATTTTCTACTTCAGTGGAATCAACTCTTTTTTTTTTTTTTAAAAAAAACTTGTAAACTATAAGCTTGTATTTGCAGAAAGCCATATATTTGTTAATGTTTCCTATGGATAAACTTGGATGATAACTGAAGCATCTTTGAAGCCAATAAGCCAATAATGGCAGTAAATATTTTTAGATTAAGCTTTTGTTAATCTGACTGTTCTATTGGAAGCATTTCTCAGAATTGGGCTTATAATTTTGTATCTAAGAACATCTCTTAGTTTTAATTTTTACTACCATGAGGGCATATTTACTCCTGTACTCCTATAAAGCAAATGTAGTATAAGTAAGAAAACAGAAAGTTTTATTTAAAATATTAAATTCCTCCACCATATCACAAGGACACATGCTTCACTATGTTCATAGTAGCTTTATTCATAATACCCAGAAACTGGAAACAACCGAGATGCCCCTCAACTGAAGAAGAATGAATACAGAAAATGTGATTTATTTATGCAATGGAATATTATGCAGTGATTAAAAACAAGGACATCATTAATTTTGCAGGCAAATGGATGGAACTACAAATTATCATCTTGAGTGAGATAACCCAGACTCAAAAGGACATGCATGGTATGTACTCACTGATTAGTAGATATTAGCCATAAAGCACAGAATACCCATGAAACACTCCACAGACCCAAAGAAATTAAATAAGAAGGAAAACCCAATGGAGGATGTTGAATCACACTAAGAAGAGAGAACAAAATAATCATACAAGGCAGAGGGAGAGAGGAAAAGTGGGTGAAAGAGGAGATGGGAAAGGGAATTGGGGGCAGGTGTGGGAAGAGATAGGAGGGAGACTCAGAGGACCAAGAGAGTGAATGGAAATCTGCAGCTGCTGGGGTGGGAGTGGGGTGGAGGGAATCTTTATGAAGTCCCAGAGACATGAGATAGGAAAGGTTTCCAGGAGTCAATGCCCGTGACCCTAGCCGAGATGCCTAACAGTGGGCACATGAAATCTGAAGAGGGCCACCTCCTGTAGCCAGGCAGGACCCTCAATGGAGAGATAAGGACACCAACACACCCACAAAGCTTTTGACTCAAATTTTTTTCTGTCAAAAAAAAAAAAAAAGCAGGAACAAAGATGGAGCAGAGATTGAAGGAATGGCCAACCAATTACCGGCCAAACTTGAAACCCATCCCACGGGCAAGGACAGATCCCTGGTATTATTAATGACACCCCATTTATTCTTACAGACCAGAGCTTAGTGTAACTGGCCTCTGAGAGGCTCTACCCAGCAGCTATCTGAAACAGATGGAGATACCCACAGCCAAACCTTAGATGGAGGTCAGGGACTCTTATGGAAGAATTGAGGGAAGAAGGATTGAAGGCCCTGAAGAGGATAGGGACTCCACAGGATGACCAACAGAGTCAACCAACTAACCTGGACCTCTGGGAGCTCTCAGAAACGGAGCCACCAACCAATGAACACACACAGGCTGAAATGAGGCCCGGCACATATGCAGCAGATGTGCAGCTCAGTCTCCGTGTGCGTCCCACAACAACTGGAGTGGAGGTTGTAGCCTGACTGCGGAATGGAATCTGTTCCCCAACAGGGATGCCTTGTCTGGCCTCTGTGGGAGAGGATGTGCAGAATCCATGATGGGGGAATACCCACGCAGGGCCCCACCCTCTCAGGAAAAGGGGAGGGATGATGGGTGAGGGACTCAGTGAGGGGGCACAGGGAGGGGGAACTGCTTTAATGCAAATTAATTAATTAATTGATAAAATATAAAATATTATATTATCATTGTTTAGGAAATTTCTTCATAAAGTCACTAATCTCTTCTCCATTTGCGATCCCTCCCTGTTTAGAAGAGGTAAGGTGCTGCAGAGTGCACCTCGGCGTCTCAAGCAACAGAAGGTTAGTATGTCTGTGGAGAGAAAAACAAGTAATTTTGGAGACTTGTAATTACTTTACAAAATGTTTCCAAGTTGTACTTCACCTCTGTCTGTTAATTATTAAAATCAGCTGCTTTGCCCCGAGACAAGAATAGCTCATTTCCAATTTCCATTTGCTCTGCTTCAGCCTACTTTCTGAGGTTCCTCGTTAATGTGTGAAAATAACCTGTCATATTTTCTTTTTTTTTTTTTTTTTTGGAGTGCAATTAAACCTCTTACTTGTACCAACACAAAATTGCCAAACAGAAATATTCTGTATGTGTTCTTTGTTTGTCTCATTGCTGTAACAAAATACTTTTCAAAAGCAACTTAGGAGAGAAAGTCTTCTTTATGTGCATGGTAGGAAAATAAAAGGTGGTAGGAGTGTGAGACAGGTTGTCACATCATTTTCACACGGAGCAAACAGAGAGGTGATTGCAGGTGCTCAGATGGATTTTATTTTACCCCTTTATTTTGTCTGGGACCCCAATATATGGCATGGTGCTGCTCACACCTAATATGGCTCTTCTATCCTCAATTAAACCTCTCTGGAAATGGTCTCAAACAAACACACAGAAGTGTGTCTCCTAGGCCATTTCAAATCCAACCAGGTTTATAATGAAGATTAATCACCGCTCTGCAAATGTGCAGCCAGAAATTCATAAATTTTATATCCAGTGATTATCTTCTTTGCCCATTATTCTTGATAGACTGTGAAATGGACTCAGCAGAAATCTAAACCAAATGAAGTGGTTCCTTGAGAAAGACATTTGGAAAATAAGACTTTAAAATAAAGTACAAAATAAAATATAAGCACATAATATGTTTCTCTTTAATTTGAATGTTAAAAACATGATACCTCACCTGTACATTATATGTATTTTCATAGAGCATTAACAAAATTTTTATTAGAATTTAATGTTGCTATCTGACTTTCTCACTTTGATGAGAGATCCCAGAAGAGTGTTTGAGAAACCTTCCTTACAAAAGACAGAACCTTGCCCCGCCTCAATATACAATACTTGTCATGTCCAGTAGGTTATCAACGGTCATTTCTAATTCTAATGAAGTTGTCCTGGAAGGAGGTTAATTGCATGGCTCTAGCTCTTGATGCCCTTATTATGTAGGTCTGGATTCTGCCATACACACTCTGTGTAAGTTTATGAGAATCATTTAAGCTTTACAAGTCAAATGAGGATGGTAATTCATCCTTGGTATTAACAACTCAGATTCTTTTTCCACCTGTGTGACTTGGTTTAGTGGGCTTCACGTAGCACTCCAGAGAAGTACAGAATTCAGGAAATTTAATTCCAGATGCATGGACTCAGAGTAATCTTCTCAAACCAGAGTACATTGGGACCTGGGGAAACATCACATGAAATCATGTTCACTGGATAGCTTTTATGGAGCTCATTACCAAATGGGAACATTAGGCAGGAATCTGGCAGAGAAAATGTAATCAGGATTTATAATTAAGTGAGAAGAGAATTTATAAACTTGATTATAATTGTAGGGTTTCTAGGCCCTTCTCCAAATATCAGCCACATGTACTACAAATATAAAGCAATACTAAGAATTCTTTCATTAGGATTTCTGTAGCAGTTGCAGGATCTCTAACACATTTAATCTCAGACTGGAAAAATACAATCATTCAGAAGAAAGTTTAGCTAAATAATATTTCTTGTACATAGAGTCTAAGAACATTTAAAGTAATTGATAGGACGCAAAATACCTCTGCAGCAAAAATTTCTTATTCTCTCAACCTGCTATCCTTAGATGGAGGATCTTTGAGACACGGTGTTGAAGCCAAGGCTTGCATATTTTAAATATCAATATTATCCTGGCAGAACTGAAAGTAGTCTCTGTCTATCTATTTGTCTGTCGTGTCTTCTGTCTGTGTTTCTGTCTATCTCTGTCTTTCTCTGTTTATTTTCTCTCTTTGTCTCTCTGTTTCTGTCTGTCTCAGTCTCTATCTCTCCTCTCTTTGGCTTTCAATATCTTATTTATTTTACAAATAGTTCCATTAAGAATTTACAATACACTTTTCTGTAACTACAAGAGATTAGGGCTTTATGTTGGAAGCATGCTTGCTGCTGAGATGGACAGGCTAGCAAGTTTTTGCTAACTGTTTGTGACCTTTTAAAAGATATTATAATCATATTTCTGACTATGTATTGTCCTTAAGTACCCCTATTGGGGTAACGCTCTCTGGGAGTTCTGTCCTATCTGAGTCGGTATCCTCACCTACAATTTTCAGCTAAAATCTAACATCCTGAGGTGCTAGGTGGCTGTTGTTAGGACTTAGAGGACTTAGTCTTCAGCCAAGCCTTCTCTACCTTACACCATACAACTCTAACATCCCAAGTCACTCCCTAGTCCATCAGCATGGTGCATCTACTGTTGCTTTAATGTTATCATCTCATGACTATCTTATGCCTCACAAATCAGTGTGAAGCCCCTTGCAGACAGTATGCTTAGAGGTGACCAATAAACATCATTGATGTATAATTGAAATAAGGGGTATAACGTTTCAAAGGTGTTTCCTATGTTCACATAAAAATTGGAGCATAAACAATTCTTGCACTGTAAACAAAATATGTCAGTCCCCTGCAAAAACCTCAGCTAAATAAATAGCTTTGTTTTAAATATTTGTTAAGTTCTATTTCGGACATACGTTATTGAAACAGGGTTTTGACTGCCCCTCCCCCAGGGCCACAACTGTCATTGAAAGGAATCTTTCCTGCTTGGCTGGCAGAGCTGTGATCTCAAGGGAACAAGCTAGCGAGGACCATGCAGACAACTGCAGTGTGTCACTCTTTTCAGATAGCATCCATACCTGACAGAGGGAATTTCATCATGTGTTACTTCTTGTTTCCTTTGGTTTGGTTGCTCAAATGTAGTGTTGAGAGCTCACCAATGCTGTTCTCAATGTTTTTCCTATCCTTCCAGGGTTTAATGGTGTCACAGTATTGATACTACTCATCTGTGAGCAGGGTTGTCCTTCCAGCTTCTAGTGTCTACCTCAATCTCTTCAGAGATGCACGGTTTTCATGGAAGAAATATTTCACAACATTGGTTTTGTTTATTCCTAGATATATTGTTATTTTTCTTTTGCTTTTGAGACTGTAGTAAAATTATGTCATTTTTCTGTTACCATTATACCTTCTAAAACCTCTCATATACCACTTCTCTTTCAAATCCATGGCCTATTATTAATTGTTCTTACATGCATAAATGTATGTACATATATTCCTAACTATAACCAGCTCAATCTGTATAATGTTACTTATAGACATGTTTTCAGTGTTGACATTTGTTTTGGAGAATCAATTGCTGTATTCTGCCCTGAAAATATCAATTTAAAAAAATGTATCTCAAATTACTCTTAGTTGGCTCCAACTTCTGAAATGAAATTCTTAACTTGTAAAGGAATATATTAACTTGGTGCTACTTCTTGTACTTGTGAGTCTGATGATTGAGTAAGATAACTCCTGAGGGAAAGTTAGCACCTTTACACTTTACCAGTTTTAAAGCACACATTCATTCTCACCATATATCTGTAATTCCTGGGATCTGAGTCTGGGATTTAGAGTGCATGTCAGGAGGTAATGGTAGTAGAACTGTTAATCTCCAACTCTTATACGCTAATGTCCCAACCCTATACACTAATGAAGCATCTCAGAGAAATTAGGCCAATAAACTATTAAGTTGCTCTTTGTCTACCCCTCTAGGCATATACTAGCAAGGAAAGTAACAGACATAAATTTATTCACCAAAGTACTAACACTGAAAACTTCTTGGTCAAATTTTTCTTGTTGCAGGAATTGTCGCACGCCTTTAATCCAGCACTTGGGAGGCAGAGGCAGGGGATTTCTGAGTTTGAGGCCAGCCTGGTCTACAGAGTGAGTTCCAGGACAGCCAGACTTACACAGAGAAACCTGTCTCGAAAAACAAAAAACAAAAACAAAAACAAAAAAAAAAACAAAAAACCCAAAAAAACCCCCCAAAAACCTTAATTTAAAATGGATCCGAGATTGTATACAAATACATAAAATCATGTGTGCACAGAACATGAAAGAAGAGGGGTGGGGCTGGGAAGGAAGGGAATGAACAGGCAGTGAGAAGGGAAAGGATGAAGAATGCAGAGGATTGATGCTGTGAACATGGCCGAAGTACATGATATACTTGAAAGAAGTTGTTTAATGAGACCCATCACTGTGTACAATCATGTATGCCAAAATGCCCTTACAGAAGATTTGATTGATCTGCATTTTGAATGTGGGATTCTAGACCATCTGCCAAGGACATATGGAGTCCCAAAGTCAATCTTTTACATTGAGAAACTGAAGGCTGGTAGACGGGCCCTGTGGTGATTCTTGCTTTTTTGCTATTAACCTGTTTCTATGCCATCGTACAGGACAGAAGAGACTAGGCAGATTCATGCCAGTGGTCTTGAAGCAGAGAACTGTCAGTGTGGGGACAATCTGACCATGTGACCATACTATAGTAGCTGAGAGTGGTGATGGTGGTGGCAGGCAGAAATCAGATTCAAAGGTGGGTAAGAAGGCATATAAGAAATATAAAGAGCTTCTACAAAGACAGACCTGAATTCAGTTTGCTCCCAGTGAGGAAACATTTCCTTCCTCCAGATTTGAGGATAGAAATCTCTACCCCTGCTTTGGTGAATGGTCTGTTGCCTTCCAGCAGCTACAGACAAGCTCTGGCCAAACAAAGTACTTTTCTGTTAAGTGGTGATCTGTAGTGTGCCAACCTGTTTGCCTTTCTCCTAGTACTTCCAGCCTTAGGACTCCATAATCGCCTTATGGCAGAGTTAATGCTGAGAGTCACATCTAATCATTGCTTTAACTAAATTTCCTCTACTTATAGTGTGATTTTTACCTCCACATTGGTCCTACAATGGACCACTATTAAATTGCTACTTTTCTATGAAATTATAGCTAACCATATGACTCTGGAATACATGATTTAATGAAACATAATGTCATTCTGTGCTTATTTTAGGAGTCGAGGTTTACATTATATGGATTTTAGCATAGGAAAGGAATCTTGTTTTGTATTTGATTACCATAAGTGTTCTTATGGTATTTTCTTCCATTTAATAAAGACTCCCTTTGACTTCATGTATATAGTAAAATTTTGCATCCCCATATGAAATGTAAGGCATATTATGTAATTCATAAGTCACCTTTAGGTAGGTGCTTGCTTCTTCCAGAGTCTCTTTTGGAATTTCCAAAGTGTCAGCTGTTGATTTTCTAAGTAAAATTCCCTTGTTGCTACTTATATTCTTTACATTTAAAATGCATTTATTCTGATTTTTAATGGTTTTGATTGGTCTGCTTTTACTGTAAATATCAAGAAGCCAAGGATGTAACTCACATACAGAGCACTTGCCTGCCTTTGATCCTCATCAGAAGGAGAAAAGGTTACTGAGTTCAGATTCCTTGGTTCCATTTTGTTTTTAGTCCTGATAAGTCTTATGTACGTTGAAATGTGTGCATATATTCTTTACACCTGAAGAGATCTACCTAGGGAGGAACTTGGTTGGATGTAAGAGGGAGAGTGGATTAGAACCAATTCTGTCTCTAGTGAAATGTGTATTCCAAATATGCTATGTTTAAAATGACTGATGCAAATAAATATATCTCAAGTCGTCAATATGTCCTTAAATTATTTCAACATGAGTCTTGTTTTTAAAACTTAATGTTTTAATTTCCGTTTTTATTGAAAATACTTCATTTTCTTATACAATGTACCTTGATTATAGTTTTTCTCCCTCGAATCTCAACTCCTCCCCTCCTCCTCTCTTCCTTTCCTCCAGATCCACTCCCTTTTTATTCTCATTTTAAAAGAATAGGTGTTTTAAATAGTCAAAATAAAATATAATAAAATGAAGCAAAAATTTCATATAGAAGTTGGATGGGGCAGCCCAATAGGAGAAGAAGAGCCCCAGGAGCAGGCAATAGAGCCAGAGAACCACTTCTTCTCAATGCCAGGAGTCAGAGAACAATACTAAGCGGATATTTATACATGCAGAGGACCTGATGTAGACCCATGTATGCCCTGTGCTTGCTGGTTCAGTCTTGTGAACTCATATGCACCTTTCTAAGTTGATTCAGAAGGCCATGTTCTGCTGGTGTCCCACATCTTCTTTGACTCCTACAATCTTTTTCCTCCTCTTTTGCAGAATTCCCTGAGCTCTATTGGGAGGATTTGACAGAGAATTCCAATTTAGAATGTGTTTCTATTGAAAAAGTATATACATACTTAGGGTAGAAAACATGATGTTTCAGAATCTGTACACACTATGGAATTGCTCAGTTCAACTAATTAGCATGTTAATTACTTTGCGTGTTTACCTGTTCTGTGATAACTCATTGTGTGTCATCAGTGACTTTCAAAGTACAATGGTTGTAGCTGTCATCATCAAATGATAGATGAGGTGAATTAAACATATTTATGCCATATAAATGAAATTTTGTGTTCCTTGATCAATAGTTTTTCAACTCTCTCTCTAGCCATCTCTTCTACTTCTGTGAATAAAACAGTTATAGCCAGGAGGAATAAGTGAGATCATGGATGGGCTTTTATGGGCTTTATTTCTTTCACGTAACATGATCACCTCCAGTGTCTTTCATGCCATGACAAATGACAGGACATCTATCCCTTGTGTTCGGTCACATGTTCTTTTATTGTACTGGTAAGTGTTTAGACCAATTCTTTATCTTGGCTATAGTGTACAGTGCTTCAGTGAACAGGAGAATGCAGGGATATGTTACTATTATTAATTTCATTTTTATTTTTTAGATATGAAGTAGCCAGTGGCATGGCCAGTGGAGAGTAGAACTGCTAATTTTAGCTTTGTGAGGAGCCTTGGTAGTTTTTCATATTGTTTTATTTCATTTTTGTAGCTCTTGTGAATGAAATAATTTTTTAAAATTTTGTACTTAAAACTATAAAGTCATGCCATCTGTAAACTGGGGAAATTGATAGTTGTATGGCTTTTCTTTCTCTTGGCTAATTGTCTGGCTAGCATTTCTGGTGTAGTCTTGAATACTGCTGTAAGAGTGAGCATCCTCATTGGGTCCTGGGAGCCTCTCATTTCCCTGGCATCTGGGACCCTCCAGTGGCTGTCCCTAGTTTTACTGCCTAAATGTACAGAGAAGGAGAGGTGGAACCTGTAGAGACCACCTCCAGTAGATAGGCACTGGCCCGGTTGAAGAATGGGGCCAACCACCTATCTCAAAGTTTTTCACCCAGAAATGTTCTTGTCCAAATGAAGAACAGGGACAAAAATGGAGCAGAGACTGTAGAAAGAGCCATCTGAGGATTGCCCCACCTAGGGATCCATCCTCTCTGCAGACACCAAACTGAAACTATTGCTGTTGCCAAGAGGTGCTTGCTGACAGGATGTGTGGCTTTTCCTTGAGAGGTTTGGTCAGCAACTGACCAATGCAGATTTGGATTCTTAGAGCCAACCCTCAGCCTGAGCTCAGGGACCCCGGTGCGGGATTTCATGGAAGGACTGGAGGAACTGAGGGTGTTGCAACTCCATAAGAAGAACAAATCTGCTGGCCTGACCAGCCAGTGCTCCCAGGGTCGAGACCAC
Organism: Mastomys natalensis; assembly: GCA_021653895.1. Lineage (NCBI taxonomy): Eukaryota > Metazoa > Chordata > Mammalia > Rodentia > Muridae > Mastomys > Mastomys natalensis. The sequence goes on from JAJTUV010000384.1 coordinate 294,526, forward strand.
CAACCAAGGAGTGTATAGGGAGGGATCTATGACTCTAGATAAATATGTAGCAAAGCATGACCTGGGCTGATATCAATGGGAGCTGAGTCCTGTGGAGGTTTGATGCCCCAGTATAGGGGAATACTGGAGCAGTGGGGTGGGAGAGGGTGAGTGGATGGGGGAGAACCCTCACAGAGGCAAAGGGGAGGGAGGAGAGGGAAGATGTAGGATGTAGGGTTTGTGAAGGGGTAACTAGAAAGTGGGATATCATTTGCTATGTAAACAAATTGAATGATTAATAATAAAAAATAGTGAGCATCCTATGCCTTGTTTCTAAACATGGAAGAAAAACTTCCCATGTTCACTTCTGAAAGTGACATCAAGCAGATTTGATGTGTATGTTTTGTTTTTTGTTTTTTGTTTTTTTGTTTTTGTAGTGAGAAATAATCCTTCTACTTGCTATTTTGTTTTTAATCACAGAATGATGTTGAATTTTATCAAATATCTATTCAACATATCTATTGAGGTGATGATATACATTTTGTATTTCAGTCTTCTAATGTAGTATATTCAAGACTTGTGTGTGTTGAGATATCTTTGCATCTTTTGCAGAATTTCTTATTGATTATCATAAATATCTCCAAACAATGTTTCTTAAAACTCTGTGTGATAGCTAATCTTGGTTGTCAACTGCATGTATCTGGAATAAACTAAAACTACTGAGCACTTTCGGGAGGGATTTTTCTTGATCAGATGATTTGAAGAAGGAAGATCCATCTGAAGTTTGTGTGGCGCCACCTGGTGGCAACCCAGATGACAAGCCTCGGCTTAGGAAGCTTTGCTCTTTGCTTGCTCTCACGCTTCTGCTGGTACAGTTATCTATCTGATGCCTTGCATTCCTCTACTGATATTAGAATCATCTTGTCAGAGTTCCAACATATACGAAGACCAGAAACTCTCCAGGAATCCTCCAAGCCTTTAGCATAAGACTGGAACTGCTGGGACATCCATCCTTAGACTTAGCAATGACTGGATTCTCAAACTCTCCTTGTGAGATAGCCATTGGTGACTTCTCAGATCCACATCCTGTAATGCAGTCTAACAAATCTCCCTTAAATTCATTTATTCACTCTATCAATTCTGTTTTTGTAGAGAATCTGGACTTATATACTCTTCTCCCATCTCCCATGTTCATGACTCCAAACAACCCCAACCTATATGCTCTTACCTTTTAATGCCACCACTGATGGTTACCTGAAATGCCAAGTGCTATAAGTGGTTATTTCTATACTGTATAATGTAATTTCTATACTGTTCATTCATAAAATGTTTTAGGACAGAAGGCATGGTATTTCAAAATTGTGTTTTGAAAGAGATCAATGAACTTTGTGTCAAGAATTTGTATTGGGTTGCAAAAAATAAAAGTAGAAGAAGTAGGGGAAAGTTGAGTGTCAGTTGATCCCTATAATTGTATTAGATAACCCTATAGGAAGCTGTGGTATTGGTTAGGATAGATCATTTTCTTTAGGAGAAATGAGGAGTAGGTTTTGTGTTCACACAGTGATGTTGAATATGCAAGTGAACATATCCTGTGAGGAGGCCTAAGGAAGTGAGGCTCCTTTCTTCTACTAAAGAAATCCTTGAAGAAAGTTTGATGATTTCCAATGAACTTTCAAAATTCCAGCATCTGGGAGAACAAGTCTTTTCTTCTCGAGAGGGACCTAGTCAGTCAACCAGTGTGCTCACCCCATACGATATCATTTGCCTACCAGAAAAAAATTTCAAATATCTTACTAATGGTTACTTATAGAGAATTTCAATAGCACATTATTATGGGCCCCTCTAGTGAAATTATACTTTGTTTGTGTCTTTTAAGGAATAGATGCAAAATAAAAGAGAATGCTTGGTGGTTAGGAGGAAATTAGTAAGAAATAGATGCAGATGAACTTTGGTTAGGTCTGAAGTCAATGGTCTCAGAGGTCATTAAGAAATACTACTTGTGCTCAAAGGTCTCAAAGGTTGTTAGAAGGCTGAGGAGAGGTAGATGGTAATAATCTTAATGTTGAAGTTTCTTTCAAGGATTCTCAGATGATTCCTGTGTTTTTGCAGCAACCCCCAACTACAGTTTTGTCAGGATTAGCAGCAGATAAATGTGTTTCCACACCATTATCATTAGCTGATGTGCTAATGGCATGTCCAAATGGCAAGCATGTCCGTTCATCTTCTTCCTCCATCTCTGAAACTTTTCTTTTCTTAAAAATATTCTAAGTTTCATGTTATAAAATATGCTATCCTCAGAATTCTCTTTCTCATGGATAACAACACACATCATATTCAATAGTTTTGCTGACAGACATTTTAGCTCAAATATAGACTATACATGGGAAGAGGGTCTAGTCCTGTTGTTAGCCATTCTTACTGACTAGAATTCTAGAATAGATGTTCAACCATGTTTATTGAATGAGTATTTGAGTCAATAAGCAAGACCTCTTTATACAGAGTTACTCTGTTTTTGTTTTTGCTGTTCCAGGAGAGTTAGGATTATTTTGCTAACAGGAATTAGCCTTTTCACAGCAGATATACCTATGTTGGAGCTTAATTCCAAAACAAACCAGGCATGCCTATTGTGTATGTGCTTTAGCTAGAAGCGGAGTGTCTTTGGGTAAAGGCCATTTACATATTTTAAAAGCAGAAGGAGCTTGTGAAGTTGAATCCTCCCTCCAGATTCTAATTCAATTAAGTACCAGACTGAAAGGAGCTGTATTTATAAGCTAATCAGGCCATCAATATTGCTAAGAATTTTAATCAGGCAGAGCAGCCATGTTGGCTAGAAGAACAGAAAGTGCCTGTGTCTGACCTTTACTTAATGGGAACACAATCACATTGCAGCAAACATGAGAGGAATAGCTCTTTGTGACATAAGATGGAGAGAAGCAGGGAACACAACAGACACCACAGATGTGAATGCAAAGGTTCTGAGACTCAATTGTAGGAAAAGACTGCAGAAAATATAAATGGTATTAAAGTAATAACCAAATATAAATGACACAGAAATTCCTGAGCCTATAGAAATGCTCAGAAACTACTCCACAGACTCTTATGGTCATGGCTGATAGCTTCACCAATAAGAATCAGCACATGTGGTCCTAGCTTAGAAATAAAGGCCTTTCTGATTTTGTAGGAACATTTACAAAGAAAGAAAATACGATAAGAGCTTTTAATGTTTTGTTTTCCACATTATATGACACCAATAAAACCTTGTGGCATTTAGATCTGTCTCTCTCTACATATGCAAATACATGCCTATACCAATGCCTCCTTATTATAAAATATTGGAGTTCCCACCTCTTGACTTTTAGTTATTAGTTAGTTGCATTCATTTCAGAACAGATGATCACAGATGGTTTTCATTTAACTTGTATGTCATCTCTTTAAAGTCACTTTTGGACCACATTATAGTACACCAGACCCTGTGATGGGGTTTAATATTTCAATCATAATTTATCAAGCAATATTGCTTCTGACCTCAAAGTGTACGCAGCCTTATAAATAAATGATTGTAGCATAATATGAGATGTGCTTCTTTGGGGTAATACAGTATGAATAGAAATAGTTACAAAAGTGCTTTGATTAATCCTGAAAGTCATGTGCTGGGGATGGAGAGATAACATTTGCTTTGTGAGTTAAAGGATAAGGCTTTACTAGGTTAAGATGCAAGGTCCTGAAGGGAGTTCCCAAGTGTTTGGCATAGGTGTTGGTATGGTTTGTTTGAGTGCCCCCAGAGTCCTTGTGAAGGGGTTTGGTCCCAAGGGTAACACTATTGAATGCTATTGTGTGACCCTATAGTAGGAGAACCTAGTAGGAAGTCCTTAGATCATTGGAAGTTGGTCACCAAAGACTGTTGAAGGATCCTGGACAGGTATTTTTACCTCTCTACTCCTGCTGAACTTGCAGACATTTTGCTGTGACGTGCACTCTCTTCTATTGTCCATACCTGCACTATGCTACTTGGATCATGAATGTCTAAAACTATGAACGAAATGGACTGTTTGTCTTTAGGGAGCTAGTTATCTTAGGCATTTCATTGTAGGAAAAGGAAGTTGACAAACACAAGGAGCCGGTGGAGTCAGATGGTAACACAAGTTTTAGGCAGAAAATGGCACATGTTTACAATACAGTTCTCACCCTGGTACAAATTAAAATCACAGGAGGAAGTATAACACAACTTTATTGCACTGAACAATCTCTTTCTTGTCCAGTTGGTCATTTTCCTCATTTGTGAAACATGAATTACTTGAAAGTTGTTCGTAAACTTTGATCTTCCCATATCCATTTATTCCCAACTAAACTTGGAACAGTGGTTTTTCTATAGTAAGTCCTGCTTTGAGTTGAGTTCCCATTTTTCATCTAGATAGCTACTCATAAACTCTTTTTACACAGAAATTCTGGAGCTGGCACTGAGTATGCATAGCATAAAACATACAGAGGAATTTGTCTCAGCAGAAAGCTCTGCAGTGTTTCATGATGGACAAGATTAAAAAACAGTAAGGCTTACCAGCCACAGCAGATTTTAATATAAAATCTAATTTTGTTTGGAAACAGAAGTCTTCTAGAAAGTTCCCTATTTTAAAATTCTGTTCATTGCCATTTTATTGCTTCTTTTGAACCCCATATTTTATATAAAAAGCCTTAAATTGCCCTGCAGTTTCTGCCAAGCCTAGTACTTTATAGGAATATACTTTAAACAATACAGAGGCAACTCTTGAATTCTTGACCTTGTCAGATGGATTAAGGAAATAGTGGGAGCTGAATTTGCAAGAGTGTAGAAGGGTTTTAGAACAGCCTTTGGAAAATGATATGACAACAGATCACCAGCCCTGTTCGTAAGTCTCCTTAAAAAGTTCTATCCATTTGTAAAAGTATCATCAGCAAGCACTATAGAATAATTAGAACTATTAATAAAGATACAAATTTACTCAGGACTGTATAGAGCAGAGGATTTCAACCTATGGGTCATGGCTCCTTTGGGGGTAAATGACCTTTTCACAGGCCATTCATGCTGGCACTGAGTATGCATAGCATAAAACATACAGAGGAATTTGTCTCAGCAGAAAGCTCTGCAGTGTTTCATGATGGACAAGATTAAATCACTTAAGACCATATGAAAACACAGATATTTACATTATGATTTATAACATTAGCAAAATTACAGTTGTGAAGTAACAATGAAAATAATTTTATGGTTGGGAACTATTCTGAGGTAGAAGTTGGACTATGTAGAAATTCCATGATATAGGGCCTTTTACCACTGGGCAAGTAGTGCAGTGTGAATAAAGCCCTTGCTTTGATATCCTGGAGGACCATCTAGAGCAATAGAACACCGAGTCTTTGAGGAAATTTATTCCTCTAGTTCTCATGTCATCTTTAACATATGCACTTTTGCTTTGCATTTCAATAAACATTTACACTAGAATGCATTTGTAAAAAAGTGGAACCAGGATTTCTGCACCTCATTCACAGCGGTCAAGAGCAAACCAAGTGTGAGAGGAATGTGTTCTTTATCATTTGTCTCTGTGCGACTTAACTTTACAAAGACAGTAAGAAGAGAAACTTTGAGGAATGCATGAGAACACTTAGTCTATTTGTTAAAAAAACAAAAAAAAAAACCTACTTTTCTTGTTGACCTGCTTAGTTATTATTTGTGGAATTATCTTAGAAATGTTCCCTTATCCGTTGGTACTTTTCTGTGCATTACATAAGTAAATGAATTATAACATATTGTATTGAAATAAAGTGGCAATTTATGTGTACCCATTTAATAAACATAGATTCACAGGAACATGGGATATCTGAAACATTAGTGATATCAGCCATGTAGTTGCTGTGACATGGGTCATGTTATCAATCAGGACTTCTTAATGCTAGCTAGCATCAGTTTGAAAATGAGGCATTACAAGAGAATCTAGCACCTGTATGCCTATATGACATTAGATTATAGAAGATAGAGTTCATTTACTTAAAGAACAGCAGGGAGAAAAGAGTACTAAATAAGGAGTGACTTTAAGAATTCCATATTACATTTATTAGTTTTTCTGTTTAAAAATTTCACCTAATAACCTCTTAAAACTCAAAATTACGGGAGAAATTTTACCCAGCACTTATTGTTTTTAATGTCACTATTTGCAAATGGAGTTTGATTATCTGTTTCCTCTAAAGGTGTCTACCAATTCCAAATAATCTGTGCTACATGACAGTGCTCAGATTTTATAGCACGTCACTATAAAATGTGCTATAAAATGTGGATGTGGATTTCTTAACTCCTCTTTTGTTTAATTATTACTGTTACACACACACACACACACCACCCCACACACACACACACACTTGCGTATGTGATTCACTGACTCTATTTAGTGTTGCACACATGTATATGTGTTTTAAGCTGACCACTTAGTATTGGAGAAACCATTAGCAGACTCATCTCTGGGGAAGACTCATCTCCATTTCTTAGCAGTCATTAATTGCCTGGAGCTCTTCATCTAGGAGTGGGGACTGGTGAGATTTCCCCTATCTCTATCGGCATGTCAACTGGTGCTGTCACTGTTCAAATCTTGTTGAGACAGCTGTAACGTGGAGTTTTTCTGGATGCAATGTCTTGTCTGATATAGCTTATGTCTTCATTACTTCTACAGTGTGCACATCTTTGCCTAGGGTAGATGCGTCTGCTGAGATGTCTAATCTGCAACAACCAACCAACCAACCAACCAACCAAACCAAACAAAACAAACCAGAAGCTATTTAAATCTCTTATAGTGTAAGCAGTTCTAAAACTTTCCTAAGTGGGTAGATTGGTGATTGCATACTATTAAAGAAGTGCTGCCTAAATTCTCACTTGGAGGATGGTATATAAATACACATTTCATTATATTGCTTACTTAACTGTAATGGAATCATTTTATTTTTCAAAGATAGTGAAATCTTTCTTTGTTTCTTTTAGATGCTCAGAGTAGAGTCAGTGAATAGTCATTTAAAAATCAACAAAATGGGTTTTGCTCCTGAAAGTTTAACTTTCCCAGCCCATCTGTGACTATATCTCACTTTTAAAACATGAATAAAGCATGCAAATCTTGAAGAGTGTTCAAATGCAAAAAAACAAAACAAAACAAATGACCCATGTACTTATGTTTTAACTTCTAAAGTATATTGATGTACGAAGTGTGCTGTATGTTAATTTACTGTATAAAACGTTCCATTAACTAATTTTACCTGACTGAATCATGTCACTAAAATTAAAGTTGTGTAAAGTGATGTTTTTTTTGACTATAGAAGACATCATAAAAGCCATAGAACACATATGTCTGGAAAATTTTTTTTACTGTTTACAGTAGAAGTAATGTCAACCAGAAGACAAATATATTTAATAGTAACCAGTGGTTGCTCTTGACATTCAGGCTCATGATTCTTTTTTTCCCAATAAACTAAATTCTGTAACATTTTCACTGATGTTAGCATATGCACTGTGAAGTGTACAACTCTTCAGTGTATAACTTGAAAGTTTCACATGTCTATGTAGCATAAAACACCAAAGAATTATGTCTCTGATATGTTTCTTGGATTCTTCCTTAATTAATGTTCTCATGTTGCTCAAAAATAAAACCAATACAGTGATTCTTTTGCTATTGGTGAGTTATGTCTTTTCTTGATACATAGATAAGTGGAATTTGTGACATATGCACCTAGTGGTTTGTGTGTGTGTTGGTTCATCATTATGTTAGTAAACTTAGTTAAATGGTTATATTTTTGTTTATCAAACATCATGTCCCAATACCTATACAGCACCAGGATTTATCTAGTTATATAAACTTATTTATTTAGTCCCTAGACAGAATGTATTTTCTCTGCATTTAAAGATTTTTTTTATCTGTTTGTAAATATTAATGTAAAACTGGATTGCAATAGTCCTAGATGAGGGAATTGAATTAGAGAGAGGAGAGGAGAAAGGGAGGGAGGGAGGAAAGGTGAGAGAGAGAGAGAGAGAGAGAGAGAGAGAGGGGAGAGAGAGAGAGAATAGGAAGAGGAGGAGGAAGGAGAAGTAAAAGGACAAAGGAAAGAGAACACATGATCAGATCGCAAAACTGACATAAGTCTAACAGGGATGCTTAACTTTGGTCGTTATAAGCAACCTGAGAACCTTCCTCATCCGTTACCTCCTCATCTTCCTCTTCTTCCTCCTCTTCGTTTTCTTCCATTTTGTCCAACTTATTCATATGTAGTGGCAGGATTTTCTATTTTGAAGCTGCTTTCATGAATATGTCCTCAGGGCAGAACCAAGAGTCAAGAGTTCTGCTCCTCAGCTATAATTGCCTGGAGAATCCCGAGTTGGCCATTCCTGTTCACAGATGCAGTGCTTTAATCACGCATGAAGCTATTCGTGGTTTTCGCTACCAGCAGTCACTTTAGAAGATCTTCTCATTTTCCTGGACGGCTTTGATATCCTCATCTCTCTTAGGCTTTTCACGTCCCATTGACATCAGCTTTGTTTGTTAGAAAGTTGAAATTACCTTAAGCTGATTACAACCTGACAGACTTCCAGCATTACTGCATGCTTACTTCTGGGCTACATTACTTGAAGAGAATTTCAGGTTTGGGGTTCACTAAAGAGACATAATTGAGTCTATTTGCTTTCAATTATATCTCTTGTGTGTTATTCGTTAATGCTAATATTTTTATTCAGCATAGAACTTCAGAGAGAGTTTTTTTTTTTAAATAACATCAACATTTAAATAGTTGGCATGTGCAAAGCCTAGCTGATTTTAAAATCAAAGTCTTTTCATTATTGTGACTCTATTTTAAAATAGTAGAGAACAAGTAACCAAAGGGTCAGGTCAATGTGCATTTAGAATTTTCAGTATTTAGAATTTTACATATTATTTGTATTCTCATTTTAGTCTCTTTGTGTTTAGTGCTTGGCTTACAATGGAAAAAGAACAAAATTGCCAGTGATGGATTTGACTGTATGAGTGGATTAGCATTTTCAATATTGGTTTGATCAGTAGAAAGAAAATACCAATTTAAACCTCTGTATACCATTCTTTAAGCCCAATTTTTGCTCTTTTATTAATATAAGTGTTCAATTACCACTGTATATAAATTCAAACTATAGTTTTGTCTTTGGATATCAAAACAAAGGTAAAAATGGTTATGTGGTTTTTCTTTCTTTTACATTCTAAGGTTAAGATATTGGAAATAGGATATACTAATATTTAATAAATATTGGATATGTCTCTAATATGTGTAATATGTACATATGTTTATATGAAATAACGTGATTTTCACCAGTATTTGAATGCTGAATAGCAGTTTTATTTAGGCTTTGAATATTCCTCCAATTTTGCCTTGAGCAGAATCTTTTACTTAAAAAACTTATCATATCATGTATTTGTCTTAGTCTAGGCTTTTAAATTATAAGGTTTCCATTTTACTAGTTAGAATATTAAAATTATATTAGATTTTCATCATCTGAAGCATTGAAGCTGTAATAACAAATGCAACACCGACGACTTTAACTGAAGCAAAGCAAAGAAAAGTCAGCAGGGTTTACAAGAAGAGAGATGGAGTCCATCTGCAAAGAGGACATTCATTCTAAAGGTCAATGTCACAGCAACGGACAGGAGGTTTGTTAAACTACCATGTTCTCAGTGTCAGTTTCTGGTGATTACCAGCCATGCTGGTAATAACAGCTGGGGGTGCTCTCTGACAAGGAGACATGAAACGCTGGCTTTTTTCTTCTATTAGCCTTGGAGTCTGAGATAATTTTTCCCCTCAATTTACTATGATAGCATTATCAAGTAGGACATTTTTTTCCACAATAATTTGCACACTCATTAATAAAACATCTACTGTACAATAATTGAATGCATATAATGAAAGTTGATACAGTGACAATAATAGAAAAGGTCAGGATGGCCCCTTGATGAGTCAGAAATGAGAGATGGTAACTACTCTGGACTGTGCAGAGAGGGAGTCACTCCAAGAGATGAGTTTCACAGCTCTGCTGCAGGAATTCTTGGTTTCCTCATAAGAAAACCTCTGTAGGAAGGGATAAATTATACACCCTCTCCTTAATAGAGTTACATCGACTCATTGTACCATGGTATTTTGGTATTTTCCATCATCTGACACAACATCAGGCAGGTAGCAAATCACTGATTTTTTGTGCCTATTGGTGTTTCTAGAAAGTTCTGACAATGTATTTGTTCTGTGCCCTAAACAAGCAACTACAGACCCCTCATATCAGTGCCCTTTGTTTCCATACAATAACTACATCTAGAGTGGATTGTTTTGCTTAACGTTCAAGAAAGTGTATCTGGAAACAATATTTTTGCATTATTAAATTATATGCTACTAATTATTCTTCTATTAGCTGAAAAATAGTTTAGTTAATTATAAGGAATTCACATATATGAGAATGAAATAGTTGTATAGATTTAAACATCTATTCATTCTTTCTCTCATAAAAAATTCCAAATGATTGAGCATGTTTCATTTTCTACATTATTAGTATTTAGAAACTGTTTTGCATAGATATTGAGAAATCAAAATTGACTCACAGTTCAGGAAGGTTGAGTTCTTCAAAGCATACAAAGATGACCCATATAATGTGTTCTTGGAGATTTGATGCTAAATGGACATGGCTATTAACTCTGAAGCAAAGAAGATTAACTCAGAAAGAAAAAAAAAAGCTGTGCTGGGAAATGGATTAAAAAGTCAAGAAATGAGTTGACACTTTATATTTTTAATATGGTAAAATATTCACATTTAACCTTCTCCCTGTTCGCTCCCACCTCTACTCACAGGATGACCTATAGGGAACTCTCTAGAATTCCAGTGGATGAAAACAGACCTTACAGTGTCATATTACTATTTTTGTTCCATATCTCATGAACCATTGACAGTAAAATAGTAAAGACGTAAAGTTTTCTGAGACAATGACAGTGCTGGACTACCTAGCCTGTGTCACTCTACCAGATGTTCACATGAGTGTAGAAAGTTATGGATGCAAAGAGAATACAGTCTGGGTAGCTGAGGAAGTTATATGTTCCATCTATGAACTGTAGCCAGTTAAAGAAACAAGTATCTTATAAGTATCTCCCTTATTTAATTAGAAATGTTTGTGTGTGTACAAAGATAGATAGTTCAGATACCTTTCTTTCATTCTTTCTGTGATGTATAACATGTTAGCTTTGTTTTGTAATATCTAAATGTTGTTAAATTCGTATAGGAGGACTTCATTTATGAGATATAAAAAAGAAGAGTAAAGATTATTCAAGGACGATACTACATTTTTTGGAAAGAGACCTGTGAGTTTTGGTTCTATATAGAATACTTATATCATGTTAGGTGGAATTATGAACTCATTATTATCTTTATTTGGAGAGTAAGTATCCTGGTGTGTGTATGTGTGTGTGTGTTAGTATATTTTTGAGGGATTATCAGTTGAGTTAGCTGACTGAGCCAAGCAAACTTCCTTCTTTAAAATAAGGGTATATGTATCCAGTCAGGTATGTAGATTACTTAATATTGTGTGTGTACATGTTTTCTTGCATTTGGTCTGTGCTTACCTACTGATACTGAGGGGAAAAATCTAAATCTTAGTTGTGCTAACCAGAAAACAGTTAGTTGTTATTTCCTTCATTTTGTGTCTCTTATGGGTCTTGAGAAGTATAGTCTTCAAGTAGATTAAACAATACCAACAGTGAATGCTTCTACAATTTTAGTTGTTGGTAAAACATGTTTTTATATTTTCCATGGCAATGTTTCATTGACCTGTATATTCCTGCAATTTGCACAATGTCAATATAAATTACAAATTTCCTAGGTCCTATCAAAGAAGAATTGGCGGTATAGCATGTAAAGGACAGTGTGGACCCATTGATATCCACAGTGTATTTTGGGTTATCTTAGTTAACGTGAATAAACATATTCAGGTATGGTGCCTTGTTATTGACTCATGGGATTAATTTCATTCACCGAGCATGAAAAGACTCATCAAAGTTTGTCTAGCTGAAGTTAAAGTAGAACTGCATTCGAAGATCTGTATTTGCCATCTGGCTTTGTTCATTACTAGCTTCTTCTCTTTTTCTTTTCCCTGCCAAATTTCTTCACATTTGAGGTTCAGTTTCTATCTGTTCAGATGTCTCATTTCAAAATGTGTTCAATAAGTGTGCAAAGTAAAATTTATACTATAAATATAAGTGATTTCTAAAATATTAAGAGGCAATAATCAGCATAGTAGAGTTGTTATCATGCATCATTTAATAATGAGAATATATTTTGAGAAATGAGTCATAAAACATGCTTAGGCTATATGAAGTAATATCATATGGGCCTATTGCTACTCTGGTCATGTTGAATGTAGCATGCAAATGAAAGAAAATGATACATTGAAGACACAAAAAACAGAAGAAAGATGAACTTGCCATGGGGTAACACCGTCATTTATTATCATTATCAAATACTGTTCATTGTATTGAATTCTGTAAACCATATATTTATATAATTGACAATTCAGTTGTTTTATTTATAGCAAAATCACTGTGAACATATGAATAATGTGATTCCCGTTAGTTTTTGTCAACTTGATACGAATTAGAGTCATCTGGGAGGAAGGAACTTCAGCTGAGGAATTGTCTTCAGCAGAATGGTCTGTAAGAATGATTGTGGGGAATTTCCTCAAGTGTTGATTGAGGGAGGAGGAGAGCCTCAAGCACTGTGGAATGTGAGATTCCTAAGCAGGTGGACCTCAGCTATACAATACAAGTATCTGTGCAAGCCAGAGGAAACCAGCCAGTCAACAGTCTTCTACACTCTCTGCTTTAGCTCCTGCCTCCAGATTTCTTCTTGAGCATCAGTTTGATGTCTGTAAATGATGGACTATAATCTGTACACCAAATAAACGATTTCAACCCCAAGTGGCTTTTGGTCATGGTGTTTGTCACAGCAGACAGCAAACTAAAAAAGAAATGTGTTGCATTATAACCTTATGACATTCCTTAATTCAGTTTTATTATATTCTTCTTGAACCACAATCATATGTCCAACAGTCCTTACTGATTAAAAATGTTATTCTTTGCACAACTCTCATGGTATATAATTTATATGCAATTTTAAAAGTGTTTGTCTTATGTAGTCACAAACTCTTCTTTTTGATTTTCTGCACAGTCCCTGCAATTGGCTGCATCAAAATACTGTTTACACTTGAACATTAATTTTCAGTTCTATACTTGTCTCCTTATTTCAGTCACATGTTTTTCTAATGAATAGATCATGCATCTCTGAAAAATCAAGTACACCTGACATAACTCAGAGCTCTCTGAGTAGTATATAATTGTAATTTGTGAAGCATTGGTCAACAGTAATTTGAACACTTCAAATTCACATAGCAGTTGCTGTTCAGCATGGCTCTTGATAAAAGGCTGTTATCCCTTTTAAATAAAGAAATCTTGGAGAATCCCAATGAATCATCTGGCAGTCTTGAAATCCTTGTAAAATATTTTGTAAGTATTTTTTAAAAATCAAAACTGGTTGTGGTTTTTTCCCTTTATGTGCCAATAGGCAATGTCTTGTTGGGGACAGTTCTTCAAAGAACAGAAAGTTCAAGGTGCTGAAATGGCTATTTTGTAGCAATATAGTGTGATTCCTTTTCTTGTATTTATCGCTAGCACCTCTGATGGCTTATGCCTGTATAAATCCCTTAGGTGCTCTCTTACCTCGTCAGCCATTCACCTTAAGGCATAAGTCATTGTAAATGATTCGATCAACCAGAGAGCTTGGTCAGGAGATTTTGTACTTTAACAACCTCTCATGAAAAGAGTGTAATATATTTGAGAATCTACCACAGTATATGGCCCAAGGCATCACTTCTCAGTGTCGCTCATCTGGGCTTGTAAGAAAGAATGTCACTGAGTTCATTGAACCAGTCAAAGCCTCAGAGCAGAGAGGTAGCGCCATAATTAACTGAAAAAAATTAATACACTATTTCAGTCCTTTATACTTCTATAAAGCTTACTTCACATAGTCAGTTTTTAGGCCAACAATATGCATTCTCCCAAGACCTTGTTGGAAACACATAGTCTCTGGTTATCCCCAGATGCATGGTAAATGTCACAGTGATTTGTGTAAACATTAAGGTTTGCAAAGTAGCATTCTAAATTTGTAGGAAATGGTGCCATAAAAAATAGAGACTTAGATTTGTTTGGTTTTGTCCTTTTAATACATTTTTGTTTCCTTCCTTAGCTTGATTTTTCTTTCAGCAGTGAAGCCATGGAACCTGGCCCACATAGGCTATCTTGTTTGATGCTGAAGCTTGTTATTTCATAAGATCCATCCTTTTAAAAGCTTTCATAACAACCATTGTTGTTAGGTCATGCTGTGGACAGTCTTTAATAGAGCCTGCCCTTTAGGAAAATCAAAGCAACTAGTATCTAACATGTTGATGTCTTTCTGTTAATTCATTTATATTTTTGTCCTTGACTCCTGCATCTCAGCTGAAGTGGGCACAGTGGTGTGGAGCTCAGGATAGGTTCTGCACATGTGTGAGAATGTGTATTCCTTGGAACAAGATCCATCAGTGCCACATGGTCTGTTGTTAATGTTGACAGTGAGCAGTTTTATGGGATTCTACATTACTACCTACATCTGTCCTGTGTACTAATATGTACAGTGAAGTGCAAGCCAAGAAATCAGAAAAAGTTGACTGATGTGTGTCAGAACATAGGTTGGGATAGTGGAAGGAAGGACCAATATTTGTAATATCAAATATCAATTATGAATTTACCTGTATGTGTGTGTGTGTGTGTCTGTGTGTGCACTTTTGGTTGTATGCATCTGTTTATGGATTGTATGAATATACATATACTATACTTGCAGATCAGATGACCAGAGGAAAATATCAGATTGTTTTTTATATTATTCTGTATTTTATTTTTTGAGACACTGAACTTGAAGCTCTCATGTTTTGTTGGGAATAATCTGGTGGCACGAAAGCCCCAGAGATTCTCCCATTCTCCCACTTAGGGCTAAGATTATGCCTATATGCAGCCACATCTGATGTTTTACATGGATTCTGGGTATTCAAACTTAGATACTCACACATCTACAGCAAGCGCTCTTACCTACTGACTCCAGTCCCCAAATTTTCAAGTTTTAATGTTGGAGATTCTCTGAAAGTTGAAGAATGGGCTGAAAGATCAAGATAGAGTCTTCAGTGGAATGAGACAGCTTGCCAGGGAAGCAGTAGCATCCGAGGCCCTGTTCTTTTCACCTCGTGGCAGGAAATTCTAATAGTCCTTGTTTGGGTTCAATCACTTCATGAATCACAAGGAGTTGCCACTAGTCAATGGTGGACTTCAGAAATTGCTAATTTTAGTGGCTTCAAGAAATCCTCTGGAATTGGGATGTTTATATATTTTAAAAGACAGGAAGGCATGATCAGAGTCTAAACAAAACAATATTCTAAATTGAAACTATAGTTGCCCATTGATTAGAAAGCTACAATTCTTTTTTTTTTATTTAAGTAATTTTTATTGACACAGAATGAAGTGTAAGCAAAACCTCTGCTAGGATAAATGTTTCATCTTGTCAGAAGCTTAAGCATATCATTGCCCTATGGAAAAGTTTGGAAGTGCTTGCTTGGTGAGAGGAAGTAGTTATACGTCAATCAAGTATAGTATGTATCTATAAAATATTTAGAGTATTTATTTAATTGCCTTGAAAGGTAACTATCTCTAGTCAAATATCTCTTTTAAAGCTTTTGATGGATGTAGAATAAAACATCTTTAAGGAAGGTATGAGTACATATCTAAGAAATACTTACTGTCTCACATTTTAGTTCTGTCTGGATGTTGTAATAAACTTAAGAGATATTTTTAGCCCAAAATAACAGAAGTATATTCTCTGACTTGGAGATACTGGGAAACTGACAGATGGATAGATAGATGGATAGAGGGTAGATAGTTACACAGATAAATATAGAAAATATAGACGGGTAGGTAGATAGACAGATAAATAGATAAACACACAGATAGACAGATGGACAAAGGTGAGTATTAACAGTGTGTTGTTTCTTTTCAATTTCTAGGAGAGTATTAGTCATTTTTTTCCAGTGTCTGGGGGTTGATAATCATCCCTGGTCTTATTTCTGTCTTCATAGTCATGGTCCTTACCGGTGCTTCCTGACCACATCAAAAAGTAACTCTCTCTCTCTCTCTCTAGTACTGTGCTTACCCATAAGTTCTACCTGAATTATGAAGACTAGACCATTTTGAATTTATAGCCTCACTGTGGGTGGTTAGAAAAACATATCAGATATGGATAAGTATCTAAGTTTCATATTTATACATCTGCAATCCAGATTTATCCTAAACAAAAGGAAAGATTTGTGAAAATTTGCTACAACAATTATCTAACAAAAATCATCAGACTATTTGAGAAACCCACAGAACTGTGGCATTTTGGGAAATGAATCTATTCTATGAAGTATTTTTCTTGTTCTAGCAACCAAGCAGAACAAATGGAACAATTTTTGTAATTGATTTTATGGCTACATTTACAAAGTGGGTCAAAATAATATGTGTAGGAAAACAGGATTCAGTTTGTTTTTATTAGTAGTATATTTACCACTATAAAATTAACTTATCAACAGTTATTCCCATAGTCTTCCATGTATCTAGAGCCTCTTAAGATGCAACTTTATATTCAAAGGTTAAAGAGCAGCTCAGCATGGGCTACAGTGCTATGGGAATTTTTTGTATCTTGCTGTGTAGTCTACAATTCTAGAAGAATAATATTAATATGTTTTCTTGGCTTAAATAATTATGCTGGTAAATGAAGACCAATACTCAAGTCAAATTCCAACTTTGGATGCTTAGCTCAGGTAGGCCCTTAATACTGGTACCAGCAAAATCATTTTAACCCCACAACAGCCAGGAGTTGCAGTCCTGTGGCAAAAGCCTACTGAAAAAATCTGGACACTTTTGATAGTTATAATCTAGTGTATCTAGAGAATTCTGTGTTAAAGTAGTTAAGGTCCCTATGGTCAATACTAAAGAGTGAATTTCCAGACTTGCAGTGTGTTCAACATTGGAAAACTGTTGCTGGATGTACTATTGTCTTCTGGCACTGACAGTAACATCAGGGTAAGCTGCCACTTATTCATAATAGTTATCTGAGTAAAAAGAGGGATATAGATAATATGGAGTAGGAAAATCAACAGCTATAATTTGGAATCGTTTACAGAAGAACATGAATACCTCTTCAAAAGGAGTGAGATCAGTGTCAGGCATAGTACACATAGAATATGGTACAAATCTCATCAGGACAGATTAAAAAATCTCACTCAATACTGAGGGTGGCAGATGCCAGGAAGATGCTCCCATGTGTTAGATACACCCCAGGGTATGGATGGCAGTGGCCCATTCCCGGCATGCTTCAGTAAGAATAACAGCTCTTTGTAATCATAGAGAACAGACTCTTTCATATACAACTGGGACCAGCATTTGAACAAATGTGACAACTGGAGCTTGTCAGAAACAAGTACCAAAAAGCCACTCTTGTTTTATTAAAAAAGAAAAAGAAAAGAAAAGAAAAGAAAAGAAAAGAAAAGAAAAGAAATTAGCCAGCTAGGAAATACTTTGCCCAGTGAAAGTGAGGCAAGAGAAAGACAAGAAAGCAGTCTGAGGAAGAGATTGACAAGCATACCTTTCAGAGTAAGCTGTTCACAGCTATGTGTCATTCTGTATGTTACAAGTGCTCCCAACCCTTCGGATTGGTTTTCCTGTGCCTTATGAGTATTTTTCTGAGATAGAATGTCAGTGTGCTTTTAGGTCTGTTAGCATATTGCAACAATAGGAGGCTTCTTTTTTTTCTCTAATGGGAAAAGAAAGGTCACTGATTTTGGCATAGGAGAAGCAATACTGAAGGGTAGTTATGTCTGATAGTTCAGACCTGGTCCTACCATAGTTACAATGTCTGTAAAAATCAATCAGACATTTCCATTGATACAACTATCTCACGTACAATACAAAGCACCTAGCTGCTCAGTCCTAAACTGGACATTTATATATTACCAAGGATGGAGTGGAAAGGATATAAGAACTGCAGGATGAAGAGAAAGTCCGTGTCATGCTATCTTTTAGGCATGACACAGTTATTACAAACATGATTTCTCAACTGTGGTTTCTAGCACACGAGTGGGCTTGTCCAAGTAAGTAGGAATCAGTCTGGGGCTCATGGGGCCCTACTCTTCCCTGCTGAACATTGACAACTGTTGGATAGTGGAACATCATTGTTCCAGTGGATCACGATAATCAAAGCTCCATATGTCTAAATCAGAACTCGCTGTTAAACTTGGTAGGAAATCAAACCAAATGAAAAGCCATGAATAGGGAAATAAGACAGGAAAGAAGAGAGAGAAAGGCAGGTTGACAGGGGTGGAAGGGAACTAGGAGAGAGAAATGAATACAATTGTCAAAAACAAATTTAATAGAGCTTTACAAAAGCACATTTCTTTATCTTACTGAAATAAACTAAAGTATTTATGGAACTTGTGTTTTAAGTCATGTAGGTGATGAATGTTTCATCCTGGCTTAAGTCTTTGTTGTGATGTGAGCCTCTGAGTCCTTGGCAAAATGATCTTCCACCAACGCAGGCAAATTATGTACAATAAGAAAAGATATAAGTGAGAGAAACACACACACAAAACATACAAGAGAGAGAGAGAGACAGATAAGAGACAGAGTTAGACAGAGAGAGACAGAGTGAGAGACTAATTACAGTTAAGACTACAAGCAAGGAGGAGATGAAGTTCCTTTTCAGTACTGCTGAATCTAAGCCTATGACTTTCCTCCTCCACCCCATGGTCAAAGCTCTAATTGACTTTGGGCTTCTTTGTGCCATGTTGCCATGAGATCCATTTCATAACAGGATTCTTAGTATCCTGACTTGTAAAACTGACTGTGTCTTTGGCTATATTAGATCAAGGAATGCCAAGAGACTCCAACTTTCTGGTAATAACTCTCAGTATTGACCCTAGAAAATACCATAGTCCCCATTCTCCTTTCTTCCCTTTTCCTGTATGTCTAGTAGTGTGAATCATATGTCAGATGCTCATCAGACACAGGGGTCAAAGCCTTCATGTGACTTTTGGACAGATCTCAGTCAACATGGGGGAAGGATGATATGAAAGCTGGAGTCAAGACCAGCTTCTCCATCTGTCTTAGATTAGGGTTTCATTGCTGTGAAGGAACAGAAAGACCAAGGAACTCTTTTCAAGGACAACATTTAATTTGGGCTGGCTTACAGTTTCCGAGGTTCAGTTCTTTATCATCATGGTGGAAAATATTTCAGTGTGGAGGCAGATACAGTGCTGGAGGAGCTGAGAGTTCACTTTGATGCATAGGCAGCAGAAGGTAACTGTCTACTGTAGGCAGCCAGGAGGAGGCTCTGATTACACACTGGGTGGAACTTAAACATAGAAGACCTCAAGACCAACCCCCACAGTGACATACTTCCTCAACAGGGCCACACCAGCTTGAACAGGGCTATATCTCCTAAAAGTGGCATTCCCTGTGGGCCAAACATTCAAACACATGAGTCTATGGGAGCCAAACCAATTCAAACCACCATACTACCTCATTACCATAGAGTCTTTCTGAACTGAGGGTCAGAATTTCCACTATTACATATGAACTACATTTTAAAACTCTGTTTCTGCTGTTAGAGGTCCACCTGCATCTTCTTGCACATTCACCACCAGTCCTCCATATGTTAAGTGAGGAATTAGCCAGGTTGTAATGGACTTTGTCTCAGGGGTAGCATTTTGCTCAGAGCCACCTTAAAACCAAATTATACACAGAACACTCTCGATGAGCCATAGATCCTCTGGAAGAGAGTGACAGAATGTTGAGAGTAGTTACTGAGCGTGAGGACCACTTACTCCTTCCCAGTTCAGAGGTGAAGTAGAATAGACAGCCCTTTTTGTTCATGGACTGCTCAAGCACATGGTCACTCAGTGACCTTGGTCTGGATCAGTATCCATCAGTCTTTGGAAAGAGGTCAGAGTCTGTTTACCAGAAGAAAGAGACAGTTAAGAACAGGGACATCACCTCTGTCTACGTATCTAGAGGGTCATCCTGCTGCTTCTTTCTCAGGGTTCATTTGAAGAGTTAGATAACATTGTGTTAAAAAAATGGCAAAAACAGACAACTCAGCAGAAAGGATGATTGATTCCTCCTCCCCCTCAGGCTCCTTTCCATCCCTTCTGCTTTCTTTTTCTCTTTCATACATGAGATTGAAGATGATGTGGTTAGTTTTTCTATTTTTATGAAGCTCTCCCGAGGAGGACTGTGTTTACTATGTTACTGTAATAAGTTCCCAGGTGTTTACTGGCTTAAAGTAGCACACATTTATCTTTATTAGTCTTTGGAAGGGAAGACAGCATAGGTCTCAGTGGGCTGAAATCCAAATGGCAGCAGGCCACTTTCCTCCCTTGGGATCTAGAGGTTGTCTAATTCTCTTGCCCTTTGCTGCTCAAGTTCCTTAACTTGCAGTCTGTTTCTTCATCTTCTGAGCCAGTAACATGTCATCCTTGTCGTTGTCCATCATCACATTGTTCTTTCTCTGATCTAGATAAACAGCTCACTGCCTCTAAGAACCTTAGTGAGGCAGGTAGTCTGCTGGTATATCCTGAGACTCTTCCCTCTGAAGGCTCATATTCTGAGTCATATCCATGTATTCCTTTTGCCATGGAAGATAATGTATGTACAGGTTCCAAGGGTTCCAGAACAGGTATCTTTGTGGTTGGAGGAAATGGTTTCTACTGAACATATGTATTAGTTCTAATAGTGTTGCTTTCATGAGCTGTCCTAATAGATTCTGATGTCAGACACCAGACAGTCTGGTTGCTGTTTATTCTAGAGCCATTGTTCAGCTTTCCTTATCTTTGTCACTTATTATCTACAATATATAATATATATATATAATATATATATATATTGAATTATATTATGATCTTGGAAAAGAAAAACAGCAGAAGCAAAGCCAAATCAAACCATACATCATCATCATCAAAAAAGACAAGACAGCCCAGAGATTTCTATTAAGACAAACTGATGAAAGTTTTGAAGCAGGGTACAACAGACAGAAACTGTAATTCCCTGAGGGTAAGTGCTGTATAACAAGTGAAGAAAGTAGATAAAGCTCTCCTACAAGACAGTAGGACTATAAGAGGGGGGTACCATAACTAGAAAATAATTAAAGCTGGGGTCTAACAGATGGTGTTTGATCCACACCAAGAACTGAGAATTGAGAGGCATCTCCTGGACAATAAGTTCTATGGCAGTTACACAAAAAGAAGAGGGGAGTTGATGTGTTTGATGAAAAACAAGGTCGCATAAAAAGGCACTGGGGTCAAGTGGGGGATCTAAAGAAAGAAGGGATAATATAAATCAAGTGAGAAGCAGATCTTAGACAGGTTGTCAGATGCAGATCTGAAAAGTATTCTCAACTCAGCAGAGGCTGAGGATTTACCCACTGGGCACAAACACAAGAAGGACACATTCCCAGAAGAGCCAATGAAGTTCTGGAAAGACAGAGTTCCACTTCAGGTCGATAATGTAGATATTGTTTCAAAATCTCTTATATCTTCAATGGGTGCTTTGAGATTTTCCAATAAACATTGGCTGTATGTCCACAAATCACTGAATCCTGGTTGGGAATACATCAAGGATATATTAAACTAGAGAGGGCACAAAGCTGTTGTCCTAAGGACCTTAAAGTTACCTAGCACTACAGCAGGAGTGTTTGATTTCTTATTTTAAGATCAAAGCTCTCAATGAGAAACATCTACATGTACTTGGTTTATTTTAATACCATCTTTTGCTAGATGAAAATGTAGTTTTCTGGTATATAGTGATTCACTTTCTACTGTGGAGATAATATGCTGAATATAGTCCCTCTGAGTTTGTGTCTCTGTGTTTCAGGTGAGTCTATTGAAGCTTTAACTCCTAACCATCTGCTTTATCTCATCTTTCTTGACTTTTTGGATTCACACACACACACACACACACACACACACATACACACACACAGGCAAACCACACACCATACACCATATATATATATATATATGGTGTTACAATCAACTATGCACAGATAATATATTTTTCTATGTCTGTATATAAACAATGAGAATTTAACTTTCAGAAAATGTGAGTAAATGCTATATAATGGTCCCCAAAGAAAGTGTGGAAGAATGAATGAGTGTAGAGGATCAGGAAGAGTGGAGAACTACTTTGTTCTCCAGTCATTCGTGTTGATGCCACCTATGAGTCCATGGGCCTCAGAAGTAAATGGTGCTAAGAGTGTCAGGTATGGGAAGCTCAGTCATAAGGATATGGTGCTCCAGCAGATGGAGAGCTCCCCTCTTCAGCTCAGTCTAACTGCACAAGCTGAGCATTTCTGCAGGAGTAGAGATTAAAAGCTGGTTGGCTACTCTCTCCTCTCTGAGCAACTGCAGTCAAGCCTCCATAAGCTCTCACCACTGAGGGAGCAAAGCCACTGATGCATGGTCTCCGTTGGGTTTGTTCAACAAATCACTCTTCATGGAAGTCTATGCCATCTTTTATGTAACTTGCTAACATGTTAACTGAAAAGAATCCTGCCACCACACTTTCTGACATCACTAGGCTCTTTATTCCTGTTCGATATTTCATACTCCGTATCACATCCTAAAGCTGGTATAAGTTCCATGTTACTTGGCTTACTACTTCCTATTATTCCTCATAATGAAAAAAATATGAGAGTTTATATTGTATTAAATACAAAATTTAATGAAATACAAATATGAAAAAGAATGGAAGGACCAGAAAATGAGGCCTTGAAAGAAGAGCAAGTGGGAGGTACATAGGACATGTGGAGAGAAGAAAGAGAAGGAGAAATTATTCAATTCCAATCTCAAAAATGTCTAAAGTCAAGCAGTGGGTGAATTCCTAAGAATTTTGAACTTTAGTCAACTTCTTGTTTCAATGGGAACAACCTAAACACATTTTTAAAAATTAGGCTGTTGCACAGTTCTGGGTATTCAGTCTCAAACTTACAGGCTAACAGTGCCCTTAGAGCCCTAACAGCTGGTCCAGAATTTTTGGAATGTTAGAAAGGAAAGAATGAGGTGTGAATGAGATGTAAATGTGACCCATGAAACACCAGTGGAACCATCCTCTGCATTACAAATTGGGAAAAATCCAGACATGTAATGTCATCGTAGAGAAAATTTAAATGTGAAGGAGAATCACTCAGTGAATCAGAGGAAGGCTTAGGGAAGGCAGGCATTGCAGACGTTAACAGGGAGTGAGAAATTTAGGGGAAAGGTAAAAGATGCTTGACATGAACAGTGCAACAAACCTATGAGGCAAATTTGATTAAAATATTTTGAAGATGATTTTTATTCTTTCTCACCAATTGTACTTACTGCAGAAAAATGTCACTTTCCTTGTTCTGTATGTTATTGGGACTCTAAAGCCCCAGGGTAAAACATTCATTCCTCTGTCCTCTGATTTATTAATTACAAAACTAGTGTTGTATTGGGAATGACACAGAAGACCCTATTGCTACTTAAAATACTGTGTCTAATGGGTAGAGATTTATTGATAAGACAGTTTAGTTATTTTCTTGGAATCATAAATGGATGACCCATGCCCTGGCATATTCTAGGTCAGCTTGTGATCCTGTGTGCCTAGTCTTGGTCTAAAGAGATTATTCTCATCCTCTCTTTGAAGTAGTTTGTGATATCAGAATGCTAGTAATGAGGACATCATCCGGAACTGAGGGTTTTCCCCACATTCGGACAAGTTTCCTCGCAAACCAGGCTCATTACTGACTAATTTCCTATTAAATGAAAGGCAGATAGATACCTTAGGGAAAAACACACTTCTCTATAAATTATGTCTGTAAGGACACATATTCAGATAAGCCACATGTTGTCTATACAGAGAACATTTCCTACATAAGTGTAGAACTATGTGTTTAGGAGAAAACCTGTTACAAATGACTAGACAAAGAATTGAAGCTGAGAAGAAAGTTTTATCAGGTGCAGACGGAGCCGAGATTATCGCATTCAGCTCTCTAAATGGTGGTTTACTGCAAGGTTAATTACCTATGAACTAGAAAATGCAGCCTTTATGTTGCTACTAAAAGCAGAGTTAACAGCCTACTTTGATTGGTTATCTCTGAAGAAACTAATTTTCAAATGAAATGTGAATTTTAGAGCAAGTTTGAGTACTGTGTAATTTATTGCTGTTGAAAGACTGGTCTACAATGGCACCCCCTAAATCATATTTAATGGGATACAGTCTATGTTTTCAACATGTGGATTTTTTTTTTTATTCGTAGAGAGGATGTATCATGATAAATATTATCTCAGAGTAGTGGTTGGTTGTTAGGATGGCACCACGTGACAGTCCTGAGGTTTCAATTATCCACTTGCATCAATCAATCTCTTCGTTTTCGACACTGTTGCCTGCAGTAATGTCACAGATTTTTCTGTCAGACAGGAGAACTTTGCGGGAAATGTTATTCATTACAGCTGCAAATCTGTCACTGTGCCTGGCATGGCTTGTTAATGACAACATTTATTTCAAAGAGCCATGTTTCGCTTTGTTTCAGGAGAGTTGACTCTGTGATCGTAAAGTCTAATGAAATGCCAAAAAGATGAAGTGAGCAAGTTTTCCAAAAATACACGAAAGTGATCCAAATCCGTTTCGAAAGAGGAAGAACAGATCGGCATTCCTATTTTTATTGCCTTTAACCCGCATTCACAAACGAGCTCTCTCGGGAACCAGAGGCTTTTGCTTGGGTGATTACACCGGCACCACAGACACTCTTCCTCACTGGGAAAACGGTTTTGGTATTTCTTCCGCCAAGCTGGGCTGCAACAGGAAACATTTAGTGTTGTGTTTCCTTCCGAAAACCTTTTGTGAAAGATGAATAATGTCTTATGGCTCTGCATAATGACACAGTGAAAACAAATGGTGTCGTTAATTTACATTTGGTGTTTTTAGACATCACCGGAGAAAATAATACGGATTTCTAAAGCGAGTGATATAAAAAATAATAATAAATGGAGAGTTACAGCTCAATTTAAATAAAAAAATGTCAGTTTTGGTTTTGTGTATGTGTAGACGAACATAAATTGTTAGAAGTAAATGTAACTCTTCCACTCTGTAAAGCAGGCAAATTGAAAAATTCAAAACCATAGTTCTTTATCTTATCCTACCTGAAAATGAAGGATGGAATCTCTTTTTCTACATAGGGACTCTGAGCTGGTCTTTTCATTTATTTTGACTGGTAGAACAGAATGCTCAGGTAAACTGGTTCAAGTTTGTATCTTTGCATAATTCTTCTTGCTCTCTTAGAACCAGCCTGTTAACAAAGATCGTGTGGACTTGGGGTGAGATATGCTGCTAGCTGAACACTCCAATCACAGACGTTCATCTCTGCTCACCTTTGTGCCTGATCACAGACACTTGTGGAAGCTCAGGTCAGATAAATATTAAGAAAAGGACTATATAGGTTTTGAGTTAAGTGATTGAAAGTAGATGGAGCATCCTATGTTTTGGGATGGTTAATTCAGGGGATTTTTTTTTTTAATCTTTAAAAACAAGGCACTGAGTAAAATGATTTTTCAGTTTTTAAGTTTTCTGTTTTGTGAGTCAATGAGTTAAAAAAATGTATGTGTAAAAAGACATTAAGATTGCAGTTACAACACAAAATCCAAAACATAAATTTATTATACTAATACATTATAAATTAATGTATTACATATAAATTATGTATAAATTAATCTATATGTATGTACCATAATCTATTTCATCGGCTTTCACCTGACTTGTTTTCTATAATACACTTTTCCACCTGGTTTCTGTCAACATTTCTTAGCTTCCCTACACTTGTGTCATAAACTACAAACTATAGAACAAGATATGCAGGGACACATGTGAACACTACTTTTTTGAATAGGCTCAGGCTTGTCGTTTCCTCTCCAATTTTCTTCTAGGACTTTGTCTTGTCTTTAGCTATGGCCCCCTACCTCTTAATTACCTGACTAAAATGGAATCCTTCTCCAAAGCTCACTTCAAGTGTTTCTTTTGTTATGAAGTTTCTCCTAGTTGTCCTAGTTGGAGACAGTTAATACATTGACATTATTATTATGGCCTTTGTTACACGAAATTAAAAGTTTTCATTTCTGTGGTCACTTACTCTCTTAGAACATGAGAGTTCAAGGAATCTTCAAGCATTAGCGAAATCAAGTAGTAACCATCTCTATTGACCTAGCATAAAGATATGCATCTTAATAACACAGAAGGAAAAAAAGACTAATTTATATACTTTTTAGGTGAGATACTCAGAGGGCACACTAAACTCACAATAGATAAAATTTATATACCTCATAGGTTGTTATTAAACACATCTGTGATACCTAATACTAGGAAAAAAAAGCAAGAACAGTTATTTTTGTTTTTAGTTTTTGTTTTTCTGTTTTTAAATTTTTGTTTGTTTCTAAGGAAACACCCCTTCAACAATAAGTTTATTCTTAAGGCCCTTAAATACCAAGTATTCTTGTAAGTAAGTTTTAATAAAAGACTTAGGAATTACTGAAGTAGTAGTCTCACTGTAAGTAATAACTGCATACACGTATATGGCAACCGGGAAGCCATTTTGACAGGAGACTATTAATTGATTTGTCATATTGCAGGACTTGGAACTACTGATGGTCCTGAAGCTTTTCATGCAAAATTGCGGAGAAGCTGCGTAATTGTTGCTTGCTGATTTTTGTGGGAGGAAAACATCAACTCACTTTGTCTAGACATGCTGATTGTAATCCATCAAGCAATGATTAAAGAGTAATACTCTCCTTCATTATTCAGACTGTAAGAAGACCCTTGAATAATAATTAGAATTCTTGAAACACAGAACATAAAGGGTCTCATGTCACAATATATTTTCTGTGAGACAACGACTTTATACGAACTCAGATACAAAGGGAGAATGAAGATAAATTGTTCAGTAGTAAGGAAGAATGTGATGAAGCAACAATTATTTTATAACAGGAAGGGAATTTAAAAATAGACATCATATAATCTAATCTCAAGAATGATGCAAACATTTCATGTAAAGCCATAATATAAAATATCTATTATATGTATTTTCATGTATATTCTTTTTGTCTTTTTCATTTTTTTTCTCTATGGATCATAGACTATTTTTCCTTTATCTTTTTGGTTATCACAGCATATTTAAGAACTGTCCACTTCTAATCAATAATTTATGGACTGGTGAAGAATTGTCAAGAATGTAACTTACCAGGTCCTATTACTTTTTTGCTTTGATACTTCTTTATTTGGTGAAGTTAAGTTCTCCCCCTGAACTTTTTTCAGAGAGCTCTTCTCCTCCATCACAATCTTATCCTATGCTCCTTGCCAGGATTGATTTGCCCCAGTCTGTTCTAATCATAACAGTGACCTTCCAGGAATCTCTTCTATTAAATTCTGTGCCAATGGACATGTATTGACTAAAAATCATTTGTTGTATTTTCTTTCATCTTTCATTAACTTGCCAAATGTGTATTTCTCTGTCTTTTTAATAGATTTAGAACTGTGATGGTAATATTTATTTATGCATTCTCTAAAGGTTCTTCAGTTGCTTTCACATTAGCACTAAAAAGACATCTATTGATTGTAAAATCAAGTGGTAATAGTTGATATATTAATTTCCCACTAACATTTTCATAATTACCCACCATGAGTACTTATGCCCACTTGATCTCCTTGTTTCTGTTACTTCTATGTTTGTAGAAAAGTCTCACAATTACCAGTAAAGGATGGAAAATGCTTCTATCTGTCCTTGAAATAAGAAAATGCTTATTTATGAGGCTATTTTAAAAACCACAACAGTGAATATAAAGTCAATAGTAGCATTAAAGATGGATTTAAGAAAATACTTAATGCATTTTAGTGGGTTGGACACCATATTTAGATTCTGAATGACATCAAGAGAAACATTTAGGATAAATTATTTGTTGGCCTCCCTTATGTACAGCATAGTCACAATTCTGCTGACTGGTTCCACTGCTTTTTTTTTTTTTTTTTTGTATGTCTCACTTTAACACAGAGGATGCACAGAGATCTGACTGAATGACAGTTATCAACTGTCACCAGACCATTTGAAAGTGAAGTATTCTTGCTGCCAACTGTCAGTGCCAGATGCAATGGCAAATCGCTTTACAGATTGCCGACAAATTGGCTTGATGTATCTACTGAGGAACCTCAATAATTTACACTAATTGGGCATGGGCCAGTTTGAAAGGGAGACATCTAAGGTACTTAGGGAATCTTTATGAAAAACACAACTTTCAAAGTCTCAGTTTTCTGGAGTTTCACAGGCTTGGTTAAAGAAAGATGTCTACATGACTGAGCAAATAGATGATAAATTAACATATTCTTTGTGGCATTATAGGAAAATGGAGAAGTGAAGGTAAAAGAGTCCCGCAGATGATGGAAATTTAAATGAGATTGAATATAGAGAAATATTGGATTAGGAGAATAAAGTACTTATTGTACATGCAGAACTTTGTATAAATCTTAAACATTGGCACTACTAAAAGATGAATAGAAATGATAACCAGCACAACACATAGTTTTAATCAATGAGAAATTAATGAGACATAAATTTGCCTCATAAATGAAGTATTAAGAGAAAATTGACATTTGTTTGCTTTAATTTCAGTCTTCTCAGAATTGATGAGATCTGGAAGCTTCAGTACTGTGTCCAGTTTTGGTTACTGGAAAGTCAAAGATACACTCATTTATCGTCCTCCATGTGGAGGAAGCAAACGACAGTGAAGAGTATGGGGACCATAGCCTGGAATGCAGACGACTCTAGTGGTGTTTACTATAGGGCAGTAGCACATTTCAGACTGATCTGCTCTGTCCCATACATGGGTGTAACACATCTTTGTTTGCATAGAATAGAACAAGGTAATAAAAGTAAGTGGGGGCCAGATTCCAGCACACTCTAACTTTTTTGCAATCTGCATCAGATGAAATTAGTACTGAATGCCTTGGGATGCAGTAAATTATAATTGATATAGAAATATTAGGATGAGATAGAGGACTTTCAGACATGGACCCAGATCATTTCCAACCATGAGATATAACTATACTATGCTTTTACTTAAAAAAAAAAAATTACCTCTCATCATGTGTGTGTCTGTGGGAGGACTGGTGGGGAGGAGTGTGCCACAGTGTACACGTAGAGCTCAGATAACAACTTGCAGATGTGATGTTGTTTTTCTCCTCCCACCATGTGGTTTCTAGGAGTCAAATCCAGGTTGTAATAGTAATAGGTGCTTCTTCGTGAGCTATTTCATTGGCCAATCTTCTATAAATTTTTATTTAATAATTTAATCTGTGTTTATCAACTTTCTATCATTCTCTGGTTTGAACTGACTTTCCTCTTGTTATGACAAAGTTTCTTGCTTGTACATTTGAGTTTGTATTTTCTTTCATCTATCATTAACTTGACAAATGTGTATTTTTTCTGTCTTTTTAATAGTTTGGGAATTGTGAGGGTAATATTTATTTATGTATTCTCTAGGTTTCTTTTCTGTTCTTCTCACATTAACACTAAAGGAACATCTACTGAAATTCTAAAACATTAGCATTGGACTTAGAATGTTGGCATAACCTTTGCATTGCTCTTACGCACCTTTTTCTTTTTCTGTTTTCTGTCTTTCTGTCTTTCTATCTCTGTCTGTCTGTCTGTCTGTTGTCTGTCGTGTGACTTCGGACTTTGCGTCTTTTGCTATTTCAGTCTAGTTTCCTATTTGTTCCTTGATTTTCATGAATTGCTATGAGTTTTCATGGGGAAGGTATACTGATGTGGACTTGCCTGGCTCCAGTTCATCGACCTTGAAGATATTGTAGTCTTTAAATTTTTTTAGTTCTGTAGCTTTTGCATTTTTTATTAAACAGTTATAACCAAGATAGTAAAAGTGCTCACTTAATCAATAAGCAATTTAAGGAGTCAAGGAGACAGACATTATAGGTTTTTTTCATAAATTTGTTCCTAGAATTTTGCAAAAATGAATAAAATCATAAATGGTCTGAAGTAAGCCAAAAGTCAAAATGGTCTGGAAGAAGAAAGGTAAGTAATGAAGGGAGCAAAGGGAAATGGAAGGTCCGGTGTAAAGGAAGGTCCTCAGTGTATCTTCTATAGGATATATTTAACAATGGTTATATGATGATGCTTTTATAATACTCTTTTTAAATATTTTTTAAGTACTTTTCTAATTTTAACATTTCACTTTTTAAATCTTGTAACCTGATATATTTTAAAATTATATAGTTAGAAATAGCAGTAAATAAACTTAGAAATGAGAAATTAAAGCAAATACAGGATATTTAAAAGAGTAATTCAGAATAGCATCCTTTAAAAGGCTCAGTCTTCTCTCAGTTGAGTGGCATACTGGCATCCTTGGTAGATATTTACAGAAGTTTCACTGACATTTTCATGGAAAATTTCTTGAGTGCTATTATAATCAGTGAATTCTCATGCTTATTGTGGCATCACTAATGATGATGTGGGATTAACTTGAGCATATCCTGACCAAATACACAGACAATACGGCAAAGAGATGTATGCAGTAAGATAGCTTTGCCTTAGAAAGGGAGAATTCTATCACTTATTACAACATAGACGATGTTGGAATATGTTAAGAGAAATAAAAAGAAGAACATAGAAATATAAATGATGTCTAATTTCACCTAAATGTGTGATCTGAATGAATCACATTTAAAGAAGCAGAAAGTAGAAATAAATGTTTGTAGGAGCTGAAGCAGAGTTCAAGACAGTGCTGCAGGAGGATGGGTTGGTGACAGCAGGGTTTCATCTCTACAGTGTGAATAAATTCAAGTGCTCTAGTACACTGCCATTCATAATATACTGAATAATTGTGTGTGCCTGAAAAATAAAGTTATAAGAAATACGATAATTGTAAATACATTGAGAAAATTCAAGAGATCTTGGAAAAACAAGGGCAAATCACCACAAACAGTAGATGCGAAAATCAAAATCAGGGCTGAAATAATAAAATAGGAAAAAAAGATTTTAGGCTCTTCATGACTTAAAAAATACTTATTTTGAGCAGTAGACATACTAGCTAGATTTAATCTTTTCATAATGTATACAAAGGGCAAAGCATCCTGCTTCAATCATAACAACATATATTCAAGTTCAATGAACCACAAAAGGCCTGGGAAATGCACTGAGGAACAACTTGTCATGCATGAATACTGTATTTATATCATTTCCTACTTATACTTTCCCATCCAATACCTCTCAAATTAACAAGCTCTTCATTTTTCTTTACTATTGGATATTTTCTTTACTTACATATCAAATGTTATCCCCTTTCTAGGTCTCCCTTCTGGAATTCTCCTATCCCATACCCCCTCCTCCTGCCTCTATGAGGGTGCTCCCCCACCCACTCACCCACTGCTGCCTTCTGCCCTTGCATTGCCCTACACTGGGGCATCGAACCCCCACAGGACCAAGGGCTGCTTCTCTCACTCATGTCCAACAAGGCCATTCTCTGCCACATATGTGGTCCAAGCCATGAGTCCCTCCATGTGTGTTGTATTCTTTAATTGATGGTCCAGCCCCCGGATATATGTGTGTATATAATAAAATCTGCAGAATATATTTAATGTTGTTCATATATATATTTGCTTTGGACTGACCACTTGGGATTGGATATCCTATCAAGGGTCTTGTCCCTAAAGCAGACTGATTAACCCTTTGTTACTAGCAATTAATTGTCTGTTGCTCATCATCCATGTGAGATTTCCCTTGTCAACATCAGCATGTCGGTTGGTGTTGTCATTAGGCAGGTCCTATTTAGGTGAAACTATTGTTAAGGTTTCATGGGTTTGATTCCATGCCCTGGTCCTCTGACTCATAACTTTTGGACCCTCTCTTCTGCTGTGATGTTCTCTAGGCCTTATATATAGGAGTTATGTTGTATATGTAGCAACTGCTGCTGGCATCCCATTGTCATCTGTTCCTCTGAATTTTGAGCAGTCTTGAATTTCTTTGATTATCTTCATCTTCTGCAAAGGAGCTGTCTTGATGAGGGATGAGAGCTACACTTATTTCTGGGTGTAAGAATAAGTATTTAGGATGCTGTTGAGACTTTTATTGATTTAGGAAACTGGCAATAGTCCATCCTTTTTTATTGTCCACTACTTTTTTATTGGGTAGGCCTTGCATTCATAAGGTATCACAACTGGGTAGGGAAGCTGATCATGTTTCTTCTCTTCAGCTTGAACTGTTTCTCCCTTTGCAGCTTGAATGGTATTTTCAGAAACTATTAGAGCTAGTCCTCTATGAGGAAGACTCCTGATTTGTCCTGGTTTTTATTATCTCTTTCTGTCTTTTTTGGTGATGTGTGTGTGCGTTTTTTTTCTTTTTCCAAGACCTCTAGGTGGACCATTAAGCTATTAATTTGAGATTTATCTTTTTTTTTTTTTTTAACATGAACACTTAGCACTGTGAACCTGTGTTCCATGTATTTTACCTTTAATTCAATTTTGAGAATTTTACAGAATTAAAATTTCATCAAAGAAGAAATTAAGGAGTAAATCTAGAAGTTCTCAAAATTGAATGAAAAGTACAATTCCTCAGATCTGTTTTCATTGTGGAAAACCTTTCTTACTCTTTAATTACAACTGATAATTTTCTGGGTATAGTAGTCTGGACTGGCATGAGCAGTCTTTTATAATCTGTAGACTAATCAGCTTAAACCCCTCTGACTTTCATGTCTCCATTAGAAACTCAGCAATTGGTCTGATGTGTCTTCCTTTGAGTGTCACCCAGTCTCTCTCCCCTATTGGTTTCACTATCTTTTCTTTGTTCCATACTTTTAGATTTTGACCATTATATTATGTATCAAGTTTCTTTTCCAATATTACTTAGTATTTTATGTGTGTCTTGAACCTTAATAGGCATCTCTCATTAGATTAGGGAGTTTATTATTTTATTTGGTCTTTTTCTAGTATTCCAGTGCTCTTGCATGCTCAGATTTTGGACATTTTAGATTTAACATTTTCTTTGCCTGAGTGATCTAATCCTTCTTTCTTGTCTTCAAACCTTGTATTCTCTTTTCAACCAAACCTCTCTGTTGTTGAAGATTAATGTTGATCTTATTTGACTTCTTGAATTCTTCACTTCAACTTCTATTTCAGTTTGGCTTTTCCCCCCCAAATTCTATCACTTTATGAAATTTTATTTTCATATTTTGAATTATTTTATCAACTGACTCAACTAGTATTTTGTATTTTTGTAGACTATAGTCTAGCATTTATCCAGTTGCTCTTTGAAGACCTTAAACATAATTGTAACTGCCCATTTTTAATTCAGTCTTGTGTGCCACCTTAGATGTTTTTCTCAGTGAACATTACTAGAATAGTATTAGTTCTTGCAGGGGTACTCAGGCATACTCAGGTGCTGTCATAGCAACTTGTTTCATATAGACTAGCTGCATGGTGCTTAGGCTTCAGTCTTGAGACAATCTGGTGTTGATGTGGAAATGGAACATCTGAAAGTGGCCCTACTTCAACTAGAGCAATGAGCAGCTGCTGAGCCAAGGAACAGACCTTTTATGGAGTTAGAAGATGCTCACTGCCAATGTTCTGAAGGCTCACAGTCCTTGAGAGGTAGGGCTTGATTGACATCTCAGCTGGAATAGACAGTAGTGCCTGGGAAAAGTGTGCAAGACTAGACGCCTGCGTGTGTATGGGGTGTATGTGTGTGTGTGTGTCTTCTTCACAATAAGCATAGAGATACTGGCACTATTATTTCTTCTGATTTTAGGCCTAAAGAATTTGAAAAATTTCAGAGGTCAATACACATAAAGAGTAGCAGAACAGGGTGTGAACTCATACAAATAAGTGGGGAAAAGCAACCATAAAGTTACTAAATGGTAAAAATCCACACAGAGTAACAAAATTGTAAAAGAACTCCCCAAACAGCTGTGACAGCTTTGTTGGTGAAATGTTTTAAGATTGCTAATGTTTGGTCTCTGAGGGAACTTTTTGTTTTGTCCAAGTAGAGCTTGAAACTATTGAAGTTAGATATAACTCGAGCTCTGACCTCATGGCTGTGTGGATATTGCTTCCTCCTTTGTGTCTTTTTTTCTTAAATTTTGAAGTCCAAGTCCTGTCTTCTAAGTAGTTTCTGAAAGGGAATAAATGAAATTCAGCAAATTAAGATCACAGGCATTGGACATCTGGAAGAGTTTTCCCTGAGACAGTGTGGTGGATTTGGGCACAGCTATGAAGAGATCATGTCTGGGGAGTCTTTCTTCAGTCCATTCCTAACCCTGAGCCTGTTTGGTAGTTGAAGAATGTTGGTTGAGTTGATTGAAACTAAAGTTTGTCTTTGTAACCTGTTACATGTCCTTTCCAAGTATGCTACTTGATATCTCTCATCTTCCCAAGTGAATCTTAGCCACATTACCTTTTTATATTTTAAATGTGGGTTTAAATCCTTGTGATTGGATAAAGTTTTTTTTTCCTGAAGAATTTTGAGCACTAATACAGAATGTGGGTGATTTTATTCACAGTAGGATGTTTAGCAATATCTAGACACTATACCTTTATCTACTGGGGACTCTGAATGGATTAAGGGTAGGTATTTTATATTAGAGTACACACAGGAAAACTCTCCATTTCTCCTTGAAAAGTTAGAATGGAATTTAGGGCATCAGGATGATTGAGGATGATAAATTACATTTTAGTGTTTAAATTACATTTATCTATTTTGTATGTGGTTGGGCATACGTGGGGCATGGTGCAAATGAAACCAGAGGACAACTGGTAGGAGCTGCTTCTTTCCTTCTGCCATGTATGTTTCAAGATCAAAGTCAGATCTTCGGGCTGGGCAACGAGTGCCCTCAGTATCAATCCAGGACCATAAGTGACTTTTGAAAGCACATCATCATTAGCCATTTCTTACTTGTCAGATCAGGTTCCTGGACATAGATGAATAGGAAGAAGTTCCAGGATACAGATAGAATAGGAAGCTCTCAAAGAAGCATCCCATGTGTGGGTGAATGAAGAGAAAACTGAACTAGTTTCAGTGATAGATGAGGTAAGGAGGTGTGAACAATTGGGAATAAGTACTTTTCAGGCAACATAACTTGGGTATGAATCCCAGTTCAGCATCTTCCATCTCTTTGAGTCTCATTGTTTTGGTAAATCTAAACTTTAACTTTTATGGTTTAAGTCATTTTATCACCAAAATATGGACAAGCTTCATCTGTCTGTGAGGATGAGGAAAACTCAGGCCAACAAGGATGGAAGAAAGGCTCAACACCTGCTCTGCTCAAATGTACTAAATGACAGCTACTGTACTAAATGACAGACATTTGTAAAAATAACAGTAAGGATTTTTGTTATGAATGAGAATGCACATAAAACAAGAAACTTGGCACTTAAAATTTCCCATCTTTTCAAATAGTCTTTTTAAGCATTGGGGATCATTCTGTAGAGGCATATAAGAACAACTAATAATGATGACAGCAGTACTGTGTATGTAATACACACATGATAGTATATGCCCCAGGTACTGGTCTAGGCTCTTTGTAAGTTTTAACAGATTGTGTCTCCATTGCAATTGCATTGTGTGGGAAATGGCACCATTTCACAAAATAGGAAGGTTATAGGAAACCATAAATCCCACCAAATGTTGATTGCTGTCCTATTTACACACTTCAAAGTTTTCTTGCAGCCAGAGAACTCATCTCATTAATTCTGGCTGACATCTGATATCCTTAGGTGATATTTGACAGTCCCACTTCAAAGGTATTTCCATCAGTCCTGTTGTCCATGGGAACATGCAGATAGTAATCAGGTCCTGGGAGTAAAGACATTGCTGGACATTCTCCATCTGTTCCTTTCTCCCCATGTCAGAACCAGAGCCTACACCTTGTGTTCCTCTTAGAGCAGGTCGGACCCTGTCTGGTTCTTCATCCTTAGGGGAGTGTTCAGGACTGGAAGCACACAGAGGCTTCATCTTGTCTTTGCAATATCAGAGATTGTAGATGCAAAGGTGTGAACAATGGGTTTTATAATGCTTTTGTTATTCCACTCAGAGCAGTTAACTGATATCAGAGTCCCACCTACACCTCTCATTAAAATTTTGGAGGAAGGGAAGGGGAAAGTAAACTTATATTTGCTTATGTCTTTCTTTCAAGTTTCCTCTGTGATGCTTCAGGTGGCTAACAGACATGGCAATGTGGTGACTCATGTTCCTTTGACTCTGTGCTGGTGATGTGTTCCAGCTACACATCTGGTACATTATCCTCTGATACAAGACATTGATACACTGCTTTTCCAATGTTGCTTTGTGGGTGAATTCCTCATCTTGGAATGTAATTCTCTTCCAGATCTGGTTAACCTTGGCCTAGACCAAGGTGTGAGTGGAAAAAATATTTCTCATCTTTTATACTCTGAGTGTTTGTTTGCTTGAAGCCCCTCTCAAACCCAAAAAGAAAGTCACATTTGTGCTATTTAAAAAGGACTGTCATTTGAGTGATGTTTGACCAACCAAAGGAAAATAATTACAGGGCTAATTCTTTACATTCTCTGAATATCCTAATTTCATAATATCTTCTGAGTTGCTTAATATTGCAATCATGCATTTCTCTCATTTTCTTTTTCAAGTAACAGCCATAGATTACAAAATATTTCTGGGAATCTATCCTCATTACCATATCTTGTCCCAAACTGAAGCTGATATTTTTGTTAGGATTTCTATTAGGAAAAGAATTATATTGAGATGACTGCACATACTATAATAACTCAAAGTTTAGAAAGGCATATGTTTTATTTCTTTGATAATATCTTCTACTTATATAGATATTATTATGCATTTTTCTGATATATGCATATAAATGCTAGCTTTCCAGAGTAAGCAACAATGCTGATCCTATTTGTAGGCAAGAACTGAAATTTTGCTGAAGTCATATACATATTTTTAGGTAAATAACTATAAAAAAGGTGTGATGACTTTTTAATCTTGTTAGCTTTTCTTTAAAGCAAAACCATACAGATTTTCCCCAAGTGCAGTTTACAATGTTTTGTGTCAATGTTTAAATGGGAAAAATTATGGTTATTTTTCCTTTGAATTAATAGTGACTACTGTCATTTTATGTGCTGCTGGTCTAATGAATGAGTTTCTAAACCTTACTGTTGTTGTATGACTGTTGTATAAAAGTTATTTTTTTCCTGTAATTTGTTCTAGATAACAATCCCTGATATTCCACCAGGAAGTTTCTGTGTAATGTAAATTTCAATGTTAAATTATTTATTGCATATAAATTTTCTATCAGAAGAGAACTAACACACTGAACCCACTAATGCTGGTCTAATAGAAAGTTAATGGCTTATTCTAACTGATTTTGCAAGAACAAAGGGCATGCTAACCTCGATGACAGTATGTAATTAGCCAAATGCTTAGGGGATAGATTTTTCTATAGCCCACATTAATTCTGTAGAACTACAAAGTGACTCACTTCTTTCTAAGGCGTATTCTTTATTGGATTATCACCATTAAACCTGCAGAGATGTGGCACTGACAGGCAGTCACACAGTTGGGTGGATAGAACTCTTTTGAGACAGGTTTTCTATTTAAAATAAATGCTAATACAGGATATTATTCAGGCCAAGGAAGTGTACACAGTAACACTTCCGACATGTTAGTTTTGCTTCTCTAGTTTGGAAAGTAGTTGTGAGAAGAAAACAGGATGCCTAATGATGCAGGCTCCATGTGTCAGGTTAAGTCCAAATGTAGGTTTGCTTAGGTGGTATGTGAAATCTTGTGCTTTTATTTGAGCCTATCTCTAATATATCTCATTATATGTATCAAAACATTATGAAGTGATTTTGGATTTGGATCATTCTTGTTCAAGGATATTCTAATTTGTAATAGCTAAAATAGAGAACAGTAAGGTTTGATAGACACATAATGTAATACTATACAGCACTAAAACATAATTAATACAGGTAACAACAAAGACGAATTTAAAATTTTTTCTATTAGGTTAAGAATTCAGATGTACCCACCCAAGTGATTCTCTTCCTATAACAACTTAGAAAAGAAAAATAATGCAGAGAT
This sequence comes from Mastomys natalensis, assembly GCA_021653895.1. Lineage (NCBI taxonomy): Eukaryota > Metazoa > Chordata > Mammalia > Rodentia > Muridae > Mastomys > Mastomys natalensis. The sequence goes on from JAJTUV010000384.1 coordinate 332,791, forward strand.
GCAGAGCAGAACTGGGAGGTTACCTGGAGGCTGGTACTCAGATGTGACAGGGAAAAGCACTGGCTGAGAGATCCAAGATGTTGACTTCGGTGATGGATATGCTAACTACTATCATAGTTTCTCTGCTATACACAAAATCTCACATTTATATAGCTAAGCACTTTTGTACAAGCAGCTTCTGTGTGTTGGTCATATCTGAATGGAACTGTTGCAGACACTAAAGAAAACCCCTGTAGGAGTCAGGGAGGTTTATGGAGAGGGAACTGAGATAAGCACACTGGTATACAGTTGTAGTTATGGAGGATGAGCAAGGACTATAAAGCTGCTTATAGACAGTGCTTATAGTTAAGGGCAATGTGGTATTTGTACTTGAAACACTGCTTTTATTTCATGCATATGGGTGTTTTGCCTCTTGTGTATCTGGGCACCATATGTGTGCAGCTTTCAAAGAAGGCAAAAGAAAGTGCTGGGCTGTCTGGAACTGAAGTTACAGATTGTTGTAAGTCACTATGTGGGTTCTGGGAATTGAACCCTGGTCCACTGAAAGTGCTCTTAACCACTGACCCAAAGTGCTCTTAACCACTGACCCATCTCCTTTAGACCTCCACTTAAAATGTTTTTATGAAAATAGATTTCATGTTTTCTATTCTGGATACATAAAAAAATGCACCCACATAAACATACACACAAACAGACACACACAAAGTTACATACACAAGGAGACACGGGGAAGATTTTAGAGGTGATTGGTATTCCTAGTACCTCACATGAGGCAATGCTTGGATGTATTGCTGTTTTATGTTTGAGTGCAGTGAGTTATATACATTAGACATACTGAGGCTGTATGTATGTGTCTATATTATTCTTTAGTAAAACTGTCAAAATTCCTCTACTCAAAGTAACAACAAAATATGTAATCTAAAAGGGGAGGGATTTTTATCACGCATTGAATCTTCCACTCACCAATTACATACACAGCCAGCTTCTGGTCTCTTACCTTACTCTCTTACATTATTATCACGTCCCTATGTTCCCGCATTTTAATTATTGACATCCACTTATTTCATCATTGTGCAAACATGAAGTACAGTACAGTCTTATGAATGGGCAACCTCTCTGGCTATTTATTAATGACTAAAGCACAGATTTTCTGGTGGAGCTAACATTTTGAGGCACAAGTTACTTGGAGATATCTATATGAATTAATACAAAATAGATGGAGAATCAGGGTTTTGTGAGGGAGGGATGAGGAGGCTTGAGGACATTCATAATTCATTGAGAATCCTCATGGAAATGACAGGGTATAATCATCCAGAGAGATCTGGCTTCTGACCTAAACTTAAGGCATACAGCCTATCATAGATGTATGCTTTCTCTCTACTTTTGAGTTAAATGGAGTATTTTCTTGAACCTAGAGAAGTACCTCAGAAGCAATTTGTTTTCCCTCTTTCAAGGCAAGCCTTGAATTCTTGAAGCATTAATAAATAACTGAACTCAATTTTAATCAGATTAAGCTCATTACCTTCTAGCCTGCATTAAAAATTTTACAACAAACTCATGCTAAAACTATTCTAACTGAAGACAGTCAATTGAGAAGGAGACAATTATGAATCATTTTTATTAGTGACAGGTTTAAATTCTGTACATTCTGTGGTTGTACTGATTGAATTTTATTTTCCTTGTAAGGCTATTTTTCTCCTTCACATAGCATGTTTTATTTTGTATGTTCAAAAGGGTAGAACTTGAGAATTAAAGTGGTTGGGACATAGTATCTGTCTTACAGTGATTCACACAGACTTACATTTTTATGACCAGGTAATGATTTCCTTGCTATTTACTTTCCATGTGGAGGCTCCTTGGAGTACACACACACACACACACACACACACACACACACTCACACACATGCCCGCAAATTCACAAATACACAAATATAAGGTAGACACATGCAAACACATACACATATACATATAAAACACCTGCACTGTACATACATGCATATACTACACATATACATATTCATATACCACAAACACACATACAAACTACCATATATATATCACATACATACATACACATATATACAAATACACAGTTTAAACTTTTTATTATTATAAAGATATTTTTAGAATGTGATGTGTGTGTGTGTTTGTGTGTTTGTTTGCATGCACATGCATGTGCATGCATAGTCCATTTAACATGATGTTTATGTATGGAGATCAAATGGCAACTTTGTGGAGTCATTTTTTCTTTTCATCACATGAGTTCCAAAGATAGAACTCAGGTTTCTGGGCTTGCACCAAAAATTGATATTTGCCATTATCAGATGAGTCATATCACCAGTTCTTAAAGAAACTTTCTTTGAAATGGGTATTTACAATTCAGAACTAAAGCTATTTTTAGATATGACCAATATATGCAATTAATTTTTTTTCATTTTTTTGAGACAGAATTTCTTTGTGTAGGACTGTCTGTCCTGGAACTAACTCTATAAACCAAACTGGTGTCAAATTCAGAGATCTCCTTGCCTTTGCCTCCTGAAAGCTGGGATTAAAGGCATGTGCCACCATTGTCTGACTATTTTTTTTTAAATTGGCTATACAATGTTACCAGTGTTCTTCAAAACACTTAGGTGTACATTCTCAAGTTGAAGCACACTGCAAGTGAGGATTACAACAGAATTCGTTCTGAAATCTCTCCTGTAACCTTTGAAGAAAAGCAAAGAAACCAGAATTGATGTAAAGATGGAATGGCAAGGGAAACAGCACATTACCCTTTTTAGTCTCTAGAGTTGGACAAAGACAAGTGGGATTAGATGCTACTTCTACATAATTGAAAAAGGAGAGGGGGATTCTTGAAAAGGGTCTGTGGACATCAGAGAAGCTGGGGATGATAAACAGGGCTCTTCATCCATCCCTGTTCTTGCTTTTCCCTCTCCAATGAGATTGATACACTTACTTAGATGATGTCACATTGTATCCACATCAACCATTCCTTTGCACTTATGCATGCTTTAGTGAGATTCTGTTACTGAAAGAGATAGCTTCCAGACCCCAGGCATGTGGGCTGGTAAAAGGAATGAGGACAATCCCTCTGCTCTTGAGGGATTGGTATGGAGAACCACAGACTCTAGCACTGGTTGCTCAGACCTGGATGTATACTAGTTTTCAAAAGACATCAAGGCTCTCCTCTATCTTCTAGAAATCACAGTTTAAATTATCTTACTTGAGCTTAGAAATTCCGTTTTGATTCCTAATTAACAGGCACTATAAGCTTCAACATTATAAACTCATTTTCTTTGTTAGCTACGTTTTAAACAGAGATTTTCCCAGTCTTCATAGATAGAATTGTTCCAAATAAAACCCTCTTCTCTTGTGCATGCCTCACTATCCCAGTTAGCGTATGTGTCAAATTCTATGATCGGCCAAAAGAAAGAAAGACTTAAGTTACGCACTTGGAACTGTTGTGACCAGTCATATAACAACTGTTCCATTAGTAATTACTGAAGGCTGAACAAGTGATAGGCCCACATTGTCACATCTCCCTTCATCTCATTGAAAAGCCTGTCATGAAAGGCTTAGTATTGCCAAGCAGAGTGGCCCAGCTATTCTCAAGTTTCTTGGTTTTGTTTATTGAAGAAAGATTAAGTTTCTTTTGCTATTGCCTTAGAGTACCTGGGAACACAGAGATTGAGTTATTCATGATTTGTGCCTTAGAAAGTAGCCCTAAGTGTTGTGAGGATGCTTGCAGAAAATAAATCATCATATATTTAATGTGCATCACTAAAGCAGCAATCCAAAAAAAACTGTGTGTAGTGTGGTCTAATGAGATCATAGTTGAAGCAGCACAGAGGGTTTGCAGCATGGCATCATTGAAAGCATTAGGTTAGAAATGATGAGATCTAGACTATACCTTGGCTCTGCCACAGTTGAGTCTTTTGTCACCAAGTTTTTCATCTTTGGCTGGTTTCTTTCATCATCTGAAGATGTTTGGATTAAGAAATGTTGGCTTTTATAACTCTATAACCCTTAACAATTTTTTGATATAAATAAGAAAAAAAATGAAACCTACTTTCCCCAACCATTTAATTTTCTATAGAACCGTAGTTTAATCAGTTTTATGTGCAGTGAGCACCTGTTGTGAGCAAAGGGTTGTACAGACTTGAAAATTGACTACCAAAAGAAGCCAACTATGGTTTCTTCCCTTCCAAGGCTGTCATGCTGTAAAAGAGAGAAGAGTGCTATAATATTCAAGAGAGGACAGTTCAGATGAATACACTGAAAATAAGAGAGATACATAGGTCAGTGATGTAATCCCTGAAAGAGAATAACATCATGGTGACCAAGACTGGACTTACCCAATCTGGTTTACATATTGAGAGATGATGGGAAGAAAGTTTGGTTGTGGTTTCTGGGCTTCCCTGGAAAGGCACCATAGTTTCTTTAGTTGTATGTTTTACAGGGTTATCCAGACACCTGCACTGGCAAAGTACTTGCTACATGTGGTTCTTGATGGATGATAGAATAGAAGCTATTGTCGGTATTGTTTTTCCATGTACTCTGTCCAAGAGTAGCATTAGCACTCCCTGTTGCCTGCCAAATAGATTTGTCATCATGTTACAAGGAACAGAGCCATTTGGCTGTGCCTCACTCCAGGTCTCTGCCATTCTGAACTGTATTCTCAAAGCAGAAGTGCATTTGTATGCCAACGTGCTCAGATGGCACTTTCACAAGTCATTCAGGCTGTAATCAGATTCGGTGATCATCGGACTGGAGACAGATGAGCATCCTGCTGTACTTCCCACTGCACACAGCTCAGCTCCCATGGTGGTAGCACTGAACGCTGCAGCAATGAGCTCTTCACTGCCAGTGCCAGCAAGGATTTTCAACAGAATGTACCCAAAGAAATGGTGGCAGCACTAGTGCCAAGAGGAACAGATTGCAGTGCCGAGGGTGTTCATGAAGGCCATTAGGACAACTTAAGATATCAGAAGACTGACAGGAGATATGTGACATACAACAGAAATAAGCTTATGCAGTGGAAAGACAGGGAAATGAAGCTGGATATAAAGTCGAGTGCTGAGTGCAAAGGAGACAGTCTATATTTGATACATATCATAAAATCAAGATTGTAAGGAATTGATACATGCTGGTTAAAGCTGTAGTTATTTTGAGGGTAAAAAGGAATATAGACATAATATATATGTACAAGAAAGCCCTTCCACTGGCAAAAGCTGCTTAGTGTTATTTGAGGTCAGGTGTGGCTTTCCTGAGTTACTGCCATAGGCATGCAATAGACTGCAAATAAAACGAGCTGTTAAAGCTTCTCTAATTCTTGATACACTGCCAGGTGAGAGCTAATATGTGTTCACACCAATGCCTGAAGCCTGAAGAGAAGAATCTACATCTTGTGAAGAATGTAAACCAGAAGTACACATGCTTATTTTGTAGATGTGAGAATCAGGCTTATCATTCTCTAGGCCCAAGTTCACCTCTCAGCTTTGTATCAAGAGGGTCCTGGTTACAGTGGGAGATTACATTGCTGATTCAATGGCTCAACTGTAAAAGAACAGACTCAGGTAACTGAGCCCTTTCAGACAGTGATGGTGGCTTTGGAGTTAAGGAACTAACCGATGCTCATATCTGTGAGTGAGCAGATCCAGATCTATTGAGACGCTCTTATGAGTAAAAGCCTGTGTGAGGCATAGTAGGTGAACACAAAAATGAGCCAAAATCATTCGTATCTCTTTCTCACTCATCCCCTCCAATTTAGAGGTCCAAACAGCTATCAGAAGGCATCATAGGTAAACTATTTAGCAGAGGTGAAAACGTCTGTGGGTAAAAGACAAAAATCATAGACTCACTTTCTTTAACCAGGTGATCTGTAAGAGTGTCAAGTGGTCACACAAGGAGCTGGTGGAAAACCAGAGTCTGGACCTGTCTCTCTAGGAACATATATTAACACAACCATCACCATGGCCTCTGGTTGGCAGGCCATTTAGATACTGTAACTATTTATGAAGTTACACCTTAGCTTCTATCCAAGATATTTATTCTAACAGAAAAATCTTCGTGATTGAATAGAAACTTTTTACCAAGTCACCATAGTGGCAGTTAAACAGAGCTAAAGCCACAAATGAAGAGATATTATGTGTTGATTGTCTGCATCAGAGTTTCATTTCTTCAAATGTGAAAATTTCTGTCTGAACAGGTTACTCCTAACGTAGACTGGAGCCTTGCTATTCAAAATACTGGTTTGGGGACAACACCACTGTTGCCATCTGAAAACTGGGGAGAAATGAATTGGTTGTCTTACCAAAGACTTACTGAATCAGAATCTTCATTCTAACAAGAACCTATAATGACCTCAGTACTCACTGAAGTTCCAGATGTTCTATCTTAGACTTTCCAGGGCTGTGCATTCACAGTTCTGTTGGTACCTTAAACTTATTGTGCCAAAAAGGAAATTAGCATTATAAATCCAAATGGCTTTTCTTATGTCTTAAATTCAGTAGATGGTGAAATGTGTGCCAATCCTAATCTTCACATGCCAGGGCCATTTTCAGCTCTATACACTTATTTATTTATTTATTTATTTCTGTACAGTTGCAATCAGATCCTAGCAGAATTTGTATCACCTCAAAATTGCCTTCCTAATGTATCACAGCTTCAATCTATCTCTAAAACTCATTTTTGTTTTGTTTTGTTTTAATGAAGTATCCTAAGGGGCAAGACTTCTTTTTCAACATCTCCACTATTCTTTTCCTCTACCATGGAAAATTCAATGGATTTCTTTTGCATATTTTTCCAAACTGTGAGTCATCAAGCAAAGCTATTTAAGGTATGTTGGGAAGCTGTGGTCAACACTGGATTCCTTCTAACAGGATGCACACACACATTCCTACTTGTTCTCCCACCATCTATGTGCATACAACTCTGCGGCAACTTAAAACCCTAGTTATATAGAAAGGCAATGGCCAAATCAATCACATTAGAAATTATGTCATAGTCTGGTTGCCTTTTAAAATAATTACAGTGCATCTGGGTTCTTTCCAGGTTCTGGCTATTATAAATATGTCTGCTATGAACATAGTGGAGCATAAGTGCTTGTTATATGTTGGAGCATCTTCTGGGTATATGCCCAGGAGTGGTATAGCTGGGCCCTCAGGTAATGCTATGTCCAATTTTCTGAAGAACTGCCAGACTGATTTCTAGAGTGGTTGTACCAGCCTGCAATCCTACAAACAATGGAGGAGTGTTCCTTTTTCTCTACATCCTCCAGCATCTGTTGTCATCTGAGTTTTTAATCTTAGCCATTCTGACTGGTGAGAGGTAGAATCTCAGGGTTGTTTTGATTTGCATTTCCCTGATGAGTAAGGATGCTGAATATTTCTTTAGGTGCTTCTTGGCCAACTCGAGTTTCCTCAGTTGAGAATTCTTTGTTGAGTTCTGTACCCCATTTTTAGTAGGTGTATTTGATGTCTGGCATCTAATTTCTTAGTTCTTTGCATATTTTGGATATTAGCCCTCTATCAGATGTAGGACTGGTAAAGATCTTTGCCCATTTTGTTGCCATTTTGTCCTATTGACAGTGTCCTTTGCCTTCCAGAAGCTTTGAATTTGATGAGGTCCCATTTGTCAATTCTTGATCTTAGAGCATAAGACTTGGTGTCCTGTTCAAGAACTTTCCCCTTATGCCCATGTGTTTGAGGCTTTTCCTCACTTCCTCTTCTATTAGTTTCAATGTGTCTGGTTTTTTATGGAGGTCCTTGATCCACTTGGACTTGAGCTTTGTACAAGGAGATAAGAATGGATTGATTTGCATTTTTCTGCATGCTGACCTCCAGTTAAACCAGCACCATTTGGAGAAAATGCTGTCTTTTTTTCTAATGAATGGTTTTAGCTCCTTTGTCAAAAATCAAGTGACTATTGGTATGTGGGTTCAGTTAGCCAAGGATAGGTGAGATTCTGCACAGAACCTAAGACAGAAGTGCATTGCTTTTGATAGTGTATATTCCATAATGGGTAAGGAAGGTATTCTTGGCAGAACGACCTAAGACAGGCTCAGTCTTGTTAATGAAATAAAAAAGGGGAGTGTCAGGGCAGTCCTGCTTATACACTGAAGGCCTAAAATCAGCAATATGCCTGACATACACCAAGTCTTGGGTCTCTGTGGAAAAACACTGCAACAGATGGCTAGAAGCTGTTGTAAACAAGCAGCTTTGGTGGAGGGCTGCCAAGCCTGAGTAGTCATAGACCTTGTAGATAGGCAGCCTTGGTGGATAGTACCAACTTAGATAGAGACAAGTGAATCATAGGCGGAGTCATAGTGGTCTGTCCCCTGAACCTTCACCCAGCTGACACTCTGTTATACCTCCTAAGGAGGAGTTAAGAAGTTGAACCTTGAAAATGAGAGAGAGAGGAAGGGCAAAAAGGAAAGAAGTTGCCCGCTCTCTGGCGTGTTAACAAAAGAAAAACAAAAAGCTTATTACAGAGCCCTCCTGAGAAGCAAGAGATGATTGGGGTATGCCCTAGTCTCTCTGGCTCTCTCTAGGAGAGATTCTCAGTTCTGCTTTCCCTGTTTATTGTCTGTCATTGGCGCGCCAATATTATCCATGTGTGTCAATTGTCTGTCTTTGTCTCATATGAATGATTGTTGTATTCTATGTTTCCTGCTTAAAAGAAAAACTGGTTAAAACTACTTGCTCGATTTAGTTTTAAACTTGCTTGAGAGGCAGTCTCAATTTACATAGCAAAAACTGATAATTTACCCTGCTCTGTGGCTGGGAGAGGGGCACCGCAGAAAGAACCTTGGGAAGAGTTAACTGTTTTCATAAGCGGCTCTTGGAAGGAGGCCAACAGTTTCTGTAGTAAGGGTGTCTCCCAGTTTGATAAGTGCTTTTCTCTTAAATTACAGTTAAAAAGGTAAGAAAAATTTGTTTAGATGTACATTTATTCTTATTCTTAATTGGTTTAAAAATATACAAGTAAGCTCTATATGTCCTGGTTATATGTTATTGGGTATGATTACAAATTTATAATTTTGGTAATAAAAAACTGGACTAAAACTGGTAATTCAGAGTTAGAGTCATTCAAAAATCAGATGTATAGAAGAGATCTCAGTAAGAGTTTTATCTGGGATCAAACATGAACACCTTCTTTTGTTACACAATTGACTTATTAGTTGATCCCTCTAAAAGAGTTTTAATACAAGTCTTTGCTCTCATACAGTGAGCTTTAACATTTTGGAGAGTGCTTTTTCTCCAAAAACATCCAAAGACAATACCTTTTCAATATTTGAGACATCAGTTATATTTCTAAATAAATTGTGATATGAAAAATTCAAATAAGAAAAGATAGTTTACTATTTTAAATTATTTTCAAAAGTTTTCAGAAGATGCTAATTGGCTAAGATCTTATTTTAAGCTCTCCACAAAAGAATTTAAGCCTCTGTTTAATGTTCTTAAGAGAGATACAAACCTTAATTTCTTTCTACAATTGGCTGATAGAAGAATAGTTTTACAGAAAATAGAAAAAGCTGATATTAATAAGTATATTATATAGATTAATTAGTTGTTGGCTGTTTTATAACAGTCCTTTGATAAAAAAAAGATTATTGGTATAGATTTATATTTCTTTATTTCCAAAAGAGTTTTAACATTCTGTTTTGAAGCTATTGCTATGTTAATATAAACTATATGTTAAGATCACAAAGGTATCTTAAAGAAGAACTTATCATACAGATCTTTCACTTGCTTGGTTAGATTCACCCCGAGGTATTTTATATTATTTGTGACTATTGTGAAGGGTGTCATTCCCTAATTTCTTTTTCAGCCTGTTTATCTTTTATGTAGAGGAAGGCTACTGATTTGTTCGAGTTGATTTTATAACCCGCCACCTTGCTGAAGTTGTTTATCAGGTTTAGGAGTTCTCTGGTGGAGTTTTTGGGGTCACTTAAGTATACTATCATATCATCTGCAAATAGTGATATTTTGACTTCTTCCTTTCCTATTTGTATTCCTTTGACTTCTTTTTGTTGTCTAATTGCTCTGGCTAGGACTTCAGTACTATATTGAATAGGTAGGGAGAGAGTGGGCAGCCTTGTCTAGTCCCTGATCTTAGTGGGAATGCTTCAAGTTTCTCTCTATTTAGTTTGATGTTGGCTATTGGTTTGCTGTATATTGCTTTTAGTATGTTTAGGTATGGTCCTTGAATTCCTGTTCTTTCCAAGACTTTTACTATGAAGGGATGTTAGATTTTGTCAAATGCTTTCTCAGCATCTAATGAGATGATCATGTGGTTTGTTTCTTTGAGTTTGTTTATATAGTGGATTACATTGATGGATTTCCGAATATTGAACCATCCCTGCATTCCTGGGATAAAGCCCACTTGATCATGATGAATGATTGTTTTGATGTGTTCTTGGATTCGGTTTGCTAGAATTTTATTGAGTATTTTTGCATCAATATTCATAAGAGAGATTGGTCTGAAGTTCTGTTTCTTTGTTGGGTCTTTGTGAGGTTTAGGTATGAGTGTGATTGTAGCTTCATAGAACGAATTGGGTAGTGTTCCTTCTGTTTCTATTTTGTGGAATAGTTTGAAGAGAATTGGTATTAGGTCTTCCTTGAAGGTCTGATAGAATTCTCCACTAAAACCATCTGGTCCTGGGCTTTTTTTGATGGGGAGACTTTTAATGACTGCTGCTATTTCTTTAGGGGTTATGGGACTGTTTAGATGGTTTAAGTCTCCGAAGAAAGAAATTGAAGAAGATCTCAGGAAATGGAAAGATCTCCCATGCTCATGGATTGGCAGGATTAATATAGTAAAAATGGCCATCTTGCCAAAAGCAATCTACAGATTCAATGCAATCCCCATTAAAATACCAACTCAATTCTTTACAGAACTAGAAAGAGAAATTCTGAAATTTATTTGGAACAACAAAAAACCCAGGATAGCAAAAACCATTCTCAACAATAAAAGAATTTCTGGAGGAATCGCCATCCCTGACCTCAAGCTGTACTACAGAGCAATAGTGATAAAAACGGCCTGGTATTTGTACAGAGACAGGCAGGAAGATCAGTGGAATAGAGTTGAAGACCCAGAAATGAACCCACACAACTATGGTCATTTAATCTTTGACAAAGGAGCTAAAACCATCAGTGGAACAAGGACAGCATTTTCAACAAATGGTGCTGGTTCAACTGGAGGACAGCATGCAGAAGAATGCAAATCGATCCATTCCTATCTCCTTGTACAAAGCTCAAGTCCAAGTGGATAAAGGACCTTCACATAAAACCAGACACACTGAAACTAATAGAAGAGAAAGTGGGGAAGACCCTCGAATACCTAGGCACAGGGGAAAAGTTCCTGAACAGAACACCAATGGCCTATGCTCTAAGATCAAGAATTGACAAATGGGACTTCATAAAATTGCAAGTTTCTGTAAGGCAAAGGACACTGTCAATAGGACAAAACGGCAACCAACAGATTGGGAAAAGATCTTTACCAATCCCACATCCGATAGAGGACTAATATGCAATATATACAAAGAACTCAAGAAATTAGACTCTAGACAACCAAATAACCCTATTAAAAATGGAGTAAGGAGCTAAACAAAGAATTCTCAACTGAGGAAATGCGAATGGCTGAGAAGCACCTAAAGAAATGTTCAGCATCCTTGGTCATCAGGGAAATGCAAATCAAAACAACACTGAGATTCCACTTCACACCAGTTCAGAATGGCTAAAATAAAAATCTCAGGTGATAGCAGATGCTGGCGAGGATGTGGAGAAAGAGGAACACTCCTCCATTGTTGGTGGGATTGCAAGATTGTGCAACCACTATGGAAAACAGTCTGGCGGTTCCTCAGAAAATTGGACATATCACTACCGAGGACCCAGCTGTACCACTCCTGGGTATATATCCAGAAGATGCTCTAACACATAACAAGGACATATGCTCCACTATGTTTATAGCAGCTTATTTATAATAGCCAGAAACTGGAAAGAACCCAGATGCCCTTCAACAGAGGAATGGATACAAAAAATGTGTACATTTATACAATGGAATATTACTCAACTATTAAAGACAATGAATTTGATAAATTCTTATATAAATGGTAACTAGAAAATATCATCCTGAGTGAAGTAACCCAATCACAAAGAACATACATGGTATTCACTCACTGATTATTGGATTTTAGCCCAGAAGCCTGAAATACCCAAGATTCAACTCACAGACCACAAAAGCTCATGAAGAATGATGACAAGTAGGGGGGCTTCAGTCCTTCTTAGAAGGAGTAACAAAATACTCAAGGGTGCAAATATGGAGACACAGTGCAGGACAGAAACTGAAGGAGAGACAGACCATTCCACCTGGATATCCATCCTATGTGCAATCACCAAAGGTAGAGGTTGATGTGGATGTCAGGATGTACATGCTGACAGGAGCCTGATATAGCTGTCTCCTTAGAAGTCTGCAAGAGTCTGACATACTCAGAGGCAGAAGCTCACAGCTAACCATTAAACTGATCATGGGGTTCCCAATGGAGAAGATAGAGTGAAGGCTGAAGGAGATGAGAGGATTCGTGACACCACGAGGAAAGCAACAATCCCAACCAACCAGAGCCCCCAGGGTCTAAACCACCAGCCTGGGAGTCTTAGGGAGGGACCCATGGCTCCAGCTATATATGCAAGGGAGCTATATATAAGTGGGAGAAGAGATCCTTGGTCCCATGAAGGCTGGACATCGTGGGGGGGGATATTCGAGGGTGGGGAGGTGAGGTATGGGGGAGGGTGGGTGGGGATACACCAACGTGGAGGCAGGAGGATGGGGGAAGGTATAGTGAGTTCCTGGGAGGGACGGGGGGAAATGGGGTAAGGAGAGAATATCTGAAATGTAAAAAAAATTTCCAATAAAAAATAAATAAATAAAAAGAAAAGAAAAAAAGAGAAGAACTTAATGAAATATTTCTTATTCTAAATAATAAATTATTGGTTATTAAAAATACTGATATTTGGTCTAATACATGATCAATTTGTTACAGCTTTTCTCTATACATGCCTTGTATTTCTTATGAATTTATAAATATAGCCCATAAAAGGTGTGTTTACTGTATTAATAGACAGCTCATTTAATGAAAAGACAGTATATATAATTAGATTACATGTTTACTCTCTTGAGTTCCCCGCTTCAGTACAAATAATTAAACTATGTGCTGTAGCCACTATTTAAAATGCCAAAAAATAAGCTTTCAATTGGTATTATCATGGCCAGTATATGGCTTATGGTTTATAATTGCTTGAAATTGTTTCTTTTTTAGATATTGTTAATTTTCTAATTTTACACATACAGCTCAATTTTAAAAAACATGTATTTTTCCTTAATTTTATAAGACATTTAAAAGTTCATGCTAGATTGCCTGGACCCCAGAAAAATGCCATAACAAATTTGTATATAAAATAAATTACAGACCTTACAAAAACAATTGGCCATGCAATTTTATTCTTTACATTGGGGTTACTATATAATAAAAGTTTGTCTATCTAGATTGCTGTGCCACTGTAGCTGATCTGCCTTTTGTGATCCTTGAGGCCAAAAACTACAGTTTTTCGCACTTAGCACCTCATTTCTAAAAACAGTCAAAGCTTTGGTTTTGTCTAGGCAAAAAACTGCTAGGCTCTGACTTATGCCTACAAGTCCGAGGCCACTTAAATAAGTTATTAAAGAGTTTATTATTAAGTGTAAAAAAGTTTCCTATGAAAGCTATCTAAAGAGAAAGTACAAAGAAAACTTCTATCTTATTTGAAAAAGGGAAAAAGGTTCTATTTTATACTATCCTAAGTGGGAAAAAGACAGAGTTCTGTTTTATCTCTCCATTACATTTGCCCTTTTATCCTTTTGTCCCCAGTATTCATATATTTTTTAAAATATGTGATCACATGTTATAGAGTTTATTACAAGTTCACACCAAGGACTAGATCATGAATTGAAGTAGAAGTTTATAATAGAAGGTGTTTATATACAAATATATTAAAGGTAATTATCTGGCTAAACAGCCATTACCTGTGTGGCTCCACAGATTCACTGAAGGTTTAAAACTATAACTGAGTTATCAGTGAAAATTTGTGTGGATAAGCCCAATAATATTTGTTATTTTCTGTCCTAACACCTATAGTAATTTGTTGGTTCCTTTTTATTGATGTTTGACAAATTGTTTTATAACCTTTTAAAATGTCCTCTGAGTGGAAAAAAGTCTGGTTATTATCTAAAAACAATTGATTGATGTTATTTGAGAGACTGACAGAATTCTTATTACAGTTTGACTATCAGAAAGGAACTTAGTAACAGTCTCGTTATAAAAGAGCTTAATAATCATAGATATATTTCTAAAATTCCTATAAGATCATCATTAAGATTTAAAAAGTCATCTATTATGTGGCATCACCACAGGATACTGCATCTTTGTGGATCTGTGGAGATCTGCTCCAAAGGGGTGTGGTGTTGCTTGATGATTGTTGCATATGTTTAATAATAATAGCTTGAGACAATTTGATATTTTTAAGGAGTGTGTAGGTCAAATTATAAAAATTTGTTTTTAGTGTCCTTAATTTTTTTCATTAATAGTGTTAATACTTGAAGACTTATATTTAATCAATTATGTTAAGTAGATGTTACTCATTTTTTATTTTAAAAAAATTAAAATATGTATATGTAATTTAACACCTTTTAAAAATTTCTAGCTATAATTATTTTAACAGGAGAAACAATCAAAATTACAATTAGTTATTGCCTATATTATCTTTTTATACTTGGTGTTCCATATCATATTAAAATAAACAAAACTGACTGTTACAGTCAGACATTTGAGATGTTTTGTTGACAATTTGGTATTACCCATGTTACTGAAATTCCTTATAGTCCTCAAGGACAGGTATTGTAAAACAGATATTGTGGAGCTTTGAAATAGTGTCTTCATGACTCTCTGAGTGTGGGAAAAGCGGCTGCTGGGCTTTTGCCCTAGTTTTACTAAGAATTCTCAAAAATTTGGCTTTTAAAAAAAAAGAGGGCCAGATGAGGCACCCAGCTAGAAGACCATACCCCATATACAGGCTGCATGTTTTGGGATAGCCCCCACTACAGATGTTTGAGACCTACATGAAAACCAAGCTGCACATTTACAACATATGTGCAGGGAGGCCTCAATGGAGAGGAAGCACCTAGCCTCTCAGAGACTTAAAGTGGCAGGGTGGGGGATACAGGAGGAGGGGTACTCAGAAAAGAAGAGATGGGGAAGGATTGTGGGAGTGGGTGACTGGGACGGGTTATAAAGTGAATAAGCAAAAAAAAAAAAAAAATTAAAAAAATTAAAAAAGAGAGGGGAGCTACACCCCAGAAGGAGTTCCCAGAAACACTCTCCATCATGCCTTGTTCGTTCTCAATTTCTAAATCTGAAAGCTCACAGCAAACCTGCTGGTGACTGCATTTGGCACCTGAGACCAATAAAAACTATGCCACAGTTATGTGGAAGGACCCTCTTACCTTTACATGGAATGCCCAGACCCAGTTCTCATATGGGTCCAAGAATTGATATGCTTATTTGATACCAAAGAAGGCACAGCTATATGACTGCCAAAAAGATTAATGAAATAAATAGATACCCCCACAAAGCCAGGCCCAATTATAAATAAGATGAATAACAATTGACATCCAGGGAAGAGAAATCTCCCTGAGATTTTCCTTCTTTTTCCTTTCCAGGTAAAAATGAAACACCACGTGATATCTGCTGGAGAAGTTCTAATCCTGATGCTGGCCTCCAGACTTACACTACTCAGACCTTCGATGGGCCATTGACAAGGACATCAAACAGCTAGAGATTGACATCACTAATCTGAAGAAATCCCTCGTTTTGCTGTCTGAAATGATCTCTAAAACTGCAAAGGACTTTATTGGATTTGATTTACCCTTTTACAATAGAAATGATGTGTATAGCTCTAGACTGTGTACAACCCTTAAAGGAGAATGTTACTTTTACATAGACAAAATGGGGATAGTTAAAGAGAGTATAAAAAAGGTCAGAGAAGAGCCCGAGAAAAAACAGAGAGAGAGGGAGAAAGATGGGAGCTTGTACAAGAGTTAGTTTTCAACCTCTCCATGGTTTTCAACCCTACTTCCTACAATTTTGGGACCATTAATTGGGTTACTTCTGCTTATTTCTTTTGTCCCTGGGACTTAAATAGGCTGACTAACTTTGTGAAACAACAAATAGATAATTTGATAGTAAAACCTATTCAGATACATTATCATAATTAGCTATGGAGGACCATGAGACTCAAGATGAGGTTGTTACTTTATCCAGGGTGTTCCAAAACATTTCTCCACTCAACCTAAAAGAGGGGACTCCTGCCCCTAGACCAAGCAGAGAGGGGCCACCCAGAACTCCCTCTGACTGGCGATCTAAATTCTTGCTTAGGCTGCAAGGCAAAGCACTGCAAGGGAATATAAAATTTAATATATCTTTCTGGGTTCCCTGAGGGACAAGACTGACGCATAGGGGTTGATGTCAAAAGTATCCCCTCTCCAAAAAAAGACATCGGGATGGGTATGGCTCTCACACCTCACTGAACAACGACAGGAGGACCTGAGCCATTACAAGGTCCCCTTTAATTACTGGAGGTCAGGCCTCTATCCCTGCCTTTGCAAATTGGAATTGCCATGGTCCTTCTATACTTGGAGAGAGGGGAATTGTCAGGGGCAGCCCGCTTATACACTGAAGGCCTAAAATCAGCAATATGCCTGACATACACTAAGTCTTGGATCTCTGTGGAAATACACTGAAGCAGATGGCTAGAAGCTATTGTAAACAAGCAGCAAGCCTGAGTAGTCACAGACCTTGTAGATAGGTAGCCTTGGTGGATAGTACCAACTTAGATAAAGACAAGTGAATCGTAGGTGGAGTCATAGTGGTCTGTCCCCTGAACCTTCACCCAGCTGACACTCTGTTCTGGAAGATGTCTGTACTCCCCCTAAACACCTACACTCCTGCGTCATCCCCTTCCCACATCCTGCCTTTTTGCGTATATAACCTGTGTATGAAAGAGTAGACACTACAATCTGATCAGAATATAGACAGGTCGTCTTTCCTTTGCGTCGGCCTGTCCCCACTTTCTCTTTCAGGTGATCTCCCGGACCCTGTTTAATGCCCTGCAGGCCAGGACAGGGGAGAGGTGGAGAGCTTTTGGGGCTGCTTGGCAAGAATCTGACATTGGCCTAGGATAAGGAAATCTGCTGCTGGTGGGAACAAGACATTGGCCAAGGACAAGGAAGTAGGCTTCAGACAGGAATCTGACATTAGGCTAGAACAAAGAAGTAATTTGGCAGGAATCTGACATTAGCTAGAACAAAGAATATTGGCAGGAATCTGACATTAGCTAGAACAAAGAATATTTCAGCAGGAATCTAAATTTAGGCTAAACAAAGACTAGGCTTCAGGCATGAATATGACTGTGGGCTAGGACAGGGAAGTTGGCTCAGATATTTTGGTCATCCTGACAAGCTCTTAGAAACAGTGATCACAGGATTATTCACAGAATTTTGTTTGTTGCCTTGTTTGTTCTTTGACTATTTGTGTTTACTGTCTTGCTTGTTCCTTGAGTATTTGCATCTATTGTATAGCTAGGCCCTCAACCTAGAACCAACCTCAATACTTGTGTGTAATTAAAATGGTATAAAAGCAAAAGAAAACTACTCTCACTCACACACAACACAAAAAAATAAATAATAATTACAATGTTTCAGCTATGGTTTTGGTGTATCAGTGAAAATGAGCTATGTTTTCACCTGAGCTTACAAGCTTTGATAAAATTAATAACTTTACTATTGGAAAGCCTCTTAAAGTGTCACTTTTATGTGTTCTACCTTTAGGAGAAAAGTTATTAAAAATTATTCATGCTTAACAGCATTTAAAAATATAATATTTACTTAATATATTTTAGTGATGCCACATGAGAATGCAGGCTTATTCCAAAAGTAAAGCATGGCAAATTCTTTTTCTGAGGAAGTTTTGTTGCATCTGCTACATTTATCCCTCCAATGATAACTTTAATTTACATTTCAAATTATTTGAGGAATGTGATCAACAATATAGTGACCCTTGTGGTATCATGTGGGTCACTTGTATAGATTATGTGCCATTCTTAGCAGTGATTAACCTACAGTTTCTTTTTGGTATAAGATGCTCACAGCTAACCATTAAACTGATCATGGGTTCCCAACAGAGAAGATAGAGTGAAGACTGAAGGAGTAGAAAGGGTACGGGACCCCATGAGGAGAGCAACAATACAACCAACCAGAGCCCCAGGGTCTAAACCACCAGCCTGGGAGCGCTTAGGGAGGGACCCATGGCTCCAGCTATATATGCAAGGGAGCTATATATAAGTGGGAGAAGAGATTCTTGGTCCCATGAAGGCTGGACATCGGGGGGGGGAGGGTATTGAGTATGGGGAGGTGAGGTTCTGGGAAGGTGGGTGTGGATACACCATCATAGAGGCAGGAGGAGGGGGGAAGGGATAGGGAGTTCCTGGGAGGGAGGGGGGGAAAGGGGGTAAGGGGAAAACACCTGAAATGTAAATAAAAGTTCAATAAAATAAAATAAGAAAAAGAAGAAAAAGAAAAAAAAAGATTCATATTGGAGAAATTGTGTTGGTTGTCTTGGAGGTTCCAGAAGGAACAGAGAAGCAGAACTCATGTTTTGTGCATATTAGAGGTTTATTACCACCCACCCACCATCTAGCCTTTCTGTGTTTATCCTGTGAGCCACGCTTAGAGTCTTCAGGTTAGTATAGTATTGTTGGTTTATTTCCTTTGCTCTATGATGTCTGATTCAAAATAGTGCGTTCCTACCCAATTTCAATGTTCATTTATTTATTTAATGAAAATATGTACCTGGTATGGGAAAATTCATATATCAATGTTTAATGCAGCACACATAAAAAATATATCAAATGTATTGCTTGCAATAAAACCTGAACTCATCTGGTCTGCCTAAAGTGGGTAATAATGACCCCTGTGGCGAGGCCAGAGTGCTTGTTTCACAAGGGTTTTAGCCCGGAGCTGAAAGCCATGGTCAAATGAGTTCAGCACATCCCTCAGTTTTTATTGGATTAGCCTGCCTGACAACAGGTACATGGGGTAGGGGCAGGGAGATATGTGAGGAAATCTGTTCAGACCAGAAAGGGTAGAGGGTTCAAATGCAGTTCAAAGAGGCCACAGCCTCCCCACTTTATATCCCTGTCCATGTCCATTTGGCAGAGATGTCTTAACTTTCTACCTAAGTAGAAACCTTTAGTGACATACACTTATCATTTTCTAACTGAAAGAATATCTCTGCATCCCTTTCCTCCTATGTCTTTTATTTATGTAGCAGTTTGTGATTTGCCCACTTTCCACTTCCTTACCCCTTTTGACCCTCACAGCAACCTTGGTAGTTATTGTCTTATTGTTCTGACTTTTGTAGATACTGAAGTGGCTTCCAGTGTAAGTGATTGCCCAAGGTCACTCAGGTGATAATTGAAGTCAGGACTCAAACCCAGATCTTTTGACTCCAAGCACAGCTAAGGGCTCTTTTGACTGTAGAGTATTTTATAATACTGTGGGATGTCATAACCTCAGGAATTGTGAAAGGTTTTCAGAATTTCTGCTAAACATGGATGAAACAACATTTGTAAGGAGCATTTGTAAGATTTTTTTTTTTTTTTTTTTTTTTTTTTTTTAGCCAGAACCAACAGCGAGTCATTTCACTGTTTTCCCCAGAACATTCTCATTCATCATTCTCTGTACAAAACACAGTGTTCCTTATATTTGACAGGACTTTGGGAAAACTTACTTTTAATATTAAATATTTCCCTAGTGAATATTCAGGGCTTATGTCTGGCCTTGTTAATAACCTGCTGTGTGACCTTGATAAGATGACTTAACCTTTTTATGTCTTGAAAATTTAGGGTAAAATCTTTCTCTTATGTGGCAACTCTAATGCTTATTAATTAATGCTACCCAAGTGAAATCAAAGGGAAGCCACTAAAAGCAAGGGAAATGTGTCACACCATATTACCCAGATAATCATGGGGCCTAACCACCCTGAGCCCACAGCTGCAAATTTGGAGGTCAGGGGTATTAGCTGTCAGTAAGGATAGAAGGAATTCAAAGCAGGATTAGACTGTTTTACTATCATCTACCCTTCTCTTATACCTCAGTACTGTAAAACAGGACAAGAGGGAATATGAAGTTGCTATTTATTCTTAACTTATCACCCATCCCCTAATGCATGGTGATTTTATAAACAGCATACCTATGACAAAACTCTGTCTTCTCAAAGGGATGTACCACGTTTTGATGTGTGATTATTTTTTATACTTCTTATTTTGGTAGCTTATATTTTTGTATTGGTGGTATTGATATAATGACAAAGGAAGTGGTTTAGTTAAAAGCCTCTCTGCTGATAAGGTCTGTCCTGCTGTGGAAAACATCTAGAGGTATCTTTGTTTTCCATTTCACATTATTCTGATGTCAGATACTTATTAGAAATGGTGGTTATGAATGTAGAGTCTAATAAACATATTTGCTACTGTCTAAAGTTACCAATGAGGAGACTTAGGAACTAAAGGGTTAAAAAAGTATACAGAAGTGATTTTGAGTTGAAAATTATATTAAGTTTTGTCAAATCTGTAAGAAGACCCAAAATAAGAAAAGAACACAAAACCTAGAGTCACTTCTGTAGTTCTGTAGGTCATTGGGAGATAAGGTGACTTACCTGTGTGAATGTTTGAGAGGTGATTTAATACTCATGGAGGAGTCACAACTAAAACTATAGAAGGGACCAAAACTGGAGCTGGGCCTTAGTGGAACAGAATTAGTAGTAGGTCATTACTGGGAAAGCACTGTGGTCAGTAGACTTGGGACGATCATACATGAAGATACAGAGGTTTGATAGCAACTAGAAGACTAATTTAATTGAAGGGTAGACTGTGGGGACATTTGGGTCCAGGTCAAGTTGCCTTTGATCTTGCAGAAGACCTTGCTCCTAATAACAGGAGAAACTACAGCAGGTGATATCATGTTTCAGGTTCAGGGAATCATTTTGTAGCTTAAGTGGAAAGTGGAATGGCTGATAGAGCAGACATGCATTGGGCTATGTATGAATCTGAAAAGTTCCATGGGCTCGTGTTTCAGATGCTAGGTTCTTAGCTTGTAGTGCTATTCTGGGGGTCCCTGGAGCCTTTAGTAGGAGTGTGACCTGGGTGTGGAAGTAGATCATTCATTGTCATCTTTGAACATGGTAGCCTGGTCCTTGTATCCAGCTTCTTATTGCATTCTGGTCTACCTAGTGTGAACAGTTTTCTACTTCATGGTCTTGCCACTGGATGGACCCACTCCACCTTCCTTGCCATGGTGGATTGAAATTACTAAAGCTATGAACTCAAGGAAATGACTTCTCTCCCCTGTATGGAGCTTGGTTATAGGGACATGAAAGTAACCAACACAAATACTGTTCATGGAGCAGAATGCAGGTTAGAGGAAAGATTAGAACGTGGATCACTGAGGCAGGATGGTACAGTGTGGGGAAGCAAACACTTGTGCCTAATGAGAGGTATGGGAGAGGCTCGGGTTATGGAGGAGCTGTGAGGAGTTGTGCCACTCGTTGAGCTTTCTAGGCTTCAGCACCATCACCATAGATAATTGATATCATTTATTAGCTCTTCAGCAGCCTCTGCCGTGGAACTGCTGCTCACAGGGAAAGCATACTCGAGGTTTAATGAACAGTGCTTAGCAGTTCTCTATGGAGTGTACATTGACCCACACTCCACTAGGAACATATTCAGCAGGTTTTGTTCCCTTTCACTTGGGCTATTATAGATCAAATGTAATGATAACATACTGTTTTCATTTGTCTCAATTAAATGCATCTCATAAATTCAATTTGCCTTTGGTTAAATGCTTTTTATTATCTGTTTTGTGAGTGCCCATTTTTCATCTTTCTTATTTTAGATTAAGCTGTGTCTCTCCTAATTTGTAGGTATTTTATATATTAAAATGTGTGGGCAGTTTATATGACACAGTTTGTCTGAAGATCAGAAGATAACTTTCAGGAGTCAAATCTCTCCGTTCATCCTGTGAGTTGTGGGGATGAATTAAGGTCCATATTACACCTTGTCTGCCGGCACCTTTATTCACTGGCCTCTGTTATCTTTTCTTGTCTCCACTCTTTTGGGTACCCATTCTCTTCCTTAGTAAATTACCTTTCTATTTATTTCTGTCTTTACTTTTGTTCGTTTCTAGATTCACATATGAAAGAAGATTTGCTACTCTGTATTTGTGTCTGGCTATTTCTCATTAACACGATGCAGACATTTTCGTTACTCATCCAACTATTGATGTATACCTCTGCTGATACCACTGCTCAGCTGCTTTTAAAGCACTGCAGCTAATGTCGGTCTGCAGGTGTCCCTTGCAAGTTGGTTTGATTCCTTCAGGTGCAAGATTAGGAACAGTAGAACTGGATGACGGGGCAGTTCTATATTTAGGAATTCCACCCTGATTTCCTTAGTGCCTGCACTGATTTTATATCCCTGACAGCAGTATTTAAGCCTTTACTTTTCCCTGAATCCTCGGAAGCATCTGTGTTCTGTTTTCTTGATGATTGCCATTTTGAGTGGGGTGAGATGGAATCTCAAGTGGATTTGATTTGCATTTCTCTCATGGTTAAGACATTAGATTTGAAAAGCCTATTTATTGCAATTTGAAATTCCTCTCGTGAAAAATGTCTGTATGGTTCATTAGCCCCCACGTTAACTGGATTGTATGTTACTTGGTGTTTAATATTTTTGAATTCTTTATAATTTGTGGATATTAATTTCATGTTGCATGGGTATGTGGCAGATGTCTTCTGTTTAGGCTGTCTCTTCACTCTAGCGATTGTTCACTTTGCTGTAAAATGTCCTTTTTGTTTGCTCTTGTTTTTTCTAATGTCACATCATTTGGTAATGCGTGATGATTAGTCTGGAGCTATTAGTCTTATTCACAATATCATTACCTATGCCTGTGTACCTAATTGTTTTCCCTCTTGTTTTCCCTAGTGGCTTCAGATTGTTGGGTCTTACATGAAGACCCATGACGCATCATAAGTGGATACTTAAACTAGTGTGAGCCAGGGCATCATCTCAAGATCCTATGTGTAGATATCTAGTTCTGCCACAACAATTGGGGAAGAAAAAAACCCATCATTTCTTCACTGTATATTTTTGGTACCTTGCCTCAAATCAGATGACTGCAGTGGTGTAGGTTTATTTCTGGGTCTTTTGTTGCACTCAGTGGTCTATTTCTATTTTTGTGCCAGTGCTAGGCTATTTTTGTTACTATGGCTCTGAAACCTCAAGTCGGTCATTGTGCTACTTCGCTCAGAGCTCCTTTTCTTGTGATCTTATTTCCTTTTGTCATCGTGGGTTTGATTCTATGTTTCTGGGAGAATAGTCTTGTCATTTTGGTCAAGCTTGCAATTATTCTGTAGCTCACTTCTGGCAACATGGCTACTACACTTTTCATTGTTTGTTCTGCTGACACATGAGCCTGGGGAATCTTTCCAACTCTGTCTTTCAACTCTTAGTTTCCATTTCTTGGCACTCTCTTGATTATATCTCTTGATGAACAGGAGTTCTTAATGCAGATTGATTTTACTCATAGTGTGCTTTTTATGTTTTATGTATAGTAACCACTCTTCTTTGATGCCACGATGTTTTGTTCCTCTGGAAATACAGCATTCAGACATAGATCTGTGACTTATCTAGAAATAACTTGTTGATGCTGGCAACTTCTGGTCATGGATATAAAATATGGTTACTCTGTTCTGTTTATTAGAAATATAACTAGCACAGATTTCATTGCCCTAACTTTTAACTAAAAGCTGAACAAACTCTGCCTGTGGGATTCTTATTGCAATGCCCCCCCATTCATTTTTATCAGCTAGCTTCTCTGTCCTTGTGCTCAGTCATACATGTTACTAGCTAATACTACTTCATTATACATGATGTTGATGTTTAGTTTCATTCCTTTATTAAGTTTGAGTCTCTAAATGAGTTTCTGAATAATTTTCTTTTAAACTGTTATTCTTTTTTTCCCAAGTAACATGCACACACACAAACATGTATACATTCATGTACAGGAACTCACTAGCATTCTGACTGGCCTTAGTTTGAATATTTAAATTAGATTTAGGGGAGGATGCTTGCTTCAACAGCACATATGCTAGTGTAGAAGTGATGTCTTTTGAATATTGAATCATAAAATTCATGCTTCTGGCACATTGTCTCTATTTAAGAGTGCTTTAATTTTTCTCAATAATATTTCACAGTCCTCAGTTTCTTTTCATTTCATTTCATTTCTCTTCAGTGTATGGCTTTCTTACAGATCATGCCTTTAGTTAAAGATTCTCTTTTTTTTATTGGAACTTTTATTTACATTTCAGTGTTTCCCTTACCCCTTTCCCCCCTCCCAGGAACTCCTATCCCTCACCCTCCTCCTGCCTCTATGATGTGTACCACACCCACCCTCCAGAACCTACCTCCCACCTCAAATACTCTAAGAATTCTTGTGCCATCTCTTTCTTATCCCCTCCTTGCTCTGTTCTGAAAAATGTAAGCTATGCTCCCAGGGTTTCCATGTTCACTTTGACTCTCTTTATTTTATTGTTGGAATTATAATATAATCACATGATTTCTCCCTTCCCTTTGATCTTTCCAAACCCTCCCATATAACCCTTGCTTTCTTTCTATTTTCTAGCCACCTTTAAAATTAACTGTTACATGCATGTACACACACACTCTTCTAATATAACCTGTTCAGTTTGTATAATGGTACTTGTATATATGTCTTCAGGACTGACTAGTTGATATTGGATAACCAATTGTGTGCTATTTCCTGGATATTATTTCTCCCACTCTTAGCATTACTCAGTAGTTCTTTGTGTAGAATTGAGGACTTGTGGTCTTTCCCCTGTTCACTTTGGCATGTATAATGTTGTTGTACTGGTTCACCTGTCAGACAATTGACATCTCTTTCTTTACAGTTTCCTTAGTTAAAGTCTAACAACATGTCTAAATAACAACATTGCTTTATATATCTCTCATTTCAAATAAAGTTTCAATTTTCCTATTCCTCCAAACTAGTGGTCTTTGTAGTCCCTGACTGCTGTCAGGTGCCTAGTCCAATGGCTGTATATTGGTGCTCACTGGGAACCAGTCAGTGCTCACCCTATCAGCAGGCATTGGCCCAGATACTCATTCCCCACATCCTAAGAAATGACTCCTGTTGCTTTTCTGAACTAGTGTTTTTCATTCTTCTCATACTTTGGAGGATGTTCCATTGACAACTCTTGTTTTTGATTTATATTTAGTTTTTCCTGTGATTTGTCATTCTAGCTAGTGGAATTCCATAGTCTCCAGTCTTTCAATCCTCTGTTACAAACCTATCAACAATCAATTCACAGTTCTAATGTAGTCCTATGATTCTGAATAACACATCATATGCTACAAATTCTAATGTTTTAGATCAATGAATTCTAGACTCAATTATTTGATTATCTGGTTCTTTCCTTAAATCTATAATTAATATATCAAACTAGCATTCAAAATAAGTTACAAAACCCTTCCTTGGACTCTACTACAGTCTGCCCTGAATCAAGCAGAGGTCAGTCTGGCTGAGATAGCAATGCCTCCTTCAGAGCTTTGGAATCATCATTGGCTGCTTTGTTGCCATTCCCACATCCAATCCATCATCACTTTATTTGTTCAGTCTTTGAAATATGTCCAAAGCAGTGTGACTGCTTCCCTAATACCATTCCAAGCAACTGATGTCTCTTCCTTTAATTACTGAGGTAGACTGTAACTGACCTGTGTGCCTCACTTTTGTGCCCTCCAATCCATTATCTTCACAGCAGCCTGATGGATGCTTTAATATAAACATCACATTGCCAATTCCTCATTCTAAGATCCTCCAAAGGCTTTCATTCAATTTATGGAAGAGGTCAGGAGCACTCTATAGCCTACATGTTTTTCCCCCTGGTATATCCCCAACTCTTCTTTGGTCATAGCAAACTGGACATAGGTCCAGTCTCAGGGTCTGTTTATTTGATACTCCCATGTTTTCCTATGTAGGTCTCAGATTGCCATTTCTGTCTTCACTACACTCCTCTAAGGGTCAAAAAGAAATTTCTCTGTCATCAGCACTTTACCTATTACATAACTCTTCAGATATGTTCCTATCAAACCTTTTACCTTTGTCCATAGAGTAAATTATCACTATGGGTTTATGTGTGTGCATACCTGAAACTCCTCTGCACCTTGTACTGTGTGTGTGTGTGTGTGGTGTGGTGTGTTTGTGTTGTGTGTGTGTGTGTTAACCAAGAACAATGCTGGCAAATAGTAAGATACTGGTGAATACTCATTAGATGAATAAAATTGCTTCATTGAAAATGTCATACTAAAAGACATATCTGCCAATCTCAGGTTATTGAGCTGTTAGCTAGATCCATGCTGTCTGGACTGAGC
This sequence comes from Mastomys natalensis, assembly GCA_021653895.1. Classification (NCBI taxonomy): domain Eukaryota; kingdom Metazoa; phylum Chordata; class Mammalia; order Rodentia; family Muridae; genus Mastomys; species Mastomys natalensis. The sequence continues at coordinate 359,384 of JAJTUV010000384.1, forward strand.
ACAGTCTCTGAACATTGGAAAACTGCCTTTGTTTTGATAAACATCTTTCACCTTCTATCCAGATAGTGCTGTAGGTTGATGTGTGGCTCTGGGTCTGCATGTAAGGCAACTCATCTCCCCACTTAGATCAGAATACCTGAGTGCATTAAGCTCTCTCTATTGGTACTGACAAGGTTTTCAAGACTACAGATTCTGCTGAGAGGATATTATTCACACTAGAAGACTGTCAGTTTTGCATTTAAGATAACAAGTTTCTCTCTAGTAACTGATTTTTGGATGTTGTAGAAATTCTGCAATTTGGAAATACACTTGCTTTTTCCTTATTTCTTTTAGATAAAAATCTCTTAGTTCATTATTTTTACCTTAGCTTTTTGATTAATAGCTGCTTCTTGCTTTTAGTTAACGTGAATTCTCATTTCTGTTTTATCACCCTGCTTCATGGTTGTCCTGAAACGAGAAAAGCTTTATGTTTCTTAGTAATGCCAGTACTACAGCATTCTACTGCTAGTTTGCATCATATATGTCAAAATGCTGCAAAGTTAAAATGTGTTATATATCAACACTGGTAGACTTACTATGATTGGCAATATGATCATTGCTATGAACACAAACCTTTCTCAGTAATCTCAGGATTCAAGAAAAATATAAATAGTGCATTTAAAAAATTATTTTTGAAAACCAATTTAAATTAATTTGGAGTTCCTATCCAAAATTTAGTAATATGAGTTGTAGTGAGTAAAAAATTAAATATTATCATTGTTGCTCACCCTTGTTCTCAGAAATGCTACAAAAGTTCTCAGGTCTTTTATGGGAACAGAGTGTTGAGCTAGACCCTCTGACTAATGGTAGTTTTTAGTCAGATAAATAATGACTACCAGGGAAATGTTTTGTCCTAGTCCACAGATTCCTTTCTACATATTGGGTAGTTCATGTTTGAAAAATTACTTCATCAACCTCGTGTTATGTATTTATTGAAGTAAAATATTTTTACCTGTTACATAGTATCTCTATCTCATCTATCTCATATCATCTATCATTTTATCTATCTATCTATCTATTTCTATCAATTATTGTAATGTACAGTCACTCTAATGTGCAATGGCATACCAGCATGCCTTGCTCTCATCCAGTTGCAACTTTGTGTCCACTGATGACATATTACTTTCTTACTTGTCCTCCTTAGTATCAGGTAATCAGTGTTCTTTATCCCAAATATTTTTATCTATTCTTACTGTAGGCCCAGCGATGTCAAATTCCGTTTATGCTATTACAAAAGACAAGATTTATCATCTCTTCTTTATCTATCCATCAGGTGGTAGACATTTAGGTTGTTACCATTTAGGGACTATTGTGATGGGTGCTACTAAGCATCCTTGAATGAAGCATCTCTATTGTTCTTTGGATACATTTCCAGTAGTGGGGATACTGAGTCATATGATAATTCTGCTTCATTTTTGGAAAACAATAATTCTGCTTTCCATAATAGTGATAGTCCTTGGCTATTTTTCTTTTTGGTGGGTGATAGTTTCTATTGAGGCTGGGGCCTATGATTAGAAAAAAATATTTCTAATATAAAATATTTCTCTTCAATGATGTCCTGGACTGTGTATGAATTAGGGTTTAGATCCACTGGAATGGAACTGAATTTCGACAATTTAAGTGAAGCATGTATACAGAGACAATATTAAATCCAGAGACTGAGATTATACCTTTAGTATTACTGCACTTGCTTAACATGCTCAAAATCCAGTAAATACAGATAGACAGATTGCCAAAGACACAAAGACATAGACAGATATACATATAAATGACACCCTAACACACTCAGATGCCAGACACAGACAGATCATACAGACACAGATAGACACACAATCAGGCACACACTACACAGAGAGATGACACAAATAGAAGACAAACATTCAGAGAACACAGACAGACACACACACATACAAACATAGACAGATGACATACACAGAACAGACAAACTCAGACACCAGAGATTCACAGACAGACACACAGACACAAGCACAGAAACATAGAACTGCACAGAAAAGGCAGAGAGACAGACAGACAGATAAACATACACACACACACACACAAACACAAACCATGATTATTCATAACCACAATAAATTTTTTTTCAGAATCTCTTAACAGGTCAGTAAAATACATATGGATACTTTGCAACCAGGTAAGTGTACAGAACAACATGAAAGGCAAACATAGCTAGGTTGTAGAGGTTTGAGAATTTAGACTTTTCTGATGTCCCAACACATTTTGGGGCCAGAGACTCATACGCTGGTTTAAAAAAAAAAATTAAGTTGTTTGCTTATTTGAGATCAATATAAATCAATGAACTTTCAGTTCAGTAGGTTTGAGGCTCTTTTCCCACAGACTTTCTGGCAACCTCAGACATTTTGAGCGACACCATCCAAGCATTCCCACAGAGTTTGAAGGGGAATGGAAAGTCTGAGAAATGTCATCAGGTTAAGAATCGGTGGTAATTTGCCACAACCGAAACTGACTAAAACCTCAGAGTTAGCTGTTGATAAAAACACAATGATTATTTTATGCAGGTTTTCTTTATCACTTTAGTGGACATTTCTGGATTATTCCATTTCATGGTTCAATTCATAGAATCATCTGAGGGGATATATTTGCAGCCAGTGCAATCTTGGTTGATCAACCAGCAGAGAGTCTGTTCAAGAATACATTTGCCACAAGAGCTGTACTTAGACCTTGTAAAGGTTAAAGGCACTGATTTGTAGCTAGTACAGCAATTTTTAGATCATCATGGTCTTTTATGCAAAGTCATGGCTTTAATGATGTATATTTCTGTATATTACTTAATAATAATGTATATTACTTAAGCGGAAGCAAAAGTGCTTTCATAGGAAAGTCTTAGCCTCATCCACATGTGTACCTAGAGTTTTTGTACTTAAAATGGAAATAGCATAGCATTTTAGCCCTTGAATTTTCTATGAGAAAATATCAGCTTTATCTTCTGAGAATTACCAGATTAGTATAAACATCCTTTAAAAAATAGAGAATGATTATGATTAGTTTTTGCATTCACCCACAATTCTAATTCTATTTTGTTTGCTTGGTTTTTATTCTTTGGCACAGTATTGCAAACATTTTAACATTATCTGCTAAAACTTAAGCATGGGGGTGTTTTGCACACAGTGCTAAACCTGGGTTTCCTCTTGAAAAGCTGGAAGCCTTGGCAATGACATTGAGGCTGCTTTGCAACCTGGCATGGGAAGCTCTGCATGGGGAGTTAGGGCTTGCCTGAACTTGAGTTCACACCTCCCCTTTCCTTCTCATTCTCTTATTTTCTTGGTCCCTTTACAGTTGAATTGGCCATCTCTAGTCTTGGCATAGTCCATTTACTTTCCTCAAGAGGTAATTCTGGTAAGACTTTATATAATATAAATATAATATATATATATATATATTCTTATATTTTTTTATAATTTAATGTCAAAAAGTATATCATGTACTTTTCTAGGAGAGAATCCAACATTTTAATAAAAATTTTCCTGAACAGCTTAAGAACAATAATTTCCATGATGCAACTCTTTCCAACTCTCAATGGCAATCTATCTATCTATCTATCTGTCTGTCTATCTATCATTCTATCTATCTATCTATCTATCTATCTATCTATCTATCTATCATCTATCTATCTCATATGATATATGCATTGTTTGGCACAGGTCCTTCAAATCTCCCTCTGGAAGCAGAATAATAAAAATAATGTAACGAGAATAATTTTAACTGTAACAATTGAGAGAAGAACATTGTTTTAAGCTATCTTTTAAAAATTAATATTTTACTTATTTGCATCCCAAATGTTGCTCCCTGTAGGTCCCCTCACAGAGCTTGTCCCTCATTCCCCTCTCCCTTTGCCTCTGAGAGGGTGTTGTCTTCAGTATCCCCACTATTCTGGGCATCACATCTCTAGAGGATTAGGGACATCCTCTCCCATTCAGGTCAGAGAAGGGAACACTCTGTGACATATGTGCTAGGAGCCTTGGACCAACCAGTATATGTTCTTTGGTTGGTGGCTCGGTCTCTGGGAGATTCCAGGGTCCAGATTAGTTGACACTGTTGTTCTTCCTATGGGGTTGCCATCCCATTCAGCTCCTTCAGTCCTTCCCCTAACTCTTCCAATGGGATCTATGACCTCTGATTAATGCTTGACTGTGAGTACCTGCATCTGTGTCAGTCAGTTGCTGGTTGACCCTCTCAGAGGACAGCCATACTAAGCTCCTGTCTGTAAATACAGCACAGCATCAGTAACAGTGACAGGGATTGGTGCCCCAACCCATGGGATGGATCCCAAGTTGGGCTGGTCACTGGTTGGCCTTTCCTTCAGTCTCTGCTCTGTTTTTGTCCTTGCATCTTTTAGATGTCCCTGATATTTGGGGTTGAAAATTTTGTAGGTGGGTTGATGCAAAATGGGTTGGTGTCCCTATTCCTCCACTAGGAGGTAGTCTCTTCAGGTTCCATATTTCTACTATTAGGCATTTCTTTTTTTTTTCTTTTTTAATTTTCTTTTTTTTTGCTTATTCACTTTATAACCCGTCCCATTCACCCCTCCCACAATCCTTCCCCATCTCTTCTTTTCTGAGTACCCCCTCCTCCTGTATCCCCCACCCTGCCACTTTAAGTCTCTGAGAGACAAGGTACTTCCTCTCCCATTGAGGCCAGATGAGGCACCCAGCTAGAAGACCATACCCCATATACAGGTTGCATGTTTTGGGATAGCCCCCACTCAGATGTTTGAGACTTACATGAAAACCAAGCTGCACATTTGCAACATATGTGCAGGGAGGCCTAGGTCCAGCCCATGGGGCTAGATCTGTGTAGACTAGGTATGCTCCACGGTTTGGTGATTCAGTCTCTGAGAGCTACAAGGGTTCAGGTTGGTTTACTCTGTTGATCTTCCTGTGCATCTCCTTAGGGCCACAATCCTTCCGCCTATTCTTCTATAAGAGTCCTCAAGCTCCATTCCACTGTTTGGCTCTGGATGTCTGTATCTGTCTGAGTCAGCTGCTGGTTAGAGCCTCTCAGAGGACAGCTTGCCCCTGTCTGTTACTCAGGCTGGAGGTTTAGATCCTGGGAGCTCTGGTTGAATCTTTTGATGCTCATTCTAGAAAAGGACAAAAGCACCCTCATTTTAGTCTTCCTCCTCTTCTTGAGTTTCATGAGGTTTATGCGTTTAGGCATTTCTTTTAATACCACCCAACTTGAATCCTGGGAGCCTCCCTCATCCCAGGTCTCTGGGACTTTCTAGAGGTTCCTCCCCTCCCAGGAAGCTGCAAATTTCCATTCATTTCCCTGACCCTTTGGGCATCTTTCCTGTCACCCCCCCATACTTAATCCTGTCCTCCTTTTACCTAATCCCCTTCTCTCTCCCACCCAGGTTTCTGCCTCCCTCTGCATGGGGTGTTTTGCACACAATGCTATTTTGTTTCCTCTCCTAAGTGGGATTTAAGCATCCTCACTTTGCCTTTCCTTCTTGTTCATTTCTTAGGGTCTGTGGGGAATATTATGGGTATTCTGTATTTTCTGTAGTTATCAGTGAGTACATACTGTGCATGTCCTTTTGGATCTGGGTTACCTTCACTTAGGATGATATTTTCTAGTTCCATGCATTTGACTGAAAATTTCATGATGTATTTATTTTTAATAGCTGGATAGTATTTCATTGTGTAAATGAACCACATTTTCTGTATCCATTCTTCTGTTGAGGGACATTTAGGTATTTTCCAGTTCCATATTTGTCATCCTGCACAAAACTCAAGTCCAAGTGGATCAAGGACCTCATCATAAAACCAGATACAGTGAACCTAAAGAAGAGAACGTGGAAATAGCCTTGACCACATTGGCACAGGAGAAAATTTCCTCAACAGAACACTAATTGCTCAGGCTCTAAGATCAACAATTAATAAATGAGACCTCTTGAAACTGAAAAGAGTCTGTAAGGCAAAGGACACAGTCAATAGGACAAAATGATAGCCCACAGATTTGTAAAATATCTTCACTGACCCTACGTATGATTAAAGGACTATTATCCAAAATATACTCAAGAAGTTAGACTCCAAAAAACATATACAACAATTAAAAATGGGATACAGAACTAAACAGAATTCTAGACAGAGGAATCTTGAATGCCTGAAAAGCACTTAAAGAAATGTTCAACATTCTTAGTCTTCAGGAAATGCAGTTCAGAATGGCCATGAAATTCTACCTTACACCAATCAGAATGGTTAAGAAAGAAAACTCAAGCAACAACACATGCTGTATGGATGTGGCAAAAGGAGAACACTCTTCCATTACTGATGGAATTGCAAATTTGTTTTAAACTATCTTGACCTTAAAGCACATTCTACACTTTGTCTGACTAAGTCTCAGAGGCCTTAGATCAATCATGGAGCAATGTTAGAGAATTTCAAGGTCCCCAGTACACCAACAGTTGCTTGATCTTGTACTGACTTTGTAGGGGGCAAGGATTCCTAAAACTCTAGAACTTTCACATAATAAACATTTTGATACAGATGAACATCTCTTTCATGAAAAAAATTCCACTTGAATAGTCGGGTATAAATACCGAGCTAAAAACAAGGAGTTGAGGTATTCGAATTGAACTGATATGTCAAAGAACACTGAGAGGTGAAAACGTAAGAATTAATGTTTGATAGGCAATGCCACTGCATTGATCTGTGCTACTTTCAAGTTGACTTCCTCAGCTTTCTTTCTCTTCTATCTTAGTGCTTCTCACATTCTTTTTCAGAATATTCTGTGGATAACCAGACTATTCACCAACAATTTTAAGAGGTAGATAAATCATTGTATGTTAATGGCCTTTTAATTTAGTGGTATGCATATCTGTTGGAATGCTTCTAGGAAAATGGTGTAATATATTTTAAGGAAAAAATGTTATGACTTTCCTTCACCCCTTTCACATGACAGAAGCATAAGAGGAATTCATTTTTCCACACGATTAAGTACATGGAGTCTGTGGTAAATGACTTGGAATTTTGCCAAGTCTCTGGTCTGACTGCATCCCCAGCATGCCACCAACACGGCTAGCAGACTCTTCATGTTCATTTCAAAGACAGAATGAGCTGGTAGGAAACCCTCCAATATGCTTCCGAATAGAAGCCACATGCAAGCAAAACATTCTAGTTCACTGTTTAAAAAGCCCAATCAGGGAAGAGCAAAAGATGACACATTGTGTTTCCATAGCTCTATGTTCAATCAAACTATTGTTTCTCAACTTTGCTAAAAGGTGCTTTGTGTTTCTGAGGAGGTCTGAAGGGACTCTATAATGTCCTGGTAACTGTGAAAGCAGTAAGTGCCAGGGAAGGTGCTTTCCTGATGATGGCTTATGCTGGAAATTCAGTCATTCTACTTCAAAATTTTAGTACCATGTGAGCATCTCTTGGTCTGAGATTGGAATTTATTATTTGAATATACCATCAACTGAAGGTTCTGCTCTCTCTCAAGAAGGATGATCAGTGGGCAGGGTAACAAGGCTAGCTTTCTGGGAGAACAGGGACTGACAAAAGACAAGAAGGACAAGACTCAGGAACCTTGCTTATATGGCCTGGCTTAGGCTTGGTGGAAATGATAGGAAGGAGGGTAGTGGTTTCTGCTATTTTTTTCTTGGTCTTGTGTCTGGCACCTAAGAGGAAGAAAGTCCTGCCCGTCATGCATAAAGATGGCATAGTACTTGCTGTCAAATCCAGAGTTAGTTCTAGGACAGGGCTTCTTAAACTAGTCCAGTCCCAAATAGTGTCAAGAAAGTGAACATGGGATCCTGATAATATTGGCAACAGTAAAAGGCTTCTGATTCACAATCAAATGCTTAGTTTGACCAATGTGTTTCTGGAGTTTAATCATCCATGTTTCCAGAGCCCCTTCACCATAGCCCTGGATTTAAACACACAAGATGTGACCAAAGTGCCAGAGAACATGTTCTGTTGAGCTTAGAAAAACAGAGACTGCTTTGGGTAGGAGCTAAATCATTTTTACCATATACATAAGCTTTTTAAAAATTATATAGAAATAAAGTAATCTAACTGCAGAAAATAAAGATATAGCTGGTTCCTCTTGTCACTACTTCAGCATGTCCATATCAAATTAGTATATATTTTGGACCATATTATGTAAAGTGAATGATTTCACATTTTTGTTTATATTATGGACATGAGTTTAATGAAACTATAGTTGTATTGGCCAGTATTCTATTTCTTTGAAGAGACACAATGACCATGAAAACTCATGTAAAACAAAGTATTTAATTGGGTATTTTTTACAGTTTCAGAGGGTTAGTCCGTTATCTTGGTGGAGAGCATGGCTGAACACAGCCATGGTGTTGGAGAAAGAGCTAGGAGTTCTACACCTAGATCTGTAGATAGTAAGAAGAGAGAGCTATTGGGCTTCTAGCATGGCATCCATTTATGAAACCTCAATGCCTACTTCATCCCACAAGGCCTTCACCTACTCCCAGAAGGCCACACCTCCTAATTCCTTTCAAGTATTGCCAGTCTCTGATGACTAAACATGCAAATATATAGGGACTATTTTTATTCAAACCTCAACAATAGTTGTAGGAACTTTGATTTGTTATTAGAACTTGTTATTATTAATTCCTGACCCTAAACATTCTTTCACATTTTCTACTACAAAACTATTAGTTTCATTATCAGCATTCACAGAGCTGCTCTGCCAATCCTCAAAGCTGTTCTACATTCTGTAGTATCAACCATCCAACTAAGATTTAATTCTTTATATATAAACAGCCACATACAATTTATCTGTGTATGCAAAAGGATTTTGTCTTTAATAATGGAGAAATTTTATCTACATTAAAGAATTGTTTTAAAATAAATTTCTGTGTGATTTATCACAAGCAACTTTGATTATAAGCACATTATACATATCTGTAGACTTAGGATTGTGAGAAGGTCTCTTGGGTGAAAGGGTTTATCCTGGAAAATGCTTAAGAAATCCTTTTTATGGAATAATAGAAGAAAAATACTTGGGTATACCCACCATGGTTTGCAAGGCTGTGACATTCAGATAATGTAAAATGTAAACTTTTTCTTATCATATTGAAAATATCATTTTACTAGAATTCTAGAAGAATAGCTATTACATGGCCTTTTCTTCTATTTTATTATGTAAGATTATATATATTAGTGGGGGCATGTGTACTGTAAAGATGAAGAATAGATAACTGAAAGAAACTAAAAATAGGAATTGGATTTCAGTCCTGTTAAGTGCATATTCACTACAGTATTAGGACTTTGCAGACATTGATCGCCACATGAAACACCCAATGAGACTTTTAAAATGCCTGTTCTGATTGAGAACGTCTGAGTGGAGCTCTAGTCACATGGTTAGCAGACACTGAGGCAGAGTGGAATACTATCCTGATAGAGGCTGGAACACACTCTTTTCATCATTATCTGGACATACTTTCTCATCCTATCCTGTACTTTGCCCATGTTTTAAGTTTATTTCTCATTGATAGTTAATAACTTTACATATCTATGGAGTAGAGTACACTGATATGATTTCTAATACTCAAGTCAGAATAATTGTTTTATACATTATCTTGAATATTTTTCATGTTTTCAGTTAGTGACATTCAAAATGATCTCTTCTAGCCATTTAAGTATACATTGTATTATTCATTCTTTTTTATCGGTTATTTTATTTATTTACATTTCAAGTGTTATTCCCCTTTCCTGTTTCCCCTCTATCCCATTCTCCCTCCCCCTTGCTTCTATGAGGGAGCTCCCGACCCACCCATCCAATCCTGCTTCAGCACCCTGGTGGGCATCGAGCCTTCACGGGATCAAGGGCGTCTCCTCCTAAATTGATGCCAGACAAGGCAATCCTCTACTACACAAGCAGCTGGAGCCATGGGTCCCTCCATATGTACTCTTTGGTTGATGGTTTAGTCTCTAGGGGTTTTAGGGTCTGGTTGGTAGATACTGTTGTTCTTCCTATGGGGTTGCAAACCCCTTAGGCTTCTTCAGTCCTTCCCCTAACTCCTAAACTCATTGTATACTTAACTAAACTCATCTTTCTTACAAGAGAACTTCAAAATTGATTGATTCTAACTGTAGCAGTGGAGTTGTTGGCCAAACACCTTGCCTACCTCTCCTTCTTCCTCTAGTGACCACTAGTCTATTTGAAATCTCTATCAGATAAACCATTGTAGATTTCATATAGAAATTTATGTTGCAGTTGTCTTTTTCTTCCAGGTTTTCTTTACTTAACATAGTATCTTCCAGGCTCAACCATATTGTCTTAAGCAACAGGATATCATCTTTTTCCACAGGTCCACATTCCTCTCCACTTCTTTAATCAATTCATTCATTGGTGGATATATAGGTGGATTCTACCTTGGGACTCAGAATAGCTTTTCAATAAACAAGGTATGCAGATGGCCATCTGACACCAATGTTATCCTCTTCAAAAAATACTTTTTTGAACTGTGTCAGGATTTTAATCTAGTTCTATTTTCAACTTTTAAAGAAACATTCATGATATTGGAGCCTTTTGAAAGGTAGGGTGATCCTAAATTTGTGCTGAATATAAGGCAGAAACAGTATTGACAGTGTCTAGATTCAGTTTGTTACAGAATTTGATATAGACTGAAGTTGAGCTTTTTTAAATGTGTCTGACTCTGGTAGTTTTCAATTTCTATATTTTTGTAATAGAACCAGAGTCCCAATTTTTCCTAGAGAAATATGCATTCTCACTTTTCCTGTGGTTTCAAAGACAGTTTGTCAGGATTACATGCGTAATTAAAACTCTTCCATGAATAATTTTTTTCAAATCACTGAGGCTATTACAAAATTATAGAAACCCTTCCACCCTCTCAGCTTTTATTTATCTTGTCTCAGCAGAGAAGAGCTATCAGGGATATAAATTAAGTTAGCATCCCAAAGATCCTTGGGACACAATTACAATTGCAGCTTGCAGGAGTGATAGCCATAGCAAAGGGGGGTCCAAGAACATTGTAAGTTGTAATTTGTGAAATTCTCCAACAGGCAAATAACAACTGTGTAAAACTCAAGGAACCATTGCCCGATATCAGGTAGCAAGCAGGCAGGAAAGGGTTGGGCCCATCTTCTCCTCCTTCACACAAAACATTATGTCATTCACATAATCATGAAGTAATTTGTAAAAATTCATATATAATCTTTCCTATCTTTAGGACCAAACATCATATTTTAGAGTTTCATGCAGCAAGTATCTTCTTTCTGTGTGTGGCACACAGCACAAGACAGTGCAGAGACACTAGAGGTCACTGAGAGAACTGTTAGCTAACCTAGGCACTCTGAACCATTTTATCCTTGATTACAAACTAAACAAAATGAAAAATAAATACCCAAGTATTTAATTAAGATACAAAATCCTATTACAGAAAGACTGTGTTTTGAATTAATCTTTATTTTTTAATCTCTTCTCAAGGGTGAAAATTATTTTTATTCTTATAACATTCAATGATTTAGAGAAATGAACCATAAGATGATGTAAGTGTCAAATACTGCACTAGTCCTTTCTTCTGTTCCATTACATACCTGCTAATGTCTGTCTGTCCTCTCTTCTGTTCCAGTACTTGCCTGATAATTTTTGTACATGTAGAGAAAGGCAAAATCTTGAAATTTGTGGATGATTACTCCTGCCACAGAAAGCCTTACAGTCCGTGGACAAGACATTATGCTTCACTTCCGGGTACTCCAGGAGCCCAGCAGTGAAGAGAATAAAGCATAGAGAGACTGCACAGCAATGTGGCTGCTGGGCGGACAGCAGTTCATCTTCTCCTCTGAGGGTCACTTTAAGTCTTAGGTCACGGGGAACTCTATCCTGTGATGCTTCTTGATCCATTGACTGTGGGACCTTAGTCTACCTGTCACACGGTAAAATTCCCACACATAGAACTTCGTTGCTGTCAAATCTGAGCTAGAGACCACACAGTATTAAAATTTGCTTTTAATAAACACCTACTGAGAAAAGGGGAAAATCCACATGATCATAAAATAACCAATTAGCCAGATGTAGTTCATTGTTACATCATTGAATAAATGTAATTTATAGAAAAATAATCGAAGATAGTAAGGTGATTAGCTCTATATAGTAACAGTACAGATAAGAAAGACAGTGGTATCCGGACCACAAGAGAAAAACATCTTTACATATAGACAGATACACAGAGGAAATTTCCATAATTAATACTGGAGAGTGTTTTTGTTGAGTAATTCAAATTGCACAGAACTTCTTTTTTCATGAGTTCAAAGTATTCTAAAAGGACACTTGTTGAATTTTTTAGTGCTTTTTAGTTATGAAGTGAATGTGTTTTCTAAATAAAACTTCCAAATTTCTAAGTAAATAAATAAATAAGTAAATAAATAAAAATTTAAAATAAATAGTGTTTTCTAAAAACACTTAATATGTTTTCTTTTTCACAATTCTACATCTCTTTATGAAGTGAAAGAAATCTGGCAAGAGAACTGGTCACCTCAGTTAACTAACAAGGAGTGGCTGACTCTCATAGCTGTGGCTACAGTCTCCTTAGGAGGCTTGTGCTGTTAGTTCTTGCTTAGAAAGAAAGAGGAAGGTATCTCCACTGATCAAACAGCCCATCAGACTGACCTGTAGTCAGGTCTGTGTAACATTTTCTCATTTAATGATTAACTTGAAAGGGCCAAGTCAACTGTGGGACATGCACCCCCCGAGTAGGTGATCTTTGTGTAAATAGAAAAGCATTTTTAGCAAGCCATGGAGAGCAAGCCGGCAACCAGCATTCCTCCATGGTCTCTGTCTGCTTCAGTTCCTGCCTCCTTTCTCACTTTGAGTCCCTACTTCACTTTCTTCAGTAATGAGATAGGATTGTCTATATACAATTGTATATAGAGGACTATATACCACATATAGGTTTTATTTTTCCCCATGATGTTTTTGTTCATATTCTTTATCACAGCAATAGAAAGCAAACTAAGACAGAAATTGGTATCAGGTTTGTGGGGTACTACAATGATGGAACTGAACATATTGTGTCTTGGAAGATTATGGAAATGTTTTTGGATCTTTGGGATGGGAATACCATTGAGTGCGTACTCGGGACTTAATTAGAAGATCTATGGGAGCCAAGGAAATGAAAGCATTGAGATAAATACAGACAGTGGAGATATGGCTTCTGACATTTCAGAGGGAAGTTTGAAAATCACTCAAAAACTCTATCCTGGAAATTCCTGTGATGTATTTGAACTTAAAATTTATGGGTTTTGGTCAGCTAGGGCTGAAGAATGAGCTATGATTACCAAGGGACCAGCACCCCTGAAATGAAATCTTTGTTCTTCTGGATAATTAATGAAAAATAAGCCATGATTAATAAGAGACCAGAATCACTGATATGAAGTCTTTTTAGTAATACTTCCTAAGGTCAGAACACAGCAGCTATTGTCCAAAGACATGAAGGCTGCTACAACTCATGCAGGAAGATGAAATTAGTAGTGTGTAAGAGTCTGCCATGTGGTACTTGTTTAGGCAGTATGAAGGCTGTAGGATTGAAGTGGCCATGGGAAGAAATAATGGCTTGTCACCATGAGGCAGAATCAGAGTCTTTGAAGAGAGGCTAGAAGAGGCCATTGGTGTAGGTTAAGTGGAGACTCCAATATATTGGAGGTGCCAGAATCAAGAAGATCACCAAGGATGGCATGAGATATGGAGTGGAGCTGACCTGAACTTACTAGATTAGCTATCTGAGCTGTGAAGGAAGAGCCAGAGATATGGTACTGGCCAAACCTTCTGGAGCCCAGAAAATTAAAAATCCCAGACACTGGAAACTTAGTTGGGAATGTATAATTGAGAGGACTTCTCCTTCATCAAATTGGCTTGTAGATGAGTCTGTGTGGTATTTTATTGTTGAGTGATTGATGGGGGCTCAGTCAACTCTGAGTGGAACAACTTCTAGGCATGTGGTCTTTGCTTGTAAAAAATCAGGCTGAATGAACCATGGTGAGCAACCAGTATGCAGAATTCCTTAACTAGCTCTCCTCCTGTTCTTGCCTTTGGGTCCCATCCTGCCTGAGATCTTGCCATGACTTATCTCAATGATGGACTGTGGTCAGTTTGTATAAACCAAATAAAGCCTTTCTTCTCCTAGTTTCTTGGGGTCAGAATGTTTTATCACAGCAATATAAATCAAACTAGAACAGAGGCATACATTTTTGCTTTGCAAAATGGAATTAAACACAACTGAGCATGTTAGGAGCATAATGCAAGCATTAACATATGAGAGCTGTGGGCCAAGAAAATGTTTACAAACTGTTAAGCAAAGTAGTTTGGGATATTGGAAAAACCATAATGGATAATGATAACTAGTGGTGTGCTTTGATTGAGTATGGTCCCCATAGGCTCATTTATTTGGATACTTGGTCCTCAGTTGGTGGAACCTTTTGGGAAAGACAGGAGATGTGATGGTATTGGAAAAGATATGTCCTTGGTATGGGATTTGAGACTTCAATATACTCTTGTGATTCCAAGTATTGATCTCCACCCTGTGAACATGGATCAAAATGTGAGCTGTCAGTCATTCTTTTGTTCTGCTACCATGGACTTTAACCATCTGACATCATAAGCCAAATCAAACATATTCTTTTACAACTTTCCTTGGTCATGGTGTTTTATCACAGGAAAAGAAAACTAACTAAGACAGTCAGCAACAGTGCATGGATGTCTCGTTTAGTTACTGTTTTCTACTAGAATGATTATAATGTTTCCCTAATTGTTTGGTTCAGAGTGTGACTATTCTGTTCTAGCAACTGGATCCTTTCATATCAGAATAGAGGTACTCAATGTTATATTTCTCAACATGGTGACAAATGTATCTCATCAACCTATTACCATGCCCCAAATCTATAGAAAGTATAGTTGACATTTGGGGATAAAATATGTGAAAATGCACTTTTATCCAAATATGAATGCAGACTATTAGGTCCTTTGTATCATGTATTCTAAACATAAGTGCCGTGTTTAGCTTATTTTTTCAATCATTTTCGAGGCATGTTTCTAAGTGATACCAGAGTGTCAAGAAACGCATGTTGAGAGTGCTCCTTTTCACTCTGCATGGCCTCTCCTGCTGAATTGACAGTGCACAGTGCTCTGCACTGTCACTGTCACAGCATGAGCTGCCCAGTTTTGGCAAATCCTCTTTCATATGGATGTCAGATACTTCAATCAGTTCTACATGTTCAGAATTCTGATCTTGTATTTTAGGGGAAAAAAATCTACTATATGGCTTCTTGAAGATTTATTATTAAATTACTTTCATCAGTCTCTATAATTGAAAGCCATTGAAGATATCTACTGTAAATAATTGTACTTTATAGCAAATAAAGTAATGGTGGCTTGTTAGAGAAATATTCATTATTTTAGGGTCCAGAGATTCAAGGCTTCTTACTTAGTCTTCATTTATGTGTGTGCATATGTGTAATTACCTTTCATATGAGTGTCTTTTGTTCTCTATATAAAAACTACAGTTTTGTGCTATTATCTTTCATACAACATAAGAAAAGAGATCTTTAAAAAGTATATTATCAGTTATATACAGCTACACTAAAAATGTTCTTTATAATTTATCTATATTAAAGTCTTATGTGTAATTTATCTGTTTTAAAGATTTAAGTCTTTTTGACAGCAAGAAAGAAGACTCAGAAATATTTTAAAATTTTGGCTGGATCTTTTGACAATGATGGGATTTGATCATGCAGTCTCAAGTCTTAGAGGTCAGAAATATCTAGTACCTTGAATATTTATTAGCAACATGTGACCCTGGGAAAATATTTAGAAGTTGAGTCTCATTTACTACATCTATAAAATGTTGAGTCTGTAAAAGTTTAGAATAACTTTTTTTTAGTGTCAACTATTATTTAGGCTGAATCAAAGAATATCAAGGAAAAGTGAGGTACCTTTAAAACTTTTTATTTACATGTAAAGTAAAACATTTTATTCATATAAAATTTCCTTGAGGAGGAGGTGAGATTGACATATTTGGAAGGGAGACAGAAAGGGTGTTGGTGAACGTAATTTGAATGCATTATATACATGTATTAAATAGACGATGAACAAACTTAGTTAATTAAAAAAATACATTTCTACTAAGAAACTTACTACATGAGAAATATTTTTTCTTCCATCCAAGTAGCATTGAATGACTGTAAAGGGGCAGGATCCAGGAGATCTCATTGCACATCAGGGCTCAATTAGATGAACCTACATTTCAGTTGCTAGAAGAAAGAACAAAACAATAGATGTAGAAGTTGCCCAAGAGATTCAGTGTGTCGGTGACAGCAATATGACTATAGACATTTACATTTGGCCAGTGCCAGGAAGGCTGCTCACACCAGTATGAATACAGCACAAGATTTAGTAATATGGTAGGTGTGAGGCTGGAGAGTATTAGACCACAATCCACACTTGGTGCTGGTCAGCTCTACAAGGCCAATGTGAGGGTTATATCTGAAGAAATAATAACTAACCTTTATAATATACCAAGCATTTCCTGTGATGCAGACTTGCCCGTAGAATCTGTCATCTCTGTGTCTTTGACTCCTAACCCCGTGCCTGACATGCACCAAATATTCAATAGAATCGTATTAAAGAAGTAGCCATTTATAGATTTCAGGAAAATGGTACAAATTTATTATTAATCAGAAGAGAACCAAAATCAGTAAAAAAAAAAATTGGTATTCTCAATATTTTGATTTGTTTACATATATTGCAAATTAAATACTTCACATGAAAAACAAATATGAATTTTACTGATAAATACTAAAGCTTTAAATATTTATTGGATTGCTTGTGGGGGAATTTTATATTTATAATAACTGGAGCACTGTAATTAAGTGTTACTTTTGATGTTTGCTACAATGTTATGATATGATGCATATTAATGAAATAAGTAAAGAAGTCTATTTTATAGTTTGATTTTTTTTTAAATGAACCTAGTGCTGATAAGTATGTGAACAAGCTACTTCAGTGGATCACTGTGGGAAATATGGGGCATGTAATTAATAACGCCCAGGGAAAATACACTATTGATTTAGGTATAGACTAATAAGGGCTTTTAAAATTATTTTGCTCATTTCACATTTTAGGCAAAAATGCTGTTATTTCTTTTTTTTAGAGAGAAAGTTGGATTTTTAATAGCATAACGTTAATAATTTGTACTCATACATTTTTTGTAAAATGCACTAAAGTTTTTGAAGTAGAATGTATTATTATCATATATAACAAACTTTATTTTAATTTTTTAACTTTGTCATTGTAGCTCACAGGATGCCCACTTATCTGTAAGCCCACTGAGATAACTTTCTTTCTGGACAGTAAAGTAGAATCTACGGTGCTGTGAGAGATAGCTAGCACTGAAAGCATTTCCTGTTCACTCCAGACCTGACTTCTCCTTTTCCTATGAACAAATTGTGTGGTATCTTCAGCCACATGGCCTTGCCACCAAGCTTGAAGGTGGTGGTGGTGGTGGGTCAAAGTGTTCCCCACCATCAACTTAAGGGAAAATATCTATACTTGGTACTAGGGATTTTATTTATCAAATAAAATATTACTTTTTATATTTTTACCTTTTACTCTTTTTTATTAATTTTTTCCATTTGTTTATATTTCACCTGATATCCCACTTTCCAGTCACCCCTTCACAAATCTCCCCATTACATCCGACCTCTCCCTCCTCCCCTTTGCCTTTATGAGGGTGCTCTCCTACCCTCTCCCACCCCACCGCTCCAGCATCCACTTACTCTGGGAAATCAAACCTCCACAGGACCAAAGACCTCCCCTTCCATTGATGTCAGACAAGGCCATCCTCTGTTACATATGTATCTGGAGCCATGGGTCCCTCCCTGTATACTCCTTGGTTGGTGGTCTAGTCCCTGGAAGCACTGGGTGGTCTGACCAGCCTGCATTGTTTTTCCTATGGGGTTGTAATCTCTCTCTGCTCCTCCAGACCTTCTGCCAGCTCCCCCACCGGGGTCCCAGAGCTCAGGCTGATGGTTGGCTCCATGCATCCACATCTGTCTTGGACAGTTGCTGCCAGAACCTCCCAAGAAACAGCCACACTAGGTTCCTGTCAGCAAGCCACTCTTGGCAACAGCAGCAGTGTCAGGGTTTAGTTTCTGCAGACAGGATAGATCCCCAGGTGGGGCGGTCCCTGGATGTCCCGTCCTTCAGTCTCTGCTCCAATTTTTGTCCTTGTCTTTCGTTTGGACAGGAACATTTCTGGGTCAAAAACATTGAGATGGATGGGTGGCTCAATCCTTTGTAGGGGGCGGGGCAAGCCTATCTACTGGAGGTGGTCTCTACAGGTCCTATCTCCCCTTCGCTAGTGCGCATTTCGGATAAAATCACCCCTGCTGGGTTCTGAAAGCCTTTTGCTTAGTCAGCCCAGAACAACACCTAGAAACGGAGAGAATGAAGGACGGACTAGAGAGAGAATAGGAGATAAAGAAAGTTGGGGTAGCAGAGCAATCCCTCTTATACTCCGGCTCTCACCTGGCAGGCTGCTGCTAGATAGCTGTTGACTGGAGCCTAGGGGAATTGCCTATAAGCCAACGTAGGGTGACTCGAATCAAACATACACGTGCACATGCGCACGCACACACACGCACACACATAACACAGAGGGCAGGGTGGAAGAAGCACCCATGCACACATGCAGGCACATACGCACACACAGCTTATAAAATGCTTTAGGTTTTTAGACTTTTTCAAGCATTCTTATAGCCCCCTGGGTACTACAAGGACATGAGTGTTGAGATTACTGACAGCTCTGGTTGGATTTAAGGCTTGCTCCACCGTCCTGGTTCTTTAAATCTCGCCAAGAACTCATGGTTAGGGAGGCCAAGACTGAACCTATGACTATTGCATTGTTAGACGGACATAGTGTCAAACTGCATTCTAAGTACTTCTTCCTATACAGTTAGATTAGTGCATTTCTCAGATGTCATCAGAGAAGCTTCTTGATATAGTGACAGCAGTAATTCAGGAAACCACAACCGGATGAAGATCAGAGAAATTGAGTTATCTCTGTGATGTTCAGCCATAAACAGAACATCTCTACCACACCACTTTTCTTCAAGGATTAGTGGCAATATTGTAACAGCCAGTACTTCTGGAAAACAAGGGTGAAACAGTAGCTTCTGAACTGGTCAGGACTGATGTGCCTGCACAAGAACTACACAAGATCCAGCCAATCAACATTCCATCATGAAGGGGAGAGGAACTTCTAAGCCTCCACCCTAGATGAGGAGCTATTGGTGGGGAAGGGAAAGTCAGTTTTCTTTAGAGTTGTGGGTTTTGGCAGGTTGACCAGGACCCAGTGACTAGCTCCACACTCACCTGCACCACAAATTAGACCCAATGAGCTCATATATATATATATATATATGAGGCTGTGAATTTGAGGGGTTAAGGAAGTGGATTAGAAAGAATCTAAGGTGAGGAGTAGGGATAATTTAATAAAATACAATGAATTTGGTAAAATACATTGTATACACATATGCAATTCCAGAAGAACTAGTGAAAATGTTAAAGAAACTTTAGCATAATATTAATATGCAAATAAAATGAAATATAAATCATAAAAATATACTTATGATAAACGACTATGATATCACTTGTAATATCATTTATAATAAAATTTCTTACTTTCTAATACAGTGTGCAAAGTATGTGTCATAAAGCTGGACTGTTCTATTTAAGTTAGATTTCAGTATTTGAGTCTAGTTGTGGGAAATAAATACTAGAGAGAAGTATATGTGGTTAACATGTTGCTGGATTCAATTTGTCTCTGACTTTTATCAACAAAACTTAATCTTCTTCTTCTTTCTTCTAATTGAGTTTGTTTATCTTCTCTGATATCCTGTCATGCTTTATTGATGCTCTGGTGTATCCCATTAGGGATTTTTGGTTCTTTTATTAAGTGTGCTTTGGGGAAAAGTACAGCAGCTATGTTCTGACACAGGATGAAGGTGTAATTATGATGACCACGGTGTGTTTCTTCTTCCAATACAGAGTTTCATTGAGTGGCTTTGCTTATTAAACAGTGCATTTGTACCTTAGAGGGATAAAGAACCATGTAGGACATTGTGCAGAGTATTTTTTTAATGTCAAATATGTTTTGAGCATTCAAGGCATATGGAACAGAAACTGATCACTTTTGCCCTCCATTTAAAATGCTTGCGTTTTGGCTACTTTCATCTTTTTAGAACATAATTAGGAAGATATCAAAATCAAATGACTAATAAGTATTTCTGATAACCTCACTTAATATGACATTATGCTACACAAGGTAAAAGAGAGGTATAACGAAAGCATTCTGTGAATCCATGATACTTATATTTTATAATTTATCTGGCCTTGGTTAAATAATTTTTATTTTTTATTTTTTTAAATATCCCTTTCATTTCTCCCTCTCTGTCTTCAGTTCTGTTATCTGTAAAGGCTGGTTTTAAATCGAGTCGAGTCCCCATCTAGCTTGGGCATTTCTATTCCATAAATCTCAGATTCATTTTTTTTCTCTCTCCTGACATTTTAATGTTTTAATTTTGATGAACAGAGAGATTTGACATTTTCCATTACTTCCTAGGTTGTTTTGCCCTCTTGGAAGTGAAGGTTGTATTTTCTATTCTTTATGGCTATATTTTTAATATACAACAACTGTAATGCTTTGTGCACCAAATATTGGAGTCCATGAATATATACAACAAACACCAAAAGAGGTTAAAGATCCAATGGGAAAGCGATCCCAAGACAGGCAATGGAGTCAGAGACAGCCCCTGCTCCTGCTTCATGAGTTGCAAATGAAGATGAAGTTGTGCAAAGGTTACATCTGTGCAGCGGGCTTAAGTTCATTACATGCATTTTGTCATGGAATATCTTGTTTTCTCTATCTATGGTGATTGAAAGTTTTGCAGGTTATAGCAGTCTGGTCTTGCATCTGTTTTTAGGATTTCATCTTCCCAGGCTTAATTCTAGTAGGTCAGCCTTTATATATTACTTAGCCTTTTTCCATTGCAGCTTTTAATATTCTTTCTTGTTCTGTACATTTAATGTTTTGATTATTTTGTGTTGGAGAATTTTCTTTTTGGTCCAATCTACTTGGTGTTCTGTAAGGTTCTTGTATGTTTATAGGCATCTTTCTTTAGGTGAGGGAAATTTTCTTTTTATTTTATTGAAATTTTATTGAAAATATTTTCTGGACCTTTGAGTTGGGAATCTTCTACTTCTGTTGTGATTATTCTTAGATTTTCTCTTTTCATAGCATCTCAAAATATCTTGGATATTTTGTTTAAGAAACTTTTTAGACTTAATATTATTTGATAAATATATCGATTTCTTCTATCATATCTTCTGTCTGAGATTGTCTCTTCCACTGCTTTATTCTGTTTGTGATATTTGACCAATGTATCAATTTCTTCTATCATATTTTCTATGCCTGAGATGCTTTCTTTTATCTCTTGTATTATGTTCATGATGTTCATATCTGTATTTTCTGTTCTCTTTCCCAGGTTTTGGCTTCTCCAAAATCTCCTCATTTTTGTGTTTTTGTATCTTTTTCCATTTTCAGGTCTTTATTTCCTTCATCGGTTTGAGTAAATTTCCTGTATTTCTTTAAAATATTTATCCATTTCCTCTTTAAAGGCCTCTATCATCTTCGTAAGATTGGATTTAAAGTCATTTTCTTATCCTTTGACTGTACTAAGATATCCAGGGCTTGCTGAAGAAGGGTAGCTGAATTCTCATGGTGCCATATTGCTCTGGCTGTTGCTTATTATCTTATTCTGTTTGCTTTTAGCCATTTGGATTTTGTGGTTATTACAGATTTGGATATTGATTTCCGAACTTATTTTTGTTAGATGGATGGTTTCATTTTTGTTTTGTTTTGTTTGTTTGTTTGATTTCTGTCTCCTCTGTCTTCTAACCTGAGTTTCCTGGGGTTTTGGTGACTGGTAATTTTTCAGGTCCTGTAGGGTGTCTCCCCTGGAGTTTTTATGGCCTGCATGACCACTGGGGATTAGGATACTAACTTTGTGCCTCTGTAGTCTCTAGTAGCAGAGTGGCTTGGTGTCCTGGTGTCTTCTGGCCTCACAGAGAGCTATAGGAGTTGTGGGGAGGAAAATGGAGTCCAAGGGATAGGGTACAGTTTGAAGCTGTTGGGTGTGTTTTAAAGGGACTAGGCAGGCAAGAGATTGGGGCAGCATCTTACCTGGTTATCCCTGGTGCAAGTAGGCCATCAGGAAAACAGGTAATGTTGTGGGACAGAAAATAGGATACAGGGGACAGCATGCAGTTTACCTTTGTTGAGTGTGCTTTAAGAGGACTTGTCAAGCTAGGAGTATGGGCCAGGTCTTACCTGGTTGTCCCTGGTGCAGGGAGGCCTTCAGGAAAGCAGACAGAGTTATAAGCTGAACTCAAGGCTATTATTAGCAGAAGTCTGTCCAGGACACCTTTCTTGGTATGTTTCTTGTTGGTATGTAGAAATGCTATTGGTTTCTGTAAGTTGATTTTGTATCCTGCCTTGTTACTGAATTTGTTTATTGTTTATTATTTTCTGGTATTTTGGGATTTCTTACATATAATATGTCCTGTGTAAAAAAGGATAGCTTAACATATTCCTATTTTATTTGTATTCCTTTAATTTCCTTCTCTTACCTTGCTACTCCAGTTAATGCCATGAGCACATTATTGAAAGCAATAGATATTACCATTCCTTCTCGGCTTGCCCCACAGTTACCTGGCAACAGCCAGGTAGGCCTTGAGTACTATAAAAGATTCCTCCTTGCCCTTTTACTCTCTTACTCTCTGCACCTTCTCTTCCTGTCCCTTCTCCCCTCTCCCTCCACCCTCCCTACGATCTCTCCATGTGTTCCTGGCTGGCCTTCCCTCTCCTCTCCTCTCCTCTCCTCTCCTCTCCTCTCCTCTCCTCTCCTCTCCTCTCCTCTCCTCTCCTCCCCTCCCTCCCTCCCCTCCCTCCCTCCCCTCCCCCCCCTCCCTCCCCTCCCCTCCCTCCTCTCTTTTCCTCTCTAATCTCTTGCTCTCTTCTCTCTCTCTCTCTCTCTCTCTCTCTCTCTCTCTCTCTCTCTCTCTCATCTCCTTTCTCAACTCTGCTTCTCTTGCCCTAAAGAAACTCTATTCTACACTATACCCATCTTGTGGCATGGACCTGCAGAGGCACCCCCTCCCACCTCACCATCCCTCATTCTATCAGATCTATCCTCGGCTCCTTTTCTATTTCATAAGACACAACAGTGGATAAAGCAGACAGTCCCATCTCATTGCTGATTTCTCTGAAACTGCTTCAAGGTTTTCTCCATTCAGGATGATATTGCTGTGCTTTTCTCATATATAAATATTATTATGTTGTGGTATTGCCTCTAGTCTTCTGTTCAGTAACAATTTTATGACAAAGACATTGTTAGTTTTTAGCTAAATCTTGTTAAGTATCTATTGAGATGATCATATGTTTTTTCTTTAAGTACATTTATGTTATTAGCTTTGTAGCACTCCCTTAATTTTTAAGTTTACTTTCTTTTTCTGATAATAACATTTCAGGATGGATTATTTTTCCTGAAGGAGTAGTTTCATTCTCATCAGTGTGTCTACTTATATACACAATAGACAATTAACTAACAAGGCTTTACCAAAACCACAAATAACAGTTATTTGAAGTGAGTTTCTTCTAGAATCATTACAGCACAATTGTGAGCTCAAACACTAAAAGGTGTATTTTCTCCCAATAGATCCATGCTTTATAATTTTAGCCCCAAAGTGATTAAGAGAAGTATAAGGCATTGCTTCATTCACTAAAATTAAGACATTGATTCTTAGAGCAACTACTTAATCTCATTACAAATTCAACTACAGTGTATTTTTTAAGATTTCAAGTTTTCTAAATACAATGTGTTTATGAAAGTCAAATTGAGGCAAAAACTACAAAAGTTTTGCACATAAGCAAAAATTTCACACAGAAGCTGAAACTCACATAAATATGTCTTATACAACTGAATTCAAAGACTACTTTGTTTGATTAGAAATTAGATTCAGAGAGATCTGGCACATCAGTATTAAATTCAGTGAGGACATTTGTGGCAATAATGATAGCATGCCAAGGTGTTTAAAATGCTGTGACCTAGAGATTTCTCATTTTCTTTAATTTATACAGGAAGCTTAAGGAGCTGTGGGCAAGATGAACCAAGGCAAAGAATATCACTGCTGGGTCAAAGCTAATGCAAAATTATTTAATGATTTGAGTCCTTTCACAACACAATAACAGTTTTTTTTTAAATAAAAAAATCCATCTTCTGTGTAAAGAATATTTTTTTCTTTATTGTTCCTATCAAGTAAGTTCAGTTCATATCATAGTTATTCAATCATTTTTAAGGCTATGAGGCTATGTTTTAGTATGTGAAGACAACGAAAGCATCAAAAATGATTAAAAATATTTACCCATACTAGGCTGAATTCAGTTTGATATTTCTCATATCGCTTTTAAGTTTGAATAGTGATGTGAAAGAAAACATACATAAATGGCGTCTTTCATATTCATTCTCTGGGTGAACAATATAATAAAAAGAAAGATGAGCCGATGCTGCTCCAAGCTGATGTTAGACCCTGAGGTCCAAGGCTGAGCGGATGTGCTAAGGCATCCAGGACAAAGAACATTCATCTTTTCACTTGTCTTCACAGTCAATACTGATTTTTGTGGTTTCATTGATCTGACCACAATCCACACTGAGTCTTTGCTTAGAAAGAGGAGACTCTTCATCTCTGTCTTTTCTCCAGCATGTGCAGACTGCTGTGCACAAAGGAAAAGCTCAGTAAAAGCTTGTGATAGAAATAATGAAGAAAAGCCCCATTAGTCACTGCAGTTCCTCAGAGGAAGTGTGATCTAAGAACACTTTACCCTGACATGCCATTTGGAATACTTGCCCGTGCTGACCCTTTTCAAAAAGTTGAATGAATTGTGAGATAGTATAATTATGTTTTTCACACTCTCCTATTCCATGCTTTGTGGATACATAACAAAAACTAAGTTAAATACAGAAACACTATGTGTTAATAAGTTAAACTCAACTTGCTTGTTTTTGTCCACTTTCACTGACTAGAGCAGGGCCTGTAAGCTGAGTTTTTGGGCCTGATAATGGCATAGAGTAGGAGAGATGTGGGACATGAAGACTCTAAAACAAAATTTTGAATGTGTGTGTGTGTCGGGGGAGTCTTTTTGTTTTGTTTTGATTTGTTTTTGAGTAATACTATTTCACAACAAGCAGACAACTCTTTCAAGAGTTTCCAGCTGTTTGAAATTGTTCTAAGAAGAGGTGCATGTGTTTGTATGCGTATATGTCTCTCTCTCTCTCTCTCTCTCTCTCTCTCTCTCTCTCTCTCTCTCTCTCCTGTGTGTGTGTGTGTGTGTGTGTGTAGGTCTGAGTTCAGAGATGGTCACTGAGCAGAGAGCTTGTCAGTTCATTTAGACTATGTGTTCAGAAGACCTCCCTGTGTCTGTGTGTCTACCACTAGAGTGATAGACTCACAACTTTTTGGATATGTGGGACTGAACCCTGGATCTTAGGCTTTTGCTGCAAGTACCTTACCAAATGAGATTTATCTTTAGGGCCCTGTTCTAAATCTTTTATTTATTTGATCACAGTAACCCTGTAATATATGCATTCACAACCATCTTATATTAAAAACAAATAAAAGCATATGTACAAAGTTTTCACGTAACTTTTTCAGAGAATCATAATGTAGAATTTACAGCTGGATTCCAAATCCAGAAACCTGACTCCAGTGTCTGTGCCATAAATAAAATTCTGTCTTTTGATAAGAAATTGAATTTCAATACTTTTTTTTTATTTTCAGAAGAATTTGTGACTAAACTATAATGGATATTTACTGAGGCAGAGAGACATCCTGACCTCTGAAAAGTGAATGTATTAACCAAGCTGTTCTTGATAGTTCAGGGATCCTGCTGCTTCTCAGGACAATTTGATGAAATTATCTGTGGTCACTTTTTATTTTTTCTAGAATCTGCTTATACATGTTTCAATTGTTTATTCCTTTGTTTCATCCATTGAAGATGCTATTTTAAACATGGCATATACTCAAAAACATATACTCAAAAGTTAAGACTCAAGGTTTGAAAAGAACAGGTAAAATGATCAAAACCTAGGAGAAAGTTTAAGTTCAAGTACTCATTGCAGGGTTAATTAAAATACAGGTGTTTAAATTGGACACAGAGTTCTTGGTTCTCAAGAAACATGTGAAGTAGAATTATTTGTATGATTCACACAATTTGAAAACTTATCATTTCCCCACAGAGAATCATATACTTTGCACAAAACAGTAGTAGTAATATGAAACCAGTGGGTTTTTTTGAGGGGGTAATATCTTTTTTATGAATGGAATCACAATGCTATGAAGGAGTAATGTTTTTATGGATATAATGACAATTCTGTGGTTGAATTGCATTGTTTTTCAACCTCAAGCTTATATCCTAAGGCTGAACCAGCAGTGTGTGAACATGTGACTATTTGAAAATAGTTTTTTTATTAAAGAGGTGATGGTAGTATAATAGAAAATTGGTTAAGACATGATTGAATGTGATTAATGTCTTTGAATAAACGAAGATCAGCACAAAGGCATGCAATGTGTGCAAGACACAGAGCAACTGTGGACATAACAGCAAGGTAGTTAGTTATTCATGGGCAGGTAGAGAGAACTCTGAAAATGTTAAACCTGCCTGCAGCCTCTTAAACTGTACAAATAGATTTCTAATGTTTAAGCTACTCAGCCTGTGGTATTTTCTCTTATAATAGTAGAAAATGACATAATTGGATATCTTACAGGCTATACAATAATCTATACTGTATACATTTCCTGCACAATCTTTTCTGTTTTGTTCTTTTTTATGGTTGCAGTTATTTATAATCTGCTGTAGTTCAAAAACATTAAATGAAAAAATGGAATAAAGAATTATTAAGGATCACATTGCAGACCATCTACAAAGAACTGTGGTATCTTTTCCAATTCACTTAAAATGTCAATCCTCTATTAACCAGTAATCTGGGCACTGTATATGCTACCTCCTCCCCAGTGACTTAGTATCTGACTGAATTATCAGCTCACCTGTTGTAGTCATAAGGTTATGCTTCCTGGAAAAAATAAATCCACAAGTATACACTTTTAGTGCATATTACTATGAGTTTTGGTAAACAGAGTTGTGGGAAATTTTTGTGGGCCTGGAGCTACGGTAATCATGATAAAAATCACTTTTATCATCCCAACCCAAAAGGCTGCATTGCGCTAACCTTCTAAGTGCACACAGACACACAGACACAGACTCACAGAGACACACACCTGCACATACACACACAGACACACACACACACACACACCACACAGACACACACACACACATGCAGCGCACACACACCCACTCTGAGAAAACTACTACCTCAGTTTGCCTAGAATTTTGTATTTGGGAATTATGTATACTACAGTTTTTCATGTTGATGTATTTCACTAAGTTTGACAAATATTTATGTTGCTACATGTTTCATTGTGCATTTTCCCAATGTTTGGTGATTAAGAAAACCTGAAATGAACATTTGCATAAAGATTTTGTAGGAGCATATGTTTTTGTTTGTTTGTTTTTCTCTTGCTACGTTCCTATGAGTGGAAATGCTAGATTGCATACTAAGTATATGTTTAATAAAAAAGAAACTGTCAAACTTTTCCCAAAATGAATGTACCATATTGCTTTTCAACTGTCAGAGTAGGGGAGTTCTTGTTTGTGCTAGTATCTGTCCTTGGCTATGTTTCAGTCATAACAGCAGGTTATGACTACGTAAGTGGAATTTATTTTTGTTTCCATATGCAGATTACCAATAGTGACTGGCTCTGAATGTTCTTTCTTGTGCTTATATGATGCTTAGTTATAATTTTCAATTTGTTTAATAGTTTCTTTACCAATTTAATTTTTGATTGTTTTCTAATCAATGTAAACTTCAATGTAAACCATTAGATCATATGTTTTCTTCAAATATGGTTATTCCAATCCAGGGATTATTTTTTCTTTAATTGAAATTTTTATTTCAAAATGGAAGTTATAATTCTGATACTTCTCAGAATTCAGTTTTGATCGTTTAGGAATCATGTGTTTTATTTCTTCTCCACGTCAATCAGGCAAAAATTTTCCTGTAGTTTTACTTCTAAGAATCCTTATGCCTGAATTAGGAGGTAGCAGGATTAAAATTAGATGAATCATGATAGTGAGACATTAATCTACCAAGTCTAAAACAGAAATTGTAGGCAGAAAGGAAAGGACACGGTGAGGATGCAGCTAGGGCTGTCTACCAGACAAGAAGAGACCTCTGCTGAAACCACGTCTGCTAGCATTTTGGCCTCCAATTTAATTGCCTAGGACAGTAACAAGATAAATTTCTGTTGCTTGAGTTGTCCAGAATCAGTTGAACCCAAAATGAGGAATATGAGTCCTTTATTCAACATTTTCAAAGTTGTTTTATCTCTTGTAATTCCTTGCTTTCCTGTTCCAGAAGTGTTGGTTTGAGACTGCTTTATTAACACATTGAACGTTGTGTGTCCTCTTTGAGAACGTTTCTCAATTGACTTTAGATCTTCTACATCTTTCCCCAAGTGCAGCTTTCAGTACAGGGATTATCATGGTTAGCTTCAGCTTTCAACTTGACACAAACTTAGGGAAAGTGATTCTCAACTGAATGTTTGGCTTCATCACACTGGCTCATAGCCAGTTGTGTGAGGCATTTTCTAAATTGCTAATTCATATAGTGCAGTGCCATCCTAAAGTAGTTACTCCAGGGCTGGAAAACATAGTAGGCTCAACAAGTCATAGGGAGGAATCCAGTAAGCAGCAATCTTGGTTTCTGCTCGAATGCCTGTCTCTAGGCTTCTGCCTTGAGCTACTGCTTTGGCTTCCTTAGGTGGTCAACTGTTGTCCCTAAGGTGAAATATACTCTTCTCTCCCTTTAGTCATGCTTTCAGTCATGGAGTTTATCAATGTAATAGAAAGATGACTAAAACTGAGGTGATGATTCTGTATATTGGCTTTTTGAAGACAGCTTATGTCAGACAGAAGACATGTTCTTTTGTACTGTCTGCTGAGGTCTTTTACCATGAGTACATGTTAAATGTCATGACTTCATTTGCATGCATATGGTGAGATGGTTACATAGTTTATCTTCTTTTGGGGGGTAGTAATGAGTTATATTGTTTTGTTTTAAATATATGACTAACCTATTATGGTAGATATTTTTGTCTCTTTGATCATAATACAATATCACTCTTTTGTATATTCTGTTGAATTTGCATTGCTGACTTTTTTGAGAATTTCCATCAGTGTTTGTAAAGAGAAACAATAAAGTCTGCTGCTTTCTTATAAATTTTCATGGTTTTTATAGTAGTGTAATGATAGCTTTAGACAATTTTCTGGGAAATATTTCTTTTTTCTCTACTTCCATAAACTGTTTAGAATTGGTATCATTTACCTTTAGTTTATCCTTGTCTTCTTTGAATTCATTCATATTCTATTCAAGTCTCTCAGTATTCTTTGAATATATTCTTAATTGTTCTTTGATTTCTAGATGTGAATTAGTTGTTTAACACTTCCTGTCAGCCATTAGTATGCCACTTTTAACTTTTGGGATGGTAGTTAATTTGGATCTCATGTTACTTGTTAGTTTGTTGATAAAGTCTTTTGGCATTCAGACATTGAGTGAGTTCACAATTTGGTTCACAATTTGGTGTTCCCTTAGGTTGGTGAGTCTTGCTTCATTTTAGTGTTGCTTCAAGTTCAGTCATGAAGATACTGGGTGATGATTTGTATTCAAAGAGTACTTGTTGACAAGAACAGGAGAATATTCTGTAGACAGTACTTATGTCTGTAAAGAGATTGCCTCTTCTGCTGTATTTTCAAAGTAGGTGGTTGAGTCTTTGTCATTATGAACAGTGCTAAGGTTGTACTTTGGGGTTTTGTGGATAGTCTCACTGCACCATTACCTTTATATTCTTCCAGTGTTACCTCCTGATCACTGTCATTTTCTGCATCAGCCTCAGACTTTATTTTTTCCCTTGTGTTTGGCCTTCAAGTGACTTTTGTCTTGTGTTTTCATTTTTCTAAGATTTCATGCTATGGTTGTTCTAGCTTTTTATTTCTTGGGAGAGTTTAAGGAATAAAACATGTGAAGGATGTACCCATACAAAAATAAATTGTGCAATAATTTACTTGTCTTCAAAATTCCTATTTTAAGATAAAAATGTGATCATTTAATAAGTGATATCTGAAAATATCTATATAAAACCTTTATGTCAAAATTAGTTATTTTAATGTTGGACATATTTTAATATATAACCTGTCTCATCTTGTCCTTAATCACAGAGTACATATTTTTCTTTTACTCAGTTAATGTTTGAGCAATGTATGAATTTACTAAAAAGTAATTTACCAAATTATCATCTTGGAAAAACTCAACTTTATAATGTTAATTCAATAATATGTACTTTCAGGTTATTAGCAGAAAAGTATACAAAATTATTTTTCCACAAGAGGCATTAAGACATGTAGTCATAAATCAAAATTTTTATGCATTTGGAAACCTAGACTCAGTTTTTTGTTTTCTTTTGAATAAGGGACAGAAAGTTAAACTGACTAAAGATAGTATGCTTCTTCCTACTATCTTTGACTAACTGTATAATATCCTTTAGGATTATTAAAAGTCAATCAAAATATTATATTTTAAATATTTTATTTCAAGTGTAATTTCATGTGTTCAATTAAAATTATGTTTTGCTTTGTATTTATGGCAATGTTTTAGAATGCCATCTCAGAAAGCCACTTGAGAGGTAAGGAGTCACTATTTCTTCAATGCATTTGATGTTTCAATAGTGCTCGAATTTCTGTGAATACATATCTAGCTTTTTTTGTGGTTCATTAGCAGTAGTCCAAATACCCTTGTACATTGGGGGGTTTTAACCATTCTTCAGCTGTTTTACAGAAAGCCTAGGCACAGAGATGTAGGCCAGAAAATGAAAAGTACTCCACTATAGTGAACAGAGACATTACATAACCTATACAAGTAAAAACTTACGGTGTGATGAAACAGAATGCTCACAGGTAGTACTTAACTCACATGAGGCAGGCAGACTATGCTGTCTGACAGTGTCTGACCCATTTGTGTCATTTTGATAGATTTCTGTTTTTGTTTATTTGTTGAAGTATCCTGCATACCTATGAGGGAATGAGACTAGGCAGAGAAGTAAGAGAATGTAGAGGAGAACTCTATGTCTTTTTTAGGCAACGGTCACAGTACTTGTGGGGCAAAGATTATAAAAACATAGTCCACCCTTGAGAACCCAAGACATCAAGTGCAGGGAAAGATATTGTGAAGACTAAGTGATATTTCTGGAGAGTTGAAGCATAGGACATCAGGAGGATCTCATTGGAGAAATTGCCATTCAAGTTTTCTTTTTAATCAAGAACGTTAGCAAAGCATTTTGGAGTAAAAAACAGAAAACTGGAATGAGTTTGGAGATATGTTCCAGGGGTTTCTAGATATATCACAGACCAATTTTAGGGGTGGACAATCTAGAGGAATAGTAATTATACAAATGAAAGTTAGAGCAAGTAAATTTGGAGTCACCACCATAAATGCAACCAGAGAAGGGATGGCTTAAAGATGATCTGACTGTCAAATTTTCTGCCAATGTAATTTCCAGGAACTTTCTCAGAATTTCTTGTGTGGATGGAGTCTCCCAAATTCATTCTCAGTCTCATTTGCCTCTTAGTGTTTAACAGAATTTCATCAGTGTGTTTTAATAATTTTTTGCTAACATTGTTTATCATACTTCAAGATGGAGATGACCACAGGGATGGTGGGGGAATGTGCTCAATTTTTACTACTTATTAAATGAATAATTGAGTGGTTGGCAACGCTTCCTTAGACTTGAGAAATCTGTCAGAAGCTTCTTTGTCATGTATCCTTGATTGGTTTTGTCTTAATTTTTGACTGATACACATGTTGGGAAGAGGTTCCTTTCACTCAATGTTAGCAAAATATAATGTAATAAAAGTATTACATTATAGATTCTACTGAGTAAATTAGGGTATGAATACAAGGACTAAAGGAACAGGTAGAAATGATGAAAATTTTGATCAACAAATGAATTTGAATAGCTGAAGCCTGATAGTCAATTGGTTAGCATTCTATCCCTCACTGAACTGACTGAATTAACAGCTCACGTTCATGCTTCGTGACTATTTCCACATCTATTGACACACAAGATTCTCATTTATAGTTAACAGATGCTCTCCCCTGAGGACTCAAGTGTGCCCTATGCTCTTTGTACCTCTTATTAGAGTTTCTGTTTTGGTGATTTTGAATTTTTGATATAAATGAAAATTGTTATCAGTTTAAACACACATTGAATACGCAGTGTCTTTTTCTAAGTTTCAACACATAGGTTCTGACAGCCCACTACACCTTAATGCAATGAATAGGCTGCTAATATCTGCGAAATCATATGAAGTGTTTCATTCAATATTTTTATTACATTATATACTTTCTTTTTACTTTTACAACTAATACTTGAAAGTTGCTACACAGACTATGTGACTCTTAATACACAAGGCACTCGGGGACAATAGGTTATAACTATTTTTCTCCTCATCAAATAATGCTTTTGCATACTTTTAGCACTATTGATTTGTATGCTTGTGAAGTTTTAAAATAGTAAAAAATTCCATTTGTTTTGTACCATAAATGAACATGAGGCAGGTTACTGTGAACTGGTAGTTCTGCAAACTGACATGGTGTGGGTCGAGCAGAAGCTGTTGACTCAAATGAAGGCAACAACATAACATGGCTAACAGGAGAAGCATGTCTCTGTAAGTGAAGTCTCTCAAGTTTTCTCGTAGCAGCCAGCATGTAAAATGAAAGGATTTGCAACCTCCAGTGTTTATATTGCTTCCATATTTTATTTTCTGGTTAGGAAAATGGTACTTAAGTATCATCTTAAAACTGGACAGAACAATGTACAAATCCTCGCTCTGTCCATCTAGACACAGATAATAAGCTTGTCCTAGGAAACTTATAATCTCTACTTACATTTTCCTGTCTTACTCATTATTTATGAAGATATTCTGATAGTATCTTATATATTCTAAACTGATATGAAGGAACATGAGTACATGTGTATGCTAGAAACATTTACAAGTTACTGGAATTTTTTTAAAAAAATGTACGTATGTAGCAACTGGATAAAAGGAAAAATATGTTTTTGGTGCTAATTTCTGTCAACATCTTATCTCAGAAACAAAGTACCCCAGTCAGCATTTCTTCTTGGCTGTCTATTATCCACCAGCTACTGCATCAATAATTTATTTTTTATCTGTCCATGCTTGCTTCTCCCAAGGGCTTTTGTAACCAATTGAGAGTAAGCTGATGAATTAAGGTTCTACTGAGTTCTAACTGCTTAATGTCTCCTCACTTCTGGGTAACTTTTGCATTTGCTCATAGGTCTTCAATGCCTTGACCAAATGAGGTATGTAATAAGTTTAGAATGACCAGACCCAAGCCCTTCATCTGGAAGGATAAAGCAGTCAATATTTGTGGGCTGATCTGAGAATTCCATTACTGACAGAGCCACAAAAACATTATTGGAAGGAAGGTATTTTACTTTCTTTGGGTTCTTTGTATGTTTTTCCTAGTTTAAATGCTTTCTATTCTGAGATTAGGTACGAAAGTAAATATTGCTCTGGGGATACATTTTAAAAGTAATTTTAAGAATTATTTATTAATCTTTTTGGCAGCCATTTAGCTGTGCCTTCTGTAGTATCAAACAGGCATATCAATCCTCAGCCCCATATGAGAACTGGGTCTGGGCCATTCCATGTAAGGGTAAGAGGGTCCTTCCACATAGCTGTGGCATACAGATACCCTGATTTGAAAGATGTCTGTACTCCCCCTGAACACCTACACTCCAGTGTCATCCCCTTCCCCATGTCCTGCCCTTTTGTGTTTATAACCCCTGTGTGAATAAGTAAAAATTATGATTTGATTTAAAAAAAAATGTTCCACATAACAGTGAACCACAGGGAAAAAAATACTTCCAAAAGAAAGGATTTGTTATGAATAAAACAAAAATACTAAAAAAAAAAAAAAAAGAATTATTTAAACAACAGTATCAGTTGTGTTAGAATTACCTGGGGCAATATAGGGTCACTTATTTTATCAAGCTCCATGTTGTCTACTTTGTCCTTTCGTTTACTCTGCTACTGTTGTCTTCCAACAAATGCCTTACTAACTTTAAAAGACAATATTTTTATTCAGTCCACAATATAGGGCCAGTTTTGCTACAAAGATCCAGAGGGTATTAAGATACTTCTTAAGTGCCACATTTACATGCATAAATTATTCCTATTTGTGACATTCATTTCTTCCTTCCCATGTTTATCTCTGCTGCCAAAGCCAACAGCCATAGCTGTGTCTCGATATTCTACTCAATGGCCTGCTTACCACAGGAACTATTTTTCTACAGTGCATCAAATAACTTTGCTGGGTATCATTGACCTCCATGCCCCCATCACTACCTCCTCTGGACACCAATATCCTTGACAGGAACTCTTAATATCTTTACCCATGAGTTGCAGCCTCTGTGGTTCTGAATTGTTACTATCCTCTCGAGAGTCCTTGACCCTCTGCTGGCAAGGGCAGGGAGATTACTTCTCCCTTGCCTGTTCCACTAGGGTTTTAGATGAATGGATTATTTCAGTTTTAATTACAGACTATCTTCTCTTTGAGTTCATATAAGCATACTATGGGTAATAAACTCAAGTGAGGCATCATTTCCTACTTAGAATAAACAGTTTTGTTAATGAGTCCTTCTGTTTAAAGGGTATGTGTATCTGACTTTGCTTCCCTTTGATAATATTTTATCCCTGGAGACTAATTGATCCCTAAGCAGTCACTCTAGTGACTAAGGTATACAGCCTCATCCCAGTAGGGACACGATGATTCAACTGGACTGATGTGCATCTTCAATCGTGGATTTTCTTAGAATCAGCACTGTTGATTTCTGTTCTTTTCTTTTTCCTAATTTGCACTTGTGTAAACATAGAGAATTTATGAGTTTATGTTTTCACAGAAGGCAACTTTTTCTTTCTTTATCATAACCTATACAAACAGTTTCCATCTCTATGTTGCAAAATTTCACATAAACAAATGACCAGAAAAAATAAAATGTATATGCTTACAATATAAGTAGTATATGACCTGGCCTTGGGCTTTAAGCAGAAGTCTTTAAGTGGAAGTCAAAAGGCCCAAACAGTAGCTAAAGTAGACATGTTTAGTCCTCCAGTTTGTCACTCAAAACTGAATCTAAAATCCTTTTAAGAACTCATAATATCTCGATCACATACAGAACAAGAGAAACTCACTTTGTTTGCATTTCACAGTCCCCTAGCGTACATCTTTGCCTGTATATGGGAACCTCCGTCTTTCCCTGTGGCAATGAGATCAGAATAAGCTACTTTCATGTTAATCATGTCTCTCTCATTTTATTTTAACAATGATAGTCTCAGATGGGAATTCTTTATCATGTTTCCCTAATGAGATGGGAGGGTAAGAATGGAATGTTCTGGAAACTATTTTTCTTCCATTTTAAAGAGGGTAGGTATATCTGGAAGATTCGATTCTCAATGCCTTAGACATATTCAGTCTTTTTATTTTAAAATGTATTGTTTTGGCTATTTTTGTATTGAAAGGTACATATACTCTGTCATATGCATGTTAGGCAGGTACTCTATCTAGCACAAACTTATACCATAAGATTTCCTACATTTTGAGCAGTATCACTAAGTTTCCTAGGCCTTGAATTCATCCTGTAGCCCAGGCAGGCTTTAAACTTTGGATTCTTATGCTTCAACTTCTCAAATAGCAACCATTACAAGCCCGCATCACTAGGCCAACCAGATGAGGTTAGAAGTTAATCAAGGATTTGGTATCATTTTGAACTTATGTACAGTAAGCTACTGGAAGTAGAATCAGGTCGAATGTTTGCTCAAGTTTGGAGCTGCTGAACTAATTCCTGAACTACCCAAAACATCTCCCTATAGGTAAGCAATTTATACCCTTGTGAGCAAATGAGGGCTTCTTAAACTTTTTCATTCATGACTCCATTTTGCTCTCAAAATTGTTATGGGAGCCTGAGTATGTAGATAAATAAATAGATGTGCACTGCTGATAATGAATCACATAAAATCTTATTTTAAAATAATTCTTTGCTATGCTTAGAATTTATTTTTTATTAATGACAAAACAAACTTGTATACTAGTTAGATAAACATGCTTGTTTGCCTAACACAATACAATCCATCTGATGCTTAATGCTAGGGGCATATAATGATAGAAAAATAATGAAAGTTTCCATTTTCCAAAATTAACCCTTCATGTTCCTATAAGAGCAGAGTACTTTGATTGTACAGTAAAATCACTGCAATTCCTGGCATACAGTAGTCTGTCTATGTGAAGGTGTTTAAAGCCAGGTACCTTGGCATGGCTTGCATGTGGATCGAGCACATATTGTGTGTTTACAAGACTGACTGCAATGAAACATTGTTCAATACAGCTGAGTGCTGCCAGAAACAGCTTAGATCCATTACGCATTTTATTTCAGGTTAATTTTGGTCATCAAGTGCTCAGAGACCACATACAGTTGCCAAAGTTTTCATAACTTTCAGAGTAAAGTCATGACTCACAGTTTAAGAAGTTTGGGGCTAAATCACAGGTCACCAAACAACAACTTCTCTGCCAAGTCCGGCCCAGCACCTGTTTCTGTAAATACACCTTTATTGGAGCATAGCCACCACCTGTATTTACTGTATTCGACTGTATTCTAGTCGAGATCTTTTTCATGGTAATGGATGGACAGTGGTGAGTAAAAGAATTGAGATGTAATTTAGCAGGAACACTGGTTAGCAGCACTTTACATATTCATTGTTTAGACTTCAATATCATTATCTGTGGACTTTTTACATCAAATGAGTTCTCAGTCACAATGTTTTACTGTTGCCACATCTGAAGTGGTAAAATTCTGTATCTAAGCATGTGCATTTGGTGTGATAATAACTACTATGTTTTATACCAAATATATTCATTGATCCTTGGCAAATTATTTTCTAAATGAAGAAATGTTTAAAGGACATATTTTTTGATTTACCTAAAAATACAGAGTATATAGGAGACAAAGAAGAAACTATTTAATTCTTGACAAGTTAATTTAAAATTACTTAACCCCTTTCTTTCAAAACGAGATGCTTTGTGAAGTACTGACTTAGTGAGCGAAGTGCTACTTTTACAGATACTCCAAGGGTGGTATTTGTGGAAACTATGTATAGTGTTCAGAGTTAAAAAAAACATTCTGTGGCCATCTCACTCTCTTCCTTCAATCATGTAACAAAGGGACAAATCATGTTCCAATCCTCAACATCAAAAAGAACATTCTCCAGCAGAGACCCAAAGCTTAGAGTCTCAGGAGATGCAACACCATTTCTACACCTATGAACTGAAATCACAAAGAGGAAGGAGCTTCAACCAATGAAGATAATTAAGTAGACCTTTATGTCTGTATGCCAGTTTCATGTATCCGACCTAGACCTATTCATTTAAAATTAGCATTGTTCATGGTAGATCTCCTGCAGATAGCAACAGCCTTTCTTAAGACTCAGACAATGGTGGCATAGAACCTTAGGCTGGACCTTATCCTTCCATGTACAGCCTCTGTTAAAGCTGCTTCCACTCTTTATGATTAAGGGATATTTAAAGGATTTCTTCTTCAATTCAAGAAGATTTTTTTAATATTTATTTTAATATGAAGGAAGGACATGTTCATTCATCTTAGAAATGTTACTGCAGCACTCCTTATCAGCCACTGATGATGAATGAGAATATCTCTTCTTAGCGTGAGAGAGAATATTACACAAATCTTTTTGAGTCTCCTCACAAATCTTTCTTAATAAAACTCATCAGTTTCCAGAAGAAGAATATGTTTTTGACTATAAAAGGTATACCAATAAAAAGAGATGTCTTGCAGAATGTTCTTTTCATACCATTCTTATGTTCATGATTATGTGTAGGCACAGCTGGAAACATTTTCTTTTTACAGAGAAAATTTTATGCTGATGAACTGGTTTTCCAAAAGAAAAGACTGTCAACTTCTTGTAAAGACTCTGATATTTATTAACATCAATTGGAGTCAAGGATAGTACCAAGTATTGTGGGAAATTAGTGCATAAAGAAAAAAAAAACAACATTTTTCAGGATCTACATGTATATTATGCAAAAGATGTTATATCCACTGCAATCAGTGTATCTTTTCAGGCCCCCAGAAGTTAAGAGAACACGCTATATGTGGGCCCCTTTTCCATGTACATTCAGAATGCTGCTGCTGTTATCATGGAAGAAACCTTTAACTTGTCAAAAGTGTCTTCTACTTGCCATCTGAAGGTATAGTCAATGTACTTAGTCATATTTTCTAATGTGGAAAATTATAATTCTTGTCTCTGTAGGTCTCACAATTACTGCTCAAGGAGATATCAATTCAGGGACTCAAGCAATACTTCCATCACTTGAGCCCACCAACTACAGTTTTCTTAGAGCTGAGAATACTTGCACATCACCATGTCTAGCTTTCAAAATCAGATTCTTTTTTGAACACTCTCAGTAGCTGCTGAGTAAACAAAAAAGGCAGGAGAATGGAGAAACAGCTAGAATTGGTCTAGTATGCACAATGGTAGTTACTCAAAAGTAATTAATTGAGTAAGTAAACACATACCTAAAATTTGGTCATGGGCCATAGAAGCATTAGCATGTTTCAAGTCAACTCTTTAGAATCTTTGGGAATCTCAAAAAGTCAAGTTTGAATTCACTGGTTTCATTTGTCTCTCTCAATTCTATTACTACACAGCTGAGATGTGTAGCTAGCAGAGCTAGTTAATCCACAATGGCAGATGGAATGTAAGTAGATAATCATCACAGTATAAAATTAACCATGTTTCAGGGCTGCCAACCCTGGCCTTTGAGAAACTATGTGTCAATTAGTGTTCAGAGTTACACACTATAAAGCTCAGAACTTTTTCCATGCTAGCTAAGCCAATGAGTTTTGGAAGTATAAAAGACAAAATATGTGAATACTAATATACTAGCTAGAGAAAATTAGATATAACTGTCCCCAAAGTAAACTTGAAGATGCACATGGTTCCAGAGTCAACACGGAGTCTTCACCAGGAACACTCCCTAGGTCTTACATGCAATTCCACTACCCAGGAATACTCAGTTGAATATGAATGTTACATAGAATGTCCATGGATGTATAGCGTTGTCCTTAATATTCCATTATAAGAATCAAATAACATAGGGCTAATTCACAAGCTGTAATGCATCCTCTAGCAGGAGTTCAGTTGCTGTCCTATAAAATTTCTTATCTATAGATGAACAAACTTTATAATGGAAAGTAAAGTCTACCTTAGCAATTGAAAATGAGTATACATAGTAGAAATATGAAAATAGCTTTGAATTATTAGACTGACACTGTTTTTTAAAAATTGTGGAATATTATGAGGAATCTCCATTTACATTATTTGATAAAATATGTTTTAGGCTGGGAATGATTAACAAACTCCTTGCTCACCAGGGTGGCATGAAAATTTGCTGAGATATACTAATTGGAATAAAATATTTATTCATAGTTATAATTTCAATAGATACACTAAATATGCATATATGAATGAATTTGTATTTGGACATGTATCAATCTAGTTAACTCATGATTTTCTAAACATCATATTTTCAGCATTATAGAATAGATAGCCCATTTTGGTAAGGTTATCCTGTGTGTTATGTGATGTTTTAATAGCATCTATGATTTATAGCCACTTGAATCCGTATCAGTGTCTCAGAGAAACAAACACTCTAGACATAGTGTAAAATGCCCTTGGTTCAAAACCACTGAGTCAACACCGCCATTTTTGTTGTATTAACATTCAATATAGCAAGCCTTTATGCATTAGTATGTTAACATAGTGAGCATGAAAGAGAGGAAGAAGTGCAAATAGGTATAATGATTAATAAACTATTCATGTTTGAAGAAAATTACTATTTCTTGAAGTATGTTAGCAATTTCATGAATGTGAGAGTGCAACAAATTCCTACTTGGCATCAAAAGAAGCAAAACATAGTTAAATCTTATTTCCATTATCCAGAAAGGGCTTTAGGTTCTTCAAAAACCTTTTTGGATATTATTTGTGATATCATCATCTTATTCAGGAATATATTAAATATATATGTGCTTGTCGCGTCCGCCTTGGCCAGCAAGTAAGACACGACACGGTCAGATCCTTCTCAGTCAGCTTTATTCCAGGAACGACTCTGGACGGGGATGTATGGCCGGGGACCGGACCGGGAAGGCAAGGGAAGGGAAGGGAAGGGCAGGGCAGGGAAGGAAGGGAAGGGAAGCGAAGCGAAGGGCCAAAAGGCCGCAGCAGCTGCTTATCTAGCTGCCCTAGGCGCCCTGGGTGATGTGTCCTCTCAGGATAGGTTAAGCTGCCAATACCTCATTATCATAAGCCCGCTCAGGAGGGGCACAAGGCCGACGCATGCTCAAAGGACTTGTTTACCAGTTCCTGAGCTGGCCACTCTGGAAGCCAGCTGCTTACATTGTCAGGTGCTAGTCATACGGCTGCCTACGTGTGCTCAGAACAAAAAAGGTTATAGTTTTATTCTGTGAACTAAATTTATATGGAGTTATTGGTAAGCATAGAAGGAAATATTAAATTAAAGGGTGAATATTGACAAAGTCATGGATGTATGTGCATAATGATGCCATTATCATTTTTTGCTAGCTGAAAATGAAAAACTTTAGTAAGACACTAGTTTTTAAGATTTAAAACAAAACTACTGAAGACAGACTGTAATACTTCATGCTGATTCTTTGTATTTGTGAGTACAAATAAACATTTTGCCAGCAAATTTTTCTCCAGAAAAGGACAATGTAATCAAAGGAGATTTTGGCATTGGACAAGTTTGTTTTATTGACCTGCCTAACTCTTCCTTCCTCAGACTTCAGCTTCAATATAGCTTATTTTTAAAGTTGTATCTTAGGATTAGGGTGCTAGGTACATTTGTAGAGTGCTTATCTAACATGTACAAAGACCTCAAATTGATATTCAAAACCTTCTAAAACAAGAATAGTGGCTTACACTTCTAATCTAGCATTCAAGAGATGCAGACATCTTCGGCTATGTAATGATTTCATTGGGCTAGGCTGAGTTTCATAAGCTTGTGTCTCAAATATTTTTAATTAAAATTGTCATTTTAGTCATCATGTAAATTACTTCTATTACTTTGTCTGATAATATCCTATCTATCAATTCAATGTTTATCACAGTGTACATTGAATGTTTATGTGTGGCACTTTGAATGAGAATGGCCCCGTAGGCTCATGTATTTGAATACTTAGTTCGCAGTTGGTGGAACTGTTTTTGGAAGGATTGGGAGTTGTAGCTTTGTTGGTGGACCGCGCTAGTGATGTGCTTTGAGGTTTCAAATGACTATTTTATTCTTTTTGCTCTCTCACTGAGTCCCGATTGTTGCCTCAAGATACAACCTCTCAGCTAGTGCTCCAGCACCATACTTCACTGTATGCAAGCATGGAGTAAAATTTTTCTTTGTAAAATGCCTTGGTCATGGTGTCTTATAACGCCAAAAGAAAGCATATAAGACAATATGAATAAATATTAATTATTAACTGATTCCCTTGAATACAAGTCCTAAGAAGAGAAGTTTTGTGTCGTTTGCTCACACTTGCATCATTGGCACTCCAGCTATAATCTGACTCTTAGTATGCAGTGCTGTCCTGAATACATATTAAGTAATGCATTTTAGATCCGGTGTCCAAAATGAAGTCTAAAGGTGCTTCCACAATCATTTTAACTTTTTATCAGCTTTCAGTGGGTGAGATCCTTCTGCAGTTTGGGGTTGAAGCTGCTGACACTAGCTTGTGACAGCCCACGCTGTTAATCCGTTTTGTACTGCAAATTCAGTAAAACCATAAAATCAGCTAGAAACTACTGGAAACAGGAATGCTTATAATAGGAAGCATAATAGTACTTTCTGTACTAGTAAAGCAGCTGGAAGAAGTGGGATCTCCATGTTGTTCCTAGTATGAGCCAAGGACTTTACAAAAGGACATTGCTAAAATTACACCTCGGGAAATAGATTTAGAGTGTTTAGGAAAACTCTTATATTAATTACAATCAAAAGTACCAGACACAGTATTTCCAGGTATAATTTTAATAGGCAACTAACTGCAACCAATATAGCAAGAATATTTGGAAAAGGGACTCCATGATGGTGAGCTGATATTTGGTGACAGTGTTCTTTTCAACACTATTCAGAAATCTACAGTTCAGCCCATGGGTCAAAAAGCTGAGCAGAATAATCTCATCAGGGAGGAAGCGGGGTTAAAGAGATGTTCCTGCTAAATATGAAGGATTAAATTAATAAATCTGAATACAGATTTAACTGAAACAGAATCCTCTTAACAAAACTGAAACTAGTTCATGATTAATCTCAATTCTTGATTGGACTAAAGCCATTTAACCCAGCTGTATGTTAAAACCAAATGTCAATTCTCTTCACAGCTTCAGCAAATCTCTCTATATTTTATGTACAATATTGGATATGTAAGTGAAATTGGCATTGTAGGCTTATCTGATGGTATTTGCCTAAGAAAAAAGGAAAGGCTAAAATACATTGACAGTTTGTTATAGTAGTATATTACTTCCATTCATCTGTGTAAGTCACAGAACATTCAGAAATTTAGAACAACACCAATTTCTTATCTAAGTGATAAAGGAAGAAGGATTTGTCAGGACTGAATTACTTCTGAAAGTTCTACTTTTAAAAAGCATATGGTTAATTATATAAATTATATCTAAGATGGTCATGTTATTCCTTCTCTATCTTCATAGAAAACACCAGGGCAAATATTTTCTCTCTGTACACATTTGCTGCTCCTTGTCTTGTTTCACTCTTCTTATTAGATAGATTTTGTGATTATATTTCGATATACGAAATAATCCAGAACAGTGATTCTACCTCAAATGCATCTGATCAGTAACTGTAGCTCCATCTTTAACCTTAATCCATCGTTGTTAGACATTTTACCATAGTATGAGATTATAGCAAATTAGATGTGGGCATCTTTGATGACCTGTTATTATGCTCAACTCTAGGCTGTTAAACAGTTAAGTATTATACTTCCATGTGTTTGAGCAAGAAGGCATAATTTTGCAGATTAATTGA
The DNA here is from genome assembly GCA_021653895.1 of Mastomys natalensis. Classification (NCBI taxonomy): domain Eukaryota; kingdom Metazoa; phylum Chordata; class Mammalia; order Rodentia; family Muridae; genus Mastomys; species Mastomys natalensis. Next base: position 402,883 of record JAJTUV010000384.1, read on the forward strand.
AGTATAAAAATATAATATAGAATGAAAATAAACAGTACAAAAGAAGATGTTAATAATTAGGCTGAAGCGTAATTAGAACGAGCAGGAGATTAAAGTGATGAAAATGAATACAGCGCAGAAGAAAATAATAACACAATGTAGAAGCACAAAAGGATATACAGCAGAAGAAATAAGGTACATATGAAAAACAAGATATGGCAGAAAATGAATAATAAAGTTTTATTGAAGGTAAGAAAGGAACAAAGAGACTTTAGGACAAAGGATATTTTTGATGAGATAATGATAAAAATGTGACATAATTCAATGATACACAGGAGGAGGTCTGAACATCTAGGCATGATGAACATAAGGAAAAACATGCTGATATAGTATAGATAAACCACTGATAACAAGTAATCAATCAAAGGATATAAAAGTTGGAAAAAGAAATAAAAATGGTAGCTGTTTTATGATAGACAGAAGTCAGAAGAAATCCCCCAAAGTAAATATTTCTAAACTAAAATTTCATATTTGCTGGAAAATAAATTAGAATTTTTTTTCAGAAAGCCACTGAAATCATTGATATTCATGGTTACAGTAGAGGAAACACCCAACGATGATGAAAAATGACCAGAGCTGGAAGCTCATAGATGTAGGAGCACGTAAAAGCAAGCAAAACAGTAAATGTGTTTATGAGTCTAAACAGTATATTGAAACAACAGTAATGAATGTTGGGTTTCTGATATATTTAAAATCAAAAGACATAGTTAATACAGCACATGAATATGCAGGCAAATAAAAAGCAAATGCAACTTAAAGAGTATTGAATAAAATCCTCAAAATATAGTAAAATTCATAATTGATGTTACTTTCTTAACTTATCCTCTGTATTTTATCTGGGATGACATTATGAGATTTCACTTTAATAATATTACTTTTTATTTGAAGTTAATGAATCAGGGAATTAGGTAATCCACTAATGTTTAAATACTGCGGGGCTAATAACACAATTTGAATGACTCAGTACAAGTGAAATAAAAGTTAAGTAAAGGAACATGAATAGACAAGGTAAGAAAGCAAACCAAAACCAAACATAGCCAGAAATATCAATAGGAATATGAATCAAGTACTATCAAAAATTTAACAGAACCTCTGTCTTTCTTTTTAGAGTAGATTTAAATATTACTTTTTATTTTTTGAGATTATAATTACACAATTTTCTTCTATCAAAAAGATTAATGCAACATTATTGGTATTGTGAATAAATATAATCTATGTACTTCAATGAAAAGAAAGCCATACTAAATAAAAGTACCAGATAATATTTACCTAAATGTAATTACAAAGTCATACTGTAATTACTAAATGCATAGAAAGTTTTACAATAAAAGAACATACGAAAAAAGCCAATCTAGCTACAGTAATGTATAGTTAAGAGGATTTTAAGTTAAAAGTCGTTAGAAATAAAGAATCATATTAGATCATAGTAAAATGTTTAATTAACAAGGAAAATATCACCATTCTAAATTTATATGCCCTTTAATACATTGTCTAAATTGTTAAGGCAAAATCAGTAAAACAAAAATTATACAAATTGAAATTAGAGTGGGGCATACATCACATACTATACACCAATCTCAGTAAATGATCGGGAAACATAATGTAAAGTCCATGAACTTTATAAAAGAATTAAACACGCAGTGAATAAATATGTTCTAATTAAAATAGTGGAGTTACCTCCAATAATGTCCAAATATGATTTATTGTCATGTATCGATTAAAGGAGAATGTAGACTCTTCTCTCTCTCTCTCTCTCTCTCTCTCTCTCTCTCTCTCTCTCTCTCCTCTCTTCTCTCCCTCTCTATTATTGGTCTTTTGCTTCTATATTTTGATTTCCATTTTATGGGTTTGTATGTGTGTGTATGTGTGTGTGTGTGTGTGTTGTTGGATGGGTGGGAAGTTGGAGATGATCTGAGAGGAGTTGGGTGAGGGGCAGAGCATGATCTGAATATATTATATGAAAATATTGTTCTCAATAAAATGCTTATCTGTTGGCTAGAAAACAAATGGTTACAAATTTCAATCCATAAAGTATTAATCTATGACTATAGTGGAGTTAACCTAGAAGTTAATTGCAAGCAAGTAATCAGAAAACTCCATATGGTTTTGAGAAGTCAGGTAACATACATCCAAATAGTCTGCAATTCAAATGTGAAAACATAAAAGTAAATCAAGGTAGTTAAGGTCATATATGAGTAGAAAATTATGTTCATGAATAAATTTTATATCAAAATAAAACAATTAGAGAGTGCATGACACACCAATGTGGGTAATCCAGAGGTGATGCTGTTACAAGTCCTAGAGATATCAGGAGGATAAACTGAGAAGCTATGGAGAAACTGAATTACTGGTGAATAGATGTACACTTCCCCAAATCTAACCAGCAAGCTCATAAGTAGGAATAGTAAGACCGAATGTTCCTCACAGATATGTTTGTCAGCTCTCTAAACAAAATATAAACAAGACATGAATTGTAAACCAATACACAGTCCTTTTTAGTTTAATCTTCGGTTCTTGGTATAACCATTGGGGATAGATCCACAAATTACCAAATTAGCAGAAGGAGAGAGGAAATAGATTTTTAATAGCCTGTCACCACAAGTAACATAGTGTGCAAAGAATGTGCTGAATAGGTTGTGCTATAGTCAGACAATGTTGTACAGAATGATAAAATTAGGAAACTGATAACACACACACACACACACACACACACACACACACACACACACACACTAATCTCAAAATTACCACAGCTAGCAAAATAAATTAGACTCTTTGTTCTCACTATGTGAAGAGTATGGAAATACATAAAGCATCCATTGTACCTGCAATGGTATTGATAGTAGGATTCTCAAGCAGTATTTAGAATATTCTGGTTTATTTTCCTTTTTTATTTATTTCTATTTTTTAATATGTGATGGGCTTGAAAAACTGTCATTTTGTGATAATTCTCTCATGTGTATTATAACTAGTGCACTTCCCTCTATAAATGTCACATTTCAGTAGATTGCTTAATTTATAGCAATCAACGTCTCATAGAATGATATATATCTCATCAGATTCCTCTACATATTTTGTTTTACAATAAATGAAATATGAATGTTACTTAAACTTTAGTTACATGTACTCTATGCATATCAAAATTTGTCCAAAATATAAAAGTGAACATACCGTTTGGGTAAAGGTAGGCTTATTTAATGATATAAAGGTATTATATCTTTTCTGTTTGAGTACGTTTGATAAACTCAAAATATCAAGGTGATAGAAGATTAGTACGGTCGGAACATTTTTAATCCTAAAGTCTAATTCATGAAACAATTGAGCATTTATGAAACAATATAAGTGGCAAAAACTACGTCTGTTCTCATTTGAGGAGTTGCAATAAAAATTCAGGTGTGCACCTGCTTTGGTGAATGTCCATGCTTGGGAGACTGAGGCAGGAGGATGAATTCCAATTTCTAGGCCAGCCTGAGCTAAGCAGCGAAACTCTGCATCTAACAGCAATTGCAGAAACACTAGAATGTTCTTCGAAACTACCACCAAGCTATGTGCATATAGGCAATAAGAAACATAAATGCATTTTGTATTTAGTATTGACTTTTGTTTCCAAGATGAAGTATTACATCCATATTAATACATGTTTAAATAAAGATCTGAATTATAAAGACCAATTACTTTGAATATGGAATATTAACCTTGTATAATATAGTGATAAAAAGCCATTTAGTAATTTTGATTATATAATATACCAAATGTCAATCAGATAAAGAACATTAATTATTGAAATATACTTATGTATCCAGAAAGAAAGTTTGTACTATTAGTAAATTTCATACATATATACATTAATATATATATATATATATATATATATATACACACATATATAACTAAATATTTGTGTTTTCAGTGTTGACTATTGAACAAAGTTTATTACCATTTATAGTGTCTTTTTCACTTTCTTAGACCTGAAGGTTGATTAGTAAATACATCTGTACCAAATTTGACATCTACCTTTAGTAGGTCTCTGTTTACCATTTGAACATACATCTAATGCTGGTGGGGTTTCAAACTACAGAAAACAGTATAGTGTTTCCTCAGGAAGCTAGAAATAGGTGTACCTTAAGACCCAGCTATACAACTCTTAGGCATATACCCAAAGGAGTTTACATCCTATGATACTTGCTCAACCACGATCGTTCATAATAGCCAGAAACTAGAATCAGATTAATTAAAAGTATAAATAAAATGTGTTACATTTACAAAATGGACCTATTTCTCTGCTTTATAAACATGAAATCATGAAATTCATAGGAAATTGGCTGGAGCTATGGAAAAACTACAATAAATGAATATTAGCAATTAAATCTTTGATCAACAGGCTATATTCCGTATAATCCATAGAGAGTAGGTATAGAACACTAAGCTAGGGATGGAGGGATAGATCTCTCTACAATGGGAAGTAGATTAGATAGACAAGGAGAGATAGGTAGTGGTGCTGGAAAAGGAGGATCAAGCGGAGAGTATAGAGGGTATGAGGGAAGAGATACACGGAAGAACAGTTTAATCTTTAGGATCATTTGAGAATTTGTATGGAAACCTAATACAGTAGAAGGATCCCAAAATATATACATACATGAAAGTAGTGTAAGTGCAATTGCCAAATAACAAGTGAGATGGAGCTCCAGTCCCATGAATGAGTTATATCTGATTGAGTTGTTAGCCAAAAAAGCCCAACGGGAATCCATAAACAACTCAGGATATGAGCAAGGCTATGGGTTGCGCCCCACAAATTGATGGTGAGGCTGTATTACTGAAGTATAGCCTACAAAACTCACTGAACACTTAGAAGTCAAGTTGGTGCCTACCTAGAGCCTTTACCCTATACTAACTGGTATTCATGATATTAAATGGTACTCTCTACACACTATCAAAGGAGAATGGCAAATAAAAAGCTGTAAATTCTTTGATCTTTAATGCTGACCTGCCTACCAGATGTGCTAGTGCAGCAGTGGCACAGAACTTGTGGGAGCAAGCAACCAATATCTGACAGAATTTAAAGCTCTTTGAATGAGGCAGAACACAGCCTTAAAACTTGGATGCCAACCACCAAAGACTTGATAGGTCAGAGACCTAGAGGAAAAATAAAGGAATGGTAATAAAATGACTCCTAATGATATTCAGCTATAGACATAGATCAGTGTTTTGCTCAGCCATTACCAAAGAAACTTCCTCCTATAGTAAATAGGAACAAATATCGAGACCCACAACTATACAGTATGCAGAGAGTGAGAGAATTTGGAACACTCAGCCCTAAGAGAGTTATCGCCATCAAATCCCTGCCTCAGAGGCTTGGAAATCTTGTTAAGTATGAGGGGGGAAAAAAGAGACTGTAAGAGCCAGAGGTAATAGACACCAAGGAAATAAGGCCTTCTAAACATAGCGGGACTGATGAACATATGAATTCACAGAGACTGTGGCAGAATACACAGGACCTGCACAAATTTGGGTGAGATGGAGCCCAGTGCTGAGATGGGAAGTGGACACAAACCCTCGTCTCTAACCCGGAAGCTATCTACAATTGCAGATGCAGAATTAGTTTTCTCAGTCTCAGTGAGTATACAAACTGACTTAAAGGCAGGCCCGTGGTCAGAGTAGATGGTCAACATTAAATGAGCTCCGTACCGTTGATGGAGATGTTCTCCATTACACTGCTTTGTCAGGGCTTGTTTTCAATGTTTCTTTTCTTATTTTATTTTTCTGTTTCCCCTTATGGGTTCATTATGTATGTAGTATTTCTGGTTTTGTATTTCTTGTGGATTTCTGTGTGTGCAATTGTGTGCTTCTGTGTCTGTATGTATTTCTTACATTTTTTTTTCAGCTCCTTATCTTCTGTTGTTGGTTTTGTCTTTCTGTTTAGTTTGTTTTTATTTTATCTTATTTTATTTATTAAAGGTCATTATTGTTTTAGGTGCCTACTTTTATTCTAATGAGAAAGAGAAAGCATAAATTTGATTGGGTGAGGAACAGGGAAGCTCTTGGAGAAGCCGGGGGTTGGAAAACTATAATCAGAAAATATTGTATTAAAAACAGTTCTCAAAAAAAAATTCTCATCAAAAACAAAATACATATGAAAGAACAAAAGAAAAAGAAAAAAGAAGGAAGGAATGAAAGAAGAAAGAAGGAAGGAAGGAAGGAAGGAAGGAAGGAAGGAAGGAAGGAAGGAAGGAAGGAAGTTAGTTATGCAAGGCCTTAAAGGGAGCTAGCAAGCTGCATTGTTCCATGGTTTCTTCTTTAACTTCCTGCTTGAGTTTCTGCTTTGACTTTTCTCAATGATGGACTGAGATTTGAAACTATAATCCAATTAAATCTTCTACTCCACTAAAAAAGAAAAGAAAAATCATTCTGTGTTTTTTTTATTATTATTTTATTATTATTTACAACTGCTATAATCTCCTGTATTCAAGTAGTTGCATGTTAGGGAACGTTCCATAGAGTTTTCTGCTGTGTGTTTAATCATCCTAGTTTTTGTATTTTCAGGTCTAGCAAACAAAGTGTTCACAAACAGTGAAAATAAGAAAGAAAAGCCAAGTGTTTGTTCCTTCAAGTAATATTGAAGCTGTCCTTCCTGATAATACCAGTCCTGCCTGTTTTTTTTTTTTCTTCCTTCCTCCTAAGTCTCCCTCCCTCCTTCCTTCCCTCCTTCCCTCCCTCCCTCCCACCCTCCCTCCTTCCCTCCCACCCTCACTCTCTCCCTTCCTCCCCCTCCCTCCCTCCCTCCCTCCCTCCCTCCCTCCCTCCCTCCCTCCCTCCCTTCCACCCTCCCTCCCACCCTCCCTCTCTCCTACCCTCACTGTCTCTCTCCTTTCCTCCTTCCCTCCCTTCCTCCCTCCCTTTCTCCCTCCCTCCCTTCTTCTCTTTCTCCTTTCCTCCCTCCCTCCCTCCCTCCCTCCCTCCCTTCCTTCCTTCTTTCCTTCTGCTTAGGAAATGGATACTACTTTTATTTTAGTATGAGTAGCAGGAAGAACATCAGAATTTCAAACTTCATCATCCAAGGGACCAAAGTACAAACACTGAGAGCTATTCAGCAGATTGTGCTCAGTACTTCTAGAATAAGATCATAATTAAGACGTCCCTCTAAAGCAGTGTCATTGACCCAGCAGCAGCAGCAGATGCTCCCTGCCCACCAAATGGAAGCCTTTCTAGGTCACAAGCAGGAGATAAGTGTTTACTAGTTCTACTTTTCAGATAACCTTCTTAATGCCTGAGAATTCCATTAAAGCTTACTGTCATGGTTTCCACTCCTTGACTGAGCCAAACATGCATCTCTCTGTAAAGGAGTATGTTATGCTTTCAAGATGTCAGTCCCTTGACTTTATATGAAATGACTACTGAAGGAAAGGCAAGCATTCTTTAAGAGGGGAAAAAAGCACTTTGAACTTCTTAAGCAATGGCTTCCTTCAAACAAATGGGCATTGCTGACAATTATTTCCTACTTGCCAGAGTACCACAATCATAGTTTATGATATTTTGAAAGCATAAAGCCACGATTGGAAGCTTTGAGGCAGAAACTTCAGCCTCCATCAGCAGGGTGCATGTTATAATTTAACTCATTTTTCACAAAGGTGGTTCTGGAAAGCAGCACCAGAACAAGCTTTGACACTGTTTATGGGCCTGTCTCACAGAGCCAAGGCTTGTCCAAGGCTTGCATTTATCTTTGGAATAGCTGTAATACTGGGGTTGAATATAACCACAATCCATTATATACATATAGGAAAATGTAATTATGGAACCTATTATTTTATATATTTAAATTACTCTAATAAAATGCAGTTAAGATCCAAAACAAAAGCAGGTATATACTGCTTTATAAGTGCAAAAACTCTAAAAACAAATTCACTGTTGTCTCTATCTAAAGCAATGCATGGCAAGTGCATTTTGATAGTGAGAAGATTTGAAGTACACCCATTAATGTATATCTTTGCAAATGAGCCTTTTTAAAATTGTATTTTGATGAACTAATTCAGACACATGCATATATCCCAGTTCCTCACTGAGTGCTTCCTTCAGAGAACTCAGTGCTCAGATTTCAGGGCTGTTATGATTAAATTAGGTTGTGTTCACAAAATGCCTGCATGCAGTAGGCACACAGTTTGTAATAAATATAAGGTGTAATTTCTAAAATTTATCATAGTTTTATCAAACTGGAAAAAAATACCAGTTACACATTTAAAGAAGGATGAGCAACCATCATTTTAGGTGGATATATGTGCTTAAAAGAAAGAAAAAAAGAATGTTAGATAATAGAAAATATTGAGAGGTGTTACAGGTTTTTTTCTTTTCTTTGTTTACTGGATATTTTATCTATTCACATTTCAGATGTTATCCCCTTTCCCCATTTCCCACTCCCAGACACCTTCTATTCCATCTCCCCCCCCCTGCTTCTATGAGGGTGTGCCCCCACCCACCCACCCACCCACTCCCACCTCCCCTCTCTCGAATTCCTACACACTGGGGCATCTAGGCTTCACAGGACCAAGGACCTCCTCTCCCACCTATGCTGAACAAGGCATATCCTTTACATATACAGTTGGAGCCATGGGTCCCTCCCTGTGTGCTCCCAGGCTGGTGATTTAGACCCTGGGAGTTTTGGTTGGTTGGTATTGTTGCTCTTCCCATGGGGCCACAAACCAATTCAGCTCCTTCAGTCTTCTCTCTAACTCCTACATTGTGAACTCCTTGATCAGTTCACTGGTTACCTGTGAGTATCTGTATAGGTCAGGCTCTGCCAGAGCCTCTAAGGAAACAGCTACATCAGGCTCCTGTCAGCATATACTTCCTGGTATCCACAACACTGTCTGCATTTCCTGACTGCACATGGGATGGATACCCAGGTGGGGTTGTCTCTGGACAGCCTATTCTTCAGTTTCTGTTCCACAATTTGTCTCCATATTTGTTCCCATGAATATTTTGTTATTCCTTCTAAGAAGGACTGAAGCGACTACACTTTGATCTTCCTTCTTCATGAGCTTCATATGGTCTGTGAGTTGTATCTTGGGTACTGAGAGCTTTTGGGCTAATATCCAATTATCAGTGAGTGCATACCTTGTATGTTCTTTTGTGATTGGGTTATCTCACTCAGGATATTTTCTAGTTCCATCCATTTGCCCAAGAATTTCATGAATTCATTGTTTTTAATAGCTGAGTAATACTCCATTCTGTAAATGTACCACATTTTCTGTATTCATTCCTCTGTTGAAGGACATCTGGATTCTTTTCAGCTTCTGGCTATTATAAACAAGGCTGCTATGAACATAGTTGAGCCTGTGTCCTTGTTATATGTTGGAGCATCTTTTGGGTATATTCCCAGGCGTGGGATAGCTGGGACCTCCGGTAAAACTATGTCCAATTTTCTGAGGAACCGCCAGACTGATTTCCAGAATGGCTCAATCAGCTTGCAATCCCACCAACAATGGAGGAGTGTTCCTCTTTCTTCACATCCTCCCCAGCATCTGCAATCACCTGAGTTTTTGATCTTAGTCATTCTGACTGGTGTGAGGTAGAATCTCAGGGTTGTTTTGATTTGCATTTCCCTGATGACTAAGGATGTTGAACATTTCTTTAGGTGCTTCTTGGCCATTCATGTTTCCTCAGTAGAGAATTCTTTGTTTAGCTCTGTACCCCTGGAAAGATCAGGAATTCAAGGCTTATACCTAAACCTAGTAAAAGCAATATATAGCAAGCAAATAGCAAACATCAAACTAAATGGAGAGAAACTTGAAGCAGTTCCACTAAGATCAGGGACTAGACGAGGCTGCCCACTCTCTCCCTATCTATTCAATATATTACTTGAAGTCCTAGCCAGAGCAGTTAGACAACAACAACAACAAAAAAAGTCAAAGGAATACAAATAGGAAAGGAAGAAGTCAAAATATCACTATTTGCAGGTGATATGATAGTATACTTCAGTGACCCTAAAACTTCTACCAGATAACTCCTAAACCTGATAATCTCAGCAAAGTGGTTGATTTTACAATCAACTCAAACAAATCAGTAGCCTTCCTCTACTCGAAAGATAAACAAGCTGAGAAAGAAATTAGGAAAATGGCACCCTTCACAATAGTCACAAATAATATAAAATACCTTGATGTGAATCTAACCAAGCAAATGAAAGATCTGTATGATAAGAACTTCAAGTCCCTGAAGAAAGAAATTGAAGAAGATCTCAGAAGATGGAAAGATCTCCCATGCTCATGAATTGGCAAGATTAATATAGTAAAAATGGCCATCTTGCTGAAAGCAATCTACGGATTCAATGCAATCCCTATCAAGATTCCAACTCAATTCTTCATAGAGATAGAAAGAGCAATTTGCAAATTCATTTGGAATAATAAAAAAAAAAAAAACCAGGATAGCAAAAACTATTCTCAACAATAAAAGAACTTCTGAGGGAATCACCATCTCTGACCTCAAGTTGTATTACAGAGCAATAGTGATAAAAACTGGATGGTATTGGTACAGAGACAGGCAGGAAGATGAATAAAATAGAATTGAAGACCCAGAAATGAACCCACACACCTATGGTCACTTGATCTTTGACAAATGAGCTAAAATGGTCCAGTAGAAAAAGGACAGCATTTTCAACAAATGGTGCTGGTTCAACTGGAGGTCAGCATGTAGAAGAATGCAACTTGATCCATTCTTATCTCCTTGTACAAAACTCAAGTCCAAGTGGATCAAGAACTTCCCCATAAAACCAGATACACTGAAACAAATAGAAGAGAATGTAGGGAAGAGCCTTGAATACTTGGGCACAGGGGGAAAGTTCCTGAACAGAACACCAATGACTTATGTTCTAAGATCAAGAATTGACAAATGGGACCTCATAAAACTGCAAAGCTTTTGTAAAGCAAAGGACACTGTCAATAGGAGAAAATGGCAACCAACAGATTGGGAAAAGATCTTTACCAATCCCTCATCTGATAGAGGGCTAATATATAATATATACAAAGAACTCAAGAAATTAGACTACAGGTCTTTTTAATGCCATTCATTCTTTATATTGAAGCAAAAAACGGGGACATGCACTTCTCATTAAGCCAATTTAATTTAATAGGTTGCTTAAAGAGAATGAGAATAATGTTGAAGACTTCAGATTCTGTTACAAAATTCCCTTCAGATCTTGGTTCTAACGTCACAAGTGCAGAAGCCTTGTAAAATTATCCAATATCTTTGAATCTTAATCACCACCACTGGACAACATGGATAACTATATGCATTAAGTTATTAGTGCATTACTGATTAGGTAAGATTAAGTATTTTGTTAATTTCTTGCATGGATATTATCCTACAAAGTATATTAAAGACACACAGAAGTGTACTTTGTACAAATTCAGTAGTACCTGAATATTAATAATAATAAAAATAGTAATAATAATAAAAAATAATAACCAACAATTTTTTAGTGATTTTTATTTATCTGATGCTATTATAAACACTACTAATAAGCATTTATTAGAATGGCATTATGTCCTGATAATGTAATATATATATACTTTTTATACATGATTAATATTACATGCGGTTAAATAACTTGCTTCAATTTATGCAACTAGCCTGTGATTAAATTAGAGTTCAAAGCAGTAGTCACACTTAGAATGGGATTTTATATTCTATGCTAATGGCAGCCATATTGTATTTTCCCTAACTTCAGCACAGAATTGATTATGTCTCCAGAATTGCTGTGAGAGTGAGCCTGGGAGTCAGCAATATATATATATATATATATCACCATTTATTTTACCAGAGGAAGTTCTCTGGAATTAACCATTGTTGGGATCCTAAAGCATCATTGAAAATTATGCACCTTTTCTTAATTGTTTTTACAGCTGGATATACCAAAGCAAAGACAGAGGTAGTTGTTCTGAAAACATCTGGTCACTTCTTATTTGGAGTATTAGACTTAATATCTCATTCTGAAATTCTTGGAAAGAATCCTACCACACAGTTTAAAAAAGATTGGCCAGCTGACTAATGGGACAATAATTTGGGGAAATTAGAGGATTTTCCTTTCAGAATATTGGTTAGAATATACTGTGAATTCATCCTGAGGGAACTATACTTGAAGAGCTAATTAGGGTAAATACTCTGGCAGTGATTGGGACCCACCACTTAGGAAAAGATTCAAATGTTTCTGGCGAAAAAGATTTCCTCCTGGGATCTTATTTAGCTTTGGACTATTGATCAGATGTTTTAGTGTGGCTACAGTTATTGGACTACAGATGGGGAACTGGACAATTTCAAAAATGCAGGGATGGAAATCATCTTTAGGGCTATGCACATCGCCTGGCTCAGTTTCTCATAAGGATTTAGGCTCCAATGTTCACTTGCTGAAGCTGATAACATCCTTAGCTCTGCAACAGCCACAGTCTGATTCCTTAATACGTATTTGCTTCTGAATTTTACTCTTGAGAGGAGAACATACTTGTAAAAATTTTCTGTTTTAAAATGTGTGGATGTGGGCATGGCAGGTGCTGAAACATGCAAAGGGAAGGGAGTCAGTAATGTAATTATGTTTTAGTTTGTTTATTCTTCTTTCATATACTATATCCTGACCACGGTTTCACCTCTCTTCACTCCTCCCTGCCCCTTCATCTCTTCTCTTCCCCAGATACCCTCCTCCTCACCTTCTCCATTTCCCTACCAAAAAAGAGCAGGCATCCCAGGGATACCATAGCAAGTTACAATTAAACTAGGCACAAACCCTCATGTTAAGGCTGGATGAGGCAATCCAGTAAGAGGAAAAGGGTCCCAAGAATAGGCAAGAGAATTGGACACCTCTTCCCACCCATTCACCCATACACACCACTGGGAGTCCTACAAGAATACCAAGCAGTACAATCATGGCATATATGCAGAGGACCAAGCTGGGACACACGCAGGCGCTATGATTGTCCTTCAGACTCCATGAGCACTATAAGCATTGCTTAGTTGAATCTGTTGGCTGTGCTCTCTTGGTGTCCTTAACCCCTTTGTTTCTACAGTTCTCCCACCCTGTTTTCTGTGAGGTTCTAGACGGAACTTCAACTAATATATTGAGTAGATATGGAGAAAGTGGACAGCCTTGTGTTACTTCTGATGTGAGTGGAATTGCTTTGAGTTTCTAGCTAGAGCAATGAAAGAACTGAAGGAGACAGGAGATATAAATTGGAAAGGAAGTAGCCAAAATATCCTTAGGAGTACCCTGGAACTACTTAGCTGATAATTACCATCTGTGAAGTGTCTGGATACAAGATTAATTCAAAAGAATCAGTAGCCCTTTTATATACAAGTGATGAGTGAGCTAAGAAAGAAATAAGAAAACAACACTCTTCAGAATAGCCACAAACAATATAAAATATCTTGGTGTAACTCTAACTAAGCATGCGAAAAAGTTGTATGACAAAATCTCCAGGTCTTTGGACAAAGAAGTTGAAGATATCGGAAGATCTCCTATATCATGGACCAGTAGGATTAGCATAGTAAAAATGGTCATCAACCAAAATCAATCTACAGAAACAATACAATTTCCATCAATCCATCAAAATTCTAACACAATTGTTTACAGATATTGAAAGGACATTACTCAACTTCGTATGGAAAAACAAAAAACCCTGGATATCAAAAATATCCTACACAATAAAAGAAAATCTAGTGGTATCACTATCCCTGATTTCAGACTTACTACACAGCAATAGTAATAAAAACTGGTTCATAATTGGCATAAAAGACATATTGACCAATGGAATTGAATTAAAGTCCTATGTATAAATCCACATAAATATTGACACTTGATTTTATAAAGAAGCCAGAAATATACAATGGAAAAAGAAAGACTCTTGAGCAAATGGTGCTCGTCCAATGGATGGCTGCATGTGGAAGATGCAAAGATATCCAACAAAATGCAAGTCTAAGTAGATCAAAGACCTCAACATAAAACCAACTACACTAAACCTGATAGAAGAGAAAGTGTGGAATAGCTTTGAATGTCTTGGTACAGGAGACAACTTCCTGACAGAACACTAAGAGCACAGGACTAAGATCAACAACTAGTAAATGGGACCTCACAAAACTGCAAAACTTCTGTAAGACAAAGGTCAAAATATCAGCATATGGAATATGAAAGAAATTTCATTAACTTCTCATCTGATAGAAGGTATAATTATATTTTAATTAAAATAATTAAATTTCATTTGCAAAAGTTTTCAATGACAATATGTCAGTGTATCTTTTGAATAAAGACTGGCTATCCTGGGTTAGAAATGACTATTTGAAGTTTTCAGGAACACTGGTGAAAAACATAACAACAAATACAAATAACAGGATTCCTAAGTTTTGAACCAACTATGACAGTATGAACAGCTTTGGGGTTAAAAAACAGTACTGAACAGTTGTTTCTGCCAGTCTCTGGCATGCATAAGATCACTGTTCACAGTAGGTAGATGTATCATGCAGTTACCCAGTTTTCTAATGCTTTCACTATCCAAGACTGAATTGGTTATTGTAGAAATATCAAAAGATGATGAGGAATCTGCTGTTCCATTTCAGAATGGAATGAAGATCATTTCAACTGATGCAATAGTCTTCCAGAAGTTGCCTACAGAACGGAAGGGAACACAAACAACCACTCCTATTAATTTTTCCACTATTCTTGATAAATATTTGATTTTTTTGTTTTGTTTTTTTTTGCAGGGATATTAATATTAGGGACAAAAAACTATTTTAGCTATCTCTTTCAATAATGTAATCAACCTATAATATTCTGATGTGTAAATCAATTTTAAATTGTTTTCTAAATAGCCTACCTCCAGAAAAAGTCTGTAATTTTAAAAAGCTCTTTCTCTTCTTTATTTTTGGGTGAGTTTGCGGTCAAATAAGGGTGGATTTTGCTTTCCGAATCACTTTACTATTACTCCAATAGACTCTGATGTGTCTACCTGTATCAACATTTCCTCAGATGCTAAACACTATTAAAGTCTACCTTTGAAATACAGAATCAGACTGGGTATGCTCTGGGAAATGAGCAGTTCAAACAAATTTATTAAAAAATATTTTGTTATAGAGCTTGAAAACCACCACTTAGAAAAATGCATGTGTTTTACCCAGGGTCTCAGGTATTACTATTATATCTACATACATATCAGAAACAAAATATTATTTGAAAAGCAGTAAAATTACTTTGTGTTGAGAATCTTATTTAATATTTTTCAAAACGTTACCAATAGGATAGGTAACTTCAAAAACTGCGGTAGAGAAAATATAGGTGAAATTTCTAATACTTGATTTAAATAAAAATTTACTATTGTGTGTCACAACTTAGAAAGTCAAAAGTTTTAATATACAAAGAAATGATTTTTATTTGTGTTTCTAAGACAGTAAGGCAAAAAATAATTTTGAAAAACCTATAGATAATTACTGTTGGAGTCAATTTTCCCTTAACATCAAAGTTTTGAAAGAAAGAAAAAATAGATAAAATAAAACTACTATCTGGTATGGGTCTGTGTTGGCTTGTTGCTGAGCAGGGCCTCTTGGGGAGGCATAATATAGAAAGTGCGACTGCACTTATCCCATGGGTGCTGAGCTGTACGGTGCTGGCTGCTCTGGGGGTGGGAAAGCACAGTCTAAGATGTGGGAAAGCCAGAGCTGGTTAGGGGACCTCTAGGTCTACGATGAGGCTAGAACTGTGAGGTTCTCAGACTCCTGGACATCCAGATGCTTTCAAAGTCCCTCAGAAGAGCAGAGCTGTGGGTTGGGAACAGGGTCTAGCCCAGGCCGGGGTGGGCAGTAGGGGTAGGGGAAGGAGAGTTCTTGCTTGTCCCAGTGGTGATTGTCTTTAGCTTGGAGGAAGCAGGCTTGATTGTGGCCGGGAGCTCAGAAGACCTTCTACTGGAGAATTAAGCTGCTGCTTTGTAGGCGAATGCTGTCTCCATGGCTCCCCACTGCAATTCTTGATAAAAGAGATGGTCCATATACAGTTCTAAACTGTTTATTGACTATTTATGGTAAAAATTGGATGCATAATGTACCATACTCACTTCTCAGGGTGGACCTGAGATTAAATACCTTTTTTTAGGAAGGAATTTCTGGAAAAGGACACTTATTGGCTAAGCCCTCTAGGCCTCTAGGTACCCCATGAGCATGGAGAACTCTGATTTGGTCATATGTTATCATGGGACATGTTTATGTTAATATTTCTATTTCCCTAACATGTCTTGCATGAGTCCTTTTTCTTGGATGACTTTTTCTGTCTCTAAACAGGAATAGCATTTAAACAGTTATTTCTTCATTCAAGTTTCATCTTGAAAAGACCTATTTGACCATTTTAAAGATTAACATTGTTAACAACTTGTTAGCTACTATACTACAGGTTATCCTTTTGTTTCCCAGTATTGCATTCGTTTCTATGTCTATTTCTTTGCTTGCTTAGTTTTACCTTCACTATAATATCAACTTCCTGTTATTCATTTCTTCATTGTTCTCATTTTAATGTCTGTATTGGCACGGACAACACTGATAGAGTACTCTATAAATATAAACTTAACAAATGAAAACTGCAAGCCATGAATTCAAATAAAATTTCATATTATATTACCTTGAACTGTCCAGAATCCAGAGCTGTTGACCATCGGCTAAACGTGGCTAAACTTGAGTTAAAATGAATTACATTTAAACATATCAATAAATTCACATTGTTTTCTTTTTGAATTAAGCATATCTTAAGTGGTAACTAGCTCCAAGTAAAGAGAAAAACACCGTATATATTATTATCAATTTTCTATTGAACGATGCTCTCTTCTTGAGAATGAGTATTTGTACTACAGAAAAAGATTAAAGGTTAAAGAGAAAACAAACAAACATCAAACCAAAACAACCAAACCAAAACCAAAACCAAAACCAAAACCAAAACCAAAACCAAAACCAAAACCAAAACCAAAACCAAAACCAAAACCTTCTAACAAGATAGATTATGTGGAGTAGTATGAAAACCATTGAGTTTTCTTTTTATAACTCATTTAAATAAGATGGAATTTCAGCTCTGGAGAAAGTTTATTAGATATACAGCTTGGAGATGGGTCTTTGGACTTTTGATCTTCTCAGTGTCTCTTTAGGAGCTGCACATAATTGTTCTTGAGATTATAATTAAATGTGTTTTGTGCCCCCCCAGTTGCTAAAGGTTTCAGAGGATTCACAGAAGATGCAGTCTTTGATCTCAAAAATAATTTTTATGAATCTCTTCAAACTGTATTTAAGAACAATCACATGTAACAAAACTTTATTAAAAGAGCTCATGATGATGGATGACTGAGGAAATCTGTGTAACAGAACCCACTATTTCAAAGTATTTACTTGTCTTTTTAAATTTACAAAGAGGAAAAAAAATGACCTGTCCTATTTAATTTTGCAAAACTTCAGAAGTGCTACAGATGAAATGTCTAACAATTGTAGTCAAGTTTTATTAGATCTTTAGCTAAGGGCATGTCAGAATCCTTGCAGGCTGGTCTATCCTCTAGCTCATTCTCAAGTTGCATTTAGACAGCCCTCCTTATTCAGCAGCCAGTCAGAGCTGATGGCATGGTCCCTGAGACAACAGTTTAAAGGAATGATTTTTGCTGAGTCTGAATACAAATGTAGCCACGGAGAGACTTGTTATGTTTTAACTGAAGTCAAGTGACAGGATGGGACACTGCCTGTGTGAGGAAAATGTAATTAGAGTTCAGAGTTCTTTCTTTTGTACCCAGAAAGCATTCATGTTGGGGGTGGGACAGCAAGAGGAAACAGAGAGATCTGTTGTGCTTGGAGAAGCTTTGGCTGAACTTTACAGAAGAAGAATCTGCAGGTGGGTTCCAGCTAGGAAAGGAGACTGATTTGATATTTGGAAATATAAAAATCACATGGGAAATGGCTTCTCAAGCTGTTTTCACGTTTCCTGGCTTCCAATGTCAAGGATCTCAAGCAAACAGAACTTGGTCAGTCAATTTGACAGAAATTCATGAATTTTAATATCCTGTCTTCATATTCATGTTAGTGTTGATGTAGCTTCACATTCTTTTATTTTTTCAGTTTTAAATAAAAAGATTTGTGTCCAAAATACAGGTCTATGTTATTATGTAAATAATTGAGAACCATTAATGAAGGCCAACTGAAAAAATGTATACATTGTGGTATTCCTAAAAGGCATGAACTATAATTCTGGTTTTGTTTTAAGTAAATTTTCATTATTCTACCCCTAGACTTGTAACTTTACTTCAAAAATCTGTCAGTATCATTACGTGTTAAGTCTAGAGAACCCAAGTCTAATTGTATTACAGGAGAGTGTTACATTTTTGTATGTTTGCAGAGAAAAGCTCAGTACAATTCTTCAAGCTTAGGCAAACTGTAGTTGTGTATTGTCAAAGAAAACTACATTCCACTGCTTGGAGTTATACATTCCTGTGAGAACCTAAAGGTTCTAGCCATAATATATTCGTAGTTGGGAGCTGGTCAATGAGTTCTGCTACCAAAAGCGAAGATGTGCAAATTATACTTGAGATGCAGAGAAATGTAGCAGAAAATGAAATGGCTGCACTGGTAGAAAATAAACCAAACCAATTCAGTTAGCATATTTGTTTTTTCATTTTTAGCATACTACCTTCCAGGAAGACAAAATCTGCCTCTTGACAAGAAAGCCTTATTCTTATTATTTAAAAGATGTTATTTAAGAAATGTAAATTACTCTCAATTATTTACTCACATCTAACGATTCAGAGCTAGGATGCAGAAATAGAGAGAACATGTGGTATTTGTCCGGGTGTGGTTATCTCAGTCAGTATAATAGTTTCTAGGTCAATCACTTATCTGAAAATTTCAACTTTTTTCCACAGCTCAATGCAATTTCATAGTGTACATTTACAATATTTTCATCATTCATTCATCCGTTGAAAAACATATAGGTCATTATCATTTCTTAGTTATTGTTAATAGGGCAGCAATGAACATGGCTGGGTAATTATTTTCAGAACAGAAATAGAATACTTTGCACATATACCAAAGAAAGTTTAACAGAGTCCTATGGTAGATATACTTTGAGCTTTTTGATAATCTCTATGCATATTTCCAGAGTTGCTTGCCCCATTTGTAGTCCCATCAGGAGTAAAGAAGGGTTCCTACTCTTTTCATCCTCACTAAAATTTGTTGTTATTTTCTTGATCTTCTGCTTGAGATATGATAAAATCTCAGTAAGTTTTAATTTGCATTTCCCAAATTGTTAAGGATGTTGACACCTTTAAAGACATTTCTTAGCCAATTTTGTTCTTTCTTTTGAGAGCTTTCTGTTCTTATCTCTAGCCCATTTTGCAAACTGAATACAAGAGATATAAAAAAAATAATATTCCATGAATAACTGAATAACTGTTTTTTTTTTTTAGAAGACCATACTCCATATACAGGCTGCATGTTTTGGGATAGCCCCCACTCCAGATGTTTGAGACCTACATGAAAACCAAGCTGCACATTTACAACATATGTGCAGGGAGGCCTAGGTTCAGCCCATGGAGGTAGATCTGTGTAGACTAGGTATGCTCCACGGTTGGTGATTCAGTCTCTGAGAGCTCCAAGGGTTCAGGTTCATTTACTCTGTTGATCTTCCTGTGCAGTTCTGACTTTAAACATTTGATGCAGTAGTTGTTCCAAGATAATCCCTGAGAACTATCATCTCAATCTTAATGTCAATGAAAACTTTATTTCTAATCTTGCAAATTTAATTTGTTGTTCACTTTTATTGTTCTGATTTTATGTATCGAGGAGACTTTCTTTTCTGGTGCAATCTCTTTGGTGTTTTGTATATTTCTTGTACATCTTTTTTAGGTTAGAAAAATTTTCTTCTGTGATTTTCTTGAATACATTTTCTGCACCATTAAGTTATGTTTCTTTTCTTTCCTCTACATATACTTTCTTAGGCTTGGTCTTTTTAGAGTGTCCCACATTTTCAGGATGTTTTGTGTCAGTAGTTTTTTAGATTTAACAGTTTCTTTGATTGATATATCCATTTCTTCTATAGTGTCTTTAATGCCTGAGATTCTCTTTTCCACTTCTTGTATTCAGTTAGTAAAGCTTACCTCAGTAGTTTCTGTTTGAATCCCAAAATTTAATTTTCAGAATTTCCTTGGCTTGGGTTTTATTTATTAATTCTATCTCCATTTTCAAGTCCTGTACAGTTTTATTAATTTCCTTCTACTGTTTGTTTGCATTTTTCCAGTTTCTTGAAAGTGTTTATTCATTTCCTACAACTGTTTGTCTGTGTTTCAATATTCTCTAAAGGATTTTTTTCATTTCCTCTTTAATGACCTCTGTAATCTTCACACAGTCTGTTTAAAGGTTTTCTCCTGTGCTGTAACAATGTTGGAATTTTCAGGACTTGTTGTAGTAGAATAGCTGAGTCTACTGGATACATATTTCCCTGGCTGTTATTGTGTTTTACACTAACATCTAGGCATCTGGGATTGGGATGATTATAGGTGTTGATTTCTGAATTTGTCTTCATTGGGTAGGTGCTTTGTACCTTTGTTTCTGTTTCTTCTCTGAATTTTTGGAGAGCATGATGGCTATGTGTTTCCTGGTAGGAACATTTCTTTGGAACCTGATACTATAACCCCCGGAAATTGAGGTAAAAATGTGTTTCTTTGCCCTGGGAGCTGATATTTAGGAATGGGGATAGACTAGGGATATGAAGTAATTTATAGGAAGGAGAACAGACTATTCAACCAGGACCTACTCATTTAATCTCTTTGAAGCAGAGAGAAACAGTGAGAAAATGTCAGCTTAGAGGGTCTTCTATAGTACTGGGAATGAGACTGGGATATTGGATCTAGAAAAACAGAAGAAGGGAGGAAGATTTAAAGTCTATTTGCTTTCTTGGAAGAAGTTGTCTGTGAGTAAGCATAAATGCCTTGTTGAGTTGGGGTCTGGGACAAAGCATCAAGTAGGAAGAGGGAGGTTAGAAGGGGATAGTCTATAGGAAACACAGCAGATATGGTAAGAGAGGAATGAAGGCTGCAGCATATGTTCTGTTATAGAGACAGATGTGAGACTGGAGGATTGGGTTTGGAGAGGAGTTGGGGGCAAAGACGTTCTTCATTTAGTTTATCTGTTTCTCTGGCTTGTACAACTGGTATTTTCATAGGAAGTATCTGTGAGTGTTGGAGACTGGAATACTGGAATGAGTTGGAAGAAGAAAGTATGGGAGAAGATGTTTGTGAGCCTTTGGAGATAAGGTCAGAGAGCAAAGGAGAGTCACAGCGGGTTTGCTGCTACAGAGCTTTGGATGAGACTGTGGAGTGGATCTGAAGGAACAGAAGGAGAGGTGTAGATCTGCACTCATTCTAGTTATTGCCCTGGTGGGAGTAGCCCTTGGGTTAGAAGAGGGTATTTGTTTGGGTTGATGGTTGAGACAAAGCAAGAAATAGGGTTAGGGAGGTTAGAAGAGGGAAGATATGTGGGATCCACAGCAGATGGAACAGGATGGCAGGCATGGTTGCCATGTTTGTACTGAGGTAGAGCTGGGGATGAGACTGGGGGATTGAATCTAGGAGAACAGAGGAAGAAGAGATGATCTGCAGGCAGTTTACCTAGTTTTCTGGCAGGCTTGGACTATAGATTAGCAGGGTGCCTACAGTAGTTGGGGGCTGAGAAAAAGTGACAAGTGAGGGAAAGGAGTTAGGAGATGATATTCTGTGGGCCCCACAGGAGATGTAGGCAGGATGGGTAGGAAGACTGAATCTGGTGTTCTCTTACAGCACTAGTGATGAGACTGGGAGAATGGATTTAGAAGGGAGAGGGGAGTGGTGAAGCTCTTCAGTTGGCTTATATATTTCTCTGGACTGCTCAGTTGGAATGTTCCTAGTGAAGCTTATTGATATTGAAGGCTTGGATAATGAGATGAGTTCTGGAAAGGAGGTCACTGGAGAAGATCTTTGTGATCCCCTATGGATGGAGTCAGAGTAGAATGGGAGAATTCAGCAAGTTTTCTGCTACAGATCTAGCATGAGACTGAGATTATTGTATCTGATGGAGCATAAGGAGAAGTGTGGTATGCTGTCTGACTACTGGTTGCCTTGGCTAGATCAGTTTTTGGGTTGGCAGGGAATTTTATTGTGGAGGATTTTTTATTTTATTATTTTTTATTTTATTTTATTTTATTTATTTTATTTATTTTATTTTATTTTATAAGGCCTTTTCTTCACGTAATTAGTATACTCTTTTCTGGGGAAGACATCTTTTTCACACCCCACTTTCTATAGTTGCCTATACTTCTTCACATAAGGTTAACTGCACATGGGTTTTCTTCTTCCACTTTGGCATGGCCATTTTTGTCTCCTTTCAGCTCACAATTGGTCAGTAATGTTGATAAGACTTTATGGGTATAACATCCAATACTCCTAGGAGACACAGTCTCACAGAAACCTCACTAATCCTCTGACTCTTAAATATTTTTTGCCTTCTCTTCTGCAATGTTCCCTGAATGTTTTGTAGATGTATTTATTCACTGGGACTAGGCTATACAAATCTGCCCAAAACTGAGCTGAATAAGGATACCAATGAGGATACCCAAATGGATGGAATAAACCTCATGAAGCCTCAAGTCTATCTATACAAGGAACTGTAAGCAACCGAGAAAACCTGAGAGCAGGAGAGGTGGTTTTCTCCAAAGAAGAGTATACCAATTGGTTGTTCAGTGCAAAATGGTCAGCCCTGAAAATATACATACAAGTAACATCATATAGAATCGAACAGCTTATATTTATGAGTATGTATGTGTATACATATGTGTTGGGTCATAGGCTCATGTCTGCTCTGCCATAGGGCACAGCCCCATGGAAAGGCAGAATGCAGGGTGTTTGACTGTGCTTGTCCCACATAGTGCTAGGTGGGTGCTGGGCTATAGGGAAGTGACTGGGGCATCTGGTTCTCAGACTCTTGGACATCCAGGAACTGCTGGGAGCTGCAGAAGATCTGAGAGTGGAGTTGGGGGCCAATGGGCTGCATCTAGCCTGGGATGGTGGTGTGGGCTGCCTTTTATGGTAGATTAGACTGTGGCTCTATAGGCAAAGGCCTTCTCCATGGCTCCCCACAGATGAAAAGAAATGGTCCATGTTCTAAGGCATTTATTGTAGATGTGAAAACATATCCCATTTCTCAGGTGAGTTTTTGCAGGGAAGAACGTCTGGGAAGGAAAGCTTATTGGCTATGCCCTCTGGGCCTCTAGGTACCTCCTTAACATGGAGACCTGGTTTAAGCCTGTGGTTACATCTTTTATGTAAGAAGCATCACACATATTCCAAGTCAGAATTTGGCAGAGAGCTGGTAGTTGGGAGTCACCTAAGTTCAGTTGTGTGCCCACTGAGTTTCTGGTTCTTGACCTACTCTATTTTACTAAACTTCCCGGCATTGCTTTATGTCCCACACATATGCATACATATATTCATGTAATAACATGGTGTGAAAAAGATGCCATGAATTTGAAGGAGAGTGGGAGGGTTTATGGGAGGGTTTTGAGGAGAAATTAAAGGGAAAATGTTGAAATTAAATAATAATTTCAAAAATAAAAGACAAACCTTTTAATTAGACTTATATTTTAATGGTTAGAATCTACTATAAGACATACATGCACACACACAGACACACACACACACACAACACACACACACACACACACAAACACACACACACCCACACACACACACACCCCACACACACACACACACACACACAACACAGAGTGGGAGAGGAGAGAGAACACTGGGAATAGCACAAGATTTACAATCTCAAAAGCCAGCCCCAGTGACACATCTCCTTTAGCAAGGCCATACCTCTAACCATATCCTCTCAAACCAGTTCATCAATTGGGACCAAGACATGTGAGCCTACAAAGGCCATTTTCATCCACACACTTCATCTTCACATCTTTCTATTACCCTGTCTTCCCCCAACCCACCTGCTATGTTTTCCCTCTTTTCGTATGCCTGTGTATGTATGTACACCTACATACACTTAAATTTAAATAACACATATGAGAAAATCATTTGATATTTGTCTTTCTGCCTGGCTTATTTCACCTATCATGACTTTTGGTTCCATCCTTTTCCCTACAAATTTCAGTGTGAGTGTGGGGTGTTTTTGTTTTTTGTTTTTATAGCTGAATACAATTCCATAGTCATATGTACCATATTTTCTTTATCTGTTTGTTCTTTTTATGCCTCTTTGTTCTTGTGGTACATAGAATAACCAAAAGATCTAAGAGAGAAGAATGTTTATTTAACTTACATGTTATAGTTATAGCTTATCATTAAAGGGAGTCAACTTAAGAACACAGGTGTTATGTGGCTACCTCATATCATTAAGCAGACAGCTCTTGGTCATCCCTCTCTGTACACTAGGTCTCAGATTTCTTAAGTCATTCTCAGGTTCTCTATATGTGCTCCATTGTATAAGAGACAACTAACATGAAAGGCCTTTTGAAAAAGCTATATGGAAATCTACAACTACGAAAACTTCCTAAAATTTACAAATAGGCATATACTAAAAGAGGTGAATGGAGTTAATTACCCCACATGTGGGGCAATATCATAAGCAGACAACACATGGTAACAAATAAATCCTTAGTACCTGGAACTAATTACATCTTTTAAAATTGTTAGATAACGGGTTACACAACCCCTAAGCATTAAAGACTAATTTGACGTAAGACCCTCTTCTGATGACTCTGTAACTTGAATCACAGAATATCAAATATGGAATCACCTGGAAGCTGTATCTCTACTGGTTAGCTTTCATGATTCTAGACATGCTATGCTGCTACTGGAGAGAAAGAAATCTAGTATGTACCCTTCAAATTCTAGCTACGTATCCTTGTACAATGTGGCAATGTATGGCAATAAACCACTTTCGATTGACTTGCCTGGTACCAAGTATAGTTGAAGGCAATGTTAGAAGACAGGCCATAATTAAGACCACTATGTCTCAAATTGGTTGGTCTCCGGGAATGGAATGAATACCCGGTTAGTAAAGTGGTGGGACCAGAATCTTCGCTCCTAGATTAGATCCCTTGGCCCGATACTTCCATAAGTGGCCCTGTAAGATGGTTTGGCTCTACCCGTAGAGACTGGGTTTGCATCCATCCATCCAGGTGAGAGTATGTTTGTCAGAGTATCCCCAAGTGAGGATGCATAATTCCCACCCAGTTCCTCCTCTTTCCCCCTCCCTATTTAGCTAACTCCTCCTGACTTTTATGGGGGGATGCACACATCCAGACCCAACTACCACCCACGAATAATATTTTTTTTTTTTTTTTGGTTTTTTTCGAGACAGGGTTTCTCTGTTTAGCCCTGGCTGTCCTGGAACTCACTCTGTAGACCAGGCTGGCCTCGAACTCAGAAGTCCGCCTGCCTCTGCCTCCCAAGTGCTGGGATTAAAGGCGTGTGCCACCACCGCCCGGTGAATAGTAAACTTCTTAAGCCCACAACTCCACGTGTCTTCTGGGGCTTGCGCTGCCAAAGCTTCCAGCCTCTGCAACCTTAGACCTTCTCAAGTATGTGGGATCCGCCGTTGTGGAAGCCTCCGGAACTCCCCTGGCCGCTCCCCCGACCCCCTCGAGGGCTGGGGCAGGCGCTGCAAGTGTTTTTTTTCCCACAGAATACTATAATTTTGCTAGAGGATTATGGTATTGTAATGACTCTCAATAATATATTGATATACTCATAGATCAAAGCATCCTCTCAATCTTCATCAAAGCATCTTTTCAGTATATGGTAGTTAATATTAAATCATTAACTCATCATTATGGAAAAAATAAGAGACTGTGGAGTTATTAGTCTTAAATGGGACATACATTCCACTCCCCTCTCCCCAAGACTAAGGTATTTTAATGGAAGAGTAGCAGAAAGATTGTATGAGCCAGGGGTAGTGGAAAACATTAAATAATGTATTTACAACTACAATGTGGCAGTTGTACATATAACTCAAAATGATTGGAACAACACATGACCTGCACAAGCTTAGCGCAGAGAAAAACCAAAATAGTCTTGCACAAAATTCTACCACTATTGAGGAGCTATTATCATTTGATAGCTGATGGGAGAGTTTTGTTTAATGATTTTACTGGTATTCAGCTATGTATCAGGGCATAGTTTATTCCCAATATTGTTGTTTAACACAAACTGGACTCAATTTGGGGCAAGGTTTGCTTAAACTTCAGTAGGAAGGGAGTGTAGAATGGGTTATTTGGGAATCAATTGGGGGAAAGGGGACTTAAATCTATTCAGAATTCATTGTATGAAATCTCCAAATCATTATAGAAAATATTATTCAACAAATGAATAATAATAAAAACAAATAAACAGAAAAAATTCTGAACTGTTATTTATGTACAAAGCCAAAATTATGAACATGAACTGTGATAAAAGAATTAAGTTCTCTTCTAGTCTTAGTTAAGTAAATAAAGCAGGCTTATTTTCTGTAGGTTGCAGATAGACCATAAGCACAATTAAAATCTGGCGAGCTGTGCCTGCTTAATCTGTTGTTAGCAGACCCTGTGTTAGTGAGGGTGATGGCTTTCTTGTCCATCATCCCTGGTGTTTCTACTCATAACAATCACTCTCTGTAAAAGGTACTTCAGGAATTGTCTGTAAATAGGGCTCCACATCAAATGTGATGACTAATGGGAACTTCAGAGCTTCCAATTGGCTTTGACTCTCTTCACAGGCACTTTCTGAACAGGACAGAGCTTTAATGTCATACAATCCTCCAGAGGCAAAAAACAATGGGTTTTTACCAATATGCATGAAAAGGTTGAAGATGAAGCTGAATATAATTCTTTTGTAGAAGGCAGGCAGGGAAGGAGCTTTGGTAGTAAGTTCCAAACAAATTAAAAAAAAAAAAAAAAAAAAAAAACCTCAACCTAAAATAAAACTGCAGCTGAAACTTGGCCAATGGCTGTATTTTCTAAAGTAAAGGAAAAAAACTGCCATATATTTCTTGCCTTCAAACAGAGCAGTTAAATTGATGATCTCCTTTGTTTCTTCCTGTTTTCATTCTCTTTCCTCCCACCCTTCCTTTCAGTATATGCCTCGGATGATAAATTGTCAGTGTTTGTGGATTTTTTTCATATGATCCAAATTTCATTACTTGACCTGCAGCCTAAATCAACTTCATTGAGTACTGTCCTTGATCATTCTCCTTAAATCCATGCTTGCAAGAACAACCCTGAGAATGGTTTATAGAAATTTTCAGCACACATCTCTTCACTCCTACACAAATTCCCTCCAGTCCCATTAGTGTATTCAGGAATGCAGTCACAATGCTTCTGAAGTTTACTCTTATTTCTCAGTTTCATTTTGTTCTTATATCTCCACTCCTTTAACAATGTAAATTGTTGCTTCTCTGTGAACCAAGTGGTCCCCCAACCCCGGGTCAGCAGATCACATTGAAGTTGCGTTATGTGGTGAGATTCATCCTTGCCCAAGGGTGCAAAGCTGTACAATTTGATTTATATTTGTAACATTTTTTCCAAAAAAGACAATGAAGAAACTTATTATTTGGGCAATTCTAAGTACAGATTATTTCCTTTGTAATTTATTTCCTCACCAACACACACACACACACACACACACACACACACACACACACACACCTAGCATAAAAATTAAGACAATCACAAGCTACTTTAACTGTATAACCTAATAATCATATTCTTGTTTAAAATCATTAAAAATTTAAGAGCCAAAACAAGCAAAGTAGCAAGCAAACAAACCACATTGCTGATCAGAATGTCAGTGGGCACTGACTAAATCCAATAACCCCACTCCTTCTGTTTCATACCCTTTGACCTGGGGCTGGAATGATGGCTGAATTCATTAGGATTTCTGGCTGCACTTCCTGACAATCCAACTTCAATCGCCAGAAGCCACATGGTAGCCCACAACCCTTTGTAACTCCCAGCAGCTATGAGGGCATCTTTCTGGTCTCCAGGGGCACTGTATCCAAATGACATGAGATATTTATGCAGGCAAACCACACACATAAACTAGCAGAATCAATTGAAAAATAAAATATTGTGACTTTTCAGTGTCAAAACTCATCTATCAAAATAATTTTAACAATAAAGTTAAAAAAAATGAAGGAAAAACAAAATGAGAGATTAAATAACTCTCATACTTCTACTAGACTCCATACTACAGACCAAAGATTGGTCAAAGTTTTTTTTTCTAAAACTTTTAAAACCTTTGTTTTATTTTTAGATGAGGTTGTGCTATGTAGTCCAGGTGAACCTCAGATCTTGCACCTCATCTTCCTGAGTGTGATGGGCAGGTAGCACTATGCCTGGTTCTATATTTATGAACATCTTGTTAGACATGTATCCATTTGCAATTGAGGACACACAAAGGATATTAGGGTAGCCATGTGCACAAAAAAAGCATAAAATATGGACCCAGGCTTCCCAGATAATATGTAGCAAATGTGCCGCTTGATCTTCATGTGGGTACCCCAATAATTGGAGCCGTGGCTGTCCCCGACTCTGTTGGCTGCCTATGGATCCTGTTCCCCTAACTGCTCTGCCTTGTCTGGCCTCAGTGGAAGACGATGTGCCCTGTCCCGCATTGCTTTTAGGTGTCAGTGTGGGCTGTCTTCCAGAGGGGTCTCTCCCTTCTCAGAAGTCAATGGAAGGAGTCGGGGGAGGAAGGGGCCATTTGAGGGAGTACTAGGAAGAGAGGGGTGTTGTGACCTGGATGTAAAGTGAATAAACAAATAAATTAATGGGAAAAATTAAGTATCTGATTAAATCTATATTTAATATGTAATATATACTTTCATATTTTTCTAGTTTTTGAAAATCATAACTGTAGGTTGGGTGTTGTAGCATATGCCTTTAATACTAGTACTTGGGAAGCAGAGTTAGGTGGATCTTTGTGATTCTGAGGCCAGCCTTTCTACAAAGTAAGTTCTAGGCTAGTCAAAGCAACACACTATGTAGTTAAACTCTGTCTACAAATGTTTATATCTGAGACCAGACACTAGATCATCACTTTTTGTTTTTAAATTTCTTGTTTGTTAAAAATTATTTTCTTTAAAAAGTCATCTAATGATTTTCTGCCTATAGGCTAAGGAAACATTCAGGTTGAACTGGTACACTGGAGCATCAAATGAAGACATTATGAGAGAAATGGAGTCAGGCAGTAAAAATACAATTAAACTTCCCTAATTTTAAATTTCAAGGCTATAAAGATGTTCTTGTAATTAAAAGCCTTAGCCAAAATTTCCACATAAGATCACCCATTAAACGGTGCTGTAAACAGAAATTGACTTGAGATATGTGAATACTGACATGCCAGAGACCCAGATTTTAAGCACCAGCTGTTGTAATCAATAAATGAGTGAAGCAATAGACATTAAAGAGAGCGCTAAATGATAATACTGCAAAGCAGTTTCAATGTCACTTTTATGCAATGTCATCCATCCTTGGGGGTCTTCTAATGACTATTCTCTGTTTCTGAAGGAGATAACCTCACACAAATAGAATGTAGTAGCCACTATGCAAAGCTAAACACCAATCAGGGAACACAGGGTTTGAATGCTAGTGTGTGTGTGTGTGTGTGTGTGTGTGTGTTGTGTTAATTCGTGTGAGGGAAAGAAGACAGAGGTCAAAGGGCAACCTCACATGTCAATTCTCACCTTCCAATGTGGAAAAAGGCTCTCATGTTTGTTTCTGTGTTTGCCAGGCTAGCTGGATTGAGACCTCCAGAGACTGTCTCCTGTTTCTGTCTCTCATCTCCCCTTAGGAGACTACCTGGACTACTTGGATTATTATTGTATCCTGCTCGTCATGAGTCTAGGCATACAAACTTGGGTCTTCATATTTCTGTACAAAGTGATTTAGTAAGTGAGCTGTATTCTCAACCTTGAAATGTCATATTCTTAATATGTAAGAGAAAATATGAAGAATCATTAGAATATATGTGTATACTTATCCTCAATAGAATAATACTGTAAAAGCTAAAATAGGGAGAACTCTTTAGCCTGTAAGTCATAGATGCTTCATGCCAATTAGCTAATGTGAATGAAGGAAGCTATTGTGGAGATGCCTGAATAGAAAAATAAGGAAAGAATGAAAAACCGGGCATGATGACAAATGCCCATAAACCTACCATCTGGGAAATACATGCAACAGGATGTGGAGTTTAAGATTATCTTAGAGTATATAGGGAGTTTGATGCCAACCTGCACTATATGAGAATCTGTCAAAAGGAAGGAGACATAGAAGGAAAATAAGGAGGAGAGGTGGAGGAAGAGGAGGAGGAAGAAACAGAAGAAGCAGAAGCAGCAGCAGCAGAAACAGAAGCAGGAGGAGGAGCAGCAGGAGGAGGAAGAGAACAGCAAGCCGCAACAGCAGTAGGTACAACAACAACAACAAGGAGGAGGAGAGGTGAAGAGGAAGATAGTGCCAAATTGGTGTGATGTATCTGTGCCTTTGGAATAAAGTAACCTAGTCTTGTATAATCATAAGGTACATCATTTATCTCTTGGCTTCCTATTCTCTGGATTTTGTTTTTGTTTTATTGTTGTCTTTAATTGTCTTGCTGAACACTGATTTTGTTTTAATAGAAAATATGAACAATATGTTTTAGGAATTAAAAAAAAATCAACTGTATTCAATAAATGTCAAGTTTAGATATGTTTCAGGAGAAAATATAATGGCTCACCTTAGGTCCAGTGCATCTCATTAGAGTTTAGATCAAGGAACTGTAGGCATGTAAGAGGGAATGAATGCTGTCCTTCCCAGCTCTTAAGATGGATTGGACACCAGGGATGGAATTCCATCTGTGCAGATAGATCCATAGCTGATGATGTATAACTTTCTTTCCCAAAGACAGTAAGGTTTTAATGGAAAGCATTTATAGTAAAGGGTATTTTTAGACTTTAAGTAGCAATTCACAAGACTGTATAAGGGGACTACTTTGCTTAGATGCTATGAATATATAAAACATTTGCATTAGTGACATTGGGAAAGCTTAATATTTAATGCTTATTTGTGATTCTAGAAAAAATAACTCAAGGTAAACTTTCTATTTGAAATATAAATAATTTTTTAAAATTATGAATCCTGTGAGGTGTAAAAAATTTGTTTGTATGATTTTGACTTACTTCTCAAGAAGGGAGGATAGAGTTATCTTTTAGTTAAGGTAGTGGTTCTCAACCTTCCTAATGCTGCAATTCTTTAACTATAGTTCCTCATGTTACAGTGACCTCTAGTCATAAAATTATTTCTGCTTCTACTTCATAACTGTAGTTTTGATACTATCATAAACCCTAATATAAATATATATGCTTTTGGATGGTCTGAGACAAGTCCTGTGAACAGATCAGTTGACCCACTCTCTATAGGGATGCACCTCACGGGTTGAGAAACATTGAGTTCAGGGAACACAGATTTAGATTCAGTTAGGTCTCCAGTAATGAAGACTTTGATCGCTAAATCATGGAAAGAAATGTGCACGGACACATTTGCGAAGCATTTTGACACTCACTATTCAGTGCTCCTAACAGACGAGCATACTGCCCACAGAGAGCGACTCATCTCCAAACAGATCGTTTGCTGTATCTCGGTGATGCATACCATTTCCCTCATTTTCCTCACTTTTATGGCTATTTCCCTGCTTTAAAAATATTATTAAAAAGAACTTATCAACTAAAAACCAAATTCTCTCTATCTTCCAAATTCTAAAAACTCTTAAGTTTGATGCTATTTCAGAATTTGCATTTTTAAAATCCCTTCTAGGTATTTCTGAGATACACATGTAGTTCGAAACCTATGGTACGGCATCTGATAACTGATGCTGTCTGCTTCCTCTTTGCATGTGTATTCTCCCTTCCTGTGTCCATATAGCCACACCCATATCTCTCGTTTCCTATTAAAGAAGCACAAAATTTGTACTTTCAGCACAATTCTAGCATTTGAGAATTTTTTCAGCTTTTAACACTACAGTTCTGTTTGAAAGTTCTACCAGTGCACACATTCAATATGTCTGAAGTTGATATCTCCACTGCCACTGAACTCTTTAACCAGTTATGTCTGTACTTCCTGTCCTGGTATTGCCCTAACCCATATAAAACTTCATTATAGAAATGGTATGTGCCTTAGTTCTTCACTCTTTCTCATTCTCATCCAGATGTGGACCTGCACTTCTCTTTTGCTCAGATGCTCATCCTTTAGGTAATGCATATGCTGGCTCACTTTCCCCACTCACAGTCTAACACCAGAAAAATGCTGATTTGACCATTCTAAATGAAAGCAAATTGCTGCAAATCTCTTGTTTAAACCTTCAGTGATTCCCCATATCTCTGTTATAAAATTAAGGTTCGTTTGTGTTGTATTTAAAGCCAATATTTACCTAGTTTTGGTATTTGTGTCTCTAGCTAGGATATAGATTTCATTAGTAACATAGTTTCTCTTTCAATGGAATATATGCTTAGTTAAATATAGGCTCAGAATGTTGCAGGTGGCAACTAAGTATTACTGAATGGATGGATGCATGAAAGAATGAGTGAATATAATTTTGATTCCCTGACTTGCCATCACCCTGATTCCCATGGAGCTATTATAAACACATGAAGAGAATGTCACACTCTGTCACCACCTGTACCCAAACTGTCTCAGTTTTGGAGAATTATTCTCTTCTTTACATTATATTACTTTCTCTTTCTCATTTTATCTACCCTCTCTGTGGTGTGTGTGTGTGTGTTTCTCTCTGTCTCTCTCTAACACACACAGACAGAGAGAAACAGACACACACGTGCACATATACATATACATTTGTATACAGGTTAACATTTATAGCCATGCTTGTCCTCAGCTATGCCCAGCACTTTCTATAAGGATCTCTTGATTTCACTGCCTTACCATATCATTTTTTAGATTATAATATAGGTATATCATTTCCCCATCCTGCTCTTTCCCATATACCCTCTCCCATACACCTCCTCAATTTCTTTCAAGTTTAAGAAACATTTCTTGTGATCATTTTTTCATGTATCCTTCCATTTGCAAAGCTCAAAAAGAGAACTAAGAATCCATTCTCTCTTCCCATGGAACATAGCTGTGCTTCTATCAAGATGTTTACTGTAGTCAGTATAGTCATCTTTAAATAGTTATCTAAGCAACAAGAGTAATCAAAAATTAGACCTTTATCTTTACTTCTTTTCTCCCTTTTGGGTAGTAAAAGCTATGGAAACTGAACAGACCTCATGGAGGCCTTCAAGTAATAGTGTCACTAGGAGTAGCAAGGATGACAAGACCAAAGAGAGCAGACATGGTGCCCAGCTTTGAAGAGATTATTTACAGTGACTATGGAGGTAGAATACTTTTCTTCTTAAAAGTAATATTGCATAAGTGTTTAGGTTTCAAATTTTTCTACTAAAAATGACGAAATCAACCTTGCAATGCTTAAATCTTTGCTTGCATATTAGGCTATTTTTCTGCAATGAATAAACCGAAAGTATTGTGACTTAAATTGAAAACTAGGTTATCTTTACACGAGAAAAAGAAATCCTTGATACCGTAAAAATAAAATGTGACCTAATTATATTTAAAGAGTATATATTAAGCACTAATTTGGATCGCTACCACAGTACAGTTGCACTGTAAAAAAGTGCATGCCTGTACTTCACAAACCTATGTGACCTAACTTGGTACATACCTATCTTACATGGTATAGTCTATTGCTGAAAACTTGCATAGCATATCGCTGCCCTGGATATTGCAAGCAATTGTAGCACAATGAATTCAAATATCTAAACAGAAAGGCTACAATATATATACTTTGTGAAAGAGAAATGTTGTATATTGTAAGGGAATTCATCAGAATGAGGCTTGCACAATTGTTTCAGATGAGTGTATATTCAAGCCTAGAATATTATTGGTATACTTATAAATATTTTATGCTGAGGATACATTAATTTTATGTTTAAAATGTCTGTTTTCCATAATGCTAAACTTTAACTTAAAACACAAACACCTCGTACAACTGTATGTAAGAATTTTCTTTCTTCACACTCTTATTATTTTCATTTTCAAATTACATTTTAGTGAGGCTATAAAACAAAGGGTTTCATCATAACATTTCATAAATATACATCATTATACTCTGCCCCCAATTCTCCCTGTGCATTGCCTTCCTTACCTTTCCCATCATTTGGCCTCTTCACTCCTTCAAACATCCCTGTTCTGCTTTACTGTTATTTATATATGAACCAGGATTCTACTTCTGAGAGGAAAATGGTAGATACGTACCTTTCTTCAGCATCATCGATTTGCATTTAAGTTCCAGCACCTCTCCACATAATATCCTTACTTTTATGCCCTATATCCATTTTCAAGAGACATCAAGTTTCCATATAGGGTATACTTATTCTGTAAGCACTTGCTTAAGTTTATTTTTAAATTTTAGTTTTTACTTTCATATTAGACCCTTGGGGAATCAGGGTAATCAATATTCTCATAGTCTACCACTATATCTTCTTCCAGTGAAAGTTCATAGGGTCAAGAATGTATGTAAGATTGCTGACTTCTGTGCTAACCATAGCTCTTTCAGGAGTAGCTCCAGAAGACTGACTAGATGTGTTTTACTGCTACTACCTTAAAACAAAGTCAAAGGAATTTCGTTTAAAGAATAATAAGTACATAGGTCAGAACTTATAGTTTCTTACCAAGCGTATGCATTGTGCATAATTGTATTGTTCTGTTTTCCTGGTTGTGCAGCAACTGTGTTGACACCAGCAACACCACAAGCTACTGTGACTGACAAGCTACCGTGACTGTATCCTGCAATGGCTTTAGGTGGGATAGAGGTCCAACATTGCCATCTGTCCACAGTTGCATACATAACTTTTTATTCACTGAAATCCAATTATGGAGTTCTATTTCACAATTAAACACCAGAAATTAACAAATTTAGATAAATGTGCTATTGGTGGGTTGGACAATACCAGAAAATACAATTTAGATTATATATTCAATAATGTGATCCGTATAATGAATATAAAATTTGAAATGAGTGACAAAAGTTTGGAAAGAAGAAAGTATAAATAGTAATTTGAAGACAAAACGGCCCTGAGTTAGCAGAACTGGACATAATGATGAGTGCAAGGCAAATAGAAACTGAAAGGTTAAATATAATTTTCAATGAAGAGGAAAAGGCCAGGCCAAAGGAAACAAATGTCTAAAACTATTGATTTCTTTGTATATTAGTTAGAAATAGGCATAGTGTTTCTTGGTCTTTATAATGAAAAATATCTTTAAAAACAAGTGTTATATAAATAAATATGTTGGAATCAAAATATTGTAAAGTATGTGAAAAAACACTCTGCAAAAACAAATTTTATATATTGAGTATAGAAATCCAATAAATGATTATTAGTTCATAATTCCTCCCATTATATCACAAATCATTTGAGAAGCAATGGGTTGGTTCACTTTGCTGAAATAATTTATTTTCCAGTGGGTCATAATGGAGATGCCATTTCACCAACAGGTCACTTGGTGTTATGAGAACATTTATTTTTAGCTATGCAGTACTGAATAAAATTTCCAGTAAAGGACAATTTATATTTTTATTTTTAGATTAAGTAAAAATGTGGAAATTTTATCATATGTTAATAACATTGGACAACAAGAATTTGAAAGGACTAAATTGCTGAATATAAGAAGAATGAGTTTTATTGTGGATGGTAAATTTATAATATTGTTCCATCTACTTACTGTAAATATGCGTGGTTTAGGATCTATGTTTATGACTAATGGGTTCATTTTCAAGTAATTAGGATTCAATGCCATTAACAGCAGGATATCTGGAATAATTATATTTTAGGATAAAAGATATAAGAATGAACTTTGTTTATTTTTAAGAAATCATGCAGATGATTAATGGTATAAATGATGAAATCTCATATACATACAGAGCAGCAAAAATTAACAATATCTATCATGAGTGACAGTGTGAAAATGAGATGAAATCTGTCTTTTCTCTGAGGGAAGGCAGAGTGAGACCAGGGTAAGGGACATGTGCAGTGCTGATATCATTGTCACTTGGTTTAATGCCTTAGTGAGATCAATAAGGGAATAACATTTGTGGACACTGTAAACCTACAAATGTAAACAATGCTTATTGCTTAAGCAACATCTAAGGACCCAACTGTGAAAACTGTCATATGCAAAACCTCTATGGGAAAATTATATTCTATGATACATTCACAATTTATGATGATATTACATGAGAGAATGGGAACTTTCTAAGGCCAACATAATCTCTCAGCCTCCAGGCATAAAGTTAGTTTCATTTTCCACAATTTGAAAGTTTGAAAACTTTCCTTGTATTTTCTTCCCATGTTAGAAAATTCACTGGACTTTAAGGTTACAATTTCCAGTAAATACTACTGGCAATTATACAATGAAAACCTGTGTCAGATGTCTGGTTTATATTTTTCAATCTTTTAGCAACCCAAGGAGATAGTTCAGATAGTCAATTTCAATGTGTGAACAGAACTTCCTAGTTTCTTAACTTTAAAGTAAAAGAGAAAAAACAGAGATCTCTGAATCCTCATGTCAATGTCTTCATTTTTTTTCCAGTACTCCGCCCACCCATGGAGTACTGGATAGGGTTGGCTCTGGTGGCATTGCAAGTACTTGATTATCTGTGAAAGACATCTTCCTTTGACAGGCACCCCTGCTTCCTGTAGCTCGGTCATTTTTTGGTGAGGAATTTGCTTCTCATGGCCTCTTTGTCCACTTATGTCACACAGGTTTTCTGTGAGTCATGTGGTTTCCTACTCTGAGACTTTTCGTTGAGTTTGGGAGCATCTTTGGCTCCCACAATAGTCAGCTTAAATACCCCATGATGTGAAATTCTTGAAAACACTATGAATCTTATCTCCACTTCTCATAACACTTCCTCTAGCTTCACTATTGAATTACCAGATATTACAATGATGGCATTGTCCTTTAGGTTTTGATCACTGCATTTGAACTGTAGGGCATACACAGGAGATACTAAGGGTTGCATACAAAAGACCTGAATATCCTGCCCTTCCCTGAAAGAAAACTAATGAGATTCACACATAAGAGAAATAAAGTCTTTGCCAAAATAAACCTGTCCTCAGTCCTGCAAACTGTGGAATTACAAAACGTCTGTTGTTGGGGTTTTTGTTGTTGTTTGTTTGTGGTGTGTGTGGGTGTATGCAGTTATTATCTTAAGAACAGAATTGCAAATGGAGTTGGTGGCTCAGAATGGTAAGGCACCCACTACCAAGCCTGACAACATGAGTTCATTCAGCTAGGGCCAACATGGTAGGAGGAGATGAACAACAACTATCTCTGGCTGGTTGTCTTATGAACATCAGATGTGTGTACATAAAGACACACATGCATGCACATTAAATAAAATATAAAGATATATGTTTTTAAAGAAAAGAACAATCCTGTAAGTGGAGAGACTTTGATGCTTTAGAATATTTAAAGGCTGAAGAGTTTATGTTTAGAAAAACTTTTGTATTTGTATCTGGCAGAGGAGAAAGAATATACTTGTGTAGAACACTTCACATGGAATAAGGCTAGAATGAGTTAATAAAGGAGAGAAGAATACTTACAGGATATGAGGTCATCTGTTTGGAGAGAACAAGGTAGGAAGAAAGCCATACTGACATTGTAACCCACAATAATTCTGGCAGACAGTAATATATGACAGAGATTGACATTTGGAGATCTCTACACAGCTGTGAGTCTCCCTGCTCACCAACTGATACAGTCCAACAGTGTATTGGGAGCAGAGATATCAAACAGGGGGTTTGGAAATCCTGTGAGTATGTACAGTGAATAAATCACACTGTGACCAGCTGGGAGTAAACAGATCAATTTAGGGTGATTGAAGGCTTACAACGTTTTGGGGGACTGAGGGCCGGGACATCCAGAATGGGCTGAGGTCATTGGCTGAGGGCTTAGGGAAGGCCTCATTAGAATTGAGAAGCCTTTCAGGAATCTCAGGTGCTGGCTTAATAGGTCTTGTCAGGAAAAAGTAATTGGTCCTCTAATCTAATGGAGGCTACATGACATTCCCCAGGTAGAGGTGTGTATGTGGGGTGGGGGTAGGGGCTTAGACAAGGTCAGAGAAGAAGACACCCTGTGGCACAACCTTCCCCTTATGAATAAAGATTTCAGGGACCAATCACTGGGCAAGGAGTAGGCGGGACTTCTGGGTCAGGGAGAGGAAGAGGGGAGGCAACGCAGAGATATGGGCTTTTGGACTGGGACATATTGGAGGACATATTTTCCTCCAAGCTAACAAGTAGTTCCTGGTTTAGATGGCTAACCGCACAGGATTCTCCACCAGAGCATTTATATTTAATATGGCTTACAAGATCAGAATGCTAGTTGTTGTGCCCAGCTATTGAGTTACCTATTGACTCCAAACTAAGTTTGTGCGGTGTTTTCCTTCATGCAGTGACTCAACTATATTTCAAAGAGAAAGGTACAGTGGCAAAGCATGGGTTTACAAGAAGTGCACCCCAAAAGGCCATGGGAATTTAGAAGTGTGGGGCTGGCGTGGTAGTGACCCACCAGTGGGAACTTAACAAGTAGGGTGGAGAAATTTTAGAGCTCTGGATCAGAGAGTCTCTATGAGATGAGAAAAGGCAGGTGCCTTGCCGGTGATAGCATGGATTGCTGGTTCATATTTCAAACTACAACACCCTGCCAAAGAAGGTAGTCTCCCATATTGCATGGAGGCCATCCTGGACTTTGACCTTAATTAAGAGAGTTTTCTCACACATAATATTTCACTGTGCAGCTTCCTTGAACTCCTAATGTTTCAATAAAATCTACTTGCAGTTTCATTGATGTTCTCTGTCAGAATGAATGTGTGTATGTATATGAGAATTTATGGACATTATCACATGTACATGAACATGCAAAGGTACATCTGTCAGAAAGCACACAACCAAAGAAACACAAAAGTATCAATCTCCT
Organism: Mastomys natalensis; assembly: GCA_021653895.1. Taxonomy (NCBI): domain Eukaryota; kingdom Metazoa; phylum Chordata; class Mammalia; order Rodentia; family Muridae; genus Mastomys; species Mastomys natalensis. The sequence continues at coordinate 442,001 of JAJTUV010000384.1, forward strand.
GTTGCTGTCAGTGCACACAAATATCTGAGAAGGTTATGGTTTCAAACATGCTCTAAAATTAGGGTTTTCATAGACCATTTTACTTAGTTCTCAAAGAAACAGGTTTCTGTTACACATACCCCTGTTATACCATGAGCTCTAATGCAAAATTTGTTTTATGTAAATGAAATAGCATTGAACAGCAGTAAATATATAGGAGAAAGAAATACAGAGTGAAATGATAAAAGAAGTAATGCAAGTGCTATTACAGAAAGTGTCAAGGCTGAAATCTGATCAGCTCAGTTCCTTATACTTTTGGAGGAGAGAGCTGCATTTGGCTGCCATAAAAGAGGCTATTAAAAAGTCTGAAATAAATATTCATTTTACTTCATTTCATGTTTAGCAACATGGACTATAATATTCAGGGTATAATTTGGCTTTCTAGTGGGCTGTGTTGGAAATTATACTACTTAATGAAAGTAGAGTCACTTTTTATGTATAATACTGAGGAACTTCTTTTCCTAATTAACAAAATGAATATCGCCACAGTTGAAAGATCAGTTTTGTTCACATGCAAAGGCGAAGGGTAGACTTTGAACTTCGGAAATACGTTTCTCGGTATACAAAGTAGAAAATCTTTTAAAGAAAATAAAATAAAGTTGCTCATGTTAGTAAGAACTAATTGTTCCCAACATGAGACTTTTTTTGAATATCTCTGCTTATTTCTTCATCTATTATAAGTACACTTATAATTCATCAAAAACGTAATTAAATATTATACTTGAAAATAAATTAATAGGGTTGGACACTTATAATCTCAGAACTCAGAAGGTAGTGGAAGGAGGATTGGAATTTCTAACTTACTCCTGTTTACAAAGAAACTTTGAGGCCAATCTGGCATACATAAAACACTGTGTTGAAATTTAAAAATAAAATAGATCACTATTTGATCAAAACTGATTCTGGGCATAGCACTTTCTTTTTTAACATGAATTGAATCTTACAGGTAGACTTCAGGTGATGATAAACTTCTAAAAGGGGTTATGTAAAGGAAGGAAAACAGTGGCATTGGCATCAAAAAGTGGATGAAATTGATTGAATGTTCATGTTCTAGAATGATAGACAGAACTGGCCCTCTAAAAACATTGATGACATCACAAAACAAGCATATTAGCATGAGAAAATAAGAGACAGTGGTAATCATGACTGTGATTGGACTTCATGAATATAGAAGCAGTGTTATGAGAAGGTAAAACTCGTGGTGTCTTCAAGAATTTCACATCACGGAGTTTTAAGCTGATTATTGTTGAGCCAAAGAAACTCTGAAAACTCATTGCCAAGTCTCAGAGTAGAAAACCACGTTACTCAGAGAAACCCTGTGTGACATCAGTGGACAAAGAAGCCATAGCAAATTTGTCCAAAGAAGCAAATTCCTCTCCAAAGAATGACGGAGCTACAGAAAGCAGAGATGCCTGACAAAGGAGGATGTCTTTCACAGAGAATCCAGTACTTCCAATGCCACCACAGCCAACCCTAACCAATTTATACATTTGTGTAACTATTAGGTCTCTAAGGATGGAAGTATTTAATCAACATGATTGAAAAATTCTAACCACAGTATGAAGAATTTCAAAGTGCCCCAAATGCCACTCCATCAATGAAAAAGTCTTTGAAATTTTAATGTTTCAAGACCACAGTGGTCTGTAAAAGTTTTCAAACCAAAAAAAAAAAAGGGGGCAGAAAGTCATCCTTGATAACTGATGTGACTTTCAGAGGACCATGTTCTTTTATTCACACAGATGATTTTACTTCCACGTAACTTCATAATCTCCCATAGTTGCTAGCTATCACTCAAGATTTAAAATTATGATAAATTACATACATTTTATTTAAACACTATAAGACAACTTTTATTTTTTAAGTAACAGGGAAACCTTCTCACACTGCCTAATATGGATACATCACCATACCAGATCTGTATACCTGAGTTTTTTTTTTTTTTCTCCTGAAGGCACCGTGTCTAAGAACTATAAGACACTATTTAAAAGCTTACTCAGCTATAGATAACATGTACATCTAGCCTCTTTGGATGTCACAGATGAATACAAACTGAAGGACAGATGAAATAACATGTATGAAACATTTTAAAGTTCTCAAAAATATTCTTTTAAATAACTTGAGGTCTGTAGCTATAAACTTACATGCATGCTATACATTATGTCTTGTTGTTTAAACCAGACTTCCTAGAAACAAATCTGACAGTTTTTATTTACCAACTGTTAAACTTTGCCTGTTCAGGCAAAAACCCTTTGTGTACCATTCTTCCTCAAAAGACAGATAACAATCCATGATGAAGACTAACTAAACTGTGCTAATTGCTTTGAACAGTGCCTAGTATAGAGTGAGAGCCATAATATATATAGTCTCACTAGTTTTTTTCCATTAATGAGATGGTACTTATTGTTGAGTGTATGCCTTTGGAAACCAAACATGTCAAATATCTGCATGATCAATTAGATATACTTCAACAAAAGAAATATAGAGATTGCTAAATTAAGCATCTCTATATTAATCAATTTATTAATCAACAAGCCATGAAGCGAGGTTGCTGGTAGTTTAGTGGTCTTTTTCATTCTTATTTTCTACCTGAAGAAAATTATATACTTAGGTAACCCTTTATTGATAGTTCACTGCAATAATCTGTCATTGTATGATTGCTTACTTTCATCTCTATGGCTTCTACAAAATACTCTGAGCAACAGCAATTTATGGCAAGAAAGAGTTTACTTGAGCTTACAGGTTGGAGTTCATCTTTGAGAGAAGTAAGGACAAGACCTTGAAGCAGAAGCCATAGAGAGATTTAGTTTGATAATTTACACACAGACTCATGCTTACGTATCTTTCTAATGCATCTCAATACTATATGCCAAGGAGTGATACTACCCAATTGGCATGGGCATATATATCAATTACTGATCAAGATGATCACCCACTGACACACCTATAAACCAATTTAATCTGGATAATCTTATCTCTTAACTGAGATACTCTTGTTAGGTGACTCTAGGCTATGTAAAATTGACAGTTAAAGAAAAATAAGATAGACCATAATTAGAAAGAACAAATATAATATGATTATTTGGTAGTGAGATATTACTCTATAAATGTATTGACCATATGATTTGTTTTCCAAAATAAGAACAATTTTATATAGAAAAATGTTATTTTTTTTAATAATTCACTTACTAACAAAGATCCTAAACATTGTAACCATCCATCTATAACATTTTTTGTCAACATTATTTATAACAGTATATGGATGATAGATGTATAAAGAATATCACTCTTCTTTGTACCAAGTATAAAAATTATCAAAACATGGCAGGATAATGTGTTGGTTGTGTAATCATCAGGCACTGTAAACACTTACTGGAGATGTCTACTTGAAGATACTTACAATGAAACTGTATGTTCTCAGAACCTAGGAATAGTTATTAATGTTGCCACAGAGATACTACAATTATCACACCTGATATCCTGATGTCCATGAATCACGGACCATATATATACCACCTACAAAGTTGGTTAATTACATTTCAAGTTGTATAGAAAGGAAATTTGTTCAGAAATTAATTATCAGGATTTCGGGTATATTACAATTGTAGAGTACTCAAGTTTGTCAGAGAGTATCATGAAGAAACAAACTTTGCTTAAGAGGCCTACTTTGTTCCTGCCAGTCTAGTCACTGACTAAATATTTGGGAGGCCAATTTACTCATCATAAGTAGTTCTGTGTGGTGAGAAAAATAACTAATACATGATTTGTGATATGGCTACTGAATGCTAGTGTTTGTCCTATTTTCCAGTAAAATGAAGAAAGGGATCACTTGTTTCTGCATTTTAAAAAATAAATAAGGCTTACCTCCAGGAAGTATGGGCTGAATATTTAGCAGCATTGCTAGATGAGTCATGATTCAGAACATTTAATTCATTCAATGCACTGTTGCTTAGGCACATAGTAAGCCACATTACTTCCTGGAGACACTTTTTCCTTATCATGCTATGATTGTCATGTGTCTTCTGGAATTTTCAAAATCCATGATTCACTGTGAAGTGACACTGAGATCAAAATTAACTTATCATGGAACATGAAAGTAGATGATAATCTATACTATGGGTAAGAATTATAATAAACAGTTAAATTATTTAATTTCAAGACTATGCATTTCAGTGTCTCCTGTGCCACACATCTAGAGATATAGGGGGAATAACTAAGTGTATATAAATAGACAAAAGTAAGAAGGAAGTAACTGTATTTTCCCTTCTCAATTGACTACTCATTCACTCAGCCCTATTTCTATTCTAATGCTGCTCCTACAGGCTTCTAGCAATCCTAATAGATACCTTAATTTTTTCTAGGTTCTTACATATTTATGTGAAGATTACTTTTAATGCCTTTTTAACTTCAAAATCTGAGTAAGATCACATCAGATTTGTGAGTATGTGTCAGTAGAACTCACTAACACATGTGTTTTCTACCTCAGGCCACATGTAAGCATAATAGTAGAGATCATTTGGAAGTAGAGATATTTTTAACTCTGTAGATTCTAGAATTTTTACATTTGTCTTAAAATATCAAAGTTTATGTTGATATTATAGGTCACTGAAAAATTTAAATGTTTTTCTTCAGAGAATGTTTTAGAAGCTAAGAAGCAATATTTTAAATAAATATTCCTAGTTAAAATGGAAGGAAAGACCTCTCTTTAGTATTTACACACATAAAAATTAACAGAAGGATGATAACATAATTGTCCAAGAAATGAATCATGTGAGGATATTGCTGAGTACTTCAAGGAAACTCTATGTAACAAAGAGAAGAGTCTCTAGAACAAGCATTTGTTCTTGGATTACACTTTTATGCTCCTTCCAGTTGTAGTAGACAGGAGCCAGTTTCCTTCAGATTATTCACCACAACTGACTATCATTATTTGCTTATGTAACCCTATGGAAAAATAGGCTCTTGTCACATGTGGCTTTCCCTCCATCTGTGGCTTGTCTACCATGTATGTCTTGTCTGCCTCTGCCTCCCAAGTGCTGGGAATTAAAGGCGTGCGCCACCACCACCCGGAGAGAGTATACATTTTATGATGCTCCAATAGAGTTGTCTATTTTATAAGACTTGAGTATGCCTCACTCATAGGCACTACTTTCCCAGGTATCATTACCTTTAGAGTAGTAAACAATATGGTCAGTGTGCTTTCCTGGCTAGCAGTGGCCTGTGCATTCCCAGGTAGGTTTGGAGGTTAATTTTCACACAATGTACTATCAAGGCTTTTCTTTCTTTCTTTTTAAAAAATGGTGTTTTATACATCATGCATGTGTGCCATATATATATACTTGTTCTTCATGTCCTTTGAATATATCTTATGGCTTCCAGTTTAGTGTTTTTAGGAGGGGCTATCTCTATTTCTTCTGTCTTCTACTGGGCTCTTTCCCTGCATTTTCTGTTCAATTCTAATGTGTTGGTTTTTTATATTTTATCATTTTATTATGTTAACTATATTATATTAATCTCTTAAAAGCCCATTTGAGCTTGTGTCTTCTAAAATGAGTAGACTGGTAAGTCATTTCTAGAAGACACAGCTCATAGTATACTTTGGATTTTACAATTTTTCTGTCCCCTCTTTCAAGATGTACCCTGAGTGCTAGATGTGGAGAATTTGCAGATTTCGTACCGTAGGGAACATGTAGAGATTCTTAGTCACTGAAGTTACTCAACAAAGTTATTTCATTTTGGTTCCAAATTTTAGAGAATTTATCCCAAAAGGCTTTCATAGGTAGAGACACTAAAGTTTCTTTTGAAACCTTAAAGCACTCTGTATCTTAATGGATAAACTACTGGACTATGAGAAATTCAATTTTCCTTGAAAGAGAATACTCAGAAGGAATACATCAATGATTAGATATGTTAGCATAGCATCTTTCATGATAAAATAACACATATGCCACTGTTTGCTACCTTGTCTCTCTTCTAGTCTTTATTGATTCTAGTAAGGTCAAAAGAGAATCTGGGGATGTGAACACAACCTTAAAGAAGAGAATAGATAGAAACAAGTACTTTACTTCTTTCTGGTCCATTCCAATGCAGTAGGAGTAGGACATGTAAGGCCTCCATATAACCTTCCAAGTTTTGACCATATTAACATCTTTGAGCCATCTTATCTAAAACTATAGAGGCACATTTTTTCTCTCTTTAAATATTTGTAATAAAGACTTTAGAATTATCCATCTTTTTATTTATTTGAATAGCCATTTTTACTTCTTATAGAAAGTGAATATAGCATATATTCACACTACCATTCATCTCTTTTGAATTTTGAGATTACTTCAAGAAGAGTTTTCAAACCACCGATCTTTCTCTTTTTCTTTTGATATTAACATACTAATTTCCACAGGAGAGAATAAATGTCTATTACCTTAGACAAGGCATTAAGATCAATGAAGCGATCCCACATATGTCTATTTTGTGAACCAATGAATTTTCTGGGGTCACAGAAGTCTGGATGAGCAGTTATGCAGGAATATGAAGAAGTCAAAGAAAGATGGATGCATCAGCAGTGAATCTCTCCCAACATAGCTGTGACTCCTCTGTGCCTATCTTGCAGGCGGCTGGCCAGTCGGAGAGTCCCCTCTTTCCAAAAGTAGTTATTGCTTACATAACACTGAAGAGTAATCTTGTGAATGCTTGGAGTGTCATGCACTTTCAGAGACTTATACATTTTGTTTTTTCCATGAATGTCAAGTTTCATTGACTTCTGTGGTCTTAACAAATCTTTTTCCAAGATTAGATGTTTCACTTCATAGAAAAAAAATTACATCGCCACCACAACTTTCTACATAGTGGCTGCCACAATCCTAAGCCTTAGCTATTATATAACTCTTCTCAGACTTTTATTAGCTTTGGGTCAGTACATTCTCTTACTATCTGGCTAGATGAACCATGTGTTCAGTGAGATAGGTTTAATACCAATCTGAAAAGCCTACTTGTGAAGATTTTGAGCTATATTCAGTTTGTTTCCTCTGCCTAAGAAAATCCTCTGAATGAATACTGTGTTCTCTTCCCACTTGGGAGATCAAATTAATATGTATTTATGAAAAGAAAATCTCCATTTTTTTTTACCAGAAAACCAAAAATATTTCTCTTTTGGTATATAGACCTGGGAAGTAAATAGATGATATGCAGGGCACAAAAAATGCATTCTTTAAACTCTTCTCTGTGTGGTAAACTACTTGAAATATCAGTAATTTCCAAAGAGTAATGTTCAGGTAATCTAAGCAAGGATTGGTCAGCTCAAATTATACTAATCCTTAGAGACCTTGATTCTGCCAATCGATAGTAATAAACATTAATGCTTGTATGTTTTCTCATGATCTTGTCCCATTCATATATTCTTGTTTCTGCTATGAATGTTCTTTTCTTTTTTGACTTTGAAAAGGAGAAACTATATACTCTTCCTTATATTTTCTCCATTTTATGCACAATTATTCTATATGTGATAGTGTGTGCTATTGTGTACTTAATATGTCACTTGATGGATTTTGGATATGCAGCAAATATTTAATAAATAATATAGTGATAATTCTTCTCAGAATTACTCTATAACCATATAATGACTTTGTCTTTTCTCACAATGTACTCTGTTGTTAGCGATTTTACCTTATTTTAATATATTATGTAAAAACTGAGAATGTAAAGTCAAAATGATTTGGTACATTCTATGACTGTCACTCAAGTTAGAAATATATTTTGTATTATTCTCTATACAAATTGTGTGTGTGTGTTAAATGCTTTTCTAAGAGTAAATAAAATTACTTTTATCCCAGTCTCTTCCTGAGTTGATGTTTCCTTTGGAGAGCATCATGGAATAAATCAATACTTCATTGACTGATTTCTAGAGATCATTTGCTGTTTTCAGCCTTCTACTTACTGATGTCAGGAGAGACAGCCATGAGCATAATGTGTGTGACAGGCATCATCATTGACAAACATGAATAGGATTTAAGTGATCATGAAAGCACCTTAGAACTCAACATAGTGAGATGAAAATCACTTGCAAGTATTATTTCACTTTGTGTTCAGAGTGTCCACAAAATCTACTTATGAAGCAGTAAAATTCAGGGACCTAGAGATACAACAACAGCCTCAAATACATGACAAGCAGAGTATTGATGCTTGTGAAATGTGAAAAAGACACTCAAGGAACAGTTTATGTCTCAAAGACACTTAGATTTTATTTCAAGGAATAATCGGAGGCCAGCCTATTGAAATGTGCATGACCAGAAAACATGTATTTAAAATACATCTCACTATAGCCTTCAAAGGCAAAATCAAGATGATGGTAATTCTCCAAATGCTAGAAAATATTGTGATTTACAGGTTTTGTTTTCCTTCACATTACCTCATTGCAAACCTCTAATTGTGTGGAGCAGAAATTTCCATCTAGGACCCATGCAAAGATGAAAGAAGAACTCTGTGTAGAGATGGCAGGAGACAACCAAGTGTACTAAGTCATCCACTGACCTCTATTCTACATGCACATCATGATGTAAACTTGACCAACACACATGCACACACTATATATGCATACACAGTAATTGAAACTTGCAAACAAATTAAGCAATTTCTGCCATTACATTTGTATCCATTTTCCCTAGCATATTTTTCTAAGAAAGATTAAAGTAAAACCTCTAATCATGCAGAGAAGCAAGGCTTCAGAAGATACCAGTTAGGCATTTCATCTACCATTAAGTCACTAAATTTATTGGTACTTAGATTTCTTTCTCAAATGACTAGTGTGGTGGCATTATATTAAATAATTGGCAGAAAACATTCATTATTTGCAAACACAAGATAAACGAGATTTTATACACTTGAAACTCAACATTCACAAAATAGTTCTAGGTGTACCTTAAGTTAAAGTCTGTTGTTACCATTTTCCCTCTTTATACAACACCATAATTGTCACCAATGAAACAAATACCATATCAACCACCCAATGTGTGTATAATATATGTATAGCTAGTTAGTAAAAGTCACAATAAACACAATTTTGTAATGACTTATGTGACATTAATAGTCTGGCATCCTTTGTGTTCCGTGCTCTATTTAAAATTTTAACTATTTTCATATTCATGGTAATACAATCTTTGTCACCAGTCTTCATTGGTTGGTGTCAGCAGCTAGTGGTGAGATGAATGGTGTCCTAGTACAAAAGGCTTGTAAGCAGCACTACAAGACCCATATTAATCCTGAGACTCTGTCCATGCCCGAGAGTTTACAACCACCATTAATGAAAATTCAGCATTAGGTAAGTAAGTAATAACACTTCACGAATACAGAGCAACATGGTGGGATGAGAAAGCCTATGAGAAATAATGGGATGATGGACAAGCTTTTATGTGGAATAGTGCGCTTAGTATTCACTTTTTAAAATAGGATGCATGACTGACTTAACTATACATTGTGGGTTTTTCATGTACTTTCTTGTATAAAGTATTTGATGTGGGAGAAATTGCAAATGATCATTTAAATGTTATAAATATATTATGAGAGTTTTATATGTGACCTTGCACATTTTACATATTCCACCTTATTCCAACAAAATTGAATGTTCACACATGAAATTGATTTGTTGGATTAAATTTCTTTGCAGTAGCATTTGGTGTCATTTTCATGCTATATTGCATTTTTGTTAGTGTTATTCATTTGTGTACTTTTATTTCCCACTTATTCTTTTTTCCTAAAAATAATAGCCAGAAGTGGACATACCTATGTACAGACAAATAGTCTATTTTTCTGCAGATCAAAGAGATCTACTTAGACTCTGTCCTGCCTGGCTGCAGCATTGATACTCTATAAAGTCTTAGAGGAAGGCCAGTGGATCAGCTTGTCACCCTTTAGGGTCAGGTATGTCTTTGATAATCATTTGGATCCATGACCATGCTTGGTAAGCTTCTTCACCTATTGAAGATATTCCAGTCCTGCAAATGAAGTTCAATTTGTCCTCAATGCCTAAAGTCTGAATTGTCTCATAGTGCTGCCCCTTAGACTTTCAGAGACTAGACTGAAGAACACGAAATACTTCACAAAGTCAAGACTGTTAGTCCATTACTCTCATCATTTAAAATAGGATTGGATGAGTATCAAGGAATATGACTTATGGGCAAATCATGTATTCTCTGGGAGATAGGAGGAGATGGCTAGGATGACCTGCTACTCTGGTCATCTTAACAGAATGAGGGTTTGATTTAGATTTACTGCCAGGGAATTCACCAAGAAAATGAAAAGTTGTCACCTATGGTATGATTAAGGCCTTTTATTATCCTCATTGTGAAGGAAAAAGATCCTGTATGTTATGGAGGGAAAAGGTTTTGAATAGTTTTTGTTCTGGGGCCCTAACTAATTTAATTTGTGAGAGGTCAGGGTACAGACAGTTTTCAAAACATGAGGAAAAAAAGATAAACTTCCTGTCATTTAGGAGTTTACAACTTACTGAGAGAAGATTTATAATGTGAGGTGTTCTCTGTAGAGATTTTTAAAACTTCTATTCTATTAAGAGGATGAAGGACATGAAATAGAAAAAGGAATTATTGAAATATTCTGCTTGATTGCCTCCTGCTCCCTCATCTCCCCTGGCACTGAGAAAAAGAAATGGTCTTTGATTATCTTCCTGCTTACTCTGGTTGTAGTGGCCTTGGACTGACGTTGCCTCTGACAGTTTCAGGCTTGTTACTTTTATGCAGTTCACAAAGAGCATCAAAAGAGGATTTGCAAAAAAGAGAGGGTACACAGCCAGTGATCATAGTTTGAGAACAAAACACTGTTTGTGCTTACTTTTAAAAATATCATGTTTAAAAATATTACTGTTATATCAATATTGTTATGTTTGTCACAATAAATGTGCCGTTCCTTGGAAATTTAGGAAGTGGCCTTTGTTTAAGACAAAGCATTATAAACGTACTGTTATTATATCTTGAATATTTTCTTTGTATTGTCATTTTAATTATACTTTTATCTACTGGATGTGACAGCAATGAGTTACTATTTTATAATTATTATTAATTCTTTGCTGTATCTTGTTTACTGTCTGCTTGATTGTTCATTGGTTGGCCAATTATATGTGGATTGTAATACATTACCTCTTGCCCAATGGTGCAGAAATGAAAGCTATGATATGATGTTCTTGGATTCTGTAGCCCAGATTTTGGAACGTACTTTCTTGGAATGGCTTACCTCTGTTGTGTGTTAATTAGAGCTCTGGCTGAGAAATAACAGAGCTGCCTAGAATAGCCCAGAGCTGAAATCACTGGAGAAGCCTGCACTCGGATCTTCTCTTCCAAGTTTAAGTTACATTGGCATGAGGTGAAGACACAGCTTCTACTTCCTGAACAGAGTCTCTACTTGGAATCTCTGTCTGACTTTTGTTTCTCACAGAATGACAAGAGAGAAGGAGGAAGTATGTCGAGACCATGAGCTCCAGTGGTGGGAATGCACGTTTTTTTTTTGGAACCTACATCCTGATGCCATGTGATGCTACTGCTACTGAATCCTAGTGGCTCCAGTTGAATCACTAAGAAAGCCTAGAGAAGAAAATGAGAGATCTCCCCTTGAGGGGGATAGAATACAATCTCCCTGCAGAATAGGAAAGGGGGTATTGTTGTAAGTGTTTTGTGGGGTGGTCTATGATAAACAAGCAATGAATAGTTGATGAGCTTAACACACTGAATCTTGAAGCCAAGGAGATCATGTATTTCATGCTCCTGTGGTATTTTGACAGACTTGTTTGAACTTATTTTTGTTTCTGCTTTTCTGTTTAGTTGACAGTAGTTATGGTTAACTTTATGCATCGAATTGATGGGGGCATAACACCTAGAAATAGGGTTAAATATTATTTTGAATGCTTCACTTGAGTAACTTTCCCATTTACATTTTTAGATCTTGCCTTCTAAACTATGGAAGGGTCTTATCTAAACAGGGAAGTGCTTAAAAAGAACAAAGATCATTATCTTTAGCAGAAACCCATTTGATACAGATGGTGCTTTAGATGTGGACTGTAACATCTGCTCACCCTGGCTAGTCACAGATATTTGTATTTGCCAGCCTCCATAATTCTTTGGATCAGCATCATAAGTCACTTTTATAAATTTATATATCACTCACACATATAAGCACATACAAAATATATTCTATACTCTTTTTCATATTGCTGTGAAAACCCCTGTGAAATATAACTTCAACCTAAAGTAGACTGAGTAACAGTTTTATCTGATTTTTCAGTCTCAGGGAATCTAAATTTCCCTCAAGCTATTCCTTTGGCTAGGTTCCCTTTTTTCCTTCCATTGCTTCCAAACTTCAAGTGATATTTTATCAAAGTTAAAAACAAAACCTGTTAAATTTTGCAACTTAAGAATCCAGGTATATGATATTGTTCTTCTAGTTACTACAGGCAGTATTTCCTCTCTGGTTGATCTTAGAGTGGATAAGTAAAATGTAACTTTGAACATTGTCCTCTGAAGAACAGGTCAATGAATTATTTCTTGGAAGTTCTATGATTTTCAATCAATTATAAATGCTTGAAGACTCAGTTTTCTATGTTCTGATCAATTAAAGTGCAGGCATGTAAAGCTGGACAGTTTTTTCACTTTGAAGCTTAAGTAATACATAAAGTCTGAAGATACCTTGGAGATTTAAAAGGTAACAGTATTTCTTGTATCTGTTGGCTAGTTGTCAAGCTTTTCTGTAGTCTCCTGTTGCTGCTAGTGTTTCTACAGGTTTTAACAGCAAATACACATGATATCATTTTTAAATTTATATCCTCACAAATGCATGAATCGTTTGTAAATCTTTTCTATTTTCCTCAGTCTATGGCCCCTTCTCTACCTTAATTTTGCTATTTTTTCTGGTTTCTTTTATGTCACTGTGACAAATTACACTGACTAAAGGAATTTCAGGGAGAGGGGCAAGTTTTATTTGGTTTACAATTTAGGTGACAGTCTATTATTACAGGAAGTCTCAAAGCAGGAAGTCTCCAAGGCAGGACGTTGAGACAGCTTGTCATATCACCTGTACAGTCAAAGACATTTTTCTTTGCAGACTGCTGTTTTCTCTGGTAGTTTCTTTTACTTATATAGTTCAGGGCCCAGCCTACGAATGGTGCCACTCACAATGTAACTAGTCAGTTAACAATTAAGGCAATTCCTCATAGATATGCCCACAGGCCAACATGATCTAGATAATTCCTCACTGTTATTACCTCTTCTTAGTTATAGCAATTTGATAATAAGAACTAACCATAAGACCACAACTAATTATGGTCTGTAAAGATATATCCTGTTTAAATATGAGATGAAGAGACCTTCAGCTGTACCTATCCGTACTACTGTTAGACGTTTACAATAGATCCAGACTTTTTTCAGAAGAAACAGCATGGCCCCAGAGTCTTGCTGCACAAGTTGCAGGGAACCACAGTCCACTGAGAAAACTGATGCAGCAGATGAAGCTACTTCCTATTTCTGTTGTTGGTTGTTTCTCTTCAGTGTTGTGTGTCTTTATTTAGTCTTTCATGACTACAAAGCTAATCTATAGAAGATACTTAATGGTTTTAATAATGATGCTTTTGTTTTTCCAATGATGAAAATGTTTTGAAAGTTTGTTCAACATCTGAGAGAATAATTTACTATGTATGAACAGAAACTATGGTGTTTGCTGCAGGCTTCCTTCAAAAGCTTAGTGAAGAACATGGCCTTGGGATAGTGCTAAGAACTTTTTAGTTAACTGGCTCATGTTACCTTAAAATTCACTGCTTAACTGGGACACGTATCATCATAGAAATTTAGAAAAACATTTTCTAAAACAGCAAATACTCCATAATGATTCAATTAGATTCAAATTTAACATCAGCTATTATTCTTTGTTGCAAACACATACAAACTGTTGAGCACTTAATGATATAATATATATATATATATATATATATATATATTATATATATATATATATATACACGAATTCATGATTTGTCAAATTCTTTGTTTTCTTACTTTATACTATAATCTTTGAGATCTGAAGAAAATTTTAGGGAATTTTCTGTTCATGACAATGAATTAAAATGCATAAGCAAAATGAATTAAATGAATAAATGACTGTGTTGTGGAAAAGTCCATTTTGTTTTGGTGATATTGCAGTTTGATATATATTCCCTCTTAAAACAAAGCCTTTTGCTAGATATGGAGTTCAAGAGACAGAAACATATTTTCTATAACTCTGTCTCTCTCTATATACATATACACATATACATATACACATGTGTGTGTGTGCATATATATGCATGAGAAGTTTCACATAGCTTGTTTCTGGCTGCTTCTCACAAGTTTGAACAGAATTAATTATATACCCTGCTAAATTTGACTCAATGTATTTCCTCAACCAGGGCCATACATGGTATTAAAAATGAACTGCAGGCTTAGGCACATCCAGGGAAAGGACTTTGTGAGGGGTGTGCTGGGACAAGGGGCAGAATTTGGGATGTAAGTTAATTAATTATTTTAAAAAATAAACTATACTACCGGCTTCCATGTAGTATTTACTTGAACACACACACACACACACACACACACACACACACACACACAACACACACTTTGTAGCCTCACAGGTTAGCAGGGCATCACATTAATCAATTCATGGCAGAAAGCAGAAAAAGACTACCACATTATGAAACCTTGAGTTGGAATACTAAGTAGCAGGGATGGGAGAAAGTGTTTCTGAAGGAGTGCAATGGGTGCATGGAATCCATGCTTTCCCAGGTCAGATTCAGGATCTGAAGAAATAAGGACTGGAAAGGGGACAATAGAGGAAGATGGCTATAAATATTAGCTCTTCTCTTTAGCCAGCACTCAAAGCTTGCCCATGGCATTGCTTGTGAAAAAGAACAAAGTTTATGTCTTTTGTAGAAACATTAAGTAAGTAGCCTGTTGATATATTTGATGAAAATCGGGTATATAATAAACTGTTATCTAGTTTAAATTTCTGTTAGAAACTGAACTCATCATTCAAGCATATGTCTACCAGTCTGAAGATTTTCACATGCCAAGAGACCTGAATTTGATGGTTGGGAAAGATAACATGACTGTTGAGTAGGTATAGCATCTTGCTGCAAATATTCTCAGGCTTGTAATAATTATTATTGTAGAATAATCCCCTACTCACTGGGGGGCATATTTGCATATGTATAACTTATTCTGGGGAAGAGTACTGAAAGCATATTTAAATTTGTTTCATATAAAAATGGAAAGTTTCCATAAATTATCATATTTGGAATTTATTCTGAGAAAATCAACTCTGTATTTATAAGCTTGTCAATACATTTCAACTGTGTCCTGAGGCACAGCCATACTTCTGAGGACACTTTTCTTAACACAATAACAGTTATAACCCAGGAAGAAAGTTTGTGGTTTTGTTTGTTGTTGTTGTTTTTGTTTGTTTTTTCCAGCATCTTCAATGAGATGCAGATTTGAGGTTATTATAGTGTTTTAAAATATTTTTTAACCTCATGAATTAATATGTTTTACATTTTATGCATTAATGTTTCATTGGGTTATACAATTTAAATTTTTACCTCAGAATGTAACTTGCTGTATGCAAGTGCCCACAGCCTCCCACCATTGGTGAACTGAAAAGTAGGATCTAGTTCACCTTGGCAATAAAAAACTGAGCCTGTGTTGCTTGGGAGTCAGGGCCTAGGCTGAGGTCAAATTATGTTGATTCCTGAGCCAAGAATTTGAAACAAAAGAATTATACAAACTCTGACCCAAACCAGAAGCCAAAACTATGTTTAAGTGACTAGTGTCTGTGGTAGATGACACAGTAGGAACTATTAAAAGACTATGAAGCAAAAACTAAAGTCTCACAAATCATTTTTGTTGCTAGGTAATGATTCTGTCTACTCTTGAGATGACCCAGGACAAATTGGTTTTATTCTTCTGCCCTAGGTGTTCATGTCTTCTGGCTGTTTCCAAGCTTCTTATAGCCAGTCTGCCTCACGCTGCGCCTGCTAGTTAGAGGCCAACCTTGTTCCCTTCCTTTTGCCCTTCATGCCTGCTGAGAATGCTATTCTTTATGGTTCCATTCATGTAGCCACTATTTTTTCTTTTTATTTACTCTTACATGTTTAATATGTTATGTTTGATGAATATGGATTAATTGTACGTACTAACACGTTTCCATATGTCACTCCAACACACGTGCATAGTGTGTACTGATTAGATGCACCCTCTCTGTAGTCCTGATCATCCAAATCCTTAACCACTAGCAATCAGTATTTTAGATTGTAGTTGATTGCTTTTTGAGCTACACAATGGAATGTGAATATGTGATCATTGTCTGTCTGTGCCTGGTTTACTTGACATATTTCCCTGAGCCTGCCAGTTCCACACATTTTGTTTTAGAAGACAGGATTGCATTATATTATTTTGGCTGAAGCCTGTTATATTTAAAAAGAAAAAAATTTTATCTGTTCATCCATTGACAGCCTCTTAGTAAATTTCACATTTTAGTTATTCATAATAAATGTTATAAATGGGTTTCCTGGTTTCTATAGTACTTTTAGCATTTGTGGTCTTACCTTTAAAATAGGAGTCATGTGACTTTTGGGTAGGGCAAGGGATCATGAATCTCTTGTGCACGCATACCCAATCTACCTAGCAGGACTTGCTGAAGGGGCTGCCCTGCTTTACAATGTATGTTTTTATTTTCTTCCTTTTCAGGGAATGATCTGACCATTACATCTGTGTACATACTGAACTCTTCTATGTCTTAGGAAGTGTCTATAAATCTCATTTCTGTCTCTGGTCACTTTGAATAGAGTTCTCCAGAGTATTCTAATTATGTTCTATTGTTTGTATCCAATTACACTATAATTACTGCTCTAAGTGTTTCTTCTATTTTATCTCTGTGTCCTTGGAAGGCAAAGACTTTATTTTTGCATGTATTCAAACTCCTAATTTCCACAAGTAGAAAAGACTTATTAACAAATTAGTGTTTTTCAGAATGCTATAAAGTTGCAATGACATTCAGTGACTCTTCGGGCAAGAACCAGCCATTCTTTACAGGAGTATGAAACTAGAAATAAAACATAGTGTTTCTTTGCCCACTCCAAAAGAAGAACAGAAAACAGAAACTTTAAAAGTTGTTGACCTTTGTAGGACCATAAAAGGCAGCCTGGTTTCTGGTCGAGCACAGGCTGGTAATCGCCAGAAACCCCAGATGATCCTAGGGATGGCATGTGTTTGGCCATGCTCCCAGATTCTAGGCTCCTGACATGAGGCAGCAGCCCTCCATAGATTTGGGTCCTTCAGTCACATAGGACAACGCCCAATAGTTCCTTCATAGGTGTAGGGCATGACGACAGGCCATGGGACCTCAAGACAGACCTCCATATTAAGGAGGTACCTAAAGGCCAGAAGGGCATAGCCAATTAAGCATTCCTTCCCAGACCCTTCTCCCTGCAAAAGGTATTTAACCTCAGACCCCCTTGAGAAAAGAGGGTACAGTTTTCATCTACTTGCCACCATGACAATAAACATCATAAGACCATGGACTTTTTTTCTTCTTTGGGAACTGTTGTGGGGAACAGTGGAGCAGGCCTTAGCCTACAGGTCTTCTTATCCCACATACAAGACCTCTCTGCATTCCTAGCCATGGAGTCCACCAACCCAAGCAAGCAAGCTGAGCCAGCTGTGACCAAGCCAAGCAAGTCACTATGATCAAGAACTCTCATCCCTGTGGGACACAGCCAGAGCTTCTCCCCTTCTCCCCTTCAGCTGCTGCCAATCCAGCCCACACACCCCACTTTGTTCTTGGCTCTTTCATGGCTTCTAGCAGTGCCTAGAGGCCCAAGAGTCTGAGAACCAGGCAAGCTAGCTCCAGCTCCCCTCAGGACCTTAGACTGTGCCCTCCACCCCAACCCCTGAGCGGGGCCCAGTGACTTCACAGAGCCTGATGCCATCCCTGTGCCATTGTGGAGTGAGCACAGTCAAACTTCCCAAGCCTCTGTCTTCGCAAAGCAGCGGCCCTAGCCCCTTGGGAGGGGGGAGCAGACACGGGACCCACTCTTTAACCTAATGACTTAACCCAACAGACCTTATAATTTTGTTAAACTAAAACATAAATGTCAACATAAGAACCTACTCTATCATTTTATAACATTACTTTCTGCAGACTGCTATATGTATGCCAATTTTAAATAGCTCTATATTTACACAATGAAATATTAAGACATTTTCCTGTAAATATTGATATTGTTTGCAAGTGTCTGGCATACTGGGATTTTTTTTCTTATTTTAATTTATCTTTTATTTTGTGTTTATTTGTTTCACTGTACATGCTTGGGTACTTTGCCTGCATGTTTGTGTGTGCACCAGGTATACGCCTCGGGAATGCGGAGGTCATTGGAGGGTGTTAGAACCCCTGAAACTGGAGGAATAAATGATTGGAGAGGTGCCATATAGCTTCTGAGAACTAAATCTGGTTCTTCTGCCAGAGCAACAATTTACTCTTGAGAGGGCAGGCTTCTCCCTAGCCCCAAATTCAGGGATTTCTTTATATGTTTTTCTATATTTAAATACATGAAAATGGGCATATTTATCTTCTGACCACTGATACTAAATTGTATTTTCCTCTTGTTTGTTTAATATCATGATATCATCTTACGTGATATAAACTTTAATACCACAAAGGACAGTTTCTTAGTGGACTGCTATGACCCTAATATACTTCAATTTTTCTGGCCAGAGATTTGAACCTAAAATTGTGACAGCATTGATGGTGCTAAATATAAACAAAAATATCTTTGACTCAAGAGTTATAATCTGACCATAAAATAAAACCCCTCTGAGTTCAAATATATTATGACTGTTTTTATAAAATTAATTAAGGCCCCTTGTGTAGAGATAGATATGACATTACTCTATTTGTGCTCAACATCTTTTTCTGACCTTGCTCCTTTGAAGATGCACTTGCTACAGAATGTCAGTCACTAATGAGGCCTAAAGTAATTGAGGCTGATTGAGCTGGCAAGATGCTGCCTAATTAGAATGATAAATGGAACTTGATGATCAAGAATGGAGGAGTGAGTGGCACTGAGGGCATTCGACAAGGTCATTCTGTCAAGAAGGACCAGGCATGCCACCCCTCCTCCATTGGATAATGACTGCCCTTCATGCCATGTGAGTCCAATGCTGAGGGACTTACATTGATCATTGTGTGAAACATTTTGACTTTGCTTTCTTAGGTGAAGTGTGGCAAGTGCAGTTTCAGTGATTCCCTTGATAAGTCATTCGATACAAACACTAAAATCAAACACTTTGAGCCATGTAATTCTCTGTCTACTAAGAATGAATATTTATGAATGTATTAGCTTTCGGATCAAAGATAGGATACCTAAAGACTTGCCCCATGAGTTCTTTCTTGTTAAACTTTTCACAACATCTAGAAACTCTACCAAACAATGTCATGTTTGAAGGACACTGAGAAAATATCTTCATTATGCTACAGAATCAGAGCCACCATTAAGTAATATTTTTATTTCTCAATTGTATGAGTACAAATCATTTACATTCAGATGTTAACAATTATTGAAACTCACATAGACTTTACATTGCTCTGGATATAAACACATATTCACAAATATATTAATGGCAATGACATTTCGTTTAGTTTATTTTGGAATTCCTGCATACTTTCTCTACCTGTATCTACTAGCCATACTTAGCCAAATTTAATAAAAATATTTCTAAAATATATAACACATGCTCAGGGCACCTATCCACAGATTTTCTAGAACATAGACTTTGAGACATATGATTATCTTTCATGGTGGTTTGCCTCTATAAGTGTAGGCATCATTTTAAGGTTTGAGTTTGAAGATATAGCCCTTAACTTATCAGAACACCTGGTGAATTTGGTATGAGTGAAACTTTTTGACTACAATTTTCTGATGTGACTCAGGCATAAAAAAATTAGCAATAACAACAAAAAACCTAAACAAATGAGAGATGTGACCCATTTTTTTTTAAATAAATAGTAATGACTTTTGGCAAAAATAATTAAAAGAAATTAATGTTAAACTGAAGTAAGTAAGTAAATCCAATATATGACATTTGGAAACAGATCATCTCTCACAACTAACATCTCATTCATTTGTGTATCTACAATTATTTCAGTCCTGACATCTGCTCAACGCATCACTGTGAGTCACTTATATTAAACAGCCCTCTCTGCAGCCATCCCCTACTCATTTAGGTTTTGTTAAGGATTCAGAAAATTTATAACTTTTCAAGATCCATTCATAAATATTTCACATTTTTGATGTTCAGAATAGAACGGTGAAGTTTTCAAAAGCCTCTTATAAGGGATTACTAGTGCTCATTAGCCAAATGCTTTGGCACAAATTTCTTTACCTTTGTAAAATGGTCACCATGATGCCTACTTCAAAACTTGTTTTGAAGACTAATGGGGATAATATATATGGAAATCATTCAGTGGCTGATGCAGGAAATAATACACTGTGGTACTGTTTATCCATATAATAGACATGATTAGGTATTGAATAAAATTGTCTTTCTATCCTTCCACGTCTTCAACCCTATGTTGCTCCCATACAACCAGGAAATGGCATTTCCTCTCTTTGATTCCTAATATATCTTTCTGTCAAAGTGTTACTCCCAGTCTCTGTCCTTTTAGTGATTCGTCCTTCTCCCTCATTCTGCTGCCCCTACCACCTCCCAAGCATACTGTCATATGCCCCACTTACTCCACTGAATGTCCACTGTCATATTGCCAATTCTTCTCCTGCTGACAATGGGCATGACTAAAACTGTCAGTCATTTTTCTTCAAACTCACTTACATATATTTATTAGTATATTAGACAGCTGCTGCTTAGAAAACAGAGCATTGGATGGAACCCGTCCCTGATGACTTAGGGCCATATCTATGAACATCAATTTTTTCTTTATATGTTTATAGGAACCATCGAGGTATACAGATTTCTTGTCCTTATGGTAAATAGATTTCTTCTAAAATTTACTGCCATTAAGGATATGATCTCTTAGACAAAAGTTGATATATTCTATTGTTTGATAGTGAAATGTATTTACATGTGTTATGCAAATTTATTCTCTCTCTCTCTCTCTCTCTCTCTCTCTCTCTCTCTCTCTCTTCTTTTCCCCTGTCACTACTATCTTGTCTAAGAACACAAATCATGGTACACAGTCCATTCTAATTATTTTAATATCTTATAAACTAAATTGTTATATTAAAATATAATATTTTATTAAATCTTTAAGAATTTTTAAATAGTCTATTTTAAGGCCACATTTTTGAGATTTTATGGATGGCTATGAATTTTAAGAGAAAACTATTCAAACCAACACAGACGCCAAGATAACTTGCTTTTGGTTAGGGTGTGTTTCAGTCTGCACCAACTGCTCTTAAGGTCATGGTGACGGTTACAGCAGTATTCTTTTGTGTATTTGATTTTAAAAGTTTTCAAATATGAAAACTCAATGCAAAGAAATTAGGTTAGCCAGGTTTATTGTCTACAACTATTTGTTAACAGTGTTAACTTGGAGATTTTTTTTTTGGTGTTTTTTTTGAGACAGGGTTTCTCTGTATAGTCCTGGCTGTCCGGAACTCACTCTGTAGACCAGGCTGGCCTCGAACTCAGAAATCCGCCTGCCTCTGCCTCCCAAGTGCTGGGATTAAAGGCGTGCGCCACCACCGTGGAGATTATTTTTAACAGATTATTCCAAGGCACATGAAATAGTCCATGTCTGCATTACAGTGATTGCTAGTTAGATCATGGTAGAAACTGTCAGAGATTGACTGCGAATCATGAACAGGGATGAGTCAGTGTTAGTAGGCCAGCATTCCAGAAGCAAGTGATCAAAAGCAAAACAACCCCACAGTCCTCATTAGATGAATTCAACTATAAACAGCCTATTCAGAAATACAATCCAGCTCCCGTGTACAAGCCTCTCTGTTTGAAATGCTTTAACTGGTCAGAGAAATTGCTCACCACTCCATTTTGCCAAGCAGAAAATCTCAGTTCCATTCCAGCCCCCTTCTGTCTTTTAGTCACCATATGTAATCAGCTACTAATTCCTGTCAGGTTTGTCTCACACTAGTAATATTCTATTTTCAACCTCATATCTACTTTTTTCCTCTTTTGGTTCATGAACCTCTCACCTGTAATATTGCAACAGTGGGAAAATCAGTCTCCTTATTTCCACCTTCTACTCACTTGACGATACCACCTCTACATGATTCAAATGCTCTGCCTGAGAAAAAGTTCTACTTATATCTCTTCTCTAATATATAAACTTTCCAGTATTTTCATGGGCTTGAGAATATAGATGAGACACATTAGAGTTGAAAGGGGGGGTTTAGAAGGATCTGACTGCTTCCTGTCTTTTCAGCATCAGCTCCCAGGTCTCCCTATATGTGGCTTGAGTTATAGCCCAGTGGCAAGCACATCATGTTCTCCTTACACTCAATATACACAGTTAAGTGTCATTGTGATTTCTTTTTTGGCCTCTTTGCCTTTTCTTGTGTAGTACTGTACTGCCAAATATAATGTCTCCATGCACCAACTTTCAGTTTTTCTATGTTTCCTGTGCATTTCTCCTGAAAATATATGAAATAAATGGGGCAAAATAGACTTTCAAAGCTATAATAAAGCAAGTCAGATCAGGTTCTTTCTCTTTATAACCACTTGGTAACCAGCAGCAAGAGAGGACTGAGTGACAGAAGAATGATCTCTAGGTGAAAATCACAGAAAATCATACCTAGCAGTTTTGATTTTTTTCTTGCAGGCTGTGGTGGAGGTACATGACTACATATAGAATTGTAGATACAATAAGCACATCGTCTGGGGAAGTCTTTTATTCAGTAGCTTTGCTTACCACCATGGACCAAGAATACAGAAGAATTCAAAACCTAAGTAACTGTATTTGCATTGACTCTGTGTGTGTGTCTGTGTGTGTGTGCATGTACGTGTTAAAATAACTCTTACCACATCTGCCAGATTCAGTGTTCCCACAGCATAGCACAGCACATATGCATTATAGTCTTTAAATGTTGGATTTAAGTGAATAAAATGTAAAAGTCCAGAGCTGATTTTTTCAGGTAATTGTGAAAATGTATGAAATACAACAAAAAATACCAAACAATCAAGATGACCATTTTTCTGATTTCATAGTTTATGGAGTGAAAGTTCCTTATTCACATCCCTTTGTGGGAGGATTTTTATGCTGGCAGACTTAAAGTGCTGTTGAAGTAGTTCAAGGGAATCAATGAATATATACCGGTAATAGCAGCCATCAAAATCTTTAGCATCTATAACATCTATTACATGTTTCAATTTTAAACTAATACAATTTTGTCAGGAGAGTACACAATGTGAACAGAATTTATATCTAGTCTTCCAGGTAGTCTAGGATGGTCAAATAAGTAGTGATCTAAATGTTTTGCAGGGGAAAAAATGCAGCTTTCTCATATGATTTAGCCAGACAATAACAGGAAAATAAAAAATGTTAATATGCAGGGTTCTCCTACCTTGCCAGCATTATCAGTAAAAAGAGAAGGGTTTGCTGAGTGGATGCTCCGTGCACAGTACACTAATATCAGTCTTTTATATAACCTTCTTTATTCTGGTAGAGATAGAGGTTGCATTAAGGATGTGAAGCATCTACTTGTCCAGTACTAATAGAAGTACTCACACATGTAATAAGATGTGTACACCACTGCCAAAGTCAACAGACTAATCCTCATGAAGAGTGTATGTTCTACTTATTTGATATAGTTGCTCTGATCTAATTTTTGCACACTTATGTATATTCATGTTTCTTTTTCCTTTTTTGAGATTATGATATAATTACATCATTTCCCCTTCAATTTCCTTCCTTTACCCTCCCATATCCAGTTCCCTGATATCCTTCAAATTCATGGCCTTTTTTACTATATGCACATATGTAAATGTATATGAATATATGTTCTTAAATATAGTCTGTTCAGTCCATATAATGTTACTTGTACTATGTTTTCAGAGCTGATCTTTTGTTATTGAACAACCAACTTATGTGTTCTTTCCTAGAGAAGACCATCTCTCATGTTCCCTCCTTTTGTAAGATGCCTGAACTTCTTGGTTTTAGGCTTAACCTCATGAGGTTTCCTCATAAGGTTTTTTGTGTCCATTGGTGGCATCCTGTTTACCCTCCTATGGTGCCTATGAACCACAATGACCAACACGGTACAAGGATTCCAAGGGGACAAGTAATGGTATAAATAGCTTTTCAGTAACCAACAGCTCTCTAACTGGACTTCAGACTCACTCAGAAAGTGTCCTTATGCCCACAAATAAGTGCAGTTTTCACCAGTCGTTAAGGAAACCTCTCTGTGTGTGTGTAGTTTTTTTTTTAATGATTATTATGAGCTGGTATGATGCAAAGGTGCTAGGGTCAAGCCATATGACTTGAGTTCGATCCCAAGAATCCACTTGATAGAAGGAACAAACTAACATTTTCAGGTTTTCTCTTTAAATTGCCAAGCATGTTATGACAATTATTTGCCCCAAACACAGTTAATACATAAATAAATAAATAAATTTGAATATATAAAAAATGCAAGTTGTGCATGAAATTAGTCTATCCTATGATTTGGATGAATGTTATTTGAATTTGTTTTTGTTTCTACCTTCTGTTAGTAAGCAGAAAAGAAAAAGGAAGAGCACATAAACAAATATGAATATCTGAACTCAGAAGCCAAAAGGACAGTGAAAAGCATCCTCCTCATTAAAATTGAACTTGGAGAGCCATTTTTATCTGCTTCAAAGGAAAGGTTAACTATGATATTTAGCTATGTACAACTTACTAAGTTTAATCAGAAAATCATAATACTGAGTAAAGACTCTTTTCCTGGAAACACCGTTAAAAGAAAACAAATGGGGAAATGTCCCCTCGATCAAGGATGGCAAATACGCATAGAGCACTTGGCAATGTTTTAAGAAGATTGTGCTTTGGGGGACTAGATGATCTAACAGACCATTGTTTACACCATCACCTCCCTTGAGATTACTTCCCTGAGTAGCATACACTTCAAGCTGCTGTTAATTTCACAAGGCAGGACATCTGGGCACCAGAGTCATTGGGAACTCAGCACAGCAGGTATATTCAGCACCAAGCTTGCTATGGCTTTCTGCTTCTCACCAAGAAGTAGTGCTGGGTGCAGGGTCTCAGCCTTTGTGATTACATTAGCTGGATGCCAGAGCCGCAGACTCACTCTTTCAACAGACAATGTGAAGTCACCACTGTAGATTTCCAGTTGTCATTTGGTAGGAAAAAGGAAAGACAGAAACACAGGACAGGAGAATAAAGGAAGCTAATGGACACAATCTCATTCCAGTGGCTGTAGTAACACAGAATTTCATTTGGCACTTGTACCTAGGGAACTAGAAGGATTAGGAAAACCTTGCCAGTCACTGCAGGGTGCAGCTAAAGGCAGACTCATTGAAGTTTCAGTTCAAAAATGATAAGGCTTAATAAATCTCGGTGGGTAGATTTATCTCATAATTGCAGATCATATTTAGAGGACTGGACTAATTAGACTTGATTTGTATATGCTTTAGGCTTAATTGAAAGCCATTTTTTCTTTAGGTTGCTTCAAAATGATTCTTTGTTGATGTGGAGCTGGGCAACTTCTGCATAAGCTATATTCTCTAATATGACAATGGTTATACTTTTTTTTTTGTATTTGAATTCCGTGCTGTTCTGCTGTTAGAAAACCTGGCCTGTCTTTGAAACAAAGAAAATATGATGATTTCCTTGCTTTGTGACTTGTGCCACTGAAATACAGTTAGAGATAAGTCTTGAAAAGAGTTCAGGAAAATATATCTGTTCAAACAGAATTAGATAGTAAAAGAAACAAAATGAAGACATAAGATAATTTCTTGCTTGTACAACCTTTTGTTTAACAAGGACGATCTTGGTGGCTGGTAAATTAAAATAAAAACAAAACTAAGCTTAAAATGTTATAACTTCTTCAATAAAATTTAATAACTTGTAAGTATTTCAGATAACAGATACAGATATGACTAAAGTTATATGTTTCTTCATTATTAGGTTTTTATTATTTAAATGTAACATTAATATTCATCCACTGTAGATTTTTGTGATGGATTTCTGTAAATTTTTGGTCCTCCTAAGTATTTCCATACATATGCTACGTATTTGTTATTGTCACTATAATTTTGTGACAATCCAATTATGAGCTAAATTCAATCATTTACAGTATATAGTCATAGTTGTGTTGATGTAATATAGTGAGCTTTCTTTTATTTCAGGCAATTTGCTATTATGAGTCAGGTCCCAAAGACAGAATGAGTATTTGAATTTTGTTGTTCTTGTTGTATATCTATGGTGTGATCATTTTTCAATTTGATTTTCCAAGGTAAAATTTAATAATGGTCAGGACAGGAATAAAGAATAAGGGATACTGAAACTCTTAAATGCTCTAATTATTTACCCTCTGAATCACCATCAGTATGCTTTCCTTATAAAGGTTAATATCAACAATCACTGAAAGTTAATTTATAGTTACTTTAAAATTTATATGAAAGAGGAAAATTCCCAGAACTCCAACTCAGTGTCATAAATTGGAAACAAAGAATCCAAATAATCTAATATCAATCATGACTTGATTAAATATATAGTAAATATATAGTAATCAAGATAGGCTGATAAAATAGGAGACTTATTTTTATGGAATGAAAGAGATCCATATAAACATAGCTAACTGACCTTCAATGAAAGAATGAAAGCAACTCAGTAAAGGAAAGGTAGGCCCAGCAAATAATAGGAGGAGAATTCAGTATCCAAATGCAGATATAATAAGACTCTACAACAAGGACCTTACAGTATCATGAATCTAACTCAAAATCAATTACACACATGTATATAAAACATTGATAATAAAATGTCTAGAATATGACACAGGAGAAAAGAGAGGTGAAGTTGGCTATGGATGTGGCTTTTAAATATAATGTTAAAATTATAAAACATAAAAAGTTGACTAGCTGCTCTCCATAACATTCTTGAAATACTCGCTAAGAGGGAGAATAAAAAGAATAGTTTAAGAGTCAGAAAAAAATATTTTTCAGAAGACATCTAGTAAAGGATATTTACTCAATCTATACAAAGGACTGTTTTGAATATATTAATTAAAAAATGGTGTGGTCGCTTAAACTTTTAATCCTAGCATTTGGGAAGCAAAGGCAAGGAGAACTTAGTGAGTTCTAGGACAACTTGGTGTACCTAGTAAGACCTTGTCTAAAACATATAAAGAAAGAAAGCAAAGATTTTCCTAAGACCTCTTAAATAATCTGGACTGAAGAGATGCTTTGCATTGTTTTTTTTTTTGTTTGTTTGTTTGTTTGTTTGTTTTCCTGGAAATTTTATTTACATTTCAGATGTTCTCTCCTTACCCCATTCCCCGCCCCAGGCATTGTTCTTAAAAGAGGAGTCACACCTTCACTTCTCCATCTGAGCCTCAGAGCTAAAATTGTCCCACAGCCCTCATTCCTTATGGAGAGAGTTGGTCTCCCGGAAGCACTGTCACTCCTAAGTTCACAGGTGAGACTATGACTTTTACTTCAATAATTGGCCAAAGAGGGAACCACCAGGAGCTCACAGGGCACAGGAACAGCCAGGAACAGGATCCTTCTAGTTTCTATCAGTGCCCCAGAGCTAACTCTGTGATCCAGCTCTCCACATACAAATCCTGCTCAGAGAGAACTCATCTCCCAGGAGTGCTGACACACCTAAGATCACTGCTCTCTGCACTCCATTACTGCCTGGAGAGAGTTGGGATCCCAGGAGTGCTGACACACTGAAGATCACAGGCTCACAGGCCCACAGAAGGGACAAGCTCCAGTGAGAGACAGCAAGACCACCTAACACCTTAGACAACCAGATGGTGAAAGGCAAGCTCAAGAACATAAGGAACAGAAACCAAGGTTACTTGGCATCATCAGAACCCAGTTCTCCCACCATAGCAAGTTCTGGATACCCCAACACACCAGAAAAGCAAGAATCAGATTTAAAATCACAGTTCATGATGATGATAGACAACTTTAAGAAGGACATAAATAACTCCCTTAAAGAAATACAAGAGAACTCAGGTAAACTGGTAGAAGCCCTTAAAGAGGAAACTCAAAAATCCTTTTAAGAATTACAGGAAAACACAACCAAACAAGTGAAGGAATTGAACGAAACCATCCAGGATCTAAAAATGGAAATAGAAACAATAAAGAAATCACAAAGGAAGACATCCCTGGAGAAAGAAAACCTAGGAAAGAGATCAGATGCAAGCATCACCAACAGAATACAAGAGATAGAAGAGAGACTCTCAGGGGCAGAAGATACCGTAGAAAACATTGACACAACTGTCAAAGAAAATGCAAAATGTAAAAACATCCAGGAAATTCAGGGCATGATGAGAAGACCAAACCTAAGGATAATAGGTATAGAAGAGAACAAAGATTCTCAACTTAAAGGGCCAGTAAATATCTTCAACAAAATTATAGAAGAAAACTTCCTTAACCTGAAGAAAGAGATGCCCATGGACATACAAGAAGCCTACAGAACTCCAAATAGATTGGACTAGAAAAGAAATTCCTTCCATCACATAATAAAACACCAAATGCACAAATCAAAGAATATTAAAAGAAGTAAGGGAAAAAGGTCAAGTAACATATAAAGAGAGACCTTTCAGAATTACACAAAACTTCTCAACAGAGGCTATGAAAGCCAGAAGATCCTGAACAGATGTCATACAGACCCTAAGAGAAAATAAATGCCAGCACAGGCTACTATACCTAACAAAACTCTCAATTACCATAGATGGAGAAACCAAAATATTTCATGACAAAACCAAATTTAAACAATATATTTCAACAAATCCAGCTGTACAAAAGATAATAACTGGAAAACTCCAACACAAGGAGGGAAACTACACACTAGAAAAAGCAAAAAAGTAATCTTCTCTCAACAAACTCAAAAGAAGACAACTACACAAACATAATTCTACTTCTAACAACAAAAATAACAGGAAGCAACAATCACCTTTTCTTAATATGTCTTAACATCAATGGACTCAATTCCCCAATAAAAAGACATAGACTAAATGACTGGATAGGTAAACAGGACTCAGCGTTTTGCTGCATACAGGAAATTCACCTCAGTGACAAATACAGACACTATCTCAGAGTAAAAGGCAGAAAAAAAAAATTTCCAAGAAACTGGTCCCAAGAAAGAAGCTGGAGTAGCCATTCTAATACGGAATACAATCTGCTTTCAACCACAAGCGTGGAGCAGAGACTGAAGAAAAGGCCATCTAGAGACTGCCCCAGTTGGGGATCCATCCCATATACAGACACCAAACCCAGACCCTATTGCAGATGCCAAGAAGTGCTTGCTGACAGAAGTATGTTATAGTTGTCTCCAGAGAGGCTCTGCCTGAGCTTGCCAAATAGAGGCAGATGCATGCAGCCAACCATTGGAATTAGCACAAGGTCCCAACAGAGGAGTTAAAGAAAGGACTGAAGGAGCCAAAAGGGTTTTCAACCCCATAGGAAAAACAATATCAACCAACCAGAACCCCCAGAGCTCCTAGGGACTAAACCACCAACCAAATAGTATACATGGAGGGACCCATCACTCCAGCCACATATGTAGCAGAGATGGCCTTGTACGGCATCAATGGAAGGAGAGGCCCTTGGTTCTGTGAAGATTCAATGGCCCAGTATAGGGGAATGATAAGGTGGTGAGGTGAGAGCAGGTGGGTGGGAGAGGGAGCAACCTCCTAGAAGCAGGGGTTTATGGAGGGGAAACTGAGAAAGGGAATAACATTTAAAATGTAAATAAATAAAATATCCAATAAAAATAAAGAGGACTCACACACACTTTTTTAATGTCACTTAATAGATTCTGACATCTTCATCTGACATCTATTACCACAGGTCATGCATGTGGTATACATACACACATGTAGGCACTCAGGCATACAGAATCTAAGAAAATGTTCAAGAAAGAAATATTCTAAAGACCTGAATAGGTGCTTTATGAAAAATGTCCCCAGATAGCACATAGCTAAGTAAAAATATCTTCAATATTATTGGAGGGCTATAAACTACAAAATAATATACAACTAAGCATCTATTAAAGTCTCAAACATCCTAACACTGTTGGATAGAATTATAGTGTAAATATGAACTCATTTTGTGACAGTTTAAATGAAAATTCCATTCATATTCTCAGGTATTTGAATACTTTGTTCTCAGTCCTTGGAACCCTTAGGGGTGACTTAGGAGGTGTGGCCTTGAGGAAAGAAGGTAGCACCTTTGAGATACACTTTGAATCACCCACCACTCCAAGTTTGCTGTTTGTTTGCTTTGTATTTAACACTTCAAGATGTGAGCACTCAGCTCCTGCTCCTGTGGTCATGTCTACCTTCTGCTATACCATTATAGATTCTTATGCCTCTGGATCCTTAAGTCAAAATCAACCTTTTTTCCCCTCTATAAGTTGCCTTAGTCATTGGATTTTATCACATTGGTGCTGGAACAGCAAATCGTAAGTCACTCTGGAAGATTTTTCTTGCAGTTTCTTAAAGAAAAAGTATCCTTTTCCCACATATTTTAATGTGGTGAATGATAGGTAAATTACAGAAAGAAAGGTGTGGTGTGGCTCCTAAAAGATTCCAACCATCACTGCTCAAGTTCCTTCTGCATTTTACTGGGTGCCTCAGTTTGTTTTTATATAGGCTGTAAGCAAGTGTGGCCCAGATTGAAGGTGGCTCTTACCTCCACAAAAGATTTAGTCTTAGGGTTGGCCTTTCTATCTCAAATGAATAAACAGTGGTTCTAAACATGGGCCTTGTCTCCTCTTGGAGTCAAAGGACCCTTTTACAAGGTCTCTGAAAACCATTGGAAAACACAAATATTTATATTATGATTCATAACAGTAGCAAAATGACAGTTATGAAGTAGCAACAAAAATAATTTTATCATTTGGAGGTCACCACAACATGAGGAACTAACTTGTTGCATAATAATAAGGTTGAGTACCACAAGTATTAATCAAGACAGATACCTGACAAGTGTACCCAGTCAGCTGGGTCTTAGTTATTTTCAGATGTAGTTAAACTAACACCCAGAATAACCTTCACAAGGTGTTTAGCAGGTTTCTATGAATTTTAGATTATTACTGTCTCTTCTTTAGTCTCCTTTCTTATTTATTTCTTTTTCTGTATGAACTAATTGTAAGAATCTCTAAAATCTATGACCCAAAACTCACCTTGAGTGTTTTTCTTTTCAGAGTCTTTCTTTTTGGTTTGGTTCCTCCTCACTTCTAGTCTGCTTATTGTCTTGGCTATTTATCCTTCAACAGTTATTAAAGTCAAAGGGGCACAGCAATTAATTGCCTGGTATGATGTTCCCATAGTGGTGACATCAGGCAGCTGTGGTTGCTCTCAAAGTTAGTTAATAGCCTACTCAGAGAAAATATAGAGTTTATACCAGGCACCTTGACCTTCTGGCATAGAAACTATTTTCTGAACTACTGGCTCAGCTCTACCACTTGGATTCCCATGTGAACATTGTAAATACTTCAACTGAAAGCTGGCAAAAAATATAACCCAAGCAAAGATATATACAGGATACAAAAATCCCAATGTAGTCACATGAGAAACACAAAACTTCAAGGACAACATAATTTCTTCAAAAATTACTGATCCTACAATAATGGCATCTAGGGAGAGTGAACTGCATGTAGTGCCAGAGAATTGACAAGATTGGAAAGAATCTTCAAAGAAAAAAAATTAGCTCTGGTGGGGAAGAGACACAGCGGAAATCAGCAGAGTAGTGAGATATCTGAGAGGATGTTCACAAGAGAAACACTGAAACAAAACCATACGAAATGCTGAAAAAGAAAAATGTGAGTTGAACAAAAATGCTCCGTGCAAAGAGTTATCAGTAGAATGGATTAAGGTGGGAAAAATGAATTTGATCCTGAAGACCAGGGAGATGACATGGACAATCAAACAAGGACAAACACAAAACTAATAAAATGCGAAGACATAGAAGACACACTAAAATAACTAAACAAGCAGAATAATAAAACCATTGACAACCAAAAGAAAAATGTTTCTAAAAGCAGAATGAATTTGAACTGAGCAGATGAAATGGGTTAGAAATTCACAGGAAGATAAATAAAATACATGTTAATAAAAAAAAAATAGTGGTTCTGGAAGTTAAGCTCCAGAAATGCACTGGCACAAGCTAGGCTACCCAGCAAATGTACAGCATATAGAAAAAGATATAGATACATTCATAAACGCTTTTCCTCATAAGACTGAAGTCACGTTCTATATACTCAATTTTACATCCTACAAAATTGATTCCAAAAGGCAATAAAGTATCATGTTTTAGAAGATTCAAAAATAAAAATATCTTCCAATGCTCAGAGACGAACAGGATATTCTAGGGATGTCAATCAACCTTGTTTTCCTTTGGAACATCACCCCCAAATTTAGGTTTTTAAAAGAGAGAACAAAATTATTTCCCTGTTGGATTCTTACTGACAGGTGCATTTGTTAATAACGCAATATAAACAAACATGGAACAAGAGCAAAGATATCAGAAAAAGAAAAGAAAGGATAGAACAGTCAATGCTGTTTTGCTTTATTTGTAGTGTTCTCTGTAGACCAGGCTAGCCTTAGCTCATAAAGATCCATTTGCCTCTGCCTCTCAAGTACTAGGATTAAATGTATGCTCCACCCCTGCCCACCTTTTTCTCTCCCTATTTAATAACTTTATACAGTATAGATTTTATGATATTTTCTAACATTAATATAATATACATGAAGTATTTACATTCCTGTACTCTGTTTATCCTTCCTTCTGCCCACATTTATCTCCTTTTTCACAAATAATATTTTCTACGGAAGTGCATTGCTTACATTTTTGAGTCAAACTTCTTTCATTAACACAGTGATCAATTCCATCTATTGCTTGCCAATGCACTATTATATTATATAGTTCTTCATTCTACTGATTTTCCATGATGAAATTCAATTTAAAACTGTGTGAAATATATTGTCAAGCAAACAAAAAAATGTAGGTTTGCATTTCATTCTAACAAAAAACTTGCTGTATAATTTTTTTGTCTGAAAAAATATTATGAGCATTTTGCTTTTCTTATTTGTGACACTTCATATTTTATCATTAGTGAAAATATGAAAACATACTGGACAGGTTACAATAAGTAGATATTTTTATTACTCAATGTGTTTATATTAAATATAATGTGACTCAGGAGATTTTTATGTTAGTTTACTAGCTGAAGTATCAATATTAATTCTCCTAATTTAATGAAATATGTTGTTTATATAGTGCTGGGACAGCATACAATGACAAGGACTCCTGCAGTAGGCCAGGATGGAGACATCTCAGTAGTCCACGGCAGCTCTTTGTAAACACAATTGTTCCCATTTCTCCTAACCTTAGCCCTGGACAATGGCTGTGCAGATTTAATTTGTGTGTGACTGTTTTTCAGTTGGCCTTGGTGTGCATAATTATTCCTATTATCTGACTTTTTTTTTATTTCTTTCTCCTTCTGCTCTGGTGAATTCTGTGAAACTAGATGTTCCTTGATGTAATGATTCTTAAACAATTAAAAATTGAGGCACAGGGCAAGCACAGCACAGTCCTAATGGCCCAGGTGCATACTGTGTGTTTCATCTTGGAAACAATGCAATAACTGCACAATGGTATTTCCAGATTAATGCTTGACTTGTAAAGAAAGTTTGAAGAGATTATTAGAGAATGAAATAGAGCCAACATGAGACCTCAAGAAAGGAAAAATCTATTGAAGTTATGAAATAAGTTCTGCATAACATTTAAGAGTGGTCCCTAGATAGGGAAGTATAGAATACATAAATTCTTATACTAGTGAAACTAAGTCAAAACACTGTGAGTCTTAGGAGAGTCATTGTATGCAATCATAGAAGCAGATAGCTAGTGGAACCACTGAGTTAAGGGTTAATTTGATTCTTTCTGGCCACTGCCTGGCAGATTTGGCCATGTCATTTATCATTAGAGCTTCAGAGGAAAATGCAAGTAGCTGACCTCGGAGCTCTGAGCTCTGAAGTATAATAATTAAAAGTTAAAGTTTAAATAGTGGTAAGTTTGCAATTATTATTTTGGCTACAGGCCTGGGAATAGGGAAGCTTGAAACTTTGGGAAACAATTGTAATTCTTAATTCTTTGTAGGACGTTGTTATTCTTTTGAATATGATTTGGCAATGATTATACAATGTCTTTTTTTCTACCTGCTTTTGGAGTATCAATAAAAGACTGGGACAAGAAAAAGGTGAGAGAGCATGAGAAGAACGTGGGAAGAGTGAGTGAAGAGAGAACGTGAGGAAGTGTTTGAAGAGAGAATGTGAAGAGTGAGTGAAGAGAGAAGTTGTATGAGGTGTGTGATGAAGGAGAGGTGTGTGTGTGGTGGAAAGGAGAGTGCATGTGGTGTGTGTGTGGTGTATGTCAGATGTGTGTGAAGAGTGTGTGTGTGTGAGAGGGGAACACACAGAGGTGTGTAGGAGTGTGGGAGTTCAAGAAAAGCACACAGGAGAAAAGCAGGGTGCACACGAGAATGAAGAGTGTGTGCAGCCTCAAGCTGGAGTGAATGAGTGAGAGAGAAAGAAAGCAGAGAGTGAGAGAGAAGAGAGAAAGAAACTTTAAGCCTTGAAAAATTGCCTATCAGCTTGTACCCAAAAAATAGTCTGTGTATATTTATTATGAGCCTTCTAGAATTCCTGCTTCCAGTTGAGAACTCCCATCCTGTGTCAAGGCTGGACCCTGGCAACATAGCATATTTATAATCTACTTTTAAGAAAAACAATGTGAGAAACTGTAATAACCTCAGAAATAAGAAAATAGAAATAACCCTAAGTGACTAGCAGTTGAAAGATATTTAAGAATGTAAACATTATCCCAGACCCATTTGTTTGAAGGAAGAACTGACTACAGCAAGTTGTCTTTTGAATTTCACATGTGCACTCCATAGGAACATAAAAGTATGAACACAAGACAAATATTAAAATGTTCATATTAAACATGTTTGTTTTAAAATTTATGTTATTATTATAACATATAGGAAAATATTTAGAAAGTATTATATAATTTTTAAGACAGATTCTCTATGTGTACAAGGATGGGCTTCTACTCAAAGAATCTGCCTACCTTTACATTCAAAGTGCTAGGTTGAAACACATATACCTGACTATCATTTTATAATAGATATCATTATTACTAGAGAATGGCTGCCTATAACAGTTTCTAAAAATGTAACCCATGCTATTATCAAACTATAAGGCTTATTAAACTAAAGAGATATTTTACACAGTACAGATTAATTCTAGCATCTTTACCTTCATGGATCTTTCTTAATCAGAATCATATTCAATTCTAAAGGTAACATTACATTTTGATCTTTGGCAAAATTTATAACCAGCCTCGAGCTCTATCTCCCAATACTAGATGAAATAGGTATTCATTTGTACTAAGCAATATAAATTGGAGAAGATGAGTTCTAATGGAAATGATGAAGGAAGTGGAAAAACAAAATTAACCTTTCAATCCAAGCAAAAAGTTCTGAATTTGACATCTTTCATTTGAACAGTGAAAGGAAAACAACCACACTAAACATTTATGCATGATTGTATCTTTCTTATACTAGCCAATATTTTCTACTATATTTTATATATTTATTTATTCTATATAATATAATAAATAGAATTCCACATTATATTCATTTAATATGTATTATTTCTTGTTTATTTATTAGATAACCTTACATAATGTGATTTATTAATCTGACAATGCTTATCTCAAACTTAGAGGCCAAGAACCCAGGAATTTCTAAATGTGTATAATGCTGGATGTCATAGCATTTTAACTCTAGTAGTAAAATCCTGGCAGTTTCCTAGAAAGCTACTTGGTTCTTAGTTTATATTGGAAGCTGGGAGAATATGTTTTTGAAGCAATGCTACAAAGCAGGATAGGTGAACTGGATAGGAAGGAAGAAATCAAGTGGAGGCAAAAAACAAAGTTCCTATCTCCATGTCCTTTTATCTGGGCTTCCACCCACATTTAAAGAGAGTATTCTCATTTCAAATAATTTAATCATGAATATCCCTACCAGACCTGTCCAATGGCTCACATTTTAGTTGATTCAATCTCTAGTCAATTTGACAACCAAAATTAGTCACCACAGTTACCAAAACCATTTAGGAACAAATTTAATTATTGAAGTTTTTTTCTATACAATGTTATTCACCTGGGTACTGAGTTAAAATATATCAAACTAACAAGACCACAAAGTTCAGTCAATTACTGGAAGCAGTGCATCAGAGAAATTTCATGTTTGACATTTTACCCCCTGAAGAAAATTAAACTCACAATTCAACATTTGGGAAATCATTACCTGATTCATGTCACATTTGGAATTCTGCATAGTTGCAATTCCGCATAGATCTTTTATTGTTTTCTGCTTTATAAGAGAATGTTCACCATAGTATTCACTCCAAAATTAACAGAAATATATAAAGGAGCTAATGCAGATTAATGATTGTCTGTAACTAAGAAATAGGCATTATAGTCTTGTGTACATCTTGTCATTTAGATTTGGAGTGTTTATTGTACCGAAGTACACTCTTTACTCATCCGTGGTGATCATGAGTGTTTTATTTTCATTACATAAC
Source organism: Mastomys natalensis (assembly GCA_021653895.1). Taxonomy (NCBI): domain Eukaryota; kingdom Metazoa; phylum Chordata; class Mammalia; order Rodentia; family Muridae; genus Mastomys; species Mastomys natalensis. The sequence continues at coordinate 478,911 of JAJTUV010000384.1, forward strand.
TTGTTGACTCTCAAGGACTAAATGTGCAATGGTGCTTTACATCCTCTGGGCATAAGGAACAGTTATTATCTCATGAAGTCAAGGTCATATGGACAGATGTTCATGGTTCCTTAATATTGGTTCAGGTGGCTGGTGTAACAGGCCTATACTAAGAATACTTTTTATTAAAAACTAATGTATTATATGTGTAAAGCAAGATACAGAAAATGAATATTACACAATATTCTCTGTTATATAATTTCTTTTCTGATGGTCACAAATCCTGTTTCACAGGATTGCTTGAATATTATTTATCCTAATAAATAGTACTTTTTGCTCCTAACATCTGTCATTAAAGTCTGTTTTGATATCTAACTTCGTTTCAGGTTATTCATAATGATATTGGTATGCAATAGTTTTTACTTAAGCAGTTTCTATCATGTTTTATTGTCATTTGTACAAGTATTGACAAAATAATGATCTCAGCTTTGTTTTAGACAACATTCGTAAAATACAGTTCTCCCTATGCTCAGCCTCCGCCTGGACACTGCTCTCCTCTTCAAACTTGGACAACATCTTCATTGAAAATTTCATCCCAGTGCTCAGTATTCCCATTCTGTTCTGTTTCAATCCTTTGATTAAATCACAGTCAGTAACTCAAGATTTGTTCTTCCTTTTCTCTTATAGTCACTAATCCTACTGGATTAACACTCTATTCTTATGGTGTCATTTAACCTTAAATAAACCCGCCAAGCCACCATCTCTAATGGGAAGTTAGGACTTCTGCTATAAATTTTGGCAGAACGCAATTCATTGCTAGCATACAGGTATTTAGTGACAGTACTGATTCCTCTTTAAAAAGTCATATTTCCCATCAGTCCATTTCAAGGACAAAGGCTAGTGGCAGTCAAATATTTGTGGTTTTGTGTATAGGAATATCAGCAATCAAAGAGAGAAAACGTGGCCTTTGGAAAATTGAGAACATGATTGGCTCTGTTATTTGAAAGCATGTACAGAGAGACAAAATAAGTTCGAATGAAAGGTAATTATTCTCTACTGAGAGTTAAGAATTTTTTTCACAAAGACAAAATGCTGTCAAAATCTGAAAACTATCATGTTTATAATTTTTTTTCAGTAATTTACTTAGGTTTTATAACTGCACATAATAAAAAATCTATGATGCTGTAAAGGATTTAACATAGTGACTGTACATGTGATTATAATGAGATGCAGATTCTCTGAAAACCACTATTTACCTATAGTTACTGTAATACAATAATATTAACTTTTAAAAGTAATTCCATTGTTCATTCAAAAATAGTTTTGAATGAACATTATATATATATATATATATATATATATATATATATATATATATATATATAAATGGTACCTGGACATCAGATTATACACCTGTTGTCTCAACACTAGGATGATAACAGCAAGGCTGATAGGAGCTACAGAATGAGACTGTGTCAGAATAAAATACCACTGCGCTTTGTGGATGTTTGCGAACTGAGAAACATAGCTCCTGTCTACATTTATTCCAGATTTGGTCTGTGCAAGCTTTTCTCATTCGAACTGAACTGGATTAAGTTTGTAGCCACCGGTACTAATAAATTATAAACTTATAAACTACAAACCTCTATCTCTAACCTAGACACTATCTCCAATTGATAACCTGTTACACATGAAAAATTAGTTTTATCAAACAGAGTCTCACTGGGATACTAGCCACTCTTAAATACAGACTTCATGCCCAGCAGTATATGGTCAAAACAAAAAAACTTCAATGGTATCTTTGGAAGCTCTTTGTATTTTATGCATAGTCATATCTAGCTATATTTATTTATTTATTTTCATTTTAACCATATATATATAATAATGGCTTTTGGTTTTGTGTTGCTATGGAACTCCTGTGGGGGGGAATGTATATGTTCTCTGTAACTAAATTGTATTTTTCTTGTGCTTCTTCTTTTACTTTTTTCTTTTATTTATTTGTTTTCTCCTATTCTGAGTTGTTTTGTCCTATTATAGTTAAATGCCTGGTTGCTTTCTAAAGAGAGTCAGAAAGGAGATGGGCCCTGATGGGAGGAGAGGTAGAGAGGAAGATAACGGAGAAGCTGGGGAGGGAAAACCATAATCACAATATACTGTATGATTATTTTCAAAAGAACAAAACAAAGTTCATTTGCCAAATGTTGTACACGTAAACCGACATTAACTAGGTAAGAAAGCACACTACTACCTGGTCAGAACAGGGTTCAAAATGAATATTTGCTGAAACTAAACTAAGGTTTGTGTTGTGTTCTCTTGTGCATAAATATTTATCCTATCCTCACATAAGATACAGCAAAAATCTCAGTACCTTTCTCAAACTTGCAATGATCTCAGAGGTTAGGGTCATATTTATAAGGTGTGTACATTTTGTACATCTTGAGTTCAAAAAAACAATGGACTACAAGGAAGTTATTTGCTCAGAATCAATATAGACCAGGGCCACTTAGCCTCCCCAAACCACCTCATCCAGAAAGGCATGAACAGGGGAGGGTGGTCAATGACCTACAGCATTCCAAACTTGTGCTCTGCCTTACTGCAAGAGAAGGTCCCTTCCTTACCTGGGAAATGTTACTTAGCCTTACAGGAAAAAAAAATCTGATGAATTGTTTCCTGGCTGTTCTGCTATACACTTAGGCAAGGGCATTTATAGCCCAGTTCCTTCTGTCAGCACTCTTTCTTTCTCTTCTTTCTTTCTTTCTTTCTTTCTTTCTTTCTTTCTTTCTTTCTTTCTCTCTTCTCTCTCTCTCTCTCTCTCTCTCTCTCTCTCTCTTCTCTCTCTCTCTCTCTCTTTCTCTTCCGAGTATCTCCTTTTCGAATTTATTTATTTATTTATTTATTTACTTACCTATTTATTTTGTGAGTGCTCTGCTGCGTGTGTACACCTGCGTACCAAAGAGGGCATCAACTTCCTTTTAGATGGTTCTGAGCCATCATGTTGTTGCTGGGAATTGAACTCAGGACTTATGGAAGAGAAGCCAAAGCCTGTAACTCCTGAAATATCTCACTAGCCCCTCTGTCAGCTCATTTCAATCTATACAATCCCATAGAGATTGGAACCACTTTCTGGGCATCGTGCTATTTGACATTTTCCTGGTCATTTTTTTCTTTCTTCCTTTTTTTTTTTTTTTTTTTTTTTTTTTTGGTTTTTCAAGACAGGGTTTATCTGTATAGCCCTGGCTGTCCTGGAACTCACTCTGTAGACCAGGCTGGCCTCGAATTCAGAAATCTGCCTGCCTCTGCCTCCCAAGTGCTGGGATTAAAGGCGTGCGCCACCACCGCCTGGCTTTCCTGGTCATTTCTGAAGAAAGCATTGAAAAGTGAGTCATTGGGAAATGGTCATCTTTGAAGGCCCTTTCTAACTCTAGTAATCTTGGGAATCATCTTGACGCCTTTTACTTGGTATCTTCATAGTTTTATCAAACATGTGGCATCTCTTCCGTGCATTTCCTTGCATTTAACTTTATTTGTCAAGGGTATTTTCAGAATATTTTTTTCTAGACTTTCTTCCTTTTTAGATTTTCTGAATACTAATTTGGGTGTGTGTGCTTGATTTTGCTGAACAGTGCTTTTAGCTCCTACATGCAGCTAAAGAAATGTACTGAAACCTTAATTTTCTTCAGGTTTCTAACTCAAGTGTTAGAGGTGTACCTGTAATACCAACTTTGACTTAGAAGTAGCATTATTGTTCAACTCTATCAATTCTGTGCTGTCCCCTGAACCCTGCTTAATAACAAGTCACTTTCTTGGAGCCCATCTTCTTCTTATGATGCCTTACCTCCTAGGTAGGTGCCAGTTCCCACTTGGAAGTTACTGTTTGAAAACCTTGGAGTTCTGCACCACAACGTCAGTAGATAGATTTTCTTCGACATAACCACTAGAGTCAATTTTACCAATGTTTACCACTATATTACCCAGATTATTGTTCTCAACTTTACTTAGCAATTTCCTCGTCCTCTTGCTCATTCCCCAAATCATTGCACAGATTTTGAGTTTTAATTATGGCAGCAGCAGACTTCTGGGACCAATTTCATGTTAATCATTTTTTGTTGCATAACAAACAACTACAAAATCTCACTGACACACAGAACTAAGCACTTATTTCATATTCATGCATCGGTGGTTCAGCTGGGTGGTATCCATTTCACACTGTGGAGATGGCTGCTTTGATTTCTGTCTGTGTTTGGGCTCCTGAGTTCTTTCTGGAGTTAGCAGTGAGCAGACAGATGCAATCTGAAAGGCAACATGGCAGAGCTCAAGAATATGTACCCCAAAGCAGTGCATAATTGAACCTTTCATCATCAACACTTCATGGTCAACATACAGCATAATTCCTCATATGGATATCAAGGTTCGAGGGAGTTCTGAATAAGCAATATCATTATTTTAAATTTATCAATATATCATAGAAAACACAGAAGATTGAGACTGAGATCTATGTAGAAAAAACAAGGAAAACAAGATTTTTTCAATGTCTGCTACTAATAAAAATGTGTTTAATTTGACCTAGATCTGAAACTTATGGTCATTTAAAACTATAGAGTTTAGATACAAGTAGAAATATGTTGAATTACTGAGCAAAAATAAAGGTCCCAGCAACCATGTATGCCCAGAACAAGAGAAGAAGGACAGAAATAGGAGGAAACAGCAGGCAAAAATGATCTAGACCCTGATTTAAGTTAAGAATTCTGTATAATTTTAGAAAGTGGTCCACCATTAGGTGCTCTCTGAAAATTGCCAATGCAGGTACAATGGGAAAAGCAGTTTTAACTACTAGAAAGCATTTGCAGGGCCTGGATGTGGTAACACAAGTCTCTAACACTAGCCCTCAGGAAGTAGAAGCAGGGAGAATATTCAAGGTCATCCTAGGCCACATGAGAAGTTCAAGGTCAGCCTGGGCTGTAAGAGACCTGTCTCCAAAAACAAATATAAACATATGATATAATTACAAAACATAAGACGACATTGGTTCTTCTTAACAAATCTACTGATACATGAAGATGGCTTTTTAAAAATGGATTTTAATACCATTTATTAAGATGCAATTGTATCTGTGCCTGTACTTGATGAGAACAATTTACTATACTCTACATAGCTACAGTCATCTCTTGAGAAGACTGAGACTTGCCTAATTTTCTTCAAGGACGACCTCTGCTGAACAGATGCAGTGTAAAATAGGAAAAAGAAGGGTTAGAGTAAGTCTTCTCACAAAATGAATACCTGAATGTTGAAAGACTTTTTGAGGAGAAATAGGACTGTTGTAAAAATACAATCATATTAGAATTGATTTTCTGTGCCTGATCTCATTGTATAGCCATTCACCATAACCTGAACGAGGAGTATGTTGAAGAGGAGCTGAGTCCATCATAAAACACATTACCTTCACAAAGAGCATTTACATCTCTGTTTTCTGCTTCCTCCTGTCCTTAAAATCATCAACCTTCCTACACATGTCTGATGGTGAGCCCCCAGAGCATTCTTCTCTACAAATCAGCTCATTGGGGATCCTTCCTAGAAAAACTGGTTGTGCTTCTGCATGACATTGACGTTTTTGCCAGTTTTGAGCAACTTGCTCTTTAACCTAGAAGGTCATAAAAATTGATATCATCCTTAAGTATCAGAAAAAAATGAAGATGGCAGTGATAAAATACAAGAAGGGAGAAGAGCTATTGGTCTTTCTCTTTACAGTTCATTCTATATGGTTTATTACATGAATTTCTTGGACCTGTTTAATTGAGTGCTTAGAAAACAAAAATGCACTTTCAAATGCATTATAGAATAATAAAAAAAAAGAAAACAAAAATGCAAGTAGCAATAGTAGGGATTGGCATAATAATATCCAAAGATTTTTCTTTTATTTTTCCAAAAAAATCCATTCAACCTGATAGATTCATGTAAAAATATTATTGTTTTTCTTCTCATATCATTTCTCAATTTTAGTGTAAACTAAGTCAGAAATAAAATAAAGTAGTGAAATCCTTTGGTTTAATTAAGTGAACACAAGACAGAACGAAGAGTCAGTTGACACAGAGCCTAGATTTGTCTTGTAAACGTGACACAACCAGTTCCTAGAGGCTCAGCCTCCATCCATCTTACACAGCATAAGCCCATGAAATGCACAAAAATTCGCAAGAAATCTTGTGGATTCTGTTCTCCTTTCTTACCCTGTCTTGCCTATTTATTTCTTTTCTGCATCTACTTCAGAAATTTAAGGTGGTATAATGAACTCAGTTGAGATTTATAATGTCATATGGTGAGCTGGCAGAGACCAAAAGAACAAGTGCTTTCCTGAGTTATGATTTTTCCTTCACCCCAATTTACTTTCTGTCCCACACATTTGCTGATTGGATAACATCCTTGAACACAAATGGCTGGTCACCCCTCATGTATAATTCATGCAATCAAAACTTTGCAACTGTGCACAATTTTTAGTCCTGTGTCCTTTGTGCCCAAATGGGCTCCATCTAAGCCGTCAAGACTTCCTGAGACAGAGCTTGCAGTATGCCCATGAACTGATGCACTAAAAAAGTTGTCCCAATGATTCTAGAGAGAAGAATTTAATCAGACAGAGCTTCTGATTTGTATGGGCTAACATATAGTCCCAAGCACTGTGAGAGACTATACCAAATTAAGATAGATAGATAGGAAAAGATAGATAGATAGATAGATAGATAGATAGATAGATAGATATTAGATAGATAGATATAGATAGATGATAGATAGATATAGATGTATAAGTGACATATATAGATAGATAATAAATGACAGATAAATAGATAGATGATAGATATAGATAGATAGATAAACCTATACAACAAAAGCAGCTACTTCTACATTAAAAAAAAATCTTCATACGACTTATAGGTAAAGAATTACCAACTGATTTTTATTGTTGGCTTTCCTTTCTAGAGAATGAAAGGGTAATGCTTTAAGAAAATGTAGGGATTGTTATCTAATGGAGTTTCTAAATGCAGCATTAAATTTAATAATTATGCAATTAAAACTAATTTTAACTTAAATTAAGTTAAAATTAAATTACCAAATTGGAAGCATCTGAAGCAACATGACTTAGACAGTATGTTATCTCAAATATGCACATGGCTGTGAGTAACCGAGTGAAATTAACCAGTGGTAATGGGGGAAATTTTCTCATTGCCTTTTCTGTTGCATGATTTCATAATTTAGTTTTATATACATAATTGTTGACCAGTCATATGAATGGACAATGAAAACATTAATTTGATATGTGTTTTCCACCCAAAGCACATTTACTAAAGCTTAATTTATTTAAAGTTTGATGTTCAATAATCCAAGCTTCTAGTACCAGGTATAATTTCCCTTCTTTTGAGTGTACTGTGAGTCTGATTAGAGACCTGTTGTTTTATCGCCACCATGTGTGTACAACTTATTGCACTGATATAGATATTTGCCATGCAGGGCTTTGTTGTGCTTTACAGGTGGTGTGACAAAATAGTATTATTAATTGTTTCCCTCCTTTGGCAGGTTGCATAGTATTTTCTGGTGCCATGAAATCTAGGACATAGGAAGGAGACTTTTAGGTTAGAACCAACTTGAATCATTCAAGAGTTGTGTCTGAAGTATGAAGTGTCTTCAGCAATATGAGCCTATCTTTAAACTCTGAGAGTCAACAGACAACAGTTTGGGAGTCACTTGGATTACCTTGCAGACCATTTAAAAGGATGTTTCTTGTCTCTGGTAATGGGATTTTTGTTAATCTATGGTTTTTGTGGAGAATATTGTCAGCCCACAGGGGATATATATTTCATTAAGATATATATGTATATATGCGTATGTATATGTATGTACACATATATGTACATATATATGTGTGTATATGTGTATGTATATGTATGTACACATATATACATACACACATATATATGTATATTTGTATGCGTATGTATATATATACACGTCTATATATATGTGTATGTGTGTGTGTTTTATTCAAGCAAAATAACAAGAGATGGGGGCACAGAAGTAATTGGAAGAAGGAGCCTGATAAGCATCTGGAAGAAGGAAACAGAAAGAAAAAAATGAAGTGATTATATTTTAAATAAAATTTTTCCAGGTAAGGTAAAGGTGTATTTTAAAAGGTTAAGGCCAATTTACTTACCAATGAGCATGTACTTAAAATGTACCATGTGTCAGATATCAAAATAGATATCAAAATGAAGTTATACAAATAATAATACAGTTTAAATTCTACCATAAAATAGCATAAAGAACGAAAGACTCTAGTGCAAATCATAGTATGTGAAGAACCTATTAGATGTGAAAAAATTGGCAATAATATCTTAGGACAAATGAAATCACATAAATTTGACCTCAAGTTCCTTGTTTGTTTAATTAATTGCTTATCTTCATTCAATTGATTGAACTAGTGTTCTCCCCTTGGTTCTAAAATAGTTAAACCATTTCCATATTTATATTACAAAATGCCAACATACAGGGGTGAAAGGATATTTAACAGCTGGTGAGGAAAGTGTTTTGAGTTCAAGTATCTTTTTTTTCACAGAGACACATTTGATCCATCCTCTATAACTATCTCTTGAAGATGGTAACTTTATGCACTGTCACAATTGAGTGTGAGAAGTACCCATGGGATTTCTCCTGTCTTCTGGCTGTAGGAGAAGCAGAGACACTGTAAGTTTAGAATCTCCAGACATACTGCCACTTAGGCATATAAAATTACCTTTTCCATATCATGGGGAGAAAGCTAGATTTCTTTGTAGTATGAGAATTAAAAAACAAAACAAAACAAAAACAACAACAAACAACAACAAAACAAATAGCTAGTAGGTGAGCAACTCCTTATATCCATTACAGTTATATTTGAACAATAAAAAGGTTTGCAGAGTTGCATGAATTTCTGTAATTAATTCTGTTATTGGTGGATTAAAGGCTCACAGCTAAAAATAAACTGACTCCTGATTAGGGATGTACTTTGTATGTAACTCACTTTACTCAAATATTTGTTGGGGGCATTAGAATTATGATGTACTCAGTAAGATGGTCACTGGGGTAATAAGAACTTTTCTATCAAGTAAAAAAAAAAATAAAGATTTCTACTGGGCATTATTTCTAGTAAAGGGAGCAGAGACACAAAGGAAGAAGCAATTGTGGGGTAGGAAGTTTGGAAATGTGCCTTTCTACGTTTATTCTGTCGATAAACTACCTGGTAGTCAGAACAGATGTATTGAGGACACATTAGTAATATCTGTTTGCTGGGAGGAGTATGGTATTCTGTGCTTAGCCAGGAGTTCCACGAGGGGAACAAGAGGACATTGTGCGAAAATTGAGAGAGAGCCTGTGAAGAGAGGAGGAGAAAAGATATATGTAACTGTTTATGCAGCATTTACAGTCTATTGGACCAAGGGTGTAATCTAGCAGAAATCAGGTCCCCATGCTTGCATAGTTGGTGTTTTACCCACTGAAAAATCTCCAGGCTTCCTCTTTTTAATTTAAACCGTTAAGCTATGTTTGACTATAACCTTTACAACATAATTATATAAATAGATATAAAATAAACATACATAATACTACATATTTATATATTATACAGGTAATAGCTATTTATTTATTTATTATTTATTTATTTATTTATTTATTTATTTATTTTGGTTTTTCGAGACAGGGTTTCTCTGTGTAGCCCTGGCTGTCCTGGAACTCACTCTGTAGACCAGGCTGGCCTCGAACTCAGAAATCCGCCTGCCTCTGCCTCCCAAGTGCTGGGATTAAAGGCGTGCGCCACCACCACCCGGCTGGTAATAGCTATTTAATTTTAATAGTTTTATATATTTTTGATTAGGGATAAGTAACAAATTCAATGAATAAAAAATAAAAATTATAATAAGTAGCAGTAGCATTGTTATATTATGTCCATTTGTCAGTTGAGTTTCAGAAATAAGTTTTCCAAGAACACTAGATTCCTGGGACTCCTTCACTATCCCAAAGTAAGACAGTTTACTACAGCATACTTATTTTCCTGCTGCTCCCTTGCCTTGATTAGTTGCTTAAGTTATGTTATTGGGAATGTTCTTTATAGAGTTTACTAGAAGAACTGGGCTCAGGTTTATCAACACAAGGCAAGCCTTACTCATATATGTTTTACTCATCAGTGAGATACTGTTAAATATGTGGGAAAAAATACACACTAATGTTCAGGAGAGAGGTGATCTTGAATAAGCTAATTTTCTATCCCCAGGAGCATTTGTTCCTACCAAATTTATCTATTTCTAAGCATCTATGGTCATTTTTTATTTTTTAAGATTTTCATTCAAAGATTTCATTTTTAGATTTTATACTTTTAAATTGCTTTTATGCACATATGTGTATCTATATCTCCCAGCCATGTGTGAGTACCCAAGGTCACCAGAAGAGAGAGTTGCAGGTGGTTAATCTGTATGGATGCTTAGACTGAACTACAGTAGTGTTCTTAAGCAGTGAGCCATCTCTCTTCTGCCGAATAATAGAATTTTCAAATTTTCAGATCCCAGTTTGCCATATCCACATGTCAGTGCCTTTCCAGTGAGGCCTGATATCTTTTTTACAACAAGAAACACGAATCATGAATTGTTACTAAATAACCATAACTTTTCAGTTCCTAATAATTAGAAGCAAGAATTCTGGAATTTGTAGTGGGATTAAACATTCAGATCACATAAGACCTGAAGTTTCAGAAAGTATTGGTATTTGTTGGAAACTGTCAGAACTAAAGAGATTACATCACTGCAATAAAGAGGTCAGACAGATTTTAGAGGTAGAAAAATTCACCTTGGGAGCTAGTTTTATTCTAGACCCTATTACAGGACCATATATTTAAATCACTTAAGACAACGGTTCTCACCCTTTCTAATGCTATGACCCTTTACTACAGTTCCTCATGTTGTGGTGACCCCATCCATAAAATTATTTTGGTTTCTACTTCATAACTATAATTTTGCTACTATTATTAATCATAATTTAAATGTATAATATATAAAATGTGCTATGTGATTCCTATGAAACAACAGTCCTTTGATTGCAAAAGGGGTTGAGAACCACAGGTTGAGAACCACCAATTTAAGACATTGTTTGGGATACAGTAAGTATTCAAGAACATGTAGACAGAGTATATCTGACATCACAATTGTATCAGTAGTTTTCATAAGAAATGGAGATTGTGTTGGTTTTGAGTAGTTGCCGAAGGAAGTATGTTCATATTGGGACACCTCAATCTTTAGATGAAACAACTTTGTGAACCTTTTTCATTCATTCGTAGAAAGCCAGCAGATATTGGATCCCAGCAGATTTCTCACTGGAGAGGTCATCTTGAGACTTGTGATAGAAATGATCAGAGCTTCTGAGCCCCAAGGGTGTCCATCTCATCCCTAACTGAAACTCTATTTTTATATTACATTATTCCCTCCTGTCAATTGTAATGGTTGACTTTGTACTACAGCAATTCATTTCTTTACAGATATTAGTAAATTTTATAGAACTATAGTCATGTGTATAATACCCTAACCATTTCTTACTATTAATCCAAGTCCCTGTTGTTCTGTAGGTCTTACTCAAGGATAAAAATAAGAAATAGCAGAAGTGTATAGGAACAGCCCAAGACTCACGGGGATCCAGGTTTCATTGTGGACTTTGTAACAAAGCTAGAAAATTAGCAGATTTGAATCAGCCTTTCCTTCCACAATCTAAACTGAATGATGAATCTACAAAATGGAAGAACTGTTGAATTCTTAAGCATGACTGTTTCCTGTATTGGTAACTCCTAACTGCCACGTGGTATAGTGAACTTAGATTCTAAAGTAGTTTGAACTAGAGAGCCAGGAAATTTATACCTGAGCTTTGTTTCTTAAATATTTTGGAAGTTTGGACTAAAATGAAATGTGTAAGCAAACTTTTGATGCTGACTTATTCTATTCTGGCTAAAAATTAGGTTTATTACCAACATAAAGCAAACTACATTTGTGGGAGTCGGAGATCTCCCATGTGGACCATAGGTTTTCTTTAAAATAAAAAACCCAATAAATGACACAATACTTTTCTAGACAACTGGGAAAACAATCCCATGATAAAAAACAAACAAGCAAAATAAACCCCTTAATTTAAAGTCCAGCTGAATAAGTTTAGCAGGAGTTTGAATTATGTATGTTTTTCTTAATGTGAGAGTTGGAAACATGGATTGTTTCTAAACTGTTCCTATATCAAAGACATGATGTAGCATTAACCAGGGTTCTCCAGAGTAACAAGACTGAATGAATGAATGGGTATGTAACCCATGTGTGAATACAGAGAGGTATTATTAACTTGACTTGCACAATGCATGCCAGGTAGTCCAACAATGGATTCACATCGGAGAGATTAAGATCCCGTAGCTTCTCAGGACCTAAGGTTAGATGCCCAGTCAGTCCTGCTGGTAAAGGCCCTTAACAACTTCTATTTAATCTGCATCAGAAGACAAAAGGGTTCTGTTGCCATCAAAGTAAGGCAGGGAGCAGCAGCAGCAGCAGCAGCAGCAGCAGCAGCAGCAGCAGCAGACAGCAGCATAGTAAATGCACTCACCATCATGGAGTGATAATGGAAAGAAAAACAGCCACATCTCACTGTGACCTTCTTATATGCAGGACACTACTAGAAAATACAGCTGAACATGGGGAAGGCCTTTGTCATACTTAGTCAATCCTTTCAAAAAACTATTCTAAGACCAGCCCAGAAACATGCATCTCTTAGTTGATTTCACATCTCATTAATATGACAACCAAGATTGGGCATAACTTGTGAATGAGTTTATTTAACTATCTCTTTTCTACTTATGTGTTTGCATGGTATTAGACCCTACTATTTTTTTTTCAGGTGGTAGGTCTTAAAATAAAGGTGTGGGGTACTGAAACTCAGCAGTTTTTCCTGCACATCAAGGTAGTTGTTATTGTAGTTGTTATTGGCTCACTATAATTAGATTTGTATAGCACATTGCATGTTTCTATAGATAGCTAATATAGTAAAATGTATTGAACTCACATTTAATAATGTGATAACAATGTCAATATTAGAGTATCTCTAAAACATACAAAATGATATACTTTGAGATTAGTGTCTATTCTGACCTGCATATTTTCTCATCAAGGTCAGATTTATTAAGCTCTCTGAGTAACGCTATGAATCTGAAATCCAAATAGCTGGGGTTACAGACATATAAGAAAGGAATATGTCTGATACTCATTGAAACAATAAATCTTTTCTGAACAAGTGTATGTGTGTCGGGGCGGGGGTTTCAGTGAGGGGTGTCACTGCATGGAACCATAATGTATTAACAACAAATTCTGAACATCTTCCAAATCACTGTTTCATGCTGCCTCATGTTTTATGTAGATTATGTTGTTGCTAGAATTCCCACTGCCAGACTACATTAAATTTTAACACAATTAGAGAAGAATTGAATTATAAAAATTACTGTTAATATCATTATGTCTTTATAGAAAAAAATTAATGTAATTGTGCATTTTCAAAGAGATCATGGAAATGTAATACAAATAGGAGGAAAGAGAAGTGATTATTTTCTGTCTAAATATCACCATTTGATGCATGTTTTTTGGAAAGTTTGACCCATTGTGCATAAATTCATAATGAGTCACATTCCAGGATCATTATTTCTCTGATTATCACTGAGCCATGAGTTTAAGGATATTTGCTGTCTGTAAGTGGATACCTTTTGAATGGATGCTGCACTTGAGCTCATACGTGTCATAAGTGCAGGATATTACTGTTATCACCCTGACCCTGTTTGTATTCCCCAGTGCCCTTACTTTCCTCTTATCCATATCAGGTCCTTTTCAAGTTTAGGTCTTCTTGTTTTGAGACTTATTGAGTTTAAGTACAGCCAGATATGTTACAGATGGTTTGGAGCTATTCAGTGGACCCCAGTGGCATCATCAGTAGTCTAATAGAAAAATTCTGGATCTATAACTGACTGATGACAGGGCTTGTGTTGTCCAGGGAAAGTGCATAAATAAGCAACTGGTATGGGATCATGATTGTATAGCCTGTTTCATACCCAGTAGGCTATATTCCACTGCCCAGCCACCCAGCTTCCAGCTCTACAAGCTCATGCAAAATGTTTTCCTATCCCTTTTTCTGGATGCCAGAAGAGGTAGTGTAACTACCTTATTTAGGGACAACTCTTCGACCATCACTTATTATCAGCACCCTGAGCAACCACAGACTTTTGTATTTACTATCATTAATTATAAACTGAAGCTTATTTAATTCAGGTTGAATAGAGCATTTGTGTCTGGCTTTGGGGAAAGTATGACCATGCCATTTAGCTTAATAACAGTAGCATTTCCTGTTATGTAAATAACAGTAGTTATTCCTCTTCAAGGGTCCAAGACTTGCTCATCGATGGATTTTGAAGAGATTTAAATTGCCAGACAAAAATTTCTTCTTGTGGAGTGAGCCTCAAATGAAATCAGAGGGTAGTGGATTATCCTCATAAGAGTTGGGCTAATATTGCACAAATTGGCACATTTAGCTCAGCAGGCTAACACTGTAGCATTTAGACTTTACAGCTTGGTAATACTGATGATACCCTTCCTTATACACCAGCCAGTACAGTGACTTTCAACATCACAAAATCTAGTGGCCAGAGAGGATACATCCAAGTCAGATTTAGCTTGGTTTCTATTTACTTTGTGATAAAGATAGTCTATTCACTCAGGAAATAAGACAATTGACGAATGGGACTACATGAAATTAAGAACTTCCATACATTTAAGGAAATTGTCAATTTAGTGAGAGTAGCCCAAAGAATGGGGGAAAATCTTTGTCAGTTACACAACTGACAGATGATTAACATAAGAAAACCTTACTAAATTAAACATCAAGAAAAACAACACAATTCAAAAATAGATCCGTTAATTTAGAAGAGAATTTTCAAAAGAAGCGATTCAAATGGCTAATGAACATTTTTAAAAGCTTAAACTTCATCAGCTTTCAGCAAATTTAACTACTTTCTGACTCCATCTCAGCCTAATCAGAATAGCTACAAAAGTAAATCAAATAACAACAATCTTTGGGACAATATGTGGAAAGAAGAACATTTATTTAACAGTTGGTGTGACTATAAACTGGGGAACCTGGTATACAAATTAGCACTACCATATGCCAAGCTTTCTACTCCTGGGCATTTTCCCAAAGGACATGGTGCCCTACTATAGATCCTAGCATAAAGTCTTTAGATTTGTGTGTTTATCTTGGAATACCTCTATAACCCAAGAGAATTTAAAAGTGTTACCAGGATATGAAATTTCTTAGGGGAGAGGTAATATCAGAATAGTGGTGATATGCAAGTAGAGAGTAGGAATATTGGAGGTGAAAAGTTTAATCAGAGATAATATGTGGAAGGAATTGAGGGGTAAAAAGGGAAAGCTAACTGAAATAAAGGGTTGTATGGAAAAGCTGTATTGGTACCTATTGCCTTGTTAGCTAGATAGAGAGATAAAGATAGAGAGATGGAGATTAAGATGAACAGAAGTAGAGATGATGGTGGAGGTGGATGTGGGGGTGAAGGAAGAGGTAGTGGTGGAAGAGGAGGTGGTGTTAGGGAAGGAGCAGAAAAAAGTAGAAGTCAAGGAGAAGGAGGTAGAGATGATGATGAAGATAGAGATGGAGACAGAGGTGGAGATATGATGAAGGTAGAAGAAGTGGTGGTGGTGATGGAGGAGAAGAGAAGGAGGTATAAGTGGAGAGAGAAGAGGAAGTGGAGATGAAGTTAAAGACAAGGAGGAGTGCTAGGTAATCTTGCTTCTAAAAGCCATGAGATATTAAATAGAAAACCTCCTTATGAGCTGTCACTCAGGGAGAGCAGAAGCTTGGCCACACTGCATAGTCACTTGCCACTCTTTTTGGTTTTCGACCAAAACTAGCAGATTGTTTTGGTTTGTTTGAATTTCGGTTTGTTAGAACAGATCTTATGTAGTCCAAAACCTTCATGCTAACAGGATAGCACAGAGAAGCTTTGTAATCCTTATCCTCAGTGCTGACTGTCTGAGTTCTGGGAATAAAAGCCATGAAGTCCCATACTCACCCCGTTAGGTTCCATTTAAACAACGTATTACTAATACTGTGAGTATTTTCTCACTAAAGAGATTGCTACAATCACTTAATGATAGTAATAAAATAAGTTACTTAATTATAGGAAATCTATTTTGTTTTTCCTAGTAGTATTTTATTAAGACTCCTTTTGATTATATGAGTCTATATGTTTGCATGTGTACTGCGTGTGGGTGAGTATGTAGGTGTCAAGACCAGAGGGTGATGGCAAGTAACTTCATTACTCATATCTGCCTTTCTGTATCCATTCTAAATTTCATGTTTTTTAAATTAAAAATAAAGGGAGTTTACTTGCAGAAATTATCTATTTCCATTGGAATTTTATTCTTTTTTTTTTTTTTTTTTTTTTTGGTTTATCGAGACAGGGTTTCTCTGTGTAACTCTGGCTGTCCTGGAACTCACTCTGTAGACCAGGCTGGCCTCGAACTCAGAAATCCACATGCCTCTGCCTCCCAAGTGCTGGGATTAAAAGTGTGCGCCACCACCACACGGCTCCATTAGAATTCTAAAAGTGTAATTTGATAATTTCCAATATTGCTGCTTCAAATGCATACAGAGTACCAAAATATCAGTAAGAATAGTAATTCATTCAGACAATAATGTATTAATAAATACTTTTAATCATAATTACATAAGTATGTACATTTATGTAAAACAAGTATTTTCATATTCCATCATCACACAAAGAAGTTAATAATTGTAAAACTATGAGAGATTTGAAGTCTTACTCATTTAAATTTTTGTTTATTTCTAGGTAATATGTCAAGCTGAAAAATAGATTGTGAAGAAGACATGCATCTTAGAATCACTGAAGGTGTTAGCATCGATAGGCTTCATTTCATGTTAAACATTTTATATATAGTATTTATAATATCATATAATACAGTAATAGCATATCAATATTTTTCTTCATATGATTTCTAGAAATTACACTGATTCCTTTTTTCCCCAATTTGGGACCTCTTCTTTTAGCTTGATAAACTTCTTTTAATTTTAATTATATTTATATAGAAGCATTTCTAATATTGAATGTTAACTAGTACTAAATTTTCTCTCTCTAAATTTTATATATATTAAATAAATGCAATAATTTTCAAGAGCAGTTCTACTAATTATATAAAATTAGATTTAATGTCATTTTTTAACATTTTAGAATTAATGTTTTCATATATTTGTTAGTAGTGAAAAGTTTCTGTATTTTTCATAATTAATTTTCTAGTAAACATGAGTAAGTTTAATTTACATACATATAGTTTTATTTTCAACTCCAAATTAAGCAATGTGACAGTAATATACTAAGGACATTGAATACTTCATGTCATCTTGTTTTCCATACAATAGACACATTGAATATTCACATAAAGATGTCACTTTATTTTTAATTTTTTTCTTTTATCATTCTTTGAATATAATTTAATCCCATAATTTCTTCTGAGATTATTTCATGTTGCTGTTCCTATCAATAATTTCTTCATTTTATTGCTAATAATGTTAGATAGTTAGATGGTCGTAATATAGTTTGTTTACTCACTAACTGGTGTTGAACAAAAGCCATTATTGAAACAGAAAGGGCCCAGATCCTTATGAGGGAATGTCTGCAAAATAGGACTGATCTGGGAAGGACTTATGATAAGACTAAAGCATACGTATAAAATCTCCTTCCAGCCTAAATCACAAGTAGGAGCTAGGCTACCTGGACATTTTCAGCACTCTGTGTCTTAAAGGCAACTGTGAAAATTTATGTTGACTCATAAAAATTAAGCATGACTTCTTATCAAATGTTTCTTTTCCCTTTTGCAAAATCCAAGCCCCTGGCAGAGTCAGACATCAGCTAATCAGAACGTCCTTCAGTTACAACAACCTCCAAAGTTCAACTTGCTAATAAAATCAGCTTCCTGGCAGATGGTTCTTCATGTATGTTCATGCCTTTTCTTGAAGTGTTCTCAGCACACTTTCCTGATATTCTTATATGACTTGGGTGAACTCGTTCATGAATGGTTTACTCATCACAGATGCTGTAAATTTGAAGTTTTCAGTTGTCCACTTTTAACCAACACAGATTCTGGAAAGACAAAGGCAATGCACTCTGTAATTTAAAAGACGAAAGTAACAGGGAAATCAATGGTTCACAAATATGTAATCTCAAGTAAGAAAGAAACCCTATTATCCATTACTCAAATAATTTAGCAATCTGATGAGATTCATTTTGTGTTAGTAGAGCTTTGAATATATCTTCACTTCAGTGTATTAGACAGTTTCATAGTCAAGGGCAATTTTTTAACTCTTTCCTTTTTCTTCCAAACATTACTCTAAGAGTTATAATTTAACATAAACCTTGACTTTTCATTTAAAGTTTACAGCAGAAATACAAAAGGTACAGTTTCATGGATTTGATCTTCTTTGATTTTTTTTTTTGATATTCAATTATTTAATAGTCATCGTTGGACATTTTCTGTTTTCATCAGTGTATATACATTTGATTTAAAATTTCAAAAGTACATATGGAATTTATTAATTTAATAATCTTTTATTATGTAATGATTCTTGCTCTTTACTTTCCATTTTCTTTTTTTCTTGGAAATTTTATTTACATTTCAGATGTTTTCCCCTTACCCCATTTTCCCCCATCCCTCCCAGGAACTCCCTATCCCATCCCTCCTCCTCCTGCTTCTATGGGGGTGTCCCTCCACCTACCCCCCGTGCTTCCCCTCCCCACCCTCGAATCTCCCCACACGACGTCCAGTCCAGCCTTCCTGGGACCAAGGATCTCTTCTCCCACCTATAACACCCTTGCATATATAGCTGGAGCTATGGGTCCCTCCCTAAGAGCTCCTAGGCTGGTGGTTTAGACCCTGGGGCTCTGTTTGGTTGGTATTGTTGTTCTCCTCATGGGGGTCTCGAATCCTTTTAACTCCTTCAGTCTTCACTCTAACTCCTCTATTGGGAACCCCATGATCGGTTTAATGGTTAACTGTGAGCATCTGCCTCTGAATATGTCAGATTCTTGCAGACCTCTAAGGAGACAGCTATATCAGGCTCCTGTCAGCATGTACCTCCTGACATGCACATCAACGTCTACCTTTGGTGACTGCACATGGGATGGATACCCAGGTGGAATGGTCTGCAGACGGCCCCTCCTTCAGTATCTGTCCTGCGTTTTTTATCCATATTTGCTCCCTTGAGTATTTTGTTACTCCTTCTGAGAAGGACTGAAGCCCCCGCCCCCCCCCCCCCCGCCTACTTGGTCTTCATTCTTCATGAGCTTTATGTGGTCTGTGAGTTGAAACTTGGGTATTTCAAGCTTCTGGGCTAAAATCCAATAATCAGTGAGTGAATACCTTGTGTGTTCTTTTGTGATTGGGTTACTTCACTCAGGATGATATTTTCTAGTTCCATCCATTTACATAAAAATTTACCGAATTCATTGTTTTTAATAGCTGAGTAATATTCCATTGTGTAAATGTACCACATTTTTTGTATCCATTCCTCTGTTGAAGGGCATCAGGGTTCTTTCCAGCTTCTGGCTATTATAAATAGAGTTGCTATGAACATAGTGGAGCATATGTCCTTGGTATATTTAGAGTATCTTCTGGGTATATGCCCAGGAGTGGTATAGTTTGATCTTCTTTGATGAGAGAATATTTGAGCACATAATTTTGGTATTTTCTAGACTGTTCAGGGTCCATACATTATGGATATTTTTGCCTTTATTCCTACAATGAAATTTTTGCCTAAGGAGAGAGACATGGTCTGTGGCTCTAGCTATCACTTTTTTTTTTACAGTCTAGATTTTATCCCCCTCCCAGTCCACCCTCTGACTGTTCCGTGTTCCATACCTCCTTCCCTGCCACCCCTGTCTCTAAGAAGATGTCCCCACCCTTCTATCACCCACCCAACAGAACTTGTCATTCCCTGGGGCCTCCAGTCTCTTGAGGGTTAGGTGTATCTTCTCTGACTGTCCAGACCTGGTAGTTCTCTGCTGTATATGTGTTGGGGGCCTCATACCAGCTGGTGTATGCTGCCTGGTTGGTTGCTCAGTATCTGAGAGATCTCCGGGCTCTAGGTTAGTTGAGACTGCTGGTCCTCCTACATGGTTTCCCTCCTCCTCAGCTTCTTCCAGCTTTTCCTTAATTCAACCACAGAGCTCACCAGCTTTTGTCCATTGATTAGGTGTGAATATATGCACCTGACTCTTTCAGCTGCTTGTTGGGTCTTCCGGAGGGCAGTCATGATAGGCTGCTTTCTGAGATCACTCCATAGCCTCAGTAATAGTGTCAGGTCTTGGGGCGAACCCTTGAGCTGGATCCCAATTTGGGCCTGTTGCTGGACCTCCTGTTCCTCAGGCTGTTCTCCATTTTTGTCCCTACAGTTCTTTAAGACAGGAAAAATTCTGGGTCAGAGTTTTTGACTGTGGGATGGCAACCCCATCCTTCACTTGATGCCCTGTCTTTCTGTTGGAGTTGGCCTGTACAATTCCCTCTCTCCACTGTAGGGAAAGTCTCCTACCTCTCAGGAGATAGGTTTCTTTCACAACCATTCTGAGGTATATTGTGCTATAAAACATTAATGATTATGCTGTGTGTGGATTCAGCTGGTAGGTTCAGCAAGCATTGAGAAAGAAAGACTGCTGTACCTCACCTGTGGCAATATTGATTTCCTCCTAAACTGAAGAATTCTTCAAATGTCCATCTCCACTGAAAACCTGAATTTTCATGTAGTAATGGTAAATGTGTGGCCCCTGGTAGGTCAACTATGTTCTTGTTGTGGGTTCCACACTCATAAGTATTTTGGCTACATGAACCGGAAAAATATATTAGTAAAAACAAAAAGGACATAATGTTGCAATGGGGTTAGAGCATGTATAGACCATGAAGAGTTAGATAGTGAGTCAGAGTGAGTATCTCAAAATGCATCGTATGCATTGTGAAATTCTCAATTAATAAAGATATTGTATAACAAAAGCAAGGTAGGTGTAGATAATTTTACTTAGTTATCATTTTCAAAGATTATAGGGGCCATGCTGTTTTAGACTCCAGTAGACACATGCAAAAATATTACCTGAAAATAGTTTTAACTAGCACACACAATAGTTAACACACAATAGTTACATTCAACCAGTGTGCTCTATACTGAAGACCAATTTAAACATTTATCTCTACATCTTTGAGCTATAACAAAGGCCCGATGAAAGCAAAGGGGGATCAAGAGTGAAGCTTACTGCATATTCGTAGATTAATCTCTTTCTCTGTTTTAGAAACAAATAGCAGAAGGGTAACCAAATGAGCAAGTTTAACTCTCTAAAACCTCAGCTAGCCTGCTTAGAGACCAGGGAGGATACCTCTCCCCCGCTTCAGTGTCTTTTCTGATTCTTATCACAGATAGCAGGTTTATCAGTGTGGTTTTGTTTCTTATGAGAAATGCCCCTAATCTCACCTTACATCTGCAGGCAGGCCTCTGTTGGAGTGTTGTAATATCAAACAGTGATTCCTAATCTGGAAAAGTCTGTGTTCCCAGCAGATCAACAAGATTTTAAGTAAATAATTCATTTGAATGTCTCTTAGCTTCCTTTCGACCCCTCTGTTTTTCACATAGGTACGAGTTGGAGCATCTGTCCTTTGGTGAAACACCCCATCAGCCAGTCTGTACAACTGCAAGACAGTATCGCAGTAAAATATTAGTCTTTCTTTTTTAATGAACAAAACCATTTTAAGGAATTGTATCAACCTTGCTCATTTATGGTAGTCTTTTTTTCTTTTAGTATCAACTAAATGTCACTATCATTCAATTTGTTTTATTATATAGGAAAGTCTGAAGAAATTTCATTTCCTAAGGGGAAAGACAAAAACTAGAAGGGGAGGCAGCCCTTGCCCACAGGTAGATTCCGCAAGACATCTCCTCCAATTTCCTCATTGAGTTCAGCAATTTCCTGCAAACCTGACCATAGCCTATAAGAGTGTTAGAAACACTAATGTGTGCCCTTAAGTCTTTGGGACTAACTCTTCTTCTAGCTCAGGATTGAACCAATCAATTGTGTTATCCCTTCTGGTCTATTTCCAATAAACTAGCATGTGAATCTCTCTCAAGCATATCTCTAAATCATTTTCTTTTGTCTTCTAAGAGGTTTCACAAAGGCCCAGGCTACTAGGGTTAGCAATATACATGCTTGCCTAAATGAATGCCTCAGTATGATTTTGTTTTTTTTTTTAGACTGCCACCCAATTTAAAAATATAAATAGGAAGCCTTTTATTGTGATGTACAACATGTTCAAGGGAGTGGATTATCAGCTGGCCAACTGGATCTGTTTTCTCAGGACTGGGGCTGTCTATAGTAAAGGAGTGTGAAGGAAAGGAAAAGTAGAAAGAAAATGATGAGCAAGAGGTAAACAAATGGAAGGACACAAATGGGAATAAAGAAGTATAGAGTGAAGTTAAGGAGTACCCCGAGGGGAACCAGAACTATGAAATGGGGAACTAAGTTCCTGACATACATGGGAGTTCTGAAAAGAGGCAGTATATAGCACAGTTGATACCAGGATGACATGTCATTGAGTTGGGGCTACTGTTACTTCTGTGGCCTAGAACCAGATGGTTACACATATGCCTGGGGTTCCTGGTGGTCAATCATTAGTGAAAAGACAGAAAAGGTACATTCTTTTAGTACTTTTAGTATTTTTTAGAAAAGAAAAGCACTGTAGACTTACAATAAGGAAAAAAGTTACCTTTTCTTCCTGGGCAGCTGTGTTAAACAAAGTTGCCCAGTGTCACAGATTGCCTTCACAACTCATCTACAGTTTGGAGTGGTCCTTCAGGGGATGAGTCAAATGTCTAAGAGATTAAGAGAATAAATTCTACCTTCTACCTAGATGCCTTACCAACTGACAATGGTAGATATAGGGATCTAGCTGGAACAAAGAATTGTACAGAGAAACAAGAAGAGGATCCAGGAAAGCAAGGAATTTCTTCTGAAGGAATCCATTCCAAGGGAGGAAGTGTGTTGAGTGGGAGAAACTGTAGAAGTTGGAATAGAAGCAGAGGTGCCTAAAGGATTAGGCTCCTGGACAAAGTGTCAGCTTTCTAGGTTATTTGCATAACATGGGCATTTGACTGTACTCATTGTTTCCTGCAGATGGCCTCAAGGTGGGTGGTATTTTAGCCTGTCTCTTTGAAGACAGATTTTTCTCATATGCCAATTTAGTAGCCTTTGTAAGAGAGCTTCTTTCCCAACTCTCCACACTCTATTTCCACATCAGAAATAGATAGTTTAAGACCATCAGCAAGAGAAAAGAAACAAGATTTTGATAACCTAAGACTAGTGCAAGTAAAGAATGAATAGGGAAGGATGATAGATCCTAGTTGACTGTCTTGGATAAATGATCATGGTACTATTGTTAAGTGACATAGAATATGAGAGGGATTGAAAACATTTAGGGATGAATGCAGTGATATGGCTATTTGTAGGTCTTGCCTATACTATATTGTCTTCCTGTTTTATTTTCCATAGGGACAGTGATTAAGGAGACTACAAGTCTGGGTTTGCACATAGCAGTCCCAATTTACACCTTTATCTGCTGTTGATAAGTATGGGCACATTACCTGTGAAAGAGTAGTTCCCGAAAAAAGTTATCCATGTATTTACTTTAGTTCTTGCAAAGTTTTTTTTTTTTTTTTAAATCTATCTTCTCATCCTATAGACATCAAAAAAAGGAGGATTCTACAGTCATCTTTGTCTTGTTCTTAAAGTCCAAACTTCCTTATCCTCCTGAAATCAAAACAATTGATCCTGTTTTTCCCAAATAATGTAGTCAATGTCTATTATATTTTTAGCACACTTTATATTACAAGATATATATCGTTATATTTCAACTTATGGCTTCTCCAGTAGACTGCTACTTCCTCCAATAATAATTAGCAAATAATTCTTGTCACTCGAAAGTACATGTTGCCTTGTTGAAGATGAGAGTGAATGCCTCCCAGATAAAACACAAATGAGAAAAACCAAAGGAACAAGTCTAAGTCTAGAAACTACATTACAGTACACCAAGCAAGGATGATGACATCATCTCATGACAGCTACATTCATGGAATCTTGCCTTTGGTTAACCAGCTAGGGTCCTTTATACTCTAGAAGATCCTGTAGACCATGGGTATCAGGGAGGCAGGAGGCCAATGTCAGAATCAAGGATGAGGATTCTGTGACTCTCCTAGTATTGAGTATTAGTGCCTTATTGACAAGGACATGGACCTAGTTATCACTGATTTGATGTCCTTATTTTGTCATGATCACTGGAAGCAGTCTATTGACCATACAGGCCATAGAGACTATACATTGTTCTCCATGCACAGTGATAGAGGTAGTCCCAGAGGAAATCACTATGATAACTAAGTGCTTCCCCATCTCTATTTCTCTTTGTCTCTGTCTCTGTCTGTTCTCTCTCTCTCTCTCTCTCTCTCTCTCTCTCTCTCTCTCTCTCTCTTTTCTCTCTGTATTTTCATCTCATATGTAAACTGATTGTCTCTATATTTAGATGTTGTGATTTTGTTTGGAAGCTTGATATAAATGAGCAATCTTAAAGGTTACAGAGGCTATGCTTCTATACTACCTTCAAGCTCTATCCCTGTTGTCCCTGGTAACAAACTACTTTAAGGAATAGGAAGTATCACAGTTATCCACACATAGGATTTGAAAACACATGTGAGAAGAGAAAATAACTATCATACTTGTTCTGTGTGAAGATGGAATACACACAAATGACTGAAAGTTGTAGCCAGCCAGATTTTATTGAGGTGTTTTAGTGGAAGGCTAGTTCCCTTTGGTAAACAGTCTTTTCTTTCTATTTTTTCTTTTCTTTTTTTTTTTTTGGTTTTTCGAGACAGGGTTTCTCTGGTCCTGGCTGTCCTGGAACTCACTCTGTAGACCAGGCTGGCCTTGAACTCAGAAATCCGCCTGCCTCTGCCTCCCAAGTGCTGGGATTAAAGGCGTGCGCCACCACCGCCCGGCCCACTTTTCTTTTCTTTTTTAATTTTATGTTTTTGCTTATTCACTTTATGACCCATCCCAGTCACCCCTCCCACAATCCTTCCCCATCTCTTCTTTCCTGAGTACCCCCTCCTCCTGTATCCCCCATCCTGCCACTTTAAGTCTCTGGGAGGCTAGGTGCTTCCTCTCCCATTGAGGCCAGATGAGGCACCCAGCTAGAAGACCATACCCCATATACAGGCTGCATGTTTTGGGATATCCCCACTCCAGATGGTTTTCTTAGTATGGTTTTTTAGTATGTTGTAGATCTTCTTCACCTACTAGGTAGTTTGAAAACTTTAACGACCAAAACTTCAAGATCATTGGCAAAATTACCTTGATTTTATATTATTAAATCTTTTGTTTGAATCTATTAAACATATTAAATAGATATTTCAAAAAATGCAAATATGTATTGTTATTTTATAATAACCATTAATGTTTTACAGAGTTTCCAATATTATTTGCATTATGGTAGTAATTTTCATCATTGAGGCTTTTCAATGTCTTGCTAACTTTAGATAATAGAAAGATAATTATTATGAAAGGAGACTAATTGGGAAAAAGAATACTAACGTTTTACTTTAGAATAATAGTATCCTAAATCCTGTTCTGTGTATGAGTGTTGACACAACATTGGTAGACACATGTTCACATTCTGTTGAAAGTTCCATGATTTGATAGATTTTTTTCTTTAAGGTGGTATCATCATTGAAATAGTTCTTTTGAAGTGACATGATATAAGTAGCTTTTAGTCATAATTTAAAAAGACTAATATTTGGGAATAAGAATGGCAAATGAAAAGTTACACAAAATTGAAAAGAGAAAAGAAAACAAAGCTGTGACCTGGGGCTACTGAAAATTCACAGTGCCCAGATATACACACACGCGTGGCATAATTCGTCCAAATGTCAGAGAGGAAAGGAACTGTTGACCTGTGCTCAGCTTTCTAGTGCATTATCCTAGGTCTTAAACTGGTTGGAATTTCAGAGTGTTGTCTGCAGGGATGAGAGCTGTAAAATAAATTTCTAAAACAAAATAAGTATATCATTATCATGGAAATAAATATATCAAAAGCACTGCACTGAGTGAAAAACATAGACAGTGTGTTAGGAGTTTGATGATTTTAGAATAAGAATTTTCACAATATTTACCATAGTGATTATATATATATATGCTTTTTTCTCTGTGTATTTGCTTTATAGAATAAGCTTAACATATAAATATATTTTAAATATTACACATAAAACTTTCTGGATACTTAAACTGCTAATACTATTCTAGTATAAAAAGCAAAATGTAAAGAAGTAAACATTCCTGGATGCTATGGAATAGGAGTTTTTTATGTTTTGAATTTTCTTTGACAGTGTGTCAATCTCTTCTACAGTATCTTCTACACATGAGATTCTCTCTTCTATCTCTTGTATTCTGTTGCTAATGATTACGTTGGTAGTTTCTGATCTCTTTCCTAGGTTTTCCATTGCCAGGTTTGCCTCCATTTGTGTTTTCTTTATTATTTCTAGTTCACTTTTAGGTCTTGGACCACTTTATTCAATTCCTTCATCTGCTTGATTGTATTTTCCTATATTTCTTTAAGGGATTTACTTGTTTCCTCTTTAAGGACTTCGACCTGTTTACCTGTGTTTTCCTGTTTTTCTTTCAGTGAGTTATTTATATCCTCCTTAAAGTACTCTATTACTTCATGAGATAGGATTTGAGGTCAGCTTCCTTGATTTTCAGGTGTGTTGGTGTATTCAGGGCTTGCTGTAGTGGGAGAACTGGGTTCTGATGATGCCCACATATAGTGGTTTTTGTTGCTTATGGTCTTGCACTTGTCTCTCTCCATCTGGTTATCCCTGGTGTTTGCTGGTATGGGTGACTCTATTTGGGACCTGCCTCTTTTGTCCCTGGGTTGCTTCAGGTCTCTGGTAGGCCTGCAGCCTTGGCTATAGCAGACTTCCTGAGGGTCTAGGACTGTGGGTTCTTTAGAGGGCAGAGGAGCTGCTGACCTGTTGCCTTGGCTACAGTAGATCTCCTGGGAGGTCTTCAGAGGAGCAGTCAAGCTATTGTTCTGTGTAAAGCTGTTCTCTGGGGAAGGGGCGGTATGGACTGTGGTTTCTGTTTCCCTGTGTGCAGCAGAACTCCTTGGAGGCTTTCAGTCTGTTGGATTGGTTGCTCTTCATGCTGAGAAGCCCCTTGGAGGTCTTCAGACTCTGGTATTGAAACATGATGCAATATAAATCTGTATTTCCAGGCTATTGTAACTCATATTTAGACCTAACAATGAAATATATTCCCTTTGAGGTTGGAGATTCGTGTTTTGCATTGCCACTATCTTATACATATTTTTACTTAATAAAACTATGGACATTTAAATATATAATTTCGGTCTTCGTATCAAAAGACTGGATTAGCATGCTAGTTAGTCTGTAATGTATGTTAGTGTATGCATCTGTATATGTTACAGCCCTTGCTAAGTGAAAGTTTTTTGAAGAATAGATACATAGATTGCATACTTTACAATTCTTGCAAATATCAGTTGTCTTAAATTTAACTTTTATATGAGATAAGAATTATATAGTGCAGACATTAATTAGGAGTATTAGAATCAGGTAGAATTGAGTTCATGCCCTGCTTGCTATTTTGTTACTTTTTGACAATGTAGAATAGTTCCTCTGAAGTGTAATCTATTCATGAATAGCATGAAAACGTGCAATTATTGTATAATAACATGGCTTTGATGGGTAGTTTGAAGAATAAGATGAGTAACGGAAATACTAACACACAGAAGATTCTCAATATTACTCAATGCTTAAAAGAAGTTTATGGAAGTAATATGAGTGGAGAACAAAGAATGCATTTGTTTTGTATTTCAAGAAAGAAGCAACAGAACCTGCTGAATAAATTGTAATTTGTGATAACATGGAGGACTTTCCGACCGCATAGGAAGACATAGTTGTGTGTCCAATACATTCAAATGCTAATTTCAATTGTTCCCATTAATGTTAAATTATCCTAAGGGTCATATGATCAGT
Organism: Mastomys natalensis; assembly: GCA_021653895.1. Lineage (NCBI taxonomy): Eukaryota > Metazoa > Chordata > Mammalia > Rodentia > Muridae > Mastomys > Mastomys natalensis. The sequence continues at coordinate 507,123 of JAJTUV010000384.1, forward strand.
ATTCTATAAAAGTCATTTTGTACTTAAATTCTAGACAACAAATACTTTGAAGACCCTTATTTTGGCACAATCATGTACAATTATTGGCCTCAATTCTGCCTATTAAAAGTTGGAGTGTAGATTTACTTCATCAGCAATACATTTGAGCATCTATCTACAGTCAGCTATGAATGATTTTCCCATTGAAAATACTGAATATTAAAGTGACAAGTTTAGATAATAAAATATGTTTGAAAGGCGAATTTATAATCCATGTAATTCCATACGATAGTATAACAATTTTGTGTTGTCATTTTCTCTATCAATAGTCTTCCATATTTTGGAGCATTATTGCAAGCACCATACTGTCAGACGTTATGTAGAAGAGAGACAATAGAACCATGGTCCTTCTCTACACCTCCTTTGCTTGCTATTCAAAACATTTCTAAAATTATCATGCTTACAAGAATGATGTGCTCCTGGAGACCTAACTTCTCTTTAATGAAAGCAAATTAGATTCAGTGCTACCATCAAATTGAAATTTGTCGGGGGAAAAAACTTTCACTGTAATTTAGCTGAGTCTTATTCTTCTAAATAAAGCAGTGACTTTTTTCCCTCTTAAGTCACTGATAAAAGTAAAGTCCATTCTCAGCAGATTTTCAACAAATATCTTACTATTAATATGAAGTTTTTTTTTTTTACTTAGAATATGCTCAGAAAGGAAAAAAGGCATTTTAAAATGGAAGTGCAGTTTTCATAGATGAAATATGTCAACGTCTCTACTATTGTTTCATTTAAATATAGTTTCCAAGGCTAGTCTATGATAAGTTTGCTCCATTATTAGAGTTTATACTAATGCATAAGGCTATATCAAGTTACATTTAACACATCTTTAAGAGAAAAATATTATCACATGTGAAATAAATTCTAAAAATAAATCATAGAATGATAGTGGGATGCAATCTAGAGTGAATATTTTTCCCCAAAGCTGTAATGTTGACAGGTTCTGCTTTTAATATTTGCATCTATAGTATCAACAGATTTTCAAACAATAAATGTAAACATGAATAATGGCAACTTTTAGTTGTTTTATCTAATGTTTTAACCTTTTATATTCTAGAGCAGTGCTTCTCTACCTTCCTAATGCTGCCAACTTTTAATATAGTTCCTCATGTATGTTGATCTCCAACCATAAATTATTTTGTAGCTACTTCATAACTGTAATTTTTCTACTATTATGAATCATAAATACCTGATATGCCTGATATCTTATATGTGACCCCCATGAAAGTGTCTTTCCACGTCTAAAGCGGCCATGATCCACAACTTGAGAACCATTTTTCTAGAGGCTGTCACAGTTTCTATCTATCAGGTTCTATATGTTAATTATAGACTTTGATATTAAGTATGTTATAGAAAGAAAGGGAGCCTGAGAGGATTGAAAAAAAGGTTGGAGTGGTGGCTCAATGATTGTTGATCTTTCAGAGGACTGGAGTTCTTCTGTACCAACATAGGGCAATTAACTGCTGCCTGTAACTCCAGCTTTAGGGGATCTGATGTCCTCTTCTGTCTCCACGGCAACCAGCACACAAGTGCATACGTAAACAGTAAAATACACACATATAAATTAAAAGTAAATGTTTTTAAAAGTAAGTTGTGCAAGCAAGTACTAGATGTTCATAGTTTGGATTTTATGTATCATAGTTGTATTAGAGAGAGTGGGTATCAATATTGATTGGCTCAAGTTGCCTGTATTATCCTTAAGAGCACTTTAATTAATAAGATCTATGAGCAAAAAAAATCTATAAAACTTAAATATTATTTTGAAATGGAATATATTAATGTGCATATATAGTTTACATAACTAATATGTAACATATTGTCTTCTTTGGTAGAATAGAATAAGTTTATGCAGAGTAACCATATTGTTTTTGTTTCCTTTACTGAAGGTTAGAGAGAAAATTTCCTGGATGTCCCTACCTAAATGTTATTGAAATTACATTATTTGTCTTTTTTTTTTGTAGTAATGAATGATAAAAACATGGCTTACCTAGTTATTTACAGCTTTGGACATATATGACTGATTACCTTAAGTGGACATGCACATCAAAGATCCTTCTGAATCGAGTACGCAGCCATGTTTCCTTATGAAGGGGCTTCCTAGTCCCTTCTGATTCTCACTTATGAACAGATAGCCACAATGGGCAGATTCAGATCTTCCTTAATAATTGCAAAGTATAATTAGGCCACATTAATATTTTGTTATTTTGAGACAAAATTGGCAACTGATGAGTCATTTTCTTCTCTTTCCAAATATTTGTAAATTTATTGTGCAAACCAAAAAACTGGGTCATATAATATGCATAGAAGCAGAAAATATGGCTTATTAATTAAAACATTCCAGATAATATGAATTCAAGTTGCCTATTGTATAAAATATTTTTTGTGTTATAAATTTCACAGAACAAAAAATCAAAATTATCTCTAAAATTCTACATAAATATAAGGTGTATGCTTCAGTTGTATGTTATTTCTGGTTTTACTTAATTATTTTCATGATACAGATCAAGTTAGAGCCTTGAACATTTGAGATGAGCAATTTTACACTCAACAATATCTAAGTATTTCTTGAGGGGGAAAAGCTAACATAGGTTATTCACATACACTAATGGGATATGATATGATTTTCTCACACATGTATACACTGATTATATAGTCAGATAAAGAAATCTTAATTTAAATTCTTTCTTTTTTAAAGGTGGATTTTATTTAGGTTGTACACAAAGTAATGAGTTTTATTGTGGCATTCTTGTACATATCATCATGTTTGGTATTCATTAATTCCCCCTTTGGTTTCTTCTTTCTCTAGTAACTGTTATCCTCTGATTTATGTTTAATATATTTTGTTATCCTTTGTGTTTTCTCCCTCCCATTGAATTCTTTCTTGCTTCCTGAGATCCATTTCCTAGTTCTATGATCATTAAACACACATAGAAACAATAGAAACACATATGCACACATGCATGCACATGCATACACACAGACAGAGAGAGAGAGATTTAAATATTTAAATACGTTACTCACATGAGAGAAAATATGCACTATCTTTCTAGGTCTGTTTTATTCATCAATTTTCCTGAAAATGCCATGATTTCATTTATAGTGGTTGTCTAAATTTCATTATGCACACGTACTGCATTTCTTTTATGTTCAAATGTTGACGAACATCTGGCAGCTTCCATTTTTAGTTATTAGAAATGGAGTAGCTATACACATGTGAAGTATCTCTGTGATGTGTTTACTTAGACTCCTTTGAGGATATCATGTGTAGTGGAGACTGGCTACTATGATTGTTTAAATTTTAGACTTTTGAAAGTGATTCTTTCCCTCACATCCTTGCCAGCACTATGTTGATATCTGTTTTCTTGGCAATATGCAGTCTAATTGGGAAGAGAGAGAATACCAGGTGGTTTCATTGCATTTTCCTGATGGCTACGGACACTTGCCAAGTGTAAACTGGTCATCTGCATTTCTCCTTTGAGAAATTTATTAGCCTATATCTTGAATGGATGAAAATTTCATGTTTAATATTTGAATGTCCTTATATATCCTCAATATTAATCTTTTGTCTAATGTGTAGTTGAAAAGTATTCTTCCTAGATATAGGCTGCTCTGTACTGTGGTTTCCTGGGCTGAGCAGAAGCTCTTTAATTCATAAAAGTCTACTTGTCAATTTTGGTATGATCTCCTATGCTATTTGGATTCTTTACAGAAAACCCTGTCAATGCCTGTATCATGAAGTATTTCTCCTAGATTTTCTTCTAGCAGTTGCTTTGTTTCAGGTCCTATGAATAGGTTTTTGATATGTTCTAAATTGCTTTACCTTTTTTTTTTTTTTTTTAATATATAGAAACCTTTCTGGTCAGCACTACTTGTATAAGAAACAGTGTTTCATTGAGTGAGTTTTTGTTTATGTGCTTTGTTTTGTTTTTTTCAAGACAGGCTTCTCCGTGTAGCTTTGGATTTTCTGGAATTCATTTAATAGATCAGCATGTCCTCAAACTCAAAGATCACCTTACCTCTGCCTCCTGAGTATATGCAATACCACCCACCAAACTCTTGAATGTGTTTGTAACCGCCTTGTCCAAAATTAGGTGGTTGTAATAATGTAGGTTTATTTCTATGGCTTTTGTTATGTTTCTTGGTCTACATGGCTATTGTCTGCTTTTGTGCTGGCATTCCACTGCTTTTACTATTATATAATGCTTGCTCTATTTTAAGACCAGGTATCTATAAGCATTTCTTTCTCTACTAGGGTCACTTTAGCTATTTGCTATCCTTTGCATTTCCGTATTAATGCCAAGATTATAGTTTTCACTTCTATATACAATATCATGGTCATTGCATTAATTCTGTAGATTTACTTTAATAACATGGCCATTTTCATGTTAATTATGCCTATTTACTGGTATGAAAGTTCTTTTGTATTCTATTATCTTCTTCAATTTCTGTCTTTACTGTCTTAATGTTTTTATTGGTAAAAGTCTTTAAATTCCTTAGCTATGTTTATCCCTAGGTATTTTATTTATTCAAAGCTAATACTGGATTTTCTTCTGATACGTTAGTGAATTCATTATTGGTATACTCAAAACATTACATTTTTGTGTATAAATTTTATATCCTGCAAATTTGCTAATATGGTTGATCGATCCAAGAGTTTTCTGGTGGTGATACTCATTTCTTTTAAATAGAAATCATTGAGTCATCTGCAAATAGGGATAATTTGACTTGTTCCTGTCCAAACTATGCCCTTAAATTTATATCTATGGTCTTCTTGCTTAGCAAAGTCTTTGAATGGACACTCTTATAACATTCCAAATTATATAGAAAACGTCAGATTTTGCACATATGGAATAGTGTTGGCTATAGACCTACTGAGTACCCATTATTATGTTGCCATATGTTCCTTTTATTACTATTTTTTCCATAGTGATTTATCATGAAGTAACGTGGAACAGTGTTGAATTTTCTGTACCAACTGAAATGATTACATAACATCTGTACTTAGATCTCTTTATGTTCTGAATATATTTTCACATGTTGAACCAACCTCGAATTCCGTAATAAAATCACCTAGGTATTCTTAATATGTCTTTGCATTTGGTTTGCAAGAATTGATACAAAATTACTTTTTCATTGCATCTTTATCTAGTTTAGTATTGCTAACTCCTTGGAGTGCATTCTGCCCCATTCCTTTCTGCATTACAAGTAATTTTGAGGAACGTTGGTAGCCCTCTTCTTTTTTTCTTTACAAATTTGATACAATTTAGAAGTGATTTCTGTTTTATCAGAACTTTTAATTTCTTCTTCAATGATTGCAAAGAACCTTTTGGCTTTATTTTATTTGATTTTGATATATTTTTTTTGTCTAAGACTTTAATAGATTCTTGTATTTTACTAAGTTTCTGAATATAAGTTTTCAAATTATTTCTTAAAATTTCTGTGTATTTCTTGAGATTCTGAAATGTCTTTTTCATCTATATTTTACTAATTTATACTCTCTTGAAATTAATTTGTCCATAATTTTGCTAATCTTCTTTGTTTTTTCAAGAAAAGAACTCTCTGTTTGATTGAAACTACGAGGTATTTCTTTATTCTCCACCTCACTAATTTTGGCATGATCTTTATATTATATGTTTGCTTATTTAGGATTCAATTGTTCTTGTGAGACTCTGGGTGGATCCTTAAGCTAATTTGTATGTGAGATTCTCTTGTTCTATAATGTAAGCATTTATATTTATAATTTTTCCCAGAGTTTTCTTTTATGTATTCAAAACATTCAGGGAAGCTTTTATTTTTTATAGGATTGTAAAAATTTTCTAATTTACGCCCAATATCCATTTAAAGGTATATTGTTTCATTTCCATAGAACTGTGTAGGGTTTGTAGTTTTCTTCCTAGTTTTGCAATCATTGTACTAGAATATGATAAAATAATGGTACTTCATATATAGACACTAGAATGTAGTCAAGTGTAAGAAGATTCCTTGGACTCCTGAGAAGAATGTGTATTCCGTTTCTGTTAGGTGAAGTATTGTATAGAAATCTATTAAATACATTTGATCTGTAGTGTCCATCAATTAAGATCTCGTTTGGATCTTTTGGTTTACTCCCTTGATTATATTACAGAGCTTCTGAACCCTGTAATTTTGTTTATTTTTTTCTTCTATTGATATTTGTCCATTATTTTTATCAACTTTGTCTTTTGTACCTGATACTCTATGTTCCAGTTGTTTTCTCTGTTTGTAATAACTTCTGTAATATTTTTATTTATTCAAATTGTTTTTAATTTCTAAAACAGATCCATCTTTCTTTGAAATCTTAATTTTCTTGCTGAATTTTAGTTCCCTCTTATTGACAATTTTATTTTCTTTTTGTATTTTACTTTTACCCTGTGTTGTCAACTGTCTTCCCAAGGCTCTGGGTTAAATTCATCTACTTGTGTATTCTTCTTTAGGTCCCTCATTATTTTTACTAAAATTCTTTTGGATTCTGCATTGGAGAGTTTACCTGTACAAGTTATTTTGACTTTGATACTTTAGAGGTTTTGATCCTTTTTCTTGGTTGGCGGGGCTTATGGTCTTTGTTGTTGATTTCTTATTTCTTGTTTTTATGTGTTTCAATTTGCACAGCTGTTGGTACGGCTATCTATTCTGTTTTGGTGGGTGGGTTAATATTGAGTAGCCTATTTTTGATAGCTTGGGTCCTATTAACATTGAGAGAGCAGAAAGTACACCATTGCATTCAAAACAACATGAAACAAAACAAGACATAGAAATACTCTTAAAATCAAGTATAGCCTGTACCATCAATCGGTATAAAATTGAAAATAACATAGCAAGTATAGGGCATTCTATCAAAAGAAAATTATTTCAAGGTAAGTGAGAAAAATAATATCAAACTGTAGAATTTTTCTATTTTGGAGGCACTAAGTTTAAATATATCATTCCTACATACTTTCCAGAATTTTCTCAGTTTCCTGAACTTTGTGTTCTTTGTTAAATCAGGGTTTGATTTTCTTACTCTTTACAACAGCTTCCCCTTTTTTCCCCCCTGTCTCCTAGGTATGGGAGCAGGAGAAATTTTGGCTCTCTGAGAGTTCCTCATCAGGAACCTGAGATAGACTATATTTTAAGAGATGATGCCGAGTCACTGCCCTCCAAGTCATATAGTTTGACAAAAATGGAACATTTCTTTATATTCACACCTCTAGATTTCTTCTCCTCCAGATTTCATGAAATACATAAAGTTTATTGTGAACCATGGTCATAACATTGTGGTACAGAATATCAGAATTTGTTCATTCTAACATTTTCTTTCTTCATTTGAGAAATAAAAATATCTTCCTAGAGAAAAAAATTGAATAACTGTAACAGTTTGCTCTTTTTTATGTACATTGTAACAGTTATAATACTTTAAATCAGACAATCATAGAACATTAGTGATGAATTACAATGACTCCTCTAATACAGTGTTTGAAACTTGTTTGATTACTAAGCAGGTGTTCATGGTCATCTAATCTCCCTTTGTTCCTTCATTCTTGCATCGTACTGAGGATGATAAGTAGGTTTGTAAACTCACTAAGCAAATGCTTTCCCAGTGGAATCTGCCTCGGTCTCTCCCTTGGACACTTTCACCTACTCTAGTTATGTCACACGGCTGCACTGATCTTGAGAGTGCTTGCATACAGTTCATTAAGTCATGGATTTTGTGCAATATAGGATAACTTTTTCTGGTGTAAGTGAGGAAGTTTAGTTGTCCTTCAAGTTTATCTTATGCTCTGTTTTTGAATAAAAAGAAACTTTAAGCGATTAGCCCAGGGCAGAGGAACAGGGAGATGTTAAGCGTGGAGAGCAATTGTATAATTAATTTATATAATTCATATAAATGGAGATGGTTAGGGATACTTCAGAGGAAACCTCAAAACTTTTGTGCTATTCCAATATAGCTTCTTCTTTATAAATATGAGAGTAACCAAAATTCTAAGAAAAAATTCACAAATATGCTCATTGCTAAAAGTGAATTATTCAAGTAGCACATGGTAAAGACAAATGGGCTTAGATGATTAACTGAATACACTTTGCACGCTGAAAAACAAGGCACGTTTTCCAAGACAGTCTGTAGTTATCGCACGTACAACAATCAGTTCTACAGGGCAAAAGAAATACATGTTTTCGATAGTTTATATTATATTAAAATTTTATATTTGAGGGCTGGAGAGATGTCTCAGCAGTGGAGAACACTTGTTGCTCTTGTTGAGAACCAGGCTGCTATTACAAGCACTCATATAGAACTTCAGTTCCAGAGGATCAAAGGCCCTCTTCTCACCTCTGCAGGCATCAGGAGCTCATATGGTGCTCATATACATAGGCAGCCAATATTCATACTGTAGGACCCTAAAGGGCTGCCATGCCCTTGCTGAGACTTTCTGTGTGCTGTTGTCTGACAAGTAACATTCTGTTGTTTTTCTAAGATCAAAATATCCTGTTGTAGGCATGGTGCCCCAGGCAGGGAATTCACACTTGACAGCCCATTGTCCCCCAGTTGAGTTCCTGTTTGTGTTTTTCCTTTCCTGACTTGGTGTATATATTGAACCTCCTCAGTAAAAGCTTTGGCATATTCTCATAACGGATGACTCGAGTCTGTGTCTTCCTTTAATCCCCCAGGCCTACGCCCAAGCTCAGTACTATGGCAGTGCTAGTGCTGTCATCATACAAATAAAACAAAATAAAGGAATCTAAACAAATTTATTTTATTTATTATGTTCTCATGTTTATTTTTCTGAATACATGTGTGATACAGCACATGGCAGAAGTCAGAAGCCAACTTTCAGGAGTGGGGTTTATCCTACCGTATGACTCCTAAGAATCAAACTCCATTATTAGAATTTATGGCAAGCACATTCACATCATAATCCATAGTACTTGCCCCAAGTTCGACAATTTCATAAGAAAATTTCTAAGCATTTTTCCAATATCTTAATTAATATATTGTTTCCCTAGCATTTTGCTAATTATAAATACTACTGATTCTTTAAAAATCCCCCTCATAGAAGCAGGAGGAAGGGGGTGGGATGGGAGTTTTTGGAGGGAAAACTAGGAATGGGGATAATATTTGAAAAGTAAATAAATAAAATAACCAATAAAAATTTTTAAAAATCCTATTAATGAATATTAAAGTTGAATGATTCTAAATCTTTGTACATTTTTCTATTATAAACATTATTAAAATGAATATTACTAAAAAACAGAAATCCTATATCTGTTGTATGACTTTAAGTGCACTCATAATTTAACCTTTATAATTTAGATTATTTTTAATTTAAGGCAAATTTCCCATATAAATACGAATATCCAAGAAAAAATTTTTTTTTTGAGATTTAGAAAATATGGCATAGAGGTTGGCCCAAGGGATCAAGCCTCATACCAACTGTGAACACGGCCTGTTGGCATCACCAATATATTACAGGTTTTATAGGAATGAAAGGTACATGATTATGGTGTTTTCTGTGTTTCAGAGAGTCAATGAGGCCAGACAATATATGACAGGACCTGAGAGAAGTGTATATAACTGTTAAGGTGAAGTCTAAGTTCAAATGGAACCCCAGGGATGTTAGACAACAAGAAGACATCAAGTGAGAGGAGCTGAAGATGTGGTGTTGTTAGCAGAGCTGGAGGGACCAGGCTACTTAAGCTCTTTGGAACCCAGATGATTGTGTCTCACAAATTCCAGATATAGGACAAGAAGCTATTGGATTTGCTGTTTGTATTAATTAGGGTGCTCTTTTGTCATAGAAATTATGAACTGTTTCTCTGTATTGAGAGAATTTATTGTGATGACTTACAGTCTGTAGTCCAACTAATCCACCAATGGTTAGCTGTGAATAGGAAGTCCAAGAGTCTAGTAGTTGTTCAGTCCCACAGGCTAGTTGTTTCAGCTGGTCTTCTGTAGAAGTAGTTTCCATCAGATGTGCTGCAAAGTAAATGCAAGCAGTCTAAGAAGAGTGAACCTTCCTTCTTCCAATGTCCTTATGTAGGTATCCAGCAGAAGGCGTGGCCCAGATTAAAGGTGTGTACCATCATGCCTGGATCTGGGACTTGCTTTGTCCCAGGTTGACATTGAACTCAGCAATCTCCTTGCCTCAGTCTCCTGGGATTAAATGCATTTACTCCCTTGTCCTGACCAAAGCTTTCCATGGCCACCATGCCTCAAGATCTTCATGCCAAGATCCAGGTCAAAAGCTTGTGTCTTCTAGTCTCAAGATCTGGATCACAAGTGAGTCCTCCAATTCTGGATTGTAGTTCATTCCAGATAGAATCAAATTGACAACCAGAAATAACCATTATAATGTTGTTCCACTGGGTTTCAGTCTTGACTTAATATGATTCTTTCTTTATTAAAAGGGAAATATCTATTTTTGACACCGTATCTTGGAACTACATACTTGTTTGCTTTGATGCTACTGAAACTCATTGTTAAGGAACTAGCTTGAGTATGGGAAGACATTTTAGACTTTGGACTTTTGAATGATGTTCTTATTAGTAAAGATTATAGAGATGTGGAAGAAAAGATGAATGTATTTTGCACTACAAGACAACTATAAGCTCATGGGTAGCATGACAGAATGTTGTGATTCTCATGTGAAATATTCTCTATAGGCTCATGTGATTGATCATCTGTTCTACTGTTAATTGGGGAAGCTGTGGAACCTATAGATGGTGAAATTTTGCTGGAGTAAGTATATCACTAGGGATGGACTTGAGAATTTACAGCCCAGTCTCACTTCCTCTCTATTCTCTGCCTTCTGACTCCAGAATGGTGCCCCATTCATCTCTTGCTCTATCATGGAATGTACTCCATCAAAATATCAGCCACAGTGAAGTCATTTTTAAAGTTACATCTTGTCATGCATTTACCACAGCATAGAGAAAGTTAATAAAAGATTTTGTTTATGTTGTTACATGTAAAAGTACATAAATATATAGTCAGTGGAATAATAACTAAAATTCATCAATGCTTGACAGATTGGGAAACCTGTGGCTACAGTTGTGGTTCTGCGTAAAAATTCTCTTTTCAACATTTCAATTTCTTTACTTGTGGGTGAAACTGATTATTCTAAAATTTAGGGAAAAACATGACTATGTTATAAGCTTAAAAGTTTGAATTTTATTTGTTTTTCTGTAGCATTTTTCAAGGTGCTTATTTTCTTTCTTTTTGTCTTGAAAGATAAAATTCCTGATAATATAATAATTATTTTTTTATTCAATATTTTATTAAGTCTTTGAGAATTTTGTACATGAATAGAGTGAATTTTTATTTTTACATTTTTCATTTATTCTTCTCTCATATATTACATCCTGACTGCAGTTTCCCCTCTCTTCTCTCCTCACAGCCCACCCCTCACTCCACCAGATCCATTCCTCCTCTTTTTCCTTTTAGAATAAGGCAGTCCTCTCAGAGATGTCAACCAAATACAACATATCAAGTTCCAATAACACTAGGCACATCCCCTCATATTAAAGCAGGATAAGGCAACCCAGTAGGAGAAAAAAAAAAGTATTCCAAAAGTAGAGATATTTTCTCTCCTGTTTTCACTGTTAAGAGTCCCACAAGAACATCAAGCTACACAAACATTATATGATCAAAGCTTGTAGTGTCATCAGTAATAGAATCTTTACATGGTGTTCTGGTGGTCAACCAAGAGCAAAAACAATTACCTGTGTTGTTTTGGAGACCTCCAATCAACAGTTAAAAGGGAGATATCTTTTACCTTGTAATTAAGATTTTTATTTGTCAATTTAAGGCATCTGGAGAAGCATTGTCTCCTGTGCAGTATTACCTCTAATTAACCTTTATTATGCAAATATGAGGCTTTGTCAAATATGATGTTAAGTATTTCTCCACATTCAATCCTCTCTGTCCTACCTTTCTACCCACTATCCACTTAAATATCATTTACCATTACTTCCCTTTCCTATTTCCTACTACCTGTATTCTACTGTTCCCTACTTTTAATTTCTTTGTTTTGCCTTGTTTGACAAAGGTTCCCTTCTACTCCTGGCTCCAATAGTTACTCCAAGTTAAAGACAACCCTAAAGATTTGGAGTTAGGATCCTCATATGAGTAGAGACAGGAGACAGTTGTTTTGTGCTCATGGGTTAGTTTACTCAGTGTTACTTTTATCCAGTTTCTTCAATTTACATGTTTAAACTATGTTAAAAATGTTTTCTCCAGTGTGGAAATCCAACTCTTTATGTAAAAAATATTAAATCAGAATATTTCTAACTACTATAGTCAGAAAATTTTGAAAGGAAAGTGAAGAAAAATGCATTAGAAATAAGTGAAAATTTATCTTAATAAATTATTAATAATAGATTTTAAGCATATCAAACATGTAATAAGAAAAAGACTAGAACAATTAGCTATAGTCATGAGATAATGTTTGAAGCTCTGATGATGATACCTGCAATTTATTTTCTTTTCTATATTCTTTTTTGAAAACATTTTTCCAAGCTCCAAATTCCATAAGCTTGTAAAAATATTTAGAAGCCCAATCTAATAAACAAGACATCCAAAAAGGAATAGCAAAGGACTTCAAATTATCAGCAATAATGGAGGAAAATGTGTGATTTATCTACATAAATTCTTTTCTGACTGAATCTTAAAGAATTTGTCCTCAGTCTCACACATTTTTGTGACAGTTCTTTTAGATGTATATCTATACATGTCTTTAGTTAGAGTTAGGTAGTCACTAAATATAATAGTTTTTCTTTTCACAATAGTGTAAAACTTTTAGGTGATCAAGAAATTAATATTAAGATAAAATATAGCATAAAATAATAAATCAGGGGCTCTATTACCATTTTGGTGAATGACTTATAATAATTTAAAATATTTTCCTCCTGTGATTTACATTTTTAAAATCAAATACAATTTTATTCAGATGCTCAATTTATCTTTTATAAGGTCTACTGGAAATAATTATATTCTAACTAACCAAACAATGACATTGCCAATACGGAAAAAACAAAGGTAAACATATTTGATGTTTCCATTCTGATCTTCTGGAATCCTAGGCATCATGTATTGCAATTGAAAACTTCAAGTACTTGGCAGTATTTATATACAATATCTTTGTAAGAGATTAATCCCTGTGTCTTTAGTAGGCATCCGAGGATTCAGACTTGCATAAAACTAGGTTCTGCTTTGTGACTCACTATCCTTATTTAAGGAAAAGAGAGTTTCCTTTGTAAATCTATGGAGTATTAGAGTATTATTTACCTTTAATATTTATTTTCATTGCTTCATCTCTAAATTACAGAAATAGCTTTTGTTCAAAACAAATAGAGATTTCTAATGAAAAGTGTCACCTGCCTTCTAAAGATTGCATTGACTGGAAGTGCAAAAGCTCTGATGTGTAGCATCTTAGGTAAAGGAGCTTTATGTCATAGTTATGTACACATTTAGCTCAAGCTGATGCTCTTTCTGTCATATTAGCTCAACTGTGGAAGGTGCACAGTGAGGGCTTTAGGATATCAGTGCTCACAGGAGGCCAGGCTATTAAGGACTCAAATGTGGTGAAAGAATTTCTCATTTGACATATTTGTCAAAAATTTTACAATTCTACTCTATGGAAGGAAAGAGTTTTAGCCGTAAAGTTACTTTCAACAGGTTTAAAACAAAATGACCATTCTAAAGTTGACGTGGAATTAGATGCTTTGAGTAAAGACGGTCCCTCAGCATATTATTTCTATTCATCATCACAATTTCTCCTTCTGTTAAAGGAACTGGTAGAGACATTTTCTTTCTTTTGTAAGCAAAATAGTGACAATACATGGAGATGGAAGTTTTCTGTAAAATGATGAGCACAGTGACTTCATGTCCTATGTTTTCCGTAATACACTTTGATTAAATTGCTTTCTTCTGATATTTGTGGCTAAATACTTGGTGAGAAGTTACATACGTAGTAGAGAAATAATTTTGAGATTTTCTTGTAGGTGAATGTCTCCTTGATTGTAATACAGTCTCTCTTTCAAGGCAGAAAACATACTGTAAACAGCTTTGCTTTTGATTTCGGCACCGAGTCAGAGACCACAAACATTGATGTATGCTTCATACTTGCATCTGGTTGCAGACAATAACTTTAAAAAAAATGTCTCTTTCATTGAAAATAACAGAGAGATACTGGCAACATCTGGAGAGACCTCAAATGAATTTCATTTTCTTTCTGCAAGCTGAACTGGTATGATGAGAGTTGTTTCTAACATTCTCTTTCCTTCCCTTAGCTTTTCCCTTCTAAATTCTGCACTTGCCTACATCTCATAAACTCTTGTGCAAATAACCATTTGGTTTTGTGGGCACTATTCTCATTACTTCAAGCTCTCTTTTGTCCAATCCATTCTGTTTCTGTAGAGCTGCTGGCCCTGGTCAATACCTCCCATTTCTCAGCAGCTCTCTCACCTCTCACCTGGAACAGTGTAATAGGCTCCTTGCTTGTCTTTTTCCCTTCGGAGATTTTAGAGTCCAATACATCACTCACAGAGCAAGCAGCATCATAATTTAAAGAATAGATTTAGTAGTATAGCTGCTGTGCTTATAACATAATAAAAAGAAAATATTTATGGTTCCTTTTGATTACAAGACAGAGCCTTCAATGGGTTAAAGTGGGGATTTTAAAAGATTGGTTAATATCCATGCTAAATTTGTCATATCAAATACATACATATATCAACTCAGTTATCCCAATAAAATAAGTACATATCTATATTTAAAAACTGTAATTTCAACCTCTCGTTGAGTATAGAATTGTACTGAATAGACAAATGTTATTTCTCATCATTATACGGATTTTTGCTCTGTTCTTAAAATCAGAAATATGAACTGATGGATTAATGATATGTCATATCCATTTTAAATTTATTTTCAACAGCAACAAAAACTGCTTTCGGAATCTATACTGTTTCAGTAGAAATACATCAATCATATAAATGAACAGACTACATGTCCAGGTCAATACCTTCCAGCCCATTAAACAGAGGAAAGGAAAGCAAGTTTGTCTGCATTCAATATGCCTGAAAGCAAAGATAGATAGCAATCAATGCAGGATTCTGACTATCGCTTGCCAATACTAGACTGGAAAAGGATCAGTCATTAATCCACCACAGTTCAAATTATTAATAATTTCTGCACAGAAAGAAAATACAATGGAAATACATTTGTTGTTTTAGGAAATCACATTCAATTATAGCTAAATCCCAACCTCACCCTAGTACTAAAACCGCACATGTTTTAAATGAATCTTATGGAAGAAATTATTTTCAGAGAAGACATTATATGTTCAGCGATCCACTCGTCTCCTAAAACTGTGTTCTTGTTATGCTGATGCCTATTCAGACTTGAGATGATCTAGGGAATTACAGACAACATTTGTGATTTGAATAGTAGCACTGAAGGAGTACATGCTAACTCAGATGTCAAACAATGACAATTGGTGTAGATAAAATTCCATTCATAGAGGAAGATTGTATTTGGCATGCATGTGATCAGTAATAAAAAGGCTGGCTAGAACAATGAACACTGAGAGAGAATCTCCAGGATTTTAAAGAGAAAGCTGGGGTGTGCAGTGACAATTTCCAGTAAAAATTCATCCAGTCTACCTGTCATTTTTTAAATTTTATGTTTATATGGTTACATATATGAATGATGTCATACTTTATTCCATAAAGTATACCTAAAGGGACTTATGGTGGCAATGTCTTTTGAGAGTGTTTTATCACTTAATTTCATTATATACTTCATGAGTACTCATTAATGTTATACTTTTTTTCTCCCATTAACTACAATCCCATTGCAATGTATTTTTGTAATGCTAATGAAATTCCAAGTTACATTAATTTCTAAATAAGAGAACCTAATAGAATTGGTAAAGTTTAGGGATGTCTTTAATACTAGCACTTTTTCAAAATTTTCTTTCCAATATTTGGGTATTTCATAAATAAGTACTCCATTGCTGTTGCTTCCATAATGAAAAAAAGAAAGGAATAAAACATACCATGTAATATTTTCAGGACCTAACGGGGATGAGATTAGCTGAAATGTCCAACAAAGGGGAGGGAGAACCTATAGAGACCATATCCAGAGGTTAGGCAATGTCCTCAGTTGGGAGATAGGGCCACCTATTCATCTCCAAATTTTTATCCCAGAATTGCTCCAAACCCAGACACTATTGTGGATACCAAGAACTGATTGCTGACAGGAGCCTGATATAGTTGTCTCCTGAGAGCCTCTGCCAGAGACTGACAAATACACAGGTGGATGCTGGCAGCCAATCATTGGACTGAGCACCAGGACCCCAATAGAGGAGTTAGGGAACAGATTGAAGGAGCTGAAGGGGTTTGCAACCCCATAGGAAGAAAAACAATATCAACCAACCAGACCCCACTCCCCCCAGAGCTCCCAAGGAGTAAATCACCAACCAAAGAGGACTCCAACTGTATATGTAGCAGAGAATGGCCTTATCTGGCATCAATAAGATGAGAGTCCCTTGATCCTGTATATGTTCCATGCCCTAGTGTAGGGGAATACCAGGGTGGTGAGGAGGGAGAAGGTGTGTGGATGGGTGGGGGAACACCCTCATAGAACCAGGGGGAGGGAGGGATAGTGGAGTTTCTGAGGGGAAGCCGGGAAAGGGGAAAACATTTGAAGTGTAAATAAATAAATATCCAATAAGAAAATGAAAACAGCAAAAAAGTCTATGACAAGTAAAGAAATTATTTATAATCTAAAAAGGAGATGGTCTTGAAGTCAATAACTGTCAATATTAGTAAATCCAGTCATGCCTGAACATGAAGCTTCATGTTGAGAATATAACATAGAAGTAGCAATTAGCAAATGTATTTTCCCCAGGCAGTAGTACTTGTGGAAGGATACATTTTGTAATTTGTCTTGAGTGTACTTGTCCATTAAGCCTAAGGAGAGAGTGTCATGGAGCACGTACAAAAATGCTTCACTCAGCGTCTTCTCAACATTCCAGGGACTGCTATCTAACAAGCCAACGATTCTAGCATGATCTGTCCTGGTTTTGGGGATCAGGATATTAAGACTGTTAAAGAAAACCAATTTAAAATAGGTGATATAAAACATGAGCCCATAGCAATGCTGCTTGTACATGATTCTGTATGATTTTCTTTTTGGTTGTGATTGACCTAGACCACTCGGTAAGTTCAGAAGAGAACAGAAATCCATGCCTACCTCTCCACTGTGGTCCCTTTCTACTTTCATCCTTTGGCTGTAATAGCAGATTATGCTCAGTTCTAATGATGCAGAGTTACTACCCACAAGTAAGTGACAACATGAGTTAAGACACACTTTATGAGATGGAACCCATACCCGAGAACACGAAACTAGAGAGTTTATGAACCTAGAATAAAAATTAAATAATTATGGTCTAAAAAGAGAAGAAAAAGTAGTTATAAAAGGATCCCTAATGATATTTTGTTATACTAATATATATGTGTGTTGTTCAGTCATCATCTGGGAGACTCCCTTCTGCAGCAGATGGGAACAAATAACAGAGGCCCATAGGCAGACCTTAGACTAATAGTGAGAGACCTTGAAAAACACTATAAATGGAATGTCTTTATCAAATTCCTTCCCTGGCAGCTCAGGTAGTCCCACAGGAGAAGAGACAGAAAGACTGTAAGGGGACGGAGGACACAAAGATAGTAAGAACCTGTGAACCAACATGAGTAAAGCTTATTTGAACTCAGAGACCTACAAAGCAGCACGCACAGGGGCTTCAGGGTTCTGCACCACATATACTCTGACTTCGGGTTTAGTGGTTTTATGGAATTCTTGTAAGTGCAAACAAGTGAGTTTTTTATTATTGTGTCCTTTCTTGGGATCTTTTCCTTCTGTTTGTTTTGCCCAACTTTTATTGCATTGATTTTAAACTTTATCTTTGTTATATTTTGAAAAATTATTTAACGAATAAAAACTTAGACACTAAGGTAATGTTAACAACTGAAATGTAATGTATAACATTTAAGAGGGAAAATATGTCCTCTTTAATACAATGACACCGAGTTTATCAACTACAGCCAGGATAACCCTCATGTTTAGGAGTATTGACCAACACATAATTACACTCCACAGGTTTGGTTTTTGTTTTGTTGTTTGTGTTATTCTGCTATTTGTTTTTTGTTTTAGTGTGTGTGTTTGTGTGTGTGTGTGTGTGTGTGTGTGTGTGTGTACATGTGCTTTTACTTGGTTATAGTTTGGTGCTTTATTTTATTTTTAAATATGGTTTCATTTTGTTTTCTTGGTTTGGGGTATTTTGTTGTATTGTGTTTTCCTCTTTCTTTCTTTTTTTTTTTTTTTCTTTACAAGGAAAGTAAAGTTGGATAGGTAGGAACAGGAGAGAATATGCACAGACTTGAAAAAGGGAAGAACATGACAAACATATCTTCTATTGTCGAATTACTCCAATTATATCTTAAAGCACTGCATTGATAAGAAGTAGGAACAATGGACAACTCTGTCCCATTATGAATTAGCTTCAATATTTTTCTCCTTTTAGGATGATTTGGGTGTGAATAAGTCATAAGTAGCCTTTTTTATCTTGAACTACGCTCAGAATATCCTATTCTCACTAGGAACTTTATCATGAAAACATGCTGGACTTTATCAAAGACTTTTTGCATATATTAAGATTATGTATGATTTTTCTTATGTATAGGTATATGAGTTATTATAATTATCAACTTATTTATGTTGAACTATCACCATATATATCTTCAGTATAGTGAAAGTTGATAATGGTGGATGATCTTTCTTATATGTAAATGGACTCATTTTAAAAAGTATTTCATTTAGAATTTTTGCATCTATACTAAACATGGATATTATTCATTAGTTCTCCTTGTTGTTATGTTCTTAGCTGTCTTTGGTGTTAGAAAATAGTGTCTTCTTACAAGGAGTTTGGAAATGCCTCTTCTTTTTTTTTTTTTTAATAACTTGTGACATATTTGTTGCATTTCTTTTAAAATCTGGTAGAATTTAATGAATCCTTCCACTCCTTCACAGAACAAAGTTGTGTGGCTTTTAAAGTCATTGATCTCTTCATTGTTTCACTGTTGCAGTTGGGATAAGCCTAGAAGCTCTTCCATTTATTTTATTTTTTTTCCAACTAATGATTACATTATTTTAATGTATCCTCTTATAAAAGTGCTGAGTTTTATTGATATTATAGTAAGGCCTATTTAGTATATGGTAAATAAGTCTAGCTAACTACCATATCTAGATATATAAACTCTAGAGGAGAAAAACTATTTCTGTATTCCTAATAGTATTGAAAATACTTAACTTTTAACCAAAGATAAGTGTAGTTGTCATCATTCACCAAATAAGTGTTTTAACCCCAATAGACAGGAGCTACTGCAGATTCAAAACTGTTTAAACAAATCAAAACAAGGAGGATAAATGGCTTTGGCCATCCAGAGCCAATTAGTATTTTACAAAGCAATGCGATACAGAAGGTTCAGGAAACATTACAAAGTGGAAATAGAAAGATGTTAAACACAGATAACCAGAAAAAAATTACTATGAGATTGTGTCATCTAGACATAATAGAAATATTATAATAATTGAATATCAACAATATGATTTCACAAGCAAAAAGTGCCTAAATAATGGCCTCAGCAGCTGGTAAGTTGATGCAAAATTTCACCTATAAATAAAGAGCTACAAGCAGTTGAGAGAATCAGCTTGTCAAAGGGATGAGATTCCTAAAAGGCTATTCAATTGCAAGTGGTCAGCTCCAATCACATGTACATACATGCAAAATTAATTGGACTCAAAGGGTTGATTACATATACATACACATACATTACACATTTTTTCATATACAGCATATACATATATATCAAACACAACTACATCACATACATATGCACATTCACACATATACACACATATTCATATACATATACATCATATACATATCCTACACATATATATATACATTATTTAAATATATATCATATACATATACATCATATGCACACACATATAAATCTTGATTTGTGTCTGTTTAAATCATTGATCTCTTTATTGATTTTCTTTGGTAGTTTGGAGGAATCTAGATATTCTTTCATTTATCTTATTTTGACCAACAATGATTACATTCTTTTAATGTATCCTCCTATAATATTATTAAGTCTCTTTAATATTTATTGTAATTTCTTATATTTACTTTATGATACCTGATATCTATAACATATAATTATACATAAATATAATTATTTATAAAGTATTGTATTTATTATGTATGTATATATATCATGTAAATATATGATATATATAAAATCATGAATATGTATATATATGTGTGTGTAATAATAATAATTAAAGAAGGGGAAGCAAAATAATCAAGGAAAGTAGAGGGTAGAAAGGACTTGGGAGGAAGAGAAGAGGTAGAGGGGAAAAAAGGGGGAAGAATCAGGTATGGGAGGAGATGGAGGAGATGTACAGAGGGTCAGAAAATTGAACAGAAGTGTGTAGCAATGGGAGCCTGGGAGCTGGGGTTAGCAACCAGAAAGCCTCAGATACCAGGAAGGTAAAAAAAAAAAAAAAAAAAAAAAGAATCTCCCAGGACCCCACGGGGATGACATTAGCTGAAATACCCAACAAAGGGGAGGAAGAACCTGCTGAGACCATATCCAGAGGTTAGGCATGGCCCACCGCTGAGGGATGGGGCCACCCACCCATCTCCAAAATTTTAACCCAGAATTGCTCTAAAGGAAATACACAGACAAAGAATGTGGCAGAGACTGAAGAAAAGGCCATCCAGAGACTCCCCACCTGGGAATCCATCCCACATGCAGATATAAACCCAGACAGTATTGTAGATGCCAAGTTGTGCTTACTGACAGGAGTCTGATTCAGCTGTCTCCTGAGAGGCTCTGCCAGATCCTGACCAATACAGATGTGAATGCTTACAGCCAACCTTCAGACTGAGCACAGGGACCTCAATGGGGGGAATTAGGAGAAGGACTGAAGGAGCTGAAGGTGCCTTATTGGCATTAATGGGAGGGGAGGCTCTTGGTCCTGTGAAGGTTTGATGCCCCAGTGTAGAAGAAATGCTAGGGTGATAAGGTGAGATTGCATGGGTGGGTGGGGAAGCACCCTCATAGAAGCAGGGTAAGGTAGATTAGATGGGGGTTTGGACAGGGGAAACCAGGAAAGAGAGTAACATTTGAAATATAAATAAACAAAATATCCAAGTAAAAAAACAACAAGAAGAAACCATGCATTTGAAAAGGAGCTGAGAGGAACATGGAAGGTGTTGGAAGGGGGAGAGGTAATGATGGAAATAATATCAACACAGTACTAAGTATAAAATTTTCAAAACAATTTTAATAGCAAAGAAGATAACATGGGGCAAGTTCCTTTTATCACACTTATGTCATCTGTTTATCTCTGCTAGGGACTCCATGAATATACATAAGTAAAATATATTACTTTTAGAAATGGTTCTATTATAAAATGTCTTAAATATTTATGATCTCTCATGCCTATAATTACCATTAATCAAATATTCTTTTCAACAACTTGCCTCCATAGCACTAGCTAATTACTTTCTCATTTAGTAGTTACCTTACAAATGCTCAGTAGCAGTAATTCTACAGATAGCATAAAGAAATTTCCTTAGAAGGATTTAAATGGCTAGAGAGCTACAGAAATGTCAACTCATTTGCTCTTCCTCTCAACCTCAAGAACAATAGACAGGAGGTGACATTATGTTTACATGTAGAATTGCCATATCGGTGCTATGGAAGGGCAATGAATTTCCTGAACTTTTTTCATAATATAGTCATGGTAATCAAATCAATTAATTCTGAGTTCTGTTGCTAAACTGTAACAATTAGGTACTGTGTAGTGTTTCTGTACAACGGAATGCTACTCAACAGAACAAATCTTTGTCACTAAAAGTGTTTGAGGGAAAAAAATTAGAAAAAAAAATTGTGTATTACAAGCGTATCCTATCAGTGCTACCAAACTTTTACACGGAGAAGAGTTCATTCATCACATATGATTTTTTTTTCTCATAAATATTTGTCAAGGATTCAAAATAATCTAGGCCTCTTAGACAACACAGTCACTTGGTTACCAAAGACATGAAAACCTATATGCATGCTGTCTTCTCAGTCAACCGTATAATGCAGCACTTTGCCATCCCCATTAAGAGATGGATTTTGTACTATACTATGCATTTTATAATATTTCTATCTAAATGCAGATTTCTACATTCCATGTCTACCGTGGAGTGAGGGTTTCCATAAAAACATCAGCAGGAGAGTACATTGAAATTCATTTTGCATATTAAAGAAATCTCTCTCTGAGTTTCCTTCTTTTATTTGTTTTATCAACTCAAGCAATAAGCAAGAAAATTAGAGTTTCAGCTGTGATGGGAAAACGATTTATGATTTTATCAGCCTTGCTTCTTTTTCCTCTGCTTAGAAAATGTACAGATTTTTGAGAGCGCGTCAGCTTAAAATGTCCCCACTGGAAAATGAAATAAGTCTAGCTGTATCATTTCACCCAAATACTGTAGTACTCTATTACCCAATGACAGCTTCACTTTGAGTAATATGCCCCTGGATGCTTTTCTTCCCAGTATCTACAGCACACATAAAATCTGTCCCATGGGGATATGTTCCATTTAAAAACATTATTACAAACCTCATAATATTTTCCAGCATGTATCTTAGTGGCATGGTTAGGTCAGGGGTACAGTCAATGCCTAATAGATAGAAAATATGTCTCTTCACACTTGCAACTCTCTTTAACAGAGAAAACATATTGGAAATTGGCTGTCACCAGAATTGTGGCAAATTTCCAAGCAGTTTATTATATGCAGTTTACTAAAGCTTTGCATAAGCCCACAGGCAATTTGATATGGAAGGAAGAAACAATGCACACTGAACTGATGTGAACGTGAAATTAAAGAAACAGTAACTTTAAATCTAAGAATACAAATTCAGGTTAAAATGCTAGCATAAATACAAATATTATTGAAATGGTGAAACCAAATTGGATAGTTTATGAAAGTATGCATTCAAAATCAAAAGGCTAAACCTTTTGTCTCACAATAGCGGCAAATTAGCATGCTGAAATATTTGGAGAAATACAATGTCCTCCAGGTTGGTAATTGTTTAAATCAAAATTGATACAGTGATATAAAAATTAGTAATTCTCTTTTATGAGCACTATTTGTTGGACTTGCATAGACAGTTTACATCTACAACATCCAGACACATAATTTTCTATCCTATTTTCTCTTGACCATGCAATTATTTTACAAATGTCAAGAACAACTTATTTAAAAAGCTATTAATTTCTGCAAATGAGACCTTTTTTCTATGTGAAAATAACATTTCATCAGTTTCTTTTCTCAGTCTATATGCAAGATAGAATATTAAATACCAGGTTTTTTCTTTCATGCCTCAAACATCTAATTCACCCAATAATAAAATATTTGTTTCAATGGCATTGCTGTCTGCACGTTTTAAAAATTATATTATCAATACATTTCCAGCAAAAGAGGGCTCACCACATACTGCCATTCTATTTGTTAATTTTTTAAAGATTGAAATGAAGCAATCTTTTAGATATTTATGATTTTATTAAGTATTATACCAGAGATTCAAATTCAGTCAACATGGACACAATTTAGGAGACAATGAAGAAGCAGTCGGTATGGCTCTGAGACCAGGTCATGGTGTAGGTAGAGGCATCTTGCTTTGTAAGTGGTCTGGAAAATGGCAACCAAGGCTTAATATAGCGTACTCTTAATATAGTCTACACAGAATAGTGTCCCGTGTATAACTAGCATATAATTTATGTATTTTAGCTATATCCTACAACAATTTCTTGTCTGTTATTTTTTCAAATCTATATTTTCTCCTCACTAGAATCCTGAAAATAAAAAAAAAAATAGACCTTCCTTTCGTAATATTTTTTTTCTAATATTTTATTCTGTTTACAAGAGCAAAGGTACATGCTGCCTGTGGCTTTTTAGGAGAAAACAAAACAAGCCATTATTATGGTAGTAAGACTCATGTGTGTTATGGACTTGATAAAGATTTACATAAAAACCAATGTAGTACGGATTATTTTTAGAGCTAGTTGGAGACATGGTTGGTAATACTACATGGAATAAGAGCTTACTGCAAGGCCAAAAAGACGACTATTGTTGGCAGCTTGAAAATGAAACAAAACACCTCAGCTCTGGCAGAAGGTTGCATGTTGTCCCTGGCGAGGCAAAGAATTAAATACTTGTCACAGGTGATCTATGGCTGACATTCAGAATGCTGTGGCAGAGGAAAGCTGCAGACCTCTCTGGTAGCTGTTTTGTCCCAGTTGAGCAATGAAAAGCCAAGGACACAACTCAGTCATCGGTACTCTTCCCCTTGGAACTTATCTCGCCAGTTTATCCTTGGCAATACATTCAAAAGAGTGAAAACACATTTGACTGAGTTCCTAAAAATAATGCAGTAATGTTCTAGTGCCCATGGCTTTCTATCTAAACACCTTTCTGCTTATAACCCATACTGTGGACTTTTGATCCAAGTTTTAGTTTGTGATTCCTTGGGTTTGGTTCATTTGTAAAGGAGCATAAACAGAATTTTACCAGTGTTAAATCTGAATACCAGTGGTTGATTATCCATCCACTTTAGACAAATACACGTCTAAATTGAGACCTTGATACCTGCATTGAATGATAATTTCTGCACTTGTATATTTTACACAGATATTCTATTAAGCTGTATTCCTTCAATCTTTATATTTACATTGTTTTTTTTTTTCATTATTTACTAAGAAGCTAAGATATTTGGCCTCAAGCCTATCAGTATATTATTGAGTAGTTGAAAATACTTGAGATTGTAAAATTTTGTAATTATTTTACCACTCTCTCAGGATATAAAGCTAGATGTGTCAAGGACAGTAATTTGGGGTCATATTTCTATAAAACATCTCTATTCAAGGTTTTCTATATCAGTATATATTTTCTTAAGTTAATAATTAGTTAATATAGATGAACAGCTGGTACATGTCTTTTTATCCGTTGTCTCGTTAGGATTGTATTGCTGTGAAGAGATACCATGACTACTGGAACCCTTACAAAAGAAAATATTTAATTAAGGCTAACTTATAGTTCAGAGTTTGAGTGTATCATCATCATGGTGAGAAACATGATGTCATGCAAGAAGATATGGTGCTGCAGAAGGAGCTAAGAGTTCTACATCTTGGTCTGTAGGCAACAGGAGACTGTGTGCCACACTAGGCCTAGCATGAGCTTATAAGATCTTAATGCCCACCTCCACAGTGATACACTTCTTCCAACAAGGCCACACCTTCAAATATTGCTACTCTAATGGGATGTGATAGTTTGCATATGCCTGTCCCAGGGAGTGGCACTAGTAGTAGGTGTGGTGCTGTTAGAGTAGGTGTGGCCTTGTTGGAGTAGATGTGTTACTGTGGGTGTGGGCTAGAAGACCCTCATCTTAGCTACCTGGAAGTTAGTATTCTGTTAGCAGCATTCAGATAATGTAGAACTCTCCTCCTGCACCATGCCTGCTGGGATGCTGCCATGCTCCTGCCCTGATTATGGACTGAACCTCTGAAACTGTAAGCTAGCCACAATGAAATGGTGCCATTTATAAGACTTGCCTTGGTCATGGTGTCTGTTCACAGCAGTGAAACCTTAACTAAGACATGAGGCAAACATTCAATCACATGAGTCTATGGGTGCCATTCTTATTCAAACCACCACAGCCATCTTTTCTAGAACAATCATGAGTTTATACAATCTAATTCAATTTAGTTTCTCATCAAAAAATTGGCCACAAGCTAAGGTCATCTGGGAAGAGGGAGCCTCAAATTCCAAAAGTGCTTCTATCAGATTGGCCTGAAGGCAAGTCTGTAGAGGGCATTGTTTTATTTTTTGTTTGTTTGTTTGTTTTGTTTATTTTGTTTTGGTATTTTGGTTTTTTTTCTCAATAATGATTAACATAGGTTGTCTTAACTAATTGTCGTCTGTATTATACCTCAGGATATAGTCCTTGGAGATGTAAGAAAGATAACTGAACTTGAACCACAGAGCAAGACAGCAGTCAGTGTTCACATTTGATTAATGCCTCTGCTTCTGCTTAAGATCCTGCCCCAACTTCCCTCAGTGATCTACTGGGGTCAAAACAGGTAAGTCAAATAAACCCTTATTTCCCCAAGTCACTTTCGGGTACTATATTTTCAAAGCAACAGAGTAAAATGGAATACACAGCAAACAATAGCTTGACTCCTTGCTTTTATCTAGCCAAGGAACAATGCTTCCATGGGGAAGCAATGATATGTCAATTAGATAATAGATACTTCACAGAAGCATATGGATCTTATTTTAGGTCAGTAAGAGGTTAGAGTGGTGAAATTTCATTATAGGTGAAAATGTTTATTATGTATAAAGTTTAACTCAGTAACTCCTGGGACTATCTCCAATTTCTTTCTAAACCAGTTTTTTTCCATTCACAGTAAACACATGAGCAATGCTCCATACCGCTAGCATCCAGCTTCAGTTCACATAGATGTAACTGAAGTCAGTGAATCCTCCTAGTCTTTCCATAAGTCTCACTTCCCAATAGAACCTATGGAAAGTCCCCCTCAGTTTTTGGTACAGCTGATCCTCCTAATATTTCCTGAATATTTTCCACGATACTATAATAATCTAGAATGGCATGCTAGTAATATCGATATCTATTGTGTTTACTGCTTTTTACCTCCATAAATTTGATAATTACCTACTTGTTAAATGATTGTTTCTATTTTTCCTGCCTGTTGCACATGGCTTGGGTATAACATAGAGGCCTCAACTTGTGTTT
This sequence comes from Mastomys natalensis, assembly GCA_021653895.1. NCBI lineage: Eukaryota > Metazoa > Chordata > Mammalia > Rodentia > Muridae > Mastomys > Mastomys natalensis. The sequence continues at coordinate 534,093 of JAJTUV010000384.1, forward strand.
TCATCCCTCAGACATGCAAAGGTAACAGGTTCCATGTTTGTTTGTTTACTTTTAAGACAGGGTTCTCTATGTAGTCCTGACTGGCTGTCCTGGAACTTGCTCTGTAGATCTGAATGGCTTTAAATGCAGAGATCTGTCTGCCTATGTCCTCAAAGTGCTGAGATAAAAGGCATGGTTCATTCTTGACAATGCTACCTTGCTTATCATTTCACAAAAGGATAGATGTGGAAGATGATGTGTTAGTAAGAGCATCCTGTTGTTATCTGATGACTGACTTTCCTGCTTATCACACATTGGTCTAAACTGGAAGGTCACATGATTTTCCAGAGACAAAGAGACACTGCCTTGCCTTATGTCCAGACAAAAAATGAGAACTATTTGAGTAAGTACTTCCTGGCCAAACAGTCATAGTAAAGTTGTTCTCCCCCATGAATGCATGTGTACGGACAATGCTCAATATGAAAGAGTGCTGATAGTTCTATTAACACTCTGTTCTCTTAAAAATGTACTCATTTATTTATTTTTTACTTATTTTTGACAAGGAGAGCACAGAATTGACCAGAAATTCCTACTTTGTGTGTCCAGAACACACAAGCAAATGCAAAGCACTGATTAATAGAAAGCTATACAAGTTCATCTGGTCTACTCTGTGTTTGCATTTAGGTTATTGGGCCTTTTCCCTTCCAATTTGAAAAATATTTTATTCAAGAGCAATAATCTGGCCTTTGTGTTTATTCTCCCCTCTCTTCCCTCTTTCCTTCTCTTCTTTTTTGAGTTGTTCACATTCTCACACATTGGTTTTTATTATTTTCTTTGTTACTTTGTTTTCTCTTTTGTGTCTGGTGCATATGTGTATGGTATGTGCAGATATACATATTGCCATGGGTACAGGTGCACGTGTGAACAGGGACTGGTTTCCATGAGTGCATATCTATGAAGAGATTAACAATGAATATCTTTCTCAATTACTTTTGTCTTCCATATGATAGCAGAGAATTTTCCCTGAGCCAGAGTTCACGTTCTTGACTGTCTCTCTAGTCCTAATTTACTTATTCCATGACCTTACAAAGTAACAGAGTTCACTGTGAACTCTTCACACGTGCATATTATGTACTTTGCTCATATTTACACTATTATCCCTCTTCATCAACTCTTTCCCACTGTGCTAATTTCCTTCTTTTCTAAAAGACTTCATGTTGTAAAGTCCTATAGTCATTTTAAAAACTCAACACATACATGAGTATAATGCATGAAAGTAAATGTGATACTTCCCTTTCTGACTCTGGAATATTTCACCTAACATAACAGTCTCCTACTCCACCCATTTTCCTAATAATGTCACATTGTTTTCTATATGGCAGATGTGGTGGCTTCAATATACATGATATGACATCCAGAGGTAAGATCTACTCACTTCTAAAAGTTTTGATAAATGTTACTGCTTTACCTTCAGGTTGCTTGTCAATGCTATGTAAATGTCTTTAACATCACTTCTGCTATTATCGCCACTATTTTCCTATATTTTATCCCTTTAAAGAAATAGGTTTTACATGTTCAACTACAGTTGCAGTTTTATTTACTACTCCTCAAGTTTAAATAAATTATTCTGAGTTTTTTCTCTAAAAAAAAAAAAAAAGAAAGAAAGAAAGAAATAGGTTTTAAATGATTTTTCTAATTGAAAATCAAATTACTTGTTATATGTGGAAACATTTTGGAAACAAATTTCAATTAAAGTAATGCTCACATAGAAGGGGTAAAATTGCTTTTACTAGACTCTCAGGAGAAGTCTTGCATACTAATTTTCAAGTAATTATTAATTATTTAGTAATAATTTTAAAAAATTATGATAACATACCATTTAAATATTTGGTTTTTTTTATTGGAACTTTTATTTACATTTCAGGTGTTTTCCCCTTTGGTAAATTATATAAAGGTATATTTAGTAAGTAATAAAGGAATTCTTATCATATGAAAAAGATTTACTTCTTAAATGCTAATAGTTACATGTCATAATTTGTTTCTCCAGAAATTCTCCTGAATTCTAAATTTCATGTAAAAATTAATAAAGCAAATAATTACCTACTTAGAAGAAAATTATTAAAATAAAATAAATGAATTATAATCACTTGTAAAAGAACATTTAACAAAGTAAAAACAACATTTTCAGAGATAAGTTGTCAATATTTTACTCATAAAAACTATCCAGTTTGTTTAATTCATGCATTTATAGTTATGGAAGCTGGAAGAAGGTTTAACTGTTGTATCCCTCATTATGTAATGTATGATTAAGAAAAGCTTTGAACACTGTATTGACATAGCCCTCTCTTGTAAAAGTAACTTTTATTTTCCTGATATAATTGTTATCTCTGAGGTTTACTGCTTCATTCTGTTAACCTAGACCTAGTCCTGGAAGCTTCTAGCCTGGAAGCTTATCTAGGTCTAGAATGTTTCTAGCTTCTGAGACTTATTGCTGAATAAGTTCACCTTTTTTACTTCTTTCTGAGCTCTAACTTGCTGGTTCAAATCAGCTGTTCTGGCACAATTCCTCTCCAAGCTGACCAATTCAATCTGTCTTTCCTTGGTTTTTCCTTAATTGCTAGGCTTTGTTTCATACTAATTTTGGCAATCTGTTTTAATCTTCTGGTTCTTTCTGTCTTCAACTGTATCTAACTTGCTCTCTCTCTCTCTCTCTCTCTCTCTCTCTCTCTCTCTCTCTCTCTCTTCACTGTCTTTGTAAAACTCTTCAAATAAAACTGCTTCTCTCCTCTCTTTTCTCTGTGTGGCTCCTTAAGTAGCTTCCCTTTCTTCTCTCTTCTTGTAAGAGTTGGGCATATTCTAGTCTGTCAAACCTTTCTCTAATTTATCATTTTGTCTGCCACTCAATTAGACAAAGCTTTCAAACATGGTGCTTCTTTCTAAAAACTAACTTCGTTGTTTGGAATTAAAGCTGTGTACCACCACTCCTGGACCTAAGCTTTTCTTACACAGAACTTGCTCTGTAACAGACTGGCCTTGAACTCAGAAATCTGCTTGCCTCTGTCTCTTGGGATTAAAAGCATGTCTAGATTCCATTACAGCTGGATCACACAGACCAAGAAGGTCTTTATATGTAATCCCTTGCCAGAGTAGCCATGTTCTGAATTAGCATGTAGATTACTCTACATCTTCCTCCTTTCTGTTTAAGTTAAAAACTGCAGATAGTTTAACTTTTATAATAGAGACAATTACTGGTTCCACAAATGTAACAATCCAAATGTTCTTTTGAAGATCCAAAGATGCAATGATACTTCATAATTAAAGCCCTGATCATCTGTACTTCAGCAACAGTGCATTTCACTATCAAGGTTTTCCGTCTGTCTGATGAACAGTCTCCCCTTTTTCAGCGGTCTCCATGCAGTAGGGCATCTGCTTTCTGTATCATCTACAAGATCCAGGAGCCAGATGCTGTGGAAAGCCTGCTAGCTCAGAGAGACAGAGAAAGCACCTAGCTGACCTTCTTACTGAGCTGAGCTGATGTCTCAGAAGAAAAAAGCTTTCTCCTCCTCTTCTTCCTCCTCCTTCTCCCCACCCTTCTCCTCCTCTTCTTCCACTCAAAGATCTTCCTTTATGTTTACTTATGTTCACTTCCTGTCAGCTGGTTTCTTGTTCCACCTCTTGGCCTAGGGTTGACTTTATTTAGTTCTTGGACTCAAAGTGTGTGCTAGGGCTGAGTTGCACCACATGTAATTGTTTTAATAAACAGGGAAACTCTTGGATAAAAGGTCTGTGCTAGAAATGAGCCATAAAACAACAAGTTTGTTTTCTTCGGTAAATAACACAATCTGGGGGTTCAATATCCTGCAACACTATCTTTCATACTTGCCTTGACCTTTAATCTCCATTACACTTTTTCTAGGTTGAATTACTTTCAAATACAAATATATACATCTTTACTGGGAAACTATAGGTATTAAATGAGAAAATATATGTGTTTCTCATGAAATCTAACACACTGTATATGATTCATATATGCTCATCTATGAATAAACAGTCACATATGATAGTATACAGAAGAACCACTCTTGTACAAGCAAGAGCTCCCTGGTAGGTTTTCTAATCACAAATGTTCAACCCTTGTGATTGAGAGATGAGTGTTGATATGAAGACACTAGATAGATTTGTGTGAGTGATTGTGTGTGTTTGTGTGTGTGTGTGTGGAGAGAGAGAGAGAGACAGAGAAAAGAGAGAGAGAGAGAGAGAGAGAGAGACAGAGACAGAGACAGAGAGACAGAGACAGAGAGAGAGAGAGAGAGAAATAATTTGGGAAGAATGCATTTGAATGTGAATGGGGGTACTCAGGAATATTTGAACATGGAACAGGAGAAATAGAAATGTTGTAGGTATAGTACTTCAGTACTTATCTATAAAATTATCAATAAAACAAGAAACAAAATTATGATAAGATATGGTAGATAAAGAGAATCTTTATAAGTAGAAATACATGTTCATAACTCCTCCATATTCCACAGAAATAGGAATAAAATTATCCCTATTCTAGTTTAATGTCTATTATTCTTTATTTTTAGTGGAATTATCTATTTGATTAAACTGCCTCATAGTAGCCTCTGGTATTGTTAAACAATGAAGTGTTTGTTTCTGAGATTGGGAGCATCATTATCTTTAGTTCTAGGAGTTGCATTGATATCAGTGGGAGGTTGATGGGGCTATCCTGCATGTGGTAGCAATAAAAGGAATTCCTGTTTAACAATGATCCAGAGTCCTCTCAGATGGGGAATTCTGTTAAGTCCCTCCTATTGAGATGTTTTAATTCAGCCTTGCTGACTGCCAGTACTAATTAATGTGTGCAGTGTTTATATAGATTATGGAAGAGGCACTATTTGTTTTTAGGAAAGGCAATCACTCGAAAAACTAAAGTTGATCCTACTTAGATACAAATGCCTTGAGTGATAAATAAACCCATCCTTCTGCAGTGTGTGCAACTATTGGTCTTTTCCTGCAATCTCTTCCATGCCAGATGTGGAAGCACAGACACAATTGCATTTCATAGTTGCTGTGTGGAAAGAGGGGAAGAAATAACATGAAAGAAGAGAAATAAGGTGTTTTGTTAGATTCATGGCTGGAGACTAGACAGACCACACCAGGCCAATAAAGTTTCATTAGAACTTTAGAATAGAAGGTGAGACCCTGTAGCCTCAACTGGAAAGGAAATTTAGAAGAGCAGAGGTGTCAGATTGGCTAATATCTTGTGAGAGGCTGCAGAGAAGGATGTCATCTACGTAAAGCACAATATTAGATTTAGGAAGAGATAGAGAAAGTAAGTCAGAAGATAGGGCCTGGCCAAATAGGTGTGGGCTGTCCCGTATCCCTGAGGTAGAACAGTCCAGGTAAATTGGGTGGAGAAGTGGATATCAGGATTTGTCCAGGTAAAGGCAAATATGTTCTGTTACTGGGCATATAGAGGGATAGAGAAAAATGCATCCTTGAGATCTAAGAGTGAAATGGGAGGTTCCCAAGAGGATAATGGAAAGAAATGTTTAAGTGTTAGGCACAACAGAATGGAGGGGAACCACTGAAGAATTATTGTGCCTGAGGTCTTAAACCAGGTGATAGATAGGTACCATTAGGTTTTTTAACTGCTAGTATAGACATGTTAAAGGAGGAAGAGGTGGAACAAAGGAGTTTTTCCTTAAGAGGTCAGAAATGATAGACTTAAGTCCCCTGAGGCTCTGGAGAGAGAGAGAGAGAGAGAGAGAGAGAGAGAGAGAGGGGGGGGGGGGGAGAGGGAGGGAGGGAGGGAGAGAGAGAGAGAATTGAGCTTGGGTGTGAGTTCCAGTAACTGGATGACAACAGGAGAATGGTGTTTAGCAACAGAGGGGTTCTGGACATCCCTAACTCGGGGGTCCACTAGAGAAGCTGGTAAAGGAAAGAGCATGTTAGTGTGAGTAGGTTGACTGTCTAGAAGAAGGAGCAGAGGAACTGTTGGTGAGCTTGGGTTTAGACAAATGGGGCTAGGGGTAGGAAATAAAGGCTCCCAACTTAACTAGAAGATCCCGTCCCAATAAGGGGACAGGACATGTTGGCACTACCAAAAAGGAATGGGTGAGAGGTACATCCCTAAAAATGCAACTAAGGTTGGCCTGTGGTAAGGAAGGTAAGGTTTCCCAATGATAGGAAACTGTGGGGGAAGTAGGTCCTCCAAAACTCTGGAGGACCAAGTAAGTGGCCCCAGTGTCTAAGAGGAAGGAGATGAGCCACCACATACCATGATTGTTACCTAGAGCTTCCTGCTAGTGATGACTGTGGTCTGGTTGAGAGAGCTCAGGCCTCCTCAGCCATCTATAGCCAAGCTTAGGATATCGGCCGGATGGTTACCAGAGAGTGATGCCCCTCTGTCCTGAATGACATGAGGGGAATCGACAGCCCAATGTCCCTCCTGATGGCACCTAGGACATGGCCCCCTTTTGCTTTTGGAGGGTGGGTAGGGCAAGCCCTTGCCCAGTGACCTTGTTGACCACATCTATAGCAGGGATGTGGTGGTCTCTGAGCCTTAGAAAACCAGGAGTTCAGGGTAGTAGCTGAGACTGATCAGACAGCCTTTGCCAGCATGTGGTATTTTTGTTTTCAGGCTTTCTCATCTCTCTCTCGGTACACTTGAAGGCTAGTGCCAAGACTTTTACCTCTGGGGATAAGAGCCGCTTCTCTAACAACCTAAGTTTAGCATTAATGTAGGGGTAGCTCTGGGAAATAAGTAGGCCATCAGAAGCTGTTTAGTTTCTAGGTTTTCAGGGTTCAGATTAGTGTATTGCAAAAAAGCCTTTGTGAGTCATTCTAAATATTGAGATGGGTTTTCTTGTTTGTCCTGGACAACCTCTTGGAGTTTTTCAAAGTTTACTGGTTTTAAGGATGCCTTACTGAGACCAGCTAGGAAGCAGATTATTAACCTATCTCTGGCTAAAATACCACCTGAGAAATTATAATTCCATCGAGGATCTTGGTTAGGTACTGCCTCAGATCTGATTGGGTATGTTCCATCTGTTTGATGAATTTCATCTGCATGTGTTTTTGCCTCTTCCCAAACTCACCTGAGTTCATTAGGGAGTAAATTATTAGTAAAGATCATATGTACATCGTGGAAAGTCAAGCTATAAGATTGAGTGATGTACTGGAACTCTTTATTAAAGGCGGAGGAGTTAGAAGTATAGGAACCCAGTCTGCTTTCTATTTGAGAAAGTTCCTCAGCGAGAAAGGAAAATGTACTCTCACAAGACCATCCTCTCCAGCAACTTCCCTTAAAGAAAGGACCGATGCTGGTTCAGGTGTCTCTGGAGGAGAAGGATTTAGGGGTTTGGTTGTGTCCTTAGAACATGTGATAGGAGGGATAAAAGTTGGTGCCAATGCAGGGTGATTGGATCTACCTGCATCTGGTATAGGAGTAGAGGAGGGGTTTGGAGAGGTCTAGCTAGTAGCCTCTGGTGTATCCTGGTGAGAAGGACAAACTGAGGTGACAGTTTGGGTTTCTGGCAGCATGGAAACAAGTCTGCAGCAGAAGAGAAGCAGTTCGTTAGCTGGATTGAGGGTTGTAGTGTCATCTGGTGGAGGGTTCATGGCTACGAGAAATTGGATTGGAGAACAAGCAGAACACACAGAGGGATTGGAGTGAAGATAGATGAACGCTTGCACATAGGGACCCTCTTTCCATTTTCCAGACTGCTGGCAGTATGTATAAAGATCCTGAAAATAATTAAGTCTAGTGTGCCATTAAGTGGTCATTTGGAGCTATTGTCTAATGGGTACTGAATCCAGACCTTATTGCAGAGGTGTACTAGTTTTGATGCCCTCAAATCAGGCATTAACTTCGGAGATCTGAGATTACCCAGGAGACATCCCAGTGGGGTGCCTGGGGATAAGTTCTAAGAAAATTTAGTACCCATTGGGTGTTGGGGATGTTAGTGAACTATTCTTATTGCTGTCCTGAGAAGAGTTCAGTAATGGGTTACAAGTGTAGATGTTCAGGTCATCATATGAACACCCAGGGGCTATGGCAGAGAAGTCCCAGACTTGCCCAAAGGTGGTTCAACCTAGATCTAGGAATTTCTGAACAGGTGCAAGAACCTGAGGGGTTATGAACTGCTTTTGAGACGGGAAGTCACACCAAAGGTCTAAGTCTTATTTCATAGGCCAACGAGGAGGCTGGTTATAAGGACCATGACATTGAAATGCCAACCCCTTACACTTCCCCCCAAAAAGAGGCTGGCTAAACCCTATCTGGGCATTTAAGGTCCTTCACCTCAACTGGAAAAACACCTTACTGATATGCCGGTCTTTGTTTGAGAGTTTTTGCTGTCTTGTAACAGAAAAAATGGAACTATATGGTTGGTATGAGCTTGTCTGACTGCATAACCTATGTGGCAGAGGCTAGCTCCGTGACAGCACAGCTCACGTGGTAGAAGTCTATGTCTCGCAGCAGCAGGTGGTGATGGTGGTCTGCAGTGGTGGTGGTGGTCTGCAGCAGTGGTAGAAATCCCCACGGTGCAGTGGTGGCAGTGGCAGCAGCAGTCCACATGGCGCAGTTACTGTTTGCAGTTAATTCTCATGGTCATTCCAGCAGGCAGCTGCTGCCTGGACTCCTCAGCACTTTTTGGGTAGTGATTCCTGTCCAATGCACCAGTGTTGTGTTAGAATCCTGGCTCTCGTCCTAACAGACCATACCAGGCCAATACATTTTCACGTGGGGTTTATTGTGAGGGGAAGGGAGCAAAAGTGGTGGGGAAGATGAAGGGGAAAAGACCGGGAGATGTCAGAGGGGTCTGCCTTTTATTTGGATTGTGATGTAGAAACTTGCAGGTAAAGGTGGGAGGTGAGCCAAGTGGATTCTGGGAAATGTTGCCATGGTACAGATGTGTGGGTCCCTGTCACCTATGTGTGATGTCACTGGGTTCGGCCGATTTGCCTTTCTGATATCAACATAAAGGAGGATGAATTATGCACGGGGCTCCTACAGAGTTCCATAAACTAGTAAACTGCTCACAGATCATCACAAACAATTACAATCTATTAATTGAATTTTGTGTTGGAGAGAGTGAGAACTAAAGACAAAGGGGTAGTAGGGCACTTTGGACTATGAACCACAAAAATCACTAGCAAATACCATCCAAGAGTATTAAATAGTGGTATTCATGTCTTTGGAGCAAACAGTGGGTATCTAATTATATACAAAGTCAGCTCAACAGGAGAAATTCATGCATGATAGTGTAAATATGACAGCTACACAAGTTAATAAGGTCATAGATCATAAAGAAGAACCTATTATTGTCACCAGTAGAATCCCCAACTATCTATACCTATTATTCTACAAATACCTTATGCCAACAGATAAGTACAGTGCCTAATTTTTCATCAAAAAAGCTTCTTTTTGCAGTAAACGGACACCATTACATAACCTCCAACTTGTCAAAATATAAAGAAAAACTGACTTTTGGTGTCAAAACCCAACTGGTAAATCTATAATATATCCCCTATGTTTAAGGCTTGGGGAACTAATGGAGACATGGATGTAAAGATTTTAAGGGCCAAAGGACTAGGATGTCTGCTACGAGATGGTGGCTTCTTTTTATAACAATAAAGCTGCACCCATAGAAATCACAAAAATACAGCTGCTAACAGAGCTAAACGAAGTGTGTTGCCAGTCTGGATGGAGGGGATCTTTAAAAGTTCTATGCTTAGACGAAGAGCTATAGGCAATTAATGGCTGCTGAGGGAGGAAGAACCAGCTTTTTTTTTTTTTTTTTTTTTTTTTTAATGGAAATTTGTTATTGGAAAATTTTTTTTACATTTCAGATGTTCTCTCCTTACCCCATTTTCCCCCCCTCCCTCCCAGGAACTCACTATCCCTTCCCTCCCCTCCTGCCTCCATGTTGGTGTACCCCCTTCCACCCTCCCCTGTACTCACCTCCCCACCTCGAGTACCCCCCCCCACGACGTCTAGCCTTCATGGGACCAAGGATCTCTTCTCCCACTTATATATAGCTCCCTTGCATATATAGCTGGAGCCATGGGTCCCTCCCTAAGCGCTCCCAGGCTGGTGTTTAGACCCTGGGGGCTCTGGTGGTTGGGATTGTTGCTTTCCTCATGGTGTCGTGAATCCTCTCAACCTTCAGCCTTCACTCTATCTTCTCCATTGAGAACCCCATGCTCAGTTTAATGGGTACTGTGAGCATCTGCCTCTGAGTATGTCAGACTCTTGCAGACCTCTAAGGAGACAGCTATATCAGGCTCCTGTCAGCATGTACATCCTGACATCCACATCAACCTCTACCTTTGGTGACTGCACATAGGATGGATATCCAGGTGGAATGGTCTGTAGACGGTCCCTCCTTCAGTTTCTGTCCTGCACTGTGTCTCCATATTTGCATCCTTGAGTATTTTGTTACTCCTTCTAAGAAGGACTGAAGGCTCCCCTATTTGGTCATCATTCTTCATGAGCTTTATGTAGTCTGTGAGTTGAATCTTTGGGTATTTCAGGCTTCGGGCTAAAATCCAATAATCAGTGAGTGAATACATGTATGTTCTTTTGTGATTGGGTTACTTCACTCAGGATGATATTTTCTAGTTCCATCCATTTATATAAGAATTATCAAATTCCAGCTTTTTAATGCAAGAGTTCCCTGGTGAATTTTCCAATCACAAGTGTTCAACCCTAAACTCATATGAGAATGCTAGATAGATTGTGTTTACGTTGGTGTGGTGTGTAAGAATGAAGTATGAATATGAGAGTGAATGGGGGTTCTCAGGAATATTGGATAGGGAACAGGAATAAATTGTAGGTGCAGTACTTATGTATGAAATTCTCAATAAAATCCACAAGTCATTGCTGTTTGAAGAGGCCACACATCATGTAGATGAACCTATTTTCCTCTGGCTCTTCTAATTACTGTTCATGTCAGTTAGTCCTGTGCTTGCCTTGACCATATAGCCTGATCATATAATCAATCACTCATTGTTGCCAGACTGTCACTTTAAAAGTCATGAGGAAATAAAAAGGAGAAATGTGAGATGCTTTAGTGTGTAAAGCGCTTGCCAAGCTTTTTGCTTGTACCTGTAAAAAGCTAGACATGGTGACACATTTCTGTTATTATAGTAGAGACTAGGCTAATTCCTGGAGATTGCTGGCTAGGTTGTCTTGCTAAATTAATGAGCTCCCCTTCTAGTGTGGGATCCTGTTTTAAAAAGTAAGGAGAACAACAGAAGACAACAACTGACAAAAATCTGTGGTCTCCTTACACACACACATACACACACCACACACACACAAACGCAACCATACACACGATATACAATGTCCACACATTTGCACACAAAGACACATAATCCACATACAAGAAATTAAAAATACATTTAAAGTACTAATAATATGGTTGCTCTTATTCCGTGATTGTAAATATTATTTTGAACATGTTGAAAATTACGATGTTTTAAATTAGAAATTTAATCGCCACTAAATTTTAACTGAAACTTTTTTCTTATTTTATTTTTTCATTTCCACTTCAGAGTCTATTTACTTCTCCTCCTTTATTTCCTTGGAGAGTCATCATCACAGTGACTAGGAGTTTTGAAGGTTCAGAATGGCTATTCATAGAATTACCTCATTTGGCCACATTTTCTCACCAAGCTTGGAAAAGAGGAAACAAGTCTGCAGGTTGCATCTGTGACCCCTAGGGAAAGAGGTTCCTGCACACAAGTGCCTAACAACCTCCCAGTTTATTTTTACAAAGGAGCACTTGGGCCTCTGACTCTTCAGCTGTGGGGCTTGCTTCTTGCAGCTTTCATGTTAAAAAGCTCCTTTGTCAAAGCCCTTAGGCCCAGTGGTGATAACTGCTACAGAAAAATACCACAGATAGAAAGATATATTTTCAATAACCCTTGACTTTTATTAGTTCAGCCACTGCTAGCATAAAGAGTAAGTGGACCCTTGGTATTTTAAATGTTTCTTGTCCCCCTCCATATACTTCCCAGGTCAGCATTCTTTACTGATGAAAATTCTGGACTGGACCTTGCCTAGTTGTCAGGGGGAGAAGTATAACCAACATTATCTACCTCAGAGCTTTGGTTGTTTCACCCAAAGCATATGATCAATATGGTAGCATGGGGTGTAGTGATTTTCTTATTTCATGACATCTGGAAACCAGGTTCATATGAGTAAAAGAACTGTGAATTCTTGAATCAGACAGTAATAGCTCACTTTCTTATGATAAAATTTAAACATAGTAAAAGAGATTTTTCTAATGCCATGTAAAACTCCTAAGCGTTCTGTGGTATCAGGTCAATCATATGGATAAATTTTTAAAATACTATTATTTGAATATACTTTATTACAGAGTAATTCTTTAATACATTGAAAAGTGCTAGTAGAAAGTCATTCCATGCCAGGACGTATTCAGCAGGAAGAACTGATCTAATGTTACCCTTATTTAACATAGCTTCAAATTAGCTTCCAAACTTTAAATGAATCTTATTGTTCATGTATCTCAGAACAGAATGTCCACATAATTATGCATTCCATTGAAGAAATTCTAGCTCAAGCATTGACCATAACTTACAACTTGACCTTTGAATGTGATGAGATGTGTTTTATTTATTGCTCTCAGTCTTAAGTTGCCTTCAGTTGAATGACTAGTGGATTCAGGGAAGAGCACCAAGAAAGAGCTGATAGGACTGGGTTCTAGAAAAAATCCTTGGCAGTGGGCTAGACTGGCAGCATCCTCCATCCCTGGCTGTGCTTCTGAGAAGCAAAGGAGCTTGATTAGATGGTCTGGTGGACTATCTGAACTCGATATTTCATCTTTTATTGAGAGTACCAGCATAGAAAATGAGATGAAAACTTTATAAAAAGGTAGTGTTGCTGTTTGTTTATATCTCCAGACTCACTCTACTGTGTTGGGGAAGTAGCATATCACAGACTTAGTCGGGATGGAATGGAGTGTATGCAAAATCGTCATATAGAACATTTCCGTTTTTTTTTTTTTTTTTTTTTTTTTTTTTTTTTTTTACATAATATTAAATGATTTGTTAGCCTTTGCTCTGACTTGATTTGGTAAAGTAAATGGTATAAGATACATAAAATGGAGATGGTAGTAACAGATTATATTTGACATATCAGTTTAAATAAATGAGTCAGTATGAAAAATACAAAGAAATGAAGAAACCCAGATCTGAGACTGTAAAGAGCCATTTATATGAAACCAATCGTTGTTGGGTAAGACAATGAAGAAGAGCAACAGTTGTGAGTAAAGAAATGACTAAAATAGAATATTGTAAAACTATAAGAATATTAAATTACTCTCTTAAGAGAATGATTTGAAACAAAGAATTCTTTCTATCAAATGAATTTTTAAAACAGTTTCTGTTAGGGTTAACTTGGAGATAACTTTGTCTCTCTTTCTGGTTTTGTTGTTGTTGCTGTTCTTTTGTTTTTATCCTTAACCCACTTTTATTTATTTTTATTAACTATTTTATTTATTTACATTGCAAATGTTGTTCCAGTTTCTCTTTCTGCAAAGCCTTATGCCATGCCCCTTCCCTTTGTCTTTAAGAGGCTACTCCCCCACCCACCCAGCCAGGATGTCTCTTTCCTTATCTATACCTTGCTATGAATGACACTCTATTGACTTGACAGGTATTTCAACACACTAGGTTTCAAGGGTCAGAGACTCCTTAAAAAATCTCTTCCTATTTAATCAACACCTGGTCAAAATAGAGGAAATCAGTGAAGGGATTTCCTGGTTCAAGGGCATCTTGGCACTTGAGAACCAAGTAATACTGAAAAGTCATACCACACAACACACCTTACACAGGAGATTTATTGAGAGGAATAGAATGTCAGATGTCTCTGAAGGGGAAGACAGACAGCAGAGGGTTGTGTGGAGGAGAGGGCTTTAATAGGTTTTTGGTGTATGAAAAGCCAGATAGTGAAAAACTACAATGATACCATGCCTGAAGTATTCTCCATGGCCTGAGTATTGTTTGACTCTTAGTTCTGAGTTTGGGAATCAGGACCTATTTCCATGTCTTAGGAGTTCAAGGTCAAATCAGGCACAGTGTGTCCTTTAGATGGACCCTTTGCCCTAGATTCAGATCTGTTTCTAGCACCCAAGGAAATGCCTCTCTACTGCTTGTAACTCTGGGCAGAGGTTCTGACAACAGCTTCTGGCCTCCATAATTACTAGCACATGTCAACAAACACATAAACATACATAATCAAATTTAAAATAAATATCACTGAACAAGAAACATCATGATATTAAAATCATAGATGTAACATTTGATTTGATTTTACTTCAAGCAGTACTTACACAAATAGGAAGTATGGTTTGATAACCATCTTGGTGGTTATCATTCAGTGGTCAGGATATATTCAGAAAGGCTGGACATATTTTGATTGACAGTTGACCACTGTCAATCATACAGTGGTCAGGATACATTCAGTAGCTCAACAGTATATGCAAGGCTTCAATGTCCGAGAAGTGGCTTGTGTCTCTGCAATAACAAACAAAAGTACTATATAGTTTGATGCCTTAGATGTGGAGTCTGTGCAGCAGTAGGCAAATATATGATGTTAGAAATTCATATAACTAACATAACTTCATAGATAAAGTCCATAAATAAAGAAGTAAAGAGAGTGTACTTAAAATTTAAACCATAGTAAAAATAAAAAGATAACCATTCCTAAGTTCTTCTTTCACTGAAAAGTTTCATGTTAGTTATTTTATGTATTATTTATATGGAATAGCAAATGAAAAAAAACGTGCTGAACCATAACAATTATAGCTCACTTTCTGTATTTGTTTTAGGGTTTTGCTTACATACAGCCCTTGTTCATTTATCCCTGTGATGTGATTATTAAGTTTGGTGCAAGTATAGGAAGTGAGCTACATCTTCTGAAGAAAGGTGTCTCCTGTGCTCATTACAATAACAGGATTATGGCTTTTTCTCTAAATCAGTTAGAAGGAAAGATAATTCTGCTCATTTTTGTCCTATCGTTTGTTTACTCCAATGAGTAATGAGGGAATCTAGTTCTTAATTCCCACCTCAGTCATAACAAAAAACACTTCTGACTTATGAACATCTTTCCTCAGAAGTTGTTTGGGGATGTCGGATTGTGTTAGGAGGAAAGTACAGGTGCGGCTTGGTGACTTTACTTTTTCAGAAGAATCTGTCTAAATTCATAAAATCTTCCTGTTGAGAGCGCACTTCTTTCCTTAGGTTGTGTAGGCTAAGCTGCTGAGCTCAGGTAAGCCTCTTATAAATGATGCAAACATAGGCTTAATGTAACATTTAGACACTCTTATAGCTCCTGATGACTTTTTAAAAAATTAACATTATTTTTATTAATTTATGTGCATGTGTTTGTTTGTGTTTGTATGTTTTGTATGGGTGGCTTCAGAGTCCAGAAGAATATATTGGCTTTCTGAAAGTTGAGTTACAGCTATCTGTGGGCCACCATACCTAGGTGCTAGGGACTCGACTCAATTCTGCTGAGATAGAAGCCCATCTCCTAAGCACTGAGCAGTCACTGGAGCCTTGCTCCTTCAGCCATTTTTCAGTTAGGGTTTTGTTGTTGTTGTTAAATATGTTAATTATGCATATTGTGTTCAGTGTAATATCTTAACATATGACTACATAACTAATTTAAAAAAAATTAACCCCCTTTATCCACCCACCAACTCACATCCTTCCCAAAATTTAGCACTAACTACTGAATACTCCAGTCATCATTTTGTTGTTTCCGTGGATTTGAGGGAGGGTATGGTATCTCCCTCTCTATGTCTTTGCTATTTTCTTTAAAATAAGATCCATTGACATGCTTTCAAATAACAAGATTCATCTTTTTTTGTGGCTAAGCAGTATTCTATTGTATAATACATGTTTATTACCTTTGCTATTTATGTATTTGTCAATGGATACTGCACTGTTCTAAATGCCAACTTGATACAATCTCTAATCATATGATAGGTGACTCAAGAAAGTATCTGTATTAGGTTGGCTTATAGACACACCTGTTGGTAATTGAGTGTAATAAATTCAGGAGAATCTGCCCTAAATGAGGATGGCACTTTACAGAAGTTGCCCAGATAAAAAGCCATGGAAGATGTCCATGTTGGGTTTGTCACTTGGCCTTTGCTGTCCCTGGAGAGGTCTAGGATATCTTGAGATCCCATATGCTGTTCTCACGGTTCCTTCACTGGCATTAACTCAGGTTCTTCTGTTTTCCAATGTACATTGAAGATCAGCAGCTCTCTAGTAGTCCTCTAGGTTATTGGCACCAGATTAACAAGACCAAGGTAACTATTGAGGAAACTATAGGCTCTCAGCCTCCTTGGTGTGAGACAACCATTATTAGATGACTTCAACCATATCTGGAAAACTAAATTTTCTTTTCATTTTACTTAGAATGGAAAATAAATCAGGAAAATTTCTAGCTAAAATAGCCATACAATATAATTAGAAATATATGTTGAATTCAATAATAGACACCACAATATAGCCAAATGAAAGTCAATTATGTTTAATGTAATTTTATAAAAGCAATATTTTATTATAGATGAATGAGAGAACAGATTTGCATGTAGGTTAACATCTATTTTCAAAATTCTACTGTCTTTATTTAATTATACAAAACCATATTTTAATTCTTAAAACACATGAAGTTTCCAATGAAATTTATATTACATTGTGCAGATTTATTGTTAATGTGCAATCATGAACAAATGGCAGTTTCCTTGGCACTGAGCTCATAATTTCAGTTTAGAAACACATTTGAACAAAAGATGTTTCTCGACTTACAGGTTAAAATGAATTCCTTTTCTGAATAATTCATGTAGCAACATAGATAGTTTTTCCTAATGAAAACATTCAAATGGGCAGCAGGTATGTGAAAAGTTTCTCAACATCAAGAAAAGGAAATCAGAAGCACAGTAGGATATGTCCTGACAGCTGTTAGCACGTCTATTATCAAAAAGACAATAGATAACAAATGCTGGCAAGGTTACAGAGAAAAGACAACCCTAGCACACTGTTGGTGGGAAGGCAAATTAATAAAGTCATTATAGAAAACAGTATGCTGCCTCCTCCAAAAATTAAAAGTAAAATTGCCTTCAGATCTTATAGTTTCACTGTGGGCACATAAGCAAAGGATACAAAATCAGTATGCAAGAGAGGAATCTGAATCCCCACCTCGACTGGTGCATCATTGATAGCAGCCTAGCTTAGAAACAATGTGTATCTATAAACGGCTAGATGAACAAATCATGGTGATTTTGCACAATAGAATATCATTATCCTTAAGAAAGAAGATGCTGCTAATTTTAACAACAAACGTAAACCTAAAGGACACTGTTTTAACTGAAACAGGCCAGACATAAGAATGACAAGTACCACATGATCCACATATATCCGGGATTTTTAATACAGCAGAAGTTGAGAGAATAATGGTGGTTTCTTGAGGCTTCGTTGGTCCCTTGAAAAAGAAAAAAGTGGCTTAACGATCTTAAGCTTCAGGTAGATGAGAGTAAGAAGTTTGTGTGTATCATTAACACTGTGCTGACCCTGATAACAAAAATCTTCTATACATTGTTTCGCCAAGCTAGATTGCTCAAAAAAACTTAAAAAAAAAAAAACCCAGATTTTGAAATGTTTTATGTAAATATACAATGAGCATTTGACATCTTAAATACACTTAATCTGATTTAAACATTAAGCAGTGTGTATGTAAACCGTTAATAAGTATAATGTTTGTGCTTCAAGATAATGCTTAAATATTAATATAACAAACAACTGAAAACAAATGTCTAAGAAGCACATGAAATAATTGTTATATCTAATGGTCATATGGCCATCAGATAAATGATAAATAAAAATACATAGAGATACTCCTATAACACACACACACACACACACACACACACACACACACACACACTCCTAGCAATATTGTGAAGATAAGCACACTGATCAGGGATAGGAACATTAATATAGTAATTATGAATATAACTATCTAGACACTCTTCAAAAGACTCCAAAGCTAGGTCTACAACAACAAGTTGTTGTTTAGGTTCCAACTACAACTCTTCAGCATATGTGTCCAAAGATGTTGTATCATTGCTACATCGGAGACTCTTGATCTCCTGTTTGCATTACAGAATTATTCACAGTAGCCAAGATACAGAATCAGTGATGTTGTCTGTTAGTTCCAGAACAGAACTGAAAGACTGAATAAATCTTGAATGGGGATTTTATAAGACTCACAGCATGGAATTATTGTTGATAGCAGGTTAGCTAGCTTTGTGGTTTAGGGATATATTAGTGCAAGAGAGACATCTTCTCATAATATAAAACATGTATGCCACAGTGACAAAACACACAATAGTTTTATTTTTGAATTCGAGTATTAAATAAAATGGAGAATTATTTACAGTCATAATATTAGACAATATAAAACTCTCCAATTTTGTATCTATATACTATGTATCTATGTATCTGTCAACATACATATGTGTAATCAAATATAGATATGTGTGTAATCAAAATAATAAATAGGCTAATTTATTGAAAAACAGAGTCTACTCAATCTCAAATGTAAGGGCAGATTTGCTACACCTACTAAAGAAGTGTTATTAGTTTTTAATCACCTTCAAAAAGAAATCATCAGTACAATATGACTGAACTAGTATATTCTATCATTTATTCTCAGGAATAGCTTACGAACTTTATGGAAAATTAATTGGACATTCAGAAGATTCTATTTCCTATGTCATCCCAAGATGCCAGCTACCACTCTAACATGCAAAAAAAAAAAAAAAAAAAAAAAAAACCTGACTAGGACACCAGATAAAGGGCTAGTTGTTTTACAACTTCTCATGAATGCAAGTGAAAAAAATATAATGGCTGTATTGTGGCGGGTCCTTAGTTTAGAAAATATCACCTCAGTGTTTAATTACTTCTTGTTAAAAGGTAATATGGAGTCTTGAATTATCTCACTTTGTTCATAAGATCACCTGGGGTAGAGAAATAAGAGGCTTAGGTGGATGTTGGTTCTTCTCTGTCCCTTGTAACAGCACTACAGCCCTTGGGCTACATTGATATATTTACATTTTAGTCCACAATTGTATAGATCTTCTTTATCTGAACAGTCTACCTGACCTGCCTACTTTCCCCTTTTCATTTAAAATCATGAAGAATTTATATCCTAGAGGCCTTTATCCTAGGCTTTCTAGTTCATTAAAGTCTATAATAATAATGTCTTTTCCTGAACTAAATTTTCTGTTCATTTTACTTGGAATGAAAAATAAATCAAGAAATTTTTCTAGCCCAAATAGCCATATAATGTAATTAGGAATATATATGTTGAATTCAATAATAGACATCAAAATATAACCAATGAAAGTCAGCTATGTTCAATGTAATTTTATGAAAACAAGATTATAGTATAGATGAATAGAACAGACTTGCATGTAGGTTAATATACACATGAAATATAATAGAAACAGAAAATGGGTCTCCAAAATTACACAAAAGTGCTAGGAAAACAAAATTTTATTTTTTCTTTTTAATAAAAAAAGATATACTGTCAAAAATAAAAATAATACCCAAAGTTTACTGAGGACATATAGATTGAATCCATGTGCTAAGAAACCAAATTACAATCAAGGAAATTTTCAATTACATTTTACATAATTTTGTTGAAAACTTAATATTCTACGATGTGTGAAAAATTCCCTAATTTCCATATACTCTAATGAGTTTATAGAAAATATAATTAAAACAAAAAACATAAGTCAGAAAAATTCACCCAGTGTGTAAGAAACAAAAGAACTAGATGTCATTAGGGGCTAAATTGAAAGAATCTCACTCATGTGACTCTGGGCAGAGTTTTGTACTTGGGGGACTTTTAGCTAGAGAAGTAACTGCTGGGTTCCAAGAAATCAAAACTTTAAAAGCCTGTGGAGTAAAACAATTATTAGTGAATGGGAGTCAACTGATGTTCAGTTGACAAAAACATTGAAATCCTGTAGGATGCAACCCTTAAGAGCTTACAGAGGAGAGGAACTTCAGTGGTCAGAAGAGGGAACCAAGGCAGATTCCCACAGAGCCATGCTATAAAGTAAGACTTGGGAAACAGTACAGCTTCCATCTGAAGAACAAATAATGCTTGGACCTACCCAATACTACCCAGCTGAGACATACTTCATGGTTCTAACATAGGTATTTAGTCTCAAGGATTAGGAACTGAAAAATGAGTTCTCATTGAAAAGACGGAGTATCTGGAAACAATGTTTGGGTCGAGTTAAGAGAAATGCTACTTAATGAAGCTTAAGTTGCACTCTAAAACCCAATGTTTGTCCTTATAGAAGCAAAGGGCGTACAGAAACACTGCGGGCCCTGTGAAGACAATGGCAGAAGTGATCAAGGCAAGCAGGCAGAACCTGAGTAGATTTACATGTAAAAATGGCAAGATTTAAAAAAAAAAAAAAGGCAAGATTTTCCTGTAAAAACAAGAGATGAGAAAAGGAACTCAGAGAGTTCAAGAACCACTGCCCCAGATACATAGAAGATACAGAAAATACGTGGAGGTTCATCAAATGCACGAGAAGCGCTGCATATTAGACTTGGAAACATGATGAACATTACAAATGCTAAATATTGAACTAACATTCATCATTTTTTCTTTTCTTAATATTAAAAAATGACTGTTTAAAACAAATCAACAATGTATTATGACTTAAGTTATCTCTCTTATATAATATATAACATGTAAGTAACATGTATGTAACATAGAACATATAACAAACATGACATATAACATATAATATATATACAATATATCATATATCATATATCATTAATAATATAAATAAATATGTAATAGGAAATACATAATGTATAGTGTGTAAAGTATAACATGCAACATACAATATACAACTTGCAATGTGTAATTTGTAACACATAACATGTAATATGTAATATACATAACTAATATATATTAGTAAACTGAAAATGCAATGAAACAGGGACATTAAATCCTTCTTAATGTTTTACTTTACATGTTTGTTTTAGTCATATTCTTGGTAGACGTTATAGATGTTTATTGTGACTGTTATTTTATCCCCTCAGATATAAGTGTTTAAAGATTTATAGCTTACATCTTATAAGTTAATGAGAACTGAAACTGATATTTTATCTACTAAAAAACAGAGAGGGGAAAAAAGAAAGAATGAACATATAACAGGTGTCATTATATTACTATTAGAGATTAATTCGATTTTCTTCTTGTGACCCATACCCTACTCCATTGAGTCCAGTTCTGTTGTCCAACCACATATTGGCTATGTTGTATGGTTTCTTACCAGGGACTAAGTCATAAAAAATGCTGATGGTATTGTATACCCATCGCCTCCTTTCCATGCTGTGATTTGTTTAGCTTGAGCTTGCAAAATCTTGTGCATGCTTTTTAACAATTGCTGTGAATTCATATGTTCAAGTGTCCTATTTTGTCTGGAAAATACTGGTTCCTTAATTTTTCCTCCACTTTGGCTCTTACAGTCATCCCATTACCTCTACAGTGATGTTTTGTGAGACTTGAGGACAAGGACATTATTACTTTCCATTCATGTCTGAGCACTCCACAGTGTTTTTACATCCTACCTGCTAAGCAATTGAAGCATAAAGAAACTTCTCTAGTGAGGGTTGGAGAGGTGCACTACAATCTACTGGTTAGCAATAAGTCATTATGAATCATTTGTACTGTGTCCATTTAGTAGAATAATAGTAGTTCGTTTGGTTTTCCCATATGACAGACTAGCCAGATTCTTGACCATGTTAACAATGTCAGGAATGTTTTTCATCTAATGAAATGGGTCCTCATTCCAGAGTAGTTGGTTACTCTCATACCATTTGTGTCACTAATTGTATAGGTGGGCACATCTTGCAAAGCCAGTCCTTACTGTCACTTGCCTAACCCTGAGTAAAGTTAATGGCTACTTTTCAATTCTGGAAGCATGAATAACAACTTCTAAAGCAATAAAATCTATCCTGTAAAAGTGAAACTTTTGGGTAATTAAGAGTTTTATTTCTCCATGTTCTGCAACTCTGGAGTGTAATATCTTCAGCAACAGGGTCTTACTGTCATGTACTAGAGTAGTGATTCCTGACCTGTAGGAAGTGACCCCTTTGGGCCGTGTATCAGACATCTTATTACATATGAGATGTTTACATTCTGATTCACAATACTGGCAAAATTACAGTTGTGAAGTAGCAATGAAATAATTTTATGGTGCCGATTAGAGCATGAGGAACTGTATTAAAGGGTCATAGTATTAGCAAAATTTAGAAAAAAAAATCACTGTTCTAGAGGTTCATCAAGAAAATTTTCAGTACCTTCCAATGATTGGGAATCCATATGACCCTGTTGGCCAGCAACTCACAAAGATACAGCCCATTCCATGTTCAGGGGGTTTTATTTGTTACCATGTGTTATCTAGAGGACAAAAACCATACACAATTGGGTCATTATATATAATAAGGGGATTAAAAATAATACAAATTATATTCCTGGTAATCAGCTTGTGGAAACTAACCTTTGTGGGAAACAGCCTTGAACTGCCAAAAGGTTATAGAAAAACTGACAGCCTCAGTTATATACAGGTACATATTTGTGGACATAGTTTTGTAGAAATCTTTCTTGCAATATCACAAATTTTGAAATGACTCAATGGGCAACAGAGTAGATTAGCAAACTTTGATGTATTTATCTGATCAAATACAATACAGCAGTAAAGGAACAGGTTCCTGAAATAGGTTCCTAATGTTAATGGTAGAAAGAAAGGAGATTTTTATGGTTATTTTCACATGACTTTTGAAAATGGGCCAACCAAATTTGTGGATAAAACTTCGAATATGTGTTGGACAAGGGGATTATGATGACAGATTTGATTGAAAGAAGTCATGGCTCTTGTTCATCATCTCATCAGCATGTCAGAATTTGCATTAATTTATTCATTTTATTAATATATTAATTTTCACACTTTTGATCTGAACATTTTACTCTACATACTTTTATCTGAAATGATAATTATGTAATAATTATGCCCTTAGATTGACTTTTATGGGAATGAAATGAGGAGTTAGCTGTAAGGTTAAAGTAGTAAGAATCAGCAATTTATAAGGTGTCTTAAATGACTTTTCTACTGTTGTGACGAGAGACAATGAACTAGGCAAGGTATAAAAGATGTATGCATCAAGGCTTCAGCATCAGAGGGTAAATCCATGACTGTCATGGTGGAGAGCACAGTAGCAGGCAGGCATAGTGCTGGAGCAGTGTCTGAGGTTTTCTATCTAATTCACAAGTAAGAGGCAGAGAGACCTAACTGGGAATGGTGTGGGATTTGAACCTCAAACCTGAATTCCAGTGACACACCTCCACCAAAGTAACACCTCCTAATCTTTCCCAAACAGTTGTCCCTACTGGGGACCAAGCATTCAAATATATGATCCTCTGGGATTATTCTTTTTCAAACCACCATAAAAAGAGTTTCTGACCAGCTGGAGTTAGATAAAAGTTGAGAGAAATGTGGGTTTACTGGAGTTTTATGTATTTTTTTTGTGATATATATGTATATATATATGTGTGTGTGTGTATGTATATACACATACACATAGAAATACATATAGACATACACATAGACATACACATAGACATACACATAGACATACACACACACACACACATACACACACACACACACATATATATATATATATATATATATATACACATATACATATGAAGCATAATTTAATCTTTAAGTTGAAATTTTACAATATTTGAGTAATACTCTTTTAAAACTGTGGTTTGGGTAATAAGATAAAAATCTAATGACTTCAAAGTGAACACAAAACTAATGAAATTTTATGACTGTTCATATGTGTATGAGCTAACAGATGAGTAATACATGTTTGAAAGTTGCTGCTTTACTGCCATCAATGCATTTAGAGTGCTCTATGTAGTTGACAGTGAAGTACCTGAGTTTGATAAAGAATAGTTAATAAGATTACTGCATTAACTATATTACACTACAAAAAGTGGTTTTCTTTTCTTTTTGTTTTTTGGCTGGCCAGCCTTGTGCTCAGACTGTATTTACACAGACACATGGCAGCTCACATTGGTCACATAGAGACACATGGCAGCTTACATTAGCTTTAAATATGGAAAAGCCAGGAGCTTATGGTCTCATGCTTTCCTAAGTAGCATCAGGACAGCCATCACAGTCTGAGAAAGGCCAGGGCTAGGGTCTGGACTTAGGCACAGCCTAACCCTACTCTCTTCCCACAATGATATACACTCACCCTGCCCCTAACAGGCACACACAGGGAAGGGTGGATTATTGCTGGGCACATGTCTACTTTATGAGGTATTCTGGAATGTTGGAGGGCTAATTCTAACCCCTTTTATGGCCTAGATCGGATCATTTATGAAAAAGATGTCTTCAGGCTATGACCTAGAATAAGGACTAATGTGTCTGGAACTGGAAGGCAGAAAGCAGCCCACCTTGGGCAGTGGTTTGATGGGTCCCAGTCAGCTCAGTCTGTGGTAACACTATGACCCAGGCATAAAGGATACAAAGCCCCCATCTCCAGCTCTGACAAACGCTGAGGAAGAGTGAAGGCATTGGGCAACCAGAAAATGGTGGCTTCAGTCCACAACAGACAGTCTCACTTGGAGGTTGGTGGTGGCAAGTGCAACGCTATCGTCAGAGGTCTGACCTGGCCCACACTCTGCTTGTTCATCTGGACTGGACATGACTCCAGAGGTGATGAAGAATGAGCTCTAGACATTCAGTCCTGACTGTTGGGCGCTAGGCTGCCTCCTGTACAAGATGATTGCAGGCTAGTCACTCTTCCAGCAGAGAAAGAAAGTCAAGCGAGGACAGGTAAAGTGACTGCTCAAGGAAGTGGCCGAGGAGTACACAGACTGCTTTCCCCCATAGGCACGCTCGCTCTGTTCTCAGCTTCTCAACAAGGACCCTGCTGAGCACCTGGAGTGTCGTGGAGGTGGTGCCCGTGAGGTAAATGAGCACCCCCTTTCAAGAAATTGCCTGATCCCCAGGCTATTTATTGCAAGGATGTCCGGACATTGAACAGTTCTGTACAGTCAAAGGTGTGGATCTGGAGCCCACAGACCAAGACTTCTACTAGAAGTTTGCCACGGGTAGTGTGTCCATCCCCTAGCAGAACGAGATGCTGTAGACCATGTGCTTCCAGGAACTCAATGTCCATTCCCATAGACCTGGACTGGAAGGGCTACCCACTGCATCCCTAAGAAGAGATTGCTACAGAGACTCTTCAGTCGCCAAAGGATTGCTGTGGGAATTGCAGGGACAGTGAGGAAGAGCTCCCCACCTGCCTCTAGCCACCAGGCTGAGGCTCCCACTGGCGGTTGGTAGTAACAGCTACGCTCAGTGAGATTTTACAGTTTTGCACAGTGGTGTTCCCCATTGCCATGCATGTTGTGGTCTGTGGAACATAGCTGGAACTGTCCCCAGTGTCCTCCGTTCCTCAGCCACTGGCCAAGCTGAGTTTGACAAGGCCTGGGCCATCTTGGGACAAAGGTGCGTCCCTTCAGCTCTTCTCTATGGAGCTTGGGGCTTTATGTATTTATGTATTTGTACGAATGTATATAGCTAACAGAGTGTTCTTAATTCCACCCCAGGTCTGGTACCCCAGGGCAACTAGCCCTGGCCAGGAGAGCCAGGAGCTGGCAAGAGAAGCCAATGCCAAAGCAGTTTTCAAGCAGCTTTTAATAGACTGAACAATTCTCATAGTAGCTACATATGTACACTATCTCAATAAATATAAAAGTGTCTTCTAGACAAATGAGCAGCTAAGTCTGCTTCACAAATAAAAGTTATTTGCAAGGTATTGAACTATTTCTCAGTTGAAATGTATGTATTTTGTACATATGCCTTTGATAACCAAAACATCCCTTAATCTCTATATTTTGTCAGTACGGAGGCAATTTAACAGCATGTTCTTTGTTCCTCTAATGCCACATTCTTTGCTCCTAAAGGCTTGCGAATCTATTTAGCATCCTGGGAATTGAACCAAAAGGTTCAGTGCATGTCATCATAGCAACACAAGGAGAAGTTAATTGTTTTATTTGAAAAATATTCTAATAATTTACTCATCAGGACCCACCAGAGTGTATCTTTTTTTAGTGTTTATTGAATAGAAAAGCAGTTCTTAGCTTCAAAAAAGAGTTCCAGTTATTGTATAAACCAAACATATTTACTAAGGGAAATCCTATATCATTTTCTGTATCAGTGGATGCTTTGATGTTTTATTGTTTATTCTCAAAACATAGGACCAATATCTTGTAAGAAATGTCAGAAAATGGAATTTTAAAGGGTTTCACTAAATAACAAGGCTATATTATATTTAATGGGGCATAGCACTTGAATAAATTAAATATAGTTTTATTTTGTTATTTATTCTATCATTATAGCATATAATGGTG
The DNA here is from genome assembly GCA_021653895.1 of Mastomys natalensis. NCBI lineage: Eukaryota > Metazoa > Chordata > Mammalia > Rodentia > Muridae > Mastomys > Mastomys natalensis. The sequence goes on from JAJTUV010000384.1 coordinate 560,656, forward strand.
GACAAAATGAATTATACATTTGTACTGGCTGGTTTTGTGTCAACATGACACAAGCTGGAGTTATCACAGAGAAAGGAGCCTCCCTTGAAGAAATGCTTTCATGAGATCCAGCTGTAAGACTCAATTAGTGATCATGGAGGGAGGAGGGCCCTTGTGGGTGGTACCATTGCTGGGCTGGTAGTCTTGGTTTTATAAGAGAGCAAGCTGGACAAGCCAGGGAAAGCAAGCCAATAACATCCCTCCATGGCCTCTGCATCAGCTCTTGCTTCCTGACCAGTTTGAGTTCCAGTCCTGACTTTCTTTGGTGATGTGGAAGTGTAAGCTGAATAAACCCTTTTCTCCCCAACTTGCTTCTTTGTCATGATGTTTGTGCAGGAATAGAAACCTTGATTAAGACAAATTGATACTAGCATCATGGGGTATTTCTGTGAAAACTAACCACGTTTTGGGGAGGACTGTGGACGGACTTCAGGAACTTTGATCTAGAAGAGCCATTGGATGTTAAGAGCTCTGTGGGATGTTCTGTAGGAGTTTGGAAGATAATGTTGAGAAAAGTGCAGAGGATGGAGGCCTGGCTTGTGAAATTTCAGAGGAAAGCTTAAAGACTCTTATCAGGGCTGTTAATATTTTGATTGTAAAGAGTCTGTGGTTTTGGTTAGCTAGGGCTGTGATTAACAAAATACCAGAACTACTAAAGTGAAACCTTTGCATTACTGGAACTATTGATGCTGGTTAGCTGGAGCTAAGAAATTAGTGATGATCACTGAGGTGAAATCTTCTGGGAAGTGTTTTCTGAGAGCACAAAGAAGCTTGTGCTGTGGCTGGACTTGGTAATATGTAAGAGTCACCCAGGTGGTACTGGTTTTGAAGGCATGAAGGGGTCATGAAGATCAGCTGAGGCTCGGCACTGTGAGAGGCTGTGGAAGGCCATGTTGGTGAAGGTGCAACCTCAGTTGCAATTGATGACCCCGGACTGGAGGGGTCATGCAAAGGAGTTGGGGCTTGGCACCATGAAGAGAGCCTATGAGAGGCTATTGGTGAAGCCTATTTGCAGTGGAAGACAGTAGTGTTTTGGAGATGCTAGTACCACGAGATGACCACCAAGAACAGCAGCAGCAGTGGACTACAGGCAGCAGGATCCTAGAAGACAACGTGTGTGCTAGGGCAGAGCTGGAGAAGGGATCTAAGCCCTTGGAGGAGTCCAGAAAATCGTGAGAAGATCCCAGACATTGGATGGTTGGAAATTGATTTTGCTTTTGATTGTGACTGTGCCCTGATATTTTTTTCCTTCTTGAAGGAAAAAAGTGTTTTAGTGGAGCCCACAGTTAAAAGACTTTTAATTGTAAAAAGACATTGAATTTTAAAAGAGATTGGATATTTTAAAGAGATTGAAATTTTAATATGGAAGAATTTGCAAAGACTGTGGGACTTTTAAAGTTATTTAGATCTTAGGGATGAATAAAAATGTAAGAGATGAAGCTTAATAGTGATGTGTTTGTGTGTCAAGTTGACAAGGGGTCAATTGTACTGATTTGTTTCCTGTTAACTTGACACAAGCTGGAGTCATCTCAGAGAAAGGAGCTCTCTTGAAGAAATGCCTCCATGAGATCCAGTTGTAAGGCATTTTCTCAATTAGTTATCAATGGAGGAGGAGGGCCTTTATGGGTGGTACCATTGCTGGGCTGGTAGTCTTGGATTTTATAAGAAAGCAAACGGAGCAAGCCAAGGGAAGCAAGCCAGTAAGTAACATCTTTTTATGGCCTCTGCATCAGCTCCTGCTTCCTGACCTAATTGAGTTCCAGTCCTGACTTCCTTTGGTGGTGAACAGCAATGTGGAAGTGTAATCTGAGTAAACCCTTTTCTCCCCAACTTGCTTCTTTGTCATGTTTGTGAAAGAATAGACACCCTGACTAAGACAACATTTTAAGTGACTACAATCAGTTGAACTTAGAGGCTTATTCCATATCTGAAGTTGAGAGTATTCCATAAGGAATAAGATAAAACAATTATAAAATTCTGAAAAATTTATTTTTACAATACATTTTAAACCATTCAAGCATATCAATGTATTAACCTCTTTGAATCATAGATTCTAAAGAAACATTTAGATAGAAAGGAATTAAGGTACTTCATAACCTTTAGTGGATCAAAATGCCAGTAAGTTATATGCCATAGTCAAACTTACAGCATCTTCTGCAAATATTAATATTATATAAAATCTGCTGACATCAGTGTATAAGTAAATAATTACCATGCCTTTGTTCCGAAAGATAATATGTGTAAAAATCCACTATTTTTATAGTGATAAGGATTGATCCTATCACCTCAAATCAATGTCTGATATACCATGTTCTAACACCATTCTCAGGCTGTTCAATAAAAATATCCTAATGAAAATGTATCTATGTAGCTGTGTTGCCAAAGGATATGCACATATAGAAATGAAGCATCAGAAAGAACAAGCACTGATAATTGTTAGGTAGAATGGAAAATCCTATATCAGCTAGGATTCACAGTCTTACTCTGTCTCTTAGTGCAGAGTGAATTGGAATCTTTTATATCATTTATATTTATATATAACAAAACTCCATTCACTCTTGAGTAGGAAGCTTCACACCACAGTGAATATATTTTCTCCTGATATTATTTGTAGTTTTCAGGTAGAGCCTAACTAAAGAAAGTATTATCCTTATCATAATTAACCAAAATATCTGAAATTACAAGGTAAAGCTATATTATTATTTATTTTAGATTAATTTTATTTTATTTGTCTGGGTTATAACAGACAAATTTGGTATTTGTCTGGTGTATAACTGGACCAATTGTACGTCTTGTGCCTTTAGAGGCTAGAACAAGGTATTAGATACTCTGGAATTGAAGTTAAGATGGTTGTGAGCTACCATGTGAGCTCTGTAAGTTAAAGATAGATCCCCAGGAAGAGCCTGTGCTCTTGGTTAGTGAGTCATCTCTCCAGCTACAAGCACAATTTTATTTTATAAAGAGCTAGGGCCACTACCACCTTTATCAATTTTTTATAGCATATACTTAAATATCTACAAGGATATTTTTGTTTATAAACTTTCTATTATAATTTTCTTAAATAATATAACATGTATAAATGTTTCATTTATATTGATTCCAAGGTCTGAAAATAAATTATATTAGGCTAATTCTCTTTGTGTCTGTCAAAACCTCAAAATGTTAATTTTAAAAATCTTTATGTAGATCCACAAAATTCTGTTGGGCAATTTCTTTCCCATTGAGATGTTTCTTGTACACTTATATACTGATTGTGACAAATGGAGTATTCTGATTTATTGCCTGTAAAAATTGTACTGGAAAGCATTCATATAGAACTCATTTAGATCAAACTATTGAGAAAATAGTGTTCTTACCCATTACTTTTGTCAATCACCATCAGGAACTTGGTTTTGATTGCTTCAGAAACTGCTTGCCTTGACTTGGTATTTCTGTGTGTGGCAGCTACTTAAATAGATTCAATCCTGGCAATAATCTTTACTTTCATCACTGTCCTGGGTGCTCTATATTTGGGAGGATAAATTTAGGTTACAGACTATGTTTCCTGTATTGCAATTTTGAAAAAAGACATCTTGGGTTGCCAGACTCACTTCTTGGAGTTTGACTGAGGAGTTTAACTTCTCAATATTTTTCACTTTCATTTGGATCCAATATTTTTTGAAAATAATTTGCATAAGAAATTCCTTCTACTCAAAAACTTGTTGGTGCTATTTGTTTTATATACATGACAGAAACTATTAACTGTCTTTCAGGTAGAGAAAGTGAGGTACAGCTTTGGAGACAGAATGGTAATTCAAGTATATCTTCATTTCTAAGTTACATCTACAAAAAAACCCTGTCAGTTTGAATGTAAAATTTATATTCTTAATCAAATTATAATTCCAAGTTTCCCATCTAGATCCTTGGACACAGGTCATAATCAGCAAATGAAATAAAATGTAAAAAAAATGTGTTTCTTTACATTATCCAAGGGTAGGAATCTGTCATTAATCTTTTAAAATAAGTTTTAATTGATTTTATTCTACATATTTGAGTATTTTGCCTATACATATGCAAGTACACTGCATGTCTGATGCTTATAAAGGCTAGAAGAGATCATTTTATCTCCTGGGGCTGGATTTACAAGTCCTTGTGAGTTTCATGGGGGTGCTAGGAGCTAAACCTCAATTCTCTGCAAGAGCAGCCAGTGTTCTTAAATGTTGAGCCATCCTTCTAGGTGTTGCATCATTGTAAATTCTCTATGCTGTCAGATCCTTTGAAACTCAGATTTTCTAATGCCAGGAATGTTTGTTATTCTAGAATTGGATAGGCAGGTAGACACTGGAAGGAAAGGATTTCTTAATCCATTTTGATGCTAAATAACTATTCTTGATTTTCAGAATAGACATTAATTTTCTATTATCTTCCTATATTTTATTTCATTTGTTTTTTCTTTCTATTTTTGGGGATGTGTGCTGTTTATCATGAGGAGACAGGAGCTTTGCAACACTAGGCTGTTCTAGAATATGTTCTATAGTCCAGACTGATCTCAAACTTACAATCCCCCTGCTTCAGCCACCTGGAAATATAACAGGCATATATTATCATGCTTTGCTAAGTTTTATTTAAGATGATTATTTTCTGCCAAAGGATGGGGATTTCCAAATTTATTTCAAACTGGTAACATCTCAGAAAAGATTAGAAAAGTATGAAGTTGAGAATGGACCTGAAGTGGGGTAAACAAATTTCTACATTTTTCACCTTCATCTTGTTTCTACTTGTGCATTAAGCATGGTTTTCCAGTACACAGGTCATTAGGATGAATGCATAGACAGAATAAAAACAAGTTCAATATCACTTTTCATAAGAGATGATAGAATTTTCATGGAGGTATACATAAACATATCAGGATTATAATGATAAGATGACAATAGTGGGGTCCATAGGAAAAATTAAAGGGATATTATACTTCTTACCATTTAGTGCAAAGTTAGTAACCATATAAAAGTCAAACATACCATAAGATACAGCTACCCTTGAAAAAGCCCTATCAACAATCTTTAAAATGTTTTCATTTACAAATATCTCAGACAATATGTCTCCAGTAAAACTTCATAATTAGAAAATGACTGGCAAGCTATCCATCTGTGCAAGGTTACACCCTAGCTGTAGTCTGTCCGTACCCAGATGTTATCCTCAGAGTGAATGTATTCATTAACACTCAAGATTTCCAAATGAATTACATCTTCCTTTTTCATTTATATTTGACATCAGTTTGAAGTTGTCTTTGAATACGCTACAGATAGAATTGCCATCAAAGACTGAAGCACATTTTTAAAATCCTTAAGAAACAGAGGGTTGCGCTCCAAAGTCAATAGTAAAATATGCAGGAATAAGAAGAGACACTTGGGCTGAACTTGGCAAATGTGCCATTCTTTCTTTCTAAGGAAAGACATCAGATGATTCTTTGTTATTTCTTTAGAGGTTGTGATGGCTCGTTTATTGTTTGACTGCTGGTAGAAATAAAAACTGGCTTCCTTTCTATGCTTTCCTCTACCTGGCGACAAATTCAGAATTTTGCCATCTGGTATTTGGGCTGCAATATTGGAATCTATGCAAGTCCTCTGAAATACTTAAAAAATATATCTTTCTGAGCACTTTTCAAATGCCCCTGTTATAATAAATATTTCATAATAATCACATACTAAGCCATCAATTGATTTTTGAGAAAAACTGTTTTTGTATCTGTATAGAACTGAACATCACTAATCTTCACATTCTTTTCTCCTGAGGGCTTCCTTAGACAGGTTTTCACTGCTTAGCTGAACGAAGCTAACTTTCTATAACTAGGATTTGTTTTGCTCTATGCTTTGTCAACCTGGAGTTTTCTTTTGCTAGCATCTTGTCCTATATATTGTTTTGTCGATTTGACCTGCTGCTGTTCCATAAGCACAAGTATTTAAGCTACTAAAAAAAATGAACTATGGGTGTAATGCTGTAAGGAAATACTATGAAGCAGTTTTGGAAGCAATTGTTATCTGTTATTAGTAATTTAGAGGTTCTGTATAATTTAATATTTGCAAAATACTAAGCAGCTTCTGTTTCCTGGAGGCTTGGTCTTTATTAATTCCTGAAGTACATCAGATTCAGTTGTTTTTTGTTTTGTTTTGTTTTGTTTTTTAATTCTAACTCCTTCTCTTCCACCTTGTTAGATGCTGTGGCATTCATTTCTAAGACAGCATCATTTTACTGTTAACTTCCTTTGGGTGCAGGTGAGTACCCTTGGCTTTGAGTACAAAACAGTATGATATTCTTTTTGTATTCCTCCTTCTGGCCTTGAGTGTAAGGTTATGGATTCAAAATTCAGAGAACACTGGCTTCTAAGTTGTTACTATCCCTCTTTACTTCTTATTTATAGAATCTCACTTTAATGAAATAGTGGTTATTTATTGGGCTCAGCACTTTTTACATAGATTCTTTTGCAGTTGGACATGTTCATGAGAAATAAGAAAACAGGACTGATTAGGGATTCAGGAGTCTCATTGATCTTTGATATTCCCTTGTTTCATATGTAAAATACAACATACAGAATATTGAGATCTCAAGGGGGGTCGGTTTTTGTGACTTCAGGGTAGAACAAAGCAATAATGTTTTCCAATGAGAAAACTAACAGTTTCTCACATTGTCCACACTATGTCTGATCATCTTAATCTGGACTTCTTCTGGAACAGTACCTTAATTTAGAAGATTGAATCCAAATCTGTATTCTTAACAACCAGTTGTTATTCCTAAAAGAAGCACAGAATGAGTGCATGACCAATGAACTACTGGAATGACTAAATCAACTATTCTCCTTTTTACTCTCCACATATGTGAACCATAATGCGAATGGTAAAATACAAGGAGATTTCGTATTTATCAGCTTGTGGAAAAGAGTGAATGAAAAGTATATCAAGACAAAAAATGACATTATTAATGTTAGCAAATTAAGACTAGAGAGATTGAAAGGAAGAAAAACATCTAGAGAGTAATAAGATGAGGTGAGAACTGTATTTATAATCTTATTTCATAGAACTATCCATATATATATGATATTTTTTTCAGAAAAGCAAATAATATCAGAGAATTAAATAGCCTTCAAGGCCACATACCATATTATTTCTGAAGCAATAGTTTGTAAATAATAAGACAAACTATGTATTTCATACATATCTTATTCAGAAATAATGAACATATGTATATATCTTATTTGTATATATATGTACATATATATATATATATGGTAAATATAATAGTGAAATCTTATCAAAGCGTAACACATTAGAAAACTTAGAAAATCATCTTTTTGTGTTTATGAATGAGGTGATAGGCAGCCTTTGCTGCTGCTTATTAGCTATTGCCTATAAATTATAGTTTCTTGTATTAGCAGTGATGAAATTAGATGAATAATAAGCTGGAGTGAAATAACAAGGACATCATACATATAAACTTACACATATACAAAAAATTCCAGTATTTTGCAAAGTTCAAAGTTCAAAAACAAGTTTTATATTTCTCAGTATTTCTCAATAACATGGCCAGTTATATATGTTGTCTTGTGGCTAAATGTAGCACTCACATTTGCCATCTATCAGGAAATACTAACAGCTTGATGTAAACACAAACAAAAGGAAATTAATCAAGTTTATTGTGGCTTTGGCTGTTTTTTTGAACCATTTTATTTAATTTGTCTTGGATGCAAGAAGGAAGAGTACTTGTTGGCTCAACATGGATGGACTGGGGAACAACAACAACTCTGTAGTCTTGGTAATCTGCTTGTACTGAAGTGATGTAAACGTACCCTGGAGTCAGGGTTGAGGGACATTAATTTTAGAAGTGAATAGTGGTTCCAGATTTAATGGAATTATCAGGACCAGGAAGAGAAGCATAATTACTTGTATAAATAAATTGCAGGTCGCAAGCATTTCATTACGCTCACAATGAAGCTCAGACAACAGACAATCTAAAAATATAGAAAGAAAGTAAGAGAACTGGGTAAAAAAATAAAAGACTGGTGGGAGGAGGGGTTTTTATAGACAGGTGTGAATGTGAAACAGTCATACATAGACAACATACTTTGAATATTTATGGTTTTAACAAAGAAGGATAATTAAACTGCCAAGAAAAGAAACTTCATTAGGACATTCTTGCCTCATAGAAACCTGCATAGTATCTCATGAAAGACTCATTCTTTTAAACATATTAACATTAACATAATGATAGTGTGTAGATTCAATATCCTACCCTTTCTAGAGAGGAATGGTTAGCTCAGCATACATGAATTGTTAACTGTAATCTACCATGTAAATATGTTGACAAAAATGACTTGATCATCTCTTTAGATATAGAAAAGGCCTTTGACAAAGTATTGTATTACTTTATGATAAAAGTAATAGAGAACCTAGGGATAAAAATGGACATACCTCTAAATATTAAAGGTATTTTTTACAGCAAGCTTACAGGCAATGTCAACCTAACAGAGAGAAATGTATAGCATTTCAGAAAAAAAGCAACAAGTTGTTCATTTTCAAAGACTATTAATATATTTAAAGTCAGCTAGAGAAATAAGACAGTCAAATGAGATCAAAGGCATACAAATAAAGGGGAGGAATATACAATGTCTTTATATTCACATTGTGAGGTCCAAAAGAAACTTGGGACACATGGCTATCTGTGGTGTTTATTTGCGTACTAAAGTACATGCTGGATCCAGACTCAGTGTCATAAATAACTGCTATAGAGTACATGTGGCTATCATGACTTTTCTCAATTCTTTTTAGCTTTTCTCCAATAATTTAAAATCATTTTACTTCCCAAATTGCAGCCTCCTCCCTCCCCTTTTTTCCAGTCCCTCACTTAAAAATCTCTTCCCCCATTACCCCTTCCAGAGACAGGGAAAACTGACCTGGATACTTCTCCACCCTAGGACATGTAGTCCCAGTAGGACTAGGCACATCCTCTTCTGCTGAGGCCCAAACAGAGAGTTAAGGTAGGGGAAGAGGATCCAAAGGCAGGTAATAGAATCAACAACTGTCCGAATACAATTGTTAGGAGAGCCATATGAAGACTTAGTTACACATCTGCTATAAATATGGAAGGGGAAATGCTAGGTCCAGCCCTTGAATGCTCTTTGGTTGGTAGTTAACTCACTGTGCGCCTCTCAAACCCAAGTTAGTTGACTCTGTAGGTCTTCTTGAGGTGTCCTTGACCCACTCTAGATTGCTCACTTCTTTCCTTCAGTCTTCCACTATACTTCTCAAGTTCTGCCTGGTATTTGGCTGTAGGTCTCCCCATCTGTTTCCATCTGCTGCTGGATAAAGCCTCTCAGGAGACAGTTATTCAAAGATCTCAGGAGAGAGTTATTCTAGGCTCCTGCAAGCATAGTAGAGTATCATTAGTAGTGTCAGGGGTTGGCTCTCTCATATGCAATAGGTCTCAAGTTTGGGTAGTCATTGGTTGACTGTTCCTTCTATCTCTGCCCCATCTTTATCCCTCCTGTACATCTTGTAGGGAGGACAAATTTTGGGTTGTGGGTTTTGTAGGTGGACTGATGTCCCCCTCCCTACACTTGAAGTCCTGTCTGGCTACAGGAGGCTGCCACTGTAGTCTCTATATCCCCTAGTGGTTGGAATCTCAGCTACGGTCACCCCTATAGACTCCAAGTATTCTCACCTGTCCCAGGCCTCCAGCTAGTCCCAGAGATACTCCTCACAGATTTCCATTCTCACTCCCATCCTTCTTTCATCTCCATACACCTCTCCTCACCCTCTTGGCCACCCAGTCCTCTCTCTCCATCTACTTCTAACGACTATTTTGTTTCCCCTTCTGATGAAGAATCATTCATCTTCCCTTGGGATATTTTACCTAGTTTTTAGTATCTGTGGATTGTAGCATGCTTTTCCAGTACTATATGATTAATATCCACTTATAAGTGAGTACGTAGCATGCATATCTTTTCAATTCTTATCATCCCGGCCCTACCCTGAACTTCTCCAGCTCATAGGCTTCCCTCCCCAGCTTCTTATTTTCTTATAGTCCCACTACTGTGGTTATGCTCTTTCTCTCTCTCTTTTCTTTCTCTCTTGGTCTTCTTTCTCTTGTTCTCTTTTCCTCTTGAGCTCTTCCACAATCTCTTTCCCCTCATGGCCCTGTCCTGCCTGCTGGCCTTGTTCAATGTACTACATCATTTCTCTGCTCTGGGCTCTTCCATATTCTTCTGACTGCAATTTCTCTCATAACAATAAATATCTACCCTCAACCATATCTTGGTGCAGTTATATCCTCAGTTTATATATCTGGTGATAAAACTCTCAGTATATATATCTCATGCCTAAACCCTCAACATACACATCTGGTGCTGTCACCCTAAGCTTATACAGAGATGATATGGTTTTATATATAAATGACCCTACTAGGAAATTTTTACAGCTGATAAACTCAGTAAAGTAGTAGGATACATAATTCAAAGTAAACCAGTAGACTTTCTATATAAAAATGATGAGAAAAAAATCATGGAAACAATATCCTTACAGTAGTGAATATGTGCATTTTAGGGTAACTCTAACCAAGCAAGTGGAATCTTTAATAACACAGTCTTAAAGACATTGGAGAAAAAAATTGAAGAAGCAGTTAGAAGATGGAAATATCTCCCATACTCATAGATCAATAGAATTAATATAGGGAAAATGGCTATCCTACAAAAACCAAACTACAGATTCAATGAAATCTCCATTAAATTTTAAAATAATTCTTCACAGAACCTGAAAGGACACTTTTCATCTTCATATGGAAACACACACACACATACACACACACACATTGATTTAAAAATTCCAAAAATATATACTAGAAAAAAAGATGGTATCTTTTTTTAATAGCTGGAGGGCAGTTTTTAATAACTGTAAAATAACGCAAATTGAGGCATATATATCCCTCTGGCCAAATGTGACTATAAATGCAACAAGGACCTCAGTTGCAAATCTGATCTCCTTAGTTTGATAAAGGCAGTTGGACTTATCATATGGGAAAAACCTTTCGGAGCAGGACAGTAATAGCACAGGAACCAAGATAAATAACTAAATGAGTTCTTGTGAAACTGAAAACTTTCTGTACATCAAAGGATACTATCATTTGGACAAGTTGGTAGAATATAAAATGGGAAATTACCAATTACATCCAATAGAAGGCGAAGTTCAAAATATAAAAGAATGAAACAACAAACTAAAAATAGATATTGAGTTAACCCAATTTTTTTTTTAATAAAAGGAACACAAACCTAAATAGTTTTCAAAAGAAAAAAGATAAATGGCTAAGAATTGCTTAAAGATAGATTCAACATCCTTAGTCATATCCTTAATCACTATTGAAATGAAAAAACAAAACTACATTGATATTTCATCATGTACAATTTAGAATGGCGACAATCAATAAAACAAATGACAGCTCATGCTAGCCAGGGTATGGGGTAGAGGAAATACTAATTCATTGTTGGTGGGAGTGCATACTTGTTCACACACTATGGAAATCAGTTTTGTAGCTCCTCTGGAGACTTGGAATACATCTATATTGAGATTCAACTATATAATCTTAGGCATGTACCCAAAGGCAGAGACATTCTACTGAACCAAATTCATTGCTACTGCATTCATAATTGCCAGATTTTGGGAACAGCCTAGACGTTCATCAGCAACTAGCTCCTGCCAGCCCTCCCAGTCCCTTCATAACAATATATTTTATTTCTCTTTCCTCAAGTAATCATTCTATCCCCAAGTCCTTTACTCTATGTCTAACTTCTGTGATTATGTAAATGGTAGAATTTTCACAATGGAAAAAATACCTAGTGTTAAAAAAATCATGACATTTGCAGATGAATGAATGAACTAGAAAAATCATCCTGAATGAGATAATCCAGACTTAGTAAAAAAGATGATGAATATACTCATATGTGTTTGCTAGCTTCTAAGCTTTTGATCGACATTCTAATATTTACTTAATCACAGAGGTTAGATATAGAGTAAAGGACTGGGGAGAGTGATTACTTGAAGAAAGAGAAATATAATATATAGTTTTGAAGGGACTGGGAAGACTGGCACGAACCAGAGATTATTAAATGAAGACAGACAGGAAAAATTGGATAAGGGAGGCAATATAGGGAGAGACAGCTAACACTAATGGCCATTTGTAGGGTTGCATGAAAACCTACTATAGTAGAAGTGTCTTATAATATATACATATATTAAAGAAATATAAACAGAATCACCAAATAATAGAGGAGACAAAGTTGCAACTAGACACTTCTTAACATCATGTGAAACCTCTGATGCCAGAAATAGGTTATAACTAATTGTGCTTTTGTCCAAAAGATCAGATGATACACCCTAAATAATTTAAACTATTTCCAAGGCTACTGGTTGCTCTCCACAAACTGATTACCACCAGTTTCGCCCTATTGCTAACAAAAGCCTTTATACATATCTCACTGAGCACAACCAAGTTAAACTAGTGCCTACACTGAGGCTTCACTGACTAGTGTAAATGGTACTGAGAGTTACTCAGCATGCTATCAGAGGCAAAAAGCTAAACACCAACCCTGCTAAATATTTCTATCTAAAATGGGAACCTACCTGCATGCTAAGCTGCTCTGTGTTTTAGTCATGTTTTATTGCTGTGAAAAAACAGCATGACCAAGGCAACTCTATAAAAGAAAACATTTAATTGCAGGCTTGCTTATAGTTTCGTTAGTCTTATCAAAATGATGAGAAGCAGATAGGCATGGTAGCTGGGAGCTTTAGTTTCTGGCAGTATTGAAGAAAGAGAGAGAGAGGTGGAGAAGGAGAGGGAGAGAGAGAGGAACGGAAAGAAGAGAGAGGGAAGAGGAGAGGGAGCTAGAAAGGGAGGGAGGGAAGAGGGAGTAGAGAGAGAAGGAGAGAGAGAGAGAGGAGAGAATAGAGAGAGGTGGGAGAAAGGGAGAGGGAGAGAGAAAGGGACGGAAAGAAGAGAGAGGAAGGAGAGAGGGAGCTAGAAAGGGGAGGGAGGGAGGGAGAGAGAGAGAGAGAGAGAGAGAGAGAGAGAGAAGAATTGGACCTAGCTGGACTTCTGAAGCTTTCAAGCCCATTACCAGCAACACACCTTAAACAAGGAAACACCTACTTCAACAAAGACACCCTGTCTAATCTTTCTAAGCAATTCATCACTTGGAGACAAAGCATCAAAGATCCTATGAGACAATTCTCATTCAAACCATCACATTCCACCCACAACTCCTATAGGCATGAAGCCATATCATAAAGCAAAATGCAATTAGTCAAACTTCAGATGCCCCCACTCCTTTTCACACTCTCAACACTATCTCAAAGTCCAAAGTCTCTACTCTCTTCTGAGACTAATAATCATATCTTAAATCTCCTGAAAAATTAGAATAATAATAAAAAACGAATTGCATACTTCTGACATACAATGGCACAAAATATACATTACCATTCCAAAATGGAGAAAATGCTGGACCAGAGCAAGACAGAAAATAAGCAGGGAAAATTCCAAATTCTGTATCTCCATGTCTGATGCCAAACCAACCTTAAGGACTCCAACTCCCTTCAGCTATATTGACTGCCAAATACCTCTCTCTGTCTCTCTCTCTGTCTCTCTCTCTCTGTTCTCTCTTTTCTCTCACTGTTTACAAACACTGTTAGCAGCTCCCTGGCAGGAATCCCACGACCTTGGCATCTCCCACACGTTATGGTCTCCAACACAATCCAGGCTTCACCTTCACTGCATCATGCAATGGGCTCTATAAGCCCACATTCAGAGACTCTCTTACCAAATGCCTGGCCTCAGGAGATTTCCTGAAATGCAGAGGAAAACTTCATAACCCCTTTCCTTTATCCTTCTTACTTCTAAATTCAGGACCAAGAGGCTAAAGCTGCCACGTTCTGCCACCTGCTTAGACTGAAACCTGGGCCCCTTAATGATGTGCATTTACATCAGCTTAGACTTACTGATGCTTTCCAGGCTGAGGACAACAGACTTGTTCTTTTCACAGGCTGCTGCAGAATTAGCTGAGTAGGTTTTTTCCATGAGATTGCATAAACCTTTAGTCCATTTAGCAACAGTGTTTCTTTAAAACTTAACTCCATGAGAACAGGACTTGGCTCCAATATTACATTTTCTGGTGCTCTTTTTCTCCCAAACCACGTATTTCTTTTGCCCTAATTGTTCATTTTAATTATAGATTTTCATCAGTCTGATTACTAATAACCAAGTGACATGGTCACTTGTCTGTCATGAAATCCCCTCTGCCAATGCAATCTAAGACTCTGTAATATAGCCTCTGTTAAAATTTTAAGGCAAAGGCAAAAACAAAAAACAAAAACAAAAACGAAACAAAAAAAAAAACCCCAACAACAACAAAAACAAAACAAACAAACAAAAAATAAACCAACCAGCACGTAGCACCAGGGTAAAAGATTAGCTGATCTTCAGTGCTTTACAGTGTTGAGGAACAATTGCATCAAACCTAACAACAAACAAAACATGATTGGCCATGGGGCTCACTCCTTTAATCCAGAACTCAGGTGGCTGAGACAGGAAGTTCATGAGTTCAAAGCCAGTCTAGAGTATACAGTAAACCCTTCCAAAACAAGCTAATGACTTGACAAAAACATCCATTCACAGTGATAAGCTGCCTTCTTCTCATGGGTAGGAGGTATATCATGAAAGTTCTGACACCAAGATATTCTGTGGTCCACACTTGATGCTCAGTTACAGTTGATTTCTGCATTTCTCATCAAGGGTATCTTGAGGTAATAAGTATTCTAACAGTGAAAAATAACTCCTGCTTGGAGCATAACTTGCTGAACTCGAGGCTTTATCTCTTAGTATTAACTGCTGTACATTAGATATCTATTCCTATCCAGAGGCCTCCCTGTTCCTTCACCAAGATTAATAGAACATTCAGCTCCTCACCTTGAGCTTATCCTTTCATGTGTCAGCAGCCTAGGAAATGTCAGCAGACGTTGACCTGCCTTGACTCTGCCTTACAGGCAGACTTTCATAGAAGAGGGAAAAAATGGCTCCTGACATCAATCTTTCGCCCCAACTCTTCCACAAGATTCCCAGAGCTCCATCTAACGTTTGGTTGTGAATCTCTGCATCTGTGTTCATTGACTTGTGGTCATAGCCTCTCAGATCACCATTATGGTAGCCTCCTGTCGTTTACGGTAGCATAAACAAGTATCATTATAGTGTGAAGGCTTGGTTCTTGTCCATGGTATGAGTCTGAATTTGGGCCGGTCAGTGTTTGGCTAATCCCTGTTTCTGCTCTATCTTTGTCCCTGCACAATGAGAGATTTAAATTCATGGATGCAGATAAAACTGTAAAATTCATAGGACTGAATACTTACATAAACACCTTTTAAAATATGTAAATGAAATATCTAATTTTAAAATGTGGAAAACATTTTAAAATGACTAGCAGAAAGCATAAAATAGATTAGTAAAGGGCATCAATAAGAAATAACTATGAAATTAGCATGTAAGAATAGAAAGAGGCAGAACTAATGAAGTAGAGCATCATCGTTTGCAAAATTTCTACATCTCTGTGCAAATGTGAAGTATCATTTGAGCAAGTTTGAAATGGAATCCTAGTAAGGAGAAGACAATGAGAATGTACCAGTTCCTCCAAGAAGGAATCATTTAGGTGCAAGTTTGTTAAACAGAACAAAACAAAACAAAACAAAACAAAACAAAAAGCATTCTATGTAATATTAAAAAAAAAAAAAAAAAAACTAGACCAAACTTTACAAAATACTGCATAAAGGTTGAATCAAATATCAGATGGTAGATGTCATATATTAAGATAATACTTGGAAATATGTTATATTATAACAAAGACAATATAATAAGTCTAAGTAAAATGACCTTAGCACTTCTCTCAGTTTGATTAAACTTTGTATAGATTTAATTTTCCTTTAGCATCTGAATTTCATTACTTTCCAGTATCTATTTTTTTAAAAAAAATGTAAACTGAAGGTCCTGGGAAATATAAATTCTCCTCCAGCTTTTTCCAGGTAATCCCAGGAGGTGTCATTCACAATTACCAGGGAAGTTACCTTCGGAAACACCATCATCAGTAATGACAGGGAGTCTCTACTCTGTGCTGTAGCAACCTCACGTCTCTTGCACTAATTACCAGTGGACCTCAATAAACTCAGTGCAGACTGGTCAAAGAAATACTAACCAGTAATTTTTAACATTCACCAGTACTTTTCATTACCTGGTTCAAGTGCGTAAATTTCGGCTTTAGCTTCTTTTACAATCTCTACTTTATTCAATATTTCTTGAATAAAGCCAGTCTGACAAATTAGATTTTGATTTTATATTAAAAGATTAATAAACTCTTATATACAGACAATTTCCATTCAGAATTAAACTGAAAAAATATTCTTATAGAAAAAAATAACCACAAGCAATACACAAACTTACTGAAGGAAAAAAGCTGAAAATTTCAGATGAATAAGTGTGAAAAATTCTACTATCTGGAAGAGTCAGTATCCATATGTTAGTTTTCTCCAATTTGACACATAAATCTTGTATGATGAAAATATATCTGGAATCCATATTTGTATAACTTGAACAAAAGGTATCTTAATATTATATGGAAATTAAAGATAAAAAGTTATTATATGTAAGTAAGATACAAAAATATTTATAAAGTTTTTGAATGTCATAAGGTTTTCATGCCTAATATAGTGAATGAACATAGACTAATATAAAATGTTTTATTTAAGAGACATTTATATAAGATTCATAACTTAAAACAAATTTGACAGAGAACACAAGTTAATATTTGAACCATTGAATTAGCACAAAAATATCTGGGGAAAGACAAATCCAAACACTTATCTTCTATTGCATGAAGTTGCGATTTTTAAAATGGATCAGAGATGTAACCACGGAAAAATTATGTTGCAATAAGTACTCAGAGAAAGCATAGGCAACTATTTTGTGACAAGTAGTAAAACTTTCCGAGATATGATTTAAATTAGATGATATAATGAAAATAGTGTTAATATGTAGTCATATATCACTGAATAATTAGACTATGTCTTGATAAATATGTCCATAGACTACTTCATCATCGAGGACACATCATAAAGAGTACTTCCACAACCTGGGGGGAATAGAGTAGTCACTGCACATATCACATAAGTGGAAAATATTTTAAAATAAGGATGGTTATATAAATGAAGCAAAATCAAGATATTATTAAGTTAATCTATATATTTTATATGTAATATATTTTAAATGACTGGTATATAAACTTAGAGTTTGTTTAGGACACTATTATCACAAGCATCATGAGAATAACAAGATAATTAGCTGACAAAAACTGCCAGTCTTATCATCAAGAGGTCTATCACAGGGAGGGCTGGGGGGAAAAAAAGAAAGAAATCTATCACAGAACAAAGCATATAATGGACAAATCACTATATATGAGTAACATACATTAAAACTCAAAAGTCAAAGAAAAGTGGATGACCCTACTATTATCTATTGGATAATACCCAAAGGATAAGAAATGACCATTTTAGATACGTCTATGGTTCCATTTTTATGTAATACTATATCCACAGCTCAGAGATGGAGAACTTCCAGTGTCCATCAACTGATAAATGAAAGAAAGAAATTGAGATATACTGGAATGCAATTCAGCCATTAAATCAAATGGAATGATGTCATTTGTGAAAATTTTACAAGGAAATAGAGATAATGATATTAAATGAAATAAAGCAGACACAGACAGATGCTGTATGATCTCACTGAAAGGTGGACTCTACAAAGGTGGGAATTTAGATTATGATGGTAATTCCCTTATGGCTTGGCACAGGAAGAAGAGAAACAAAAGAATGATAAAATATTTATTGATGAGAGCTAAGTTACAGTAAGATAACAGAAAGAAGAAAAGATTTTACAAAATCATTTAAATTTAGAAACAACAGTCTCCAAAACAATCTTGCCAAAATGAACAGTGGCATACCAAAAGAAATTTTATGATATATTGTTTATTAAAATGATCAGGTCTAGAAAGATACCTTCAATGAAAGAGTACTTATTGTGCAAGTGTGAAGACCTGGGTTTGATATGTCCAGCCCCTATGCAAAATATCAGGCATAGCCATAATGCTTGCAACCCTTCCATACAGTAAGTGGCAAGAGATCAGGCAAACACTTGTTCAGCCAACTTTACCCAAGAGTAAGCTTCTGCTTTAGTCAGAGATCTTGTTTCAAGGCAACAAGGCCAGGAACAGTGGGAGAAAACAGAATGTGCTCTTTTGGTTTCCTATGTGTTTGCATGGGATTATATACTCTATATTCAAGCACATATACCATCATCACACGGATATATACATAATAATATACACTCACAAAAACCACAATAGCCTACACAGACGCAAACAAATTCACTCATCAGTTTTAAAAGAAATTACATAATTTTCTAAAAGCATTTATGCAGAATAATACTGGCACATAATGTAACAGACCCTCATGAAGCTGATATATAGGAAGGTATATTTAAATTGATAAGTTCCGGATCTGCAGCTTTAATGAACACAATATCGTACAACATTGTAGATATTATGTATTATGGTACAAATACACACATACATGCACAAACAATTATATATATATAATGATGAGTGTGTGTGGATGTGGGTGTGTGGATGATGTGTGGTATATAAATGCATATATATGTAAAGAATATACATACATACACACACACACATTATGGTGTGTCATAATTTAAAATGATTAGCATAAGGAGAGGAAACATGGCAGAAAGAAAGGGGTATATTTTTTAATTGCACATGTTGTCTTTCAATTTACATTATTATATAATCAACCAAAAAAACCATATTTGAAGTAAAATTTAAGAATCAAAATGAAACAAGTGAAAAAGAAAAATCTGGAAAATAAACATCTACTAACTGTCATCAACTGACAATTCAACCCTTAGACTGAGCCTAAACCTTTAACAAATAGCTTGGAATCCCTTGGAGTCATTTTTATTAATAAACTAATGATCAAGATATTGGCAAGATGTTACTAAACACAGGATGACGAAAAGAGGCATAAAGTCTAATGAGGTTACTCCAAAAGACAAAGCAAACTGAGACAGCTTTGGCACATGTTTGGACAATTTTAAACAATGAAACAGAAAACATGATTGATGTAGGAAAACACCTGATATTTTTAACAAACTGAACAGCAAAGAAATTATCAAGAATATGTTTCATAATTTGAGGAAAAGAATCCTGCATATCCATTAATATCTGAAATATCATGTCCTTGTGGTATCCAAATATACATAAATATTTTATCTAATAAATGAATTGGTGACAAAATCGGAAAAGTCAGTGTTCACAGTGATGCACAAATTGATTAGACAAATTGATTATGGGTAATAAAAGCTTTAGGTAAATGATTTGATATAGTTTTGCCCTATCACCTAAACTCACTAACAAATGTCAGGATCACTACCATATACCATATATTTTTTAAAAAATTAAAAATTGCTTGTATGTGAGATACATACTATAAGTATGAGAGATTTGACATGGTAAGTGAATTTTACTTTGAAAAACTCTGGTAAAATATTGCAAAAAATACAGTTGAAATTTGATGAAGAATAGAATTATCAATAATGACAAAATACTACTCACATGTAGTTTTTAAAATTAGTAACGCATTCATGTATTTTAGGTGTCCTTTACTTTCATTTATATTATATTGAAAAGAATTCCAACATTCAGTATCCTAATAATACTTTGAGAATATTTGCATATTTCCCTAACTTCTGCTTTGTGTACACTCAGTAAATGATCTAGATCATCAAAGTTCAATGTGAATTATTCATGTATTTGTAGATTGTCTTCTAAATACATTATAATAGATTAAATAAGCAGACCTAAATCATAATACAGTCAGGAATGCTTATGAGACCCAGCAAAAGATATATTTAAATTGTCCCATGATATATTTAAATTGAGACTGTTTGAAACATTTGGAATAAACAATTAAAAACAAATAATTATGGACAAGAAGTGTGTTGTGATGAGGATTTTATCTAGTGTTAATCAATCATGATTTTGTTCTCTTCTACAAGCTAGGTCAATGTCACCTTCTCTATCACCATTCTGATGAGCGAGGTTTGTCTTTCAGTACATACACACTGGAACACAGTGTAGGAACATGGTAATCTATCCTGAAACACAAAGAATAATGGACAAACAAGTGACCAGAGAGAATCATTAATCATGCTCATGTTTCTTAACATGAAAGCATATTCCCTGTATTTTTCTTCTGAAATATGTATCCTATGGACTGTCAAAAACTGAAAGAGGTGCCTTTTCGAATCTTCATAAAAACATGATGAAACTGTGACAAGTTTGCATTGATTTAGTACACTTTATTATGTAGCGCAAAAGTTTCACATTTTATATACTTTAAGAAACATATTTGAGTAAATACTTTGTTCATATAGTTATTACTCATTAAGTTATTTCAATATTTGGATAATATAGAGGTATCTAGTACTGTTTTAGAAAATTCAATGAATACAATATAAGACAAATGGCTTTGGGGAAGGAACATGGCTTAGGAGACCTTTCATCCAAAATAATATGCTTAATAGTTGACTTTTCATATCTCTGTAATTAATAACTAGCATTTATATCTTACAATGTACTAAGAAATTCTCATACATATTCTCAGATAACAGAGAAATCCTGTAAGCGATTGTTAATACTTATTAAAGCCTTGGATTCCCATTGCTAGTCAATAGTTAGAGAAAATTGAAGGGACACTTTGATGTCTAGGAAATAATCATATGTTTTTAGTTTCCAGAAAATAGTTTGTTTTCCTAAATAGTGCCTTTTTTTTTCCTGTCACCTGCCTGCATTTACAGAAGCTCATGCTTTCGAGACTGCAATGCAATGTACTGCAGTATTTTGTTTTGCATTTCTATGAAAATTCACAACTGAATAACACACCAGTGACCTTTGCTAGGATCGATATGTGTCAATGCCATATACTTAAATTATCTGTCTTCATTAATTTTTCGTGTTTTATTATTAAAATCATGGATCCTGGTTATGCAGAATTTTGATAAGGGTTTATTCTCCTGTGTTTTCTTCTTTGTCCTCTCTGTGATGCTAGGAGTTATCGATTCAAATTTGTGATTATTTACCATTGATAAGCAGAAATATCTGATGAAGTAAACATATAGTCTAGATGTATAATGGACTCCAGAAGCACCTAAAGAAAATGTTCAGCATCCTTAGTCATCAGGGAAATGCAAATCAAAACAACCCTGAGATTCTACCTCACACCAGTCAGAATGGCTAAGATCAAAAATTCAGGTGATAGTAGATGCTGCGAGGATGTGGAGTAAGACGAACACTACTCCATTGTGGGATTGCAAGCTGTGCAACCACTTTGGAAATCAGTCTGGCAGTTCCTCAGAAAATTGGACATAGCATTACCTGAGGACCCAGCTATACCACTCCTGGGCATATACCCAAATGATGCTCCAACATAAAACAAGGACATTGCTCCACTATGTTCATAGCAGCCTTATTTATAATAGCCAGAAAAGAACACACATGGTATTCACTCACTGATTATTGGATATTAGCCAGAAGCTTGAAATACCCAAGATTCACACACAGACCACATGAAGCTCATGAAGAAGGAAGACCAAGTGGGGGCGCTTTGGTCCTTCTTAGAAGGAGTAACAAAATACTCAAGGGAACAAATATGGAGACAAAGTGTGGACAGAAACTGAAGGAGGGGCTGTCTGGAGACCATTCCACCTGGGTATCCATCCCATGTGCAGTCACCAAAGGTAGACACTGATGTGGATACCAGGAAGTGCATGCTGACAGAAGCCTGATATAGCTGTGTCCTTAGCGGTCCGCCCAAATTTGACATATCCAGGGCAGATGCTCACAGCTAACCATTGAACTGATCAAGGGGTTCCCAATGGAGGAGTTAGAGTGAAGACTGAAGGAGCTGAAATGGTTGTGGCCCCATGAGGAGAGCATCAATACCAAACAACCATAGCTCCAGGGTCTAAACCACCAGCCTGGGAGCACTTAGGGAGGGATCCATGGCTCCAGCTGTATATGTAAGGGAGGATGGCCCTGTCAGGCATAGGTGGGAGAGGAGATCCTTGGTCCCATGAAGGCTGGATGCCGTGTGTGGGGGAATTCAAGGGTGAGATGGTGGTTGGGTTGGTAAGTAGGGGCACATCCGCAGAGAAGCAGGAGGAAGGGCGATGGGATAGAGGGTTCCTGGCCGGGGGGGGGTGGTGGTGGTGGAGGGGAATGGGGTAAGAGGATAACATCTGAAATGTAAATAAAATATCCAATAAAAAAAAAAAAAAAGAAAAAAGAAAAAAAGAAAACTTGGAGTAAAATTGATCCTGCTTAATTAAGTCACATGGAGATTCCCTGTCTGCTCTCTGTCTTGGAAGCCTCTGACAGGGTTCACTATTTCCAGCACTGTTGCTACAGCAATGTACTCTTGCATCTGTTTTTGGCTGACACCTTCCATCAATGTTTTTCTGCTGTGATTATTATAAACTATTGTGGCAGGTATACATTTTAAGTTTTAAATACCAGTATATTATACTGTGAGTTTTCTTTTCTTTTTTTTTTTCCTTTTTTTTAATTAGATATTTTATTTACATTTCAAATGTTTTCCCCTTTCTAGGTCTCCCCTTCTGAAAACCCCCACCCCATCCCCTCTGTGGCGGTGCTCCTCCCTCCACCACTTCCATCTTCCTACCCTGGCATTCTGCTACACTGGTGCATTGAACACCCTCAGGTTCAAGGGCCTTCCCTCCACTGATGGCCAACAAGGCCATCCTCTGCCACATATGCGGCCAGAGCCATGGGTCCCTCCATGTGTTCACTTTGGTTGGTGGTCCAGTCCCGAGGGGCCCTGAAGGATCTGGCCAGTTGACACTGTAGCTCCCTCTATGGGACTGCAAATCCCCTCAGCTTCTTCAGTCACTTTTCCAACTCCTCCATTGAGGACTCCACTCTCGGTCCAATGTTGCCTGCATGCATCCACCTCTATATTTTTCAGGCTGTGGCAGAGCCTTCAAGAGACAGTCATATTAGGCTCTGTTCAGCAAATACTTCCCAGCATCCACAAATAGCGTCCCGGTTTGATGATTGTATATAGGATGTATCCCCAGGTGGGGCAGTCTCTGGATGGCCTATCCTTCAGTCTCTGCTACCACACTTTGCCTCCATAGTTCCTCCTGTGAGTATTTTGTTCCCCCTTCTAAGAAAGCACTGAAGAACAGAAACTTTATGGTCTTGAATTGAATCTTGGATATTCTGAACTTGTGGGCTAATATCACTTATCAGTGAGTGCTTACCATGTGTGTTCTTTTTTGATTGGGTTACCTCACTGAGTTATCTTCAAGTTCCATCTATTTGCCTATGAATTTCATGAAGTCATTGTTTTTAACAGCTGAGTAGCATTCTGTTGTGTAGATGTGCCACATTTTCTGTATCCATTCCTCTGTTGAGGAACATCTAGGTTCTTTCCAGCTTCTGGATATTATATATATGGCTGCTATGAACATAGTGGAGCATGTGTCCTTATTACATGTTGGAGGATTTTTTGGGTATATGCCCAGGAGTGGTATAGCTGGGTTTCTCAGGTGGTACTATGTCCAATTTTCTGGCGAACCATCAAACTGATCTCCAGAGTGGTTGTACCAGCTTGTAGTCCCACCAGCAATGGAGGAGTGTTCCTCTGTCTCCACATCCTCACCAGCATCTGCTGTCACCTGAGTTTTTGATTTTTAGCCATTCTGTCTGGTGTGAGGTAGAATCTCAGAGTTATTTTAATTTGCATTTCCCTGATAACTAAGGATTTTGAACATTTCTTTAGGTGCTTCACAGACATTCAAGTTTCCTCAGTTGAGAATTCTCTGTTTAGCTCTGTTCCCCATTTTTAATAGGGTTATTTGGTTCTCTGGAGTCTAACTTCTTGAGTTCTTTGTATATGTTGATATAAGACCTCTATCAGATTTAAGATTGGTAAAGATCTTTTTCCAATCTGTTGGCTGCCATGTTGTCCTATTGACAATGTCCTTTGTCTTACAGAAGCTTTGCAGTCTTATGACAGGGTCCCATTGTTGATTCATGGTCTTAGAGCATAAGCCATTGGTGTTCTGTTCGGGAACTTTTCCCCTGTTTCCATGTATTCAAGGACCTTCCTCTCTTTCTCTTCTATGAGATTCAGTGTATCTGGTTTTATGTTTAGGTCCTTGATCCACTTGGACTTGAGCTTTGTACAGGGAGATAAGAATAGATCAATTTGCATTCTTCTACATGTTGACAGTCGATTGAGCCATCATTATTTGTTGAAAATGCTGTCCTTTTTTCACTGGACTGTTTTAGCTCCTTTGTGAAAGATCAAGCAACTATAGGTGTGTAGTTCGTTTCTGGGTTTTCAATTCTATTCCATTGATTTACCTGCCTGTTATCTGTACCAATACCATGCAGTTTTTATCACTATTGCTCTGTAGTACAGCTTGAGATTCAGAATGGTGATTCCCTCAGAATTTCTTTTATTGTTGAGAATAGTTTTCACTATCCTGTTTTTTTTTGTTATTAAAAATGAATTTGCAAATTGCTCTTTTTATTGAGTTGGAATTTTGATGGGGATTGCATTGAATCTATAGATTGCTTTCAGTAAGATGGTCATTTTACTATATTAATCCTGCCAATCCAAGAGCATTGGAGATCTTTATACATCTTGTCAGGTTTTCTTTGATTTCTTTCTTCAGAGAATTGAAGTTCTTGTCATTCAGATCTTTCACTGTTTGGTTAGAGTCACACCAAGGTATTTTATATTGTTGGTGACTATTGTGAAGGGTGTCCTTTCCCTAATTTCTTTCTCAGCCTGTTTATACTTTGAGTATTGAAAGACTACTGATTTTTTTTTTGAGTTAATTTTATATCCAGCCACTTTGCTGAAGTTGTTTAGCAGCTGTAGGAGTTCTCTGGTGGAATTTTGGGGTCACTTAAGTATACTATCATATTTTCTGAAAATAGTTATATTTTGACTTCTTCCTTTCCTATTTGTATCCCTTTGATCTCCTTTTGTTGTCTAATTGATCTGGCTAGGACTTCCAGTAGTATATTGAATAGGTAGGGAGAGAGAGGGCAGCCTTGTCTAGTCCCTGATTTTAGTGGGACTGCTTCAAGTTTCTCTCCATCTAGTTTGATGTTGTCTCCTGATATGCTGCATATAGCTTTTACAATGTTTGTATATGGGCCTTGAATTCTTGATCTTTCCAAGACTTTTAACATGAAGGGATGCTGAATTTTGTCAATTGCTTTTTCAGCACCTAATGAAAGGATCATGTGGATTTTTTGTTTGTTTGTTTGTTTATGTACTGGATTACGTTGATGGATTTCTGAATATTGAACCATCCCTGCATCCCTGGGATGAGGCCTACTTGATTATATGAATGATCATTTTGATGTGTTCTTGGATTTGGTTTGTGAGAATTTTATTGAGTATTTTTGCATCGATATTCCTAAGGGAGATTGGTCTGAAGTTCTCTTTCTCTTTCATTGTTGGGTCTTTGTGTCTGATAGAATTCTGCCCTAAACCCATCTGATCCTGGACTTTTTTTTCCTTGGGGGTGGGGGAGGAGACTTTTAATGACTGCTTCTATTTCTTCAGGGTTTATCAGGCTGTTTAGGTGGTTTATCTGATCATGATTTAACTTTGATATTTGGTATCTGTATAGAAATTTGTTCATTTCCTCCAGATTTTCCAGTTTTGTTGAATATAGGCTTTTGTATTAGGATCTGATGATTTTTTTTATTTCCTCTGTTTCTCTTGTTATATCTCCTTTTTCATTTCTGAGTTTGTTAATTTGGATACTGTCTCTGTGCCCTCTGGTTAGTCTGTCTAAGGGTTTATCTATCTTGTTGATTTTCTCAAAGAACCAGCTCCTGGTTTTGTTGATTCTTTCTATAGCTCTTTTTGTTTCTACATGGTTGATTTCAGCCCTGAGTTTGATTATTTCCTGCCTTCTACTCCTCTTGGGTGTGGTTTGCTTTTCTTTGTTCTAGAGCTTTCAGGTGTGTTGTCAAGCTGCTCGTGTATGCTCTCTCCAGTTTCTTTTTGGAGGCACCCAGACCTATGAGGTTTCCTCTCAGCACTGCTTTCATTGTGTCCCAGAAGTCTGGGTATTATATGCCTTCATTTTCATAAATTCTAAAATGTCTTTAATTTCTTTCATTATTGCTTCCTTAACCCAGTTATCACTGAATAGGGCACTGTTCAGCTTCCATGTGTATGTGGTCTTTCTGTTGTTTTTTGTTGCTATTGAAGACCAGCTTTAGTCTGTGGTGATCTGACAGGATGCCTGGAACTTTTTAATCTTCTTGCATCTGTTGAGGCCTCTTTTGTGACCTATTATATGGTCAATTTTGGAGACAGTACCATGAGGTGCTGCGAATAAGGTAATATTCTTTTGTTTTAGTATGAAATGACCTAGAGATACCTGTTAAGTCCATTTGGTCCATAACTTCTGTTAGTTTCAATGTGTCTCTGTTTAGTTTGTGTTTCCATGATCTGTCCATTGATGAGAGTGGAGTGTTGAAGTCTCCCACTGTTATTGTGTGAGGTACAATGTGTGCTTTGAGCTTTAGTAAAGGTTTTTTTTTTTTGAATGTGGGTGCTCTTGTATTTGGAGCATAGACATATAGAATTGAGAGCTCTACTTGGTAGATTTTTCCTTTGATGAATATGAAGTTTCCATCCTTTTCCTTTTTGATAACTTTTGATTGAAAGTTAAGTTTATTCAATATTTGAAAGGCTACTCCAGCATGTTTCTTGGAAACATTTTCTTGGAAAAATTTTTTTTCTAGCCCCTTACTCTGAGGTAGTATTTGTCTTTGACACTGAGGTGCATTTCCTTAGTGCAGAAAAATGCTGTGTCCTGTTTATGTATCCAGTCTGTTAGTCTATGTCTTTTTTATTGGGGAATTGACTCCATTTATGTTAGGAGATACTAAGGAATAGTGATTGTTGTTTCCTATTGTTTTCAATGTTAATTTTATGTTTGTGTGGCTATCTTCCTTTGGGTTTGTTGAAAGAAGATTACTTTGGGTATGGAGCACTGTGGCACAGGGTAGCTCCAGGGTGCAGATGGAAACTAGAAGAATCCGGTTTCTGGCTGTTCCTTGGTTACTGTGTCCTGATGCTTTGGGTGGGTCCCTCTTGGGCCAGGAATTTGAGCAGAAGTGGTGGTCTCACTTGTGCTCACAGGCTTGTTTGCACTCCTGGGAGACCAGGTCTCTCTCCCGGTGGTGGTGTTTGTGTATGAAGTGTTGTGTGCAGAATCTATTCCAGGCGTTGTGGCACAGGATCAGCTCTGGATCCAGATGGAAACTGCAGGATCCTGTCCTGGGCTGCTCCTCAGTTGCTGTGCCTTGAGGTTTCCTGGTGGGTTTCTCAGAGCAGAAGTGGTGGTCTTACCTTGCTCACAGATGTGTTTGCCCTCCTGGGAGACCAGCTCTCTCCTAGTGGTATTTGTGTGTGGATCATGTGGTACAGAATCAGCTCCAGGCGCAGACGGAAACCGGAAGGCATGAGTTTTCTTATTCATACTAAACTAACACATTTTAAAAATTTATAATTAGAAAACTAACAGTATTAAATTTAAATGTCTAGAACTGAAGACTACAAAGAAGGCTCAGTAATTAGGAGCACATGTAATGTAATTCTGGGGCTTTTCTCTGCTCTCCTTGCTTCCAATCAATAAGAGACATTTCATGCCACTCTAGTCCATTTTAAATACCATAAATAAATAAGACAGATAGCTAATAAATTTATTAACCAGCTGCAGCATTATGCTGGGCAAATACTCACCTATTCTAGTCCTCTATTGCTGCTGACTTCCCAGATATGTGGTCCTTTACCTACAATCTTAACCTTGCCCTGGCTCTCTCTGTTCCATTTGTGTCCTCATAGCAACTTCCCTGAAGAACTGCCAATGGGAAACTCCTGTTCCTTCTCCTCTTCCTTCTTGTCTTCTCTAACTGCTTGGGACCCCCTGACTCAGAACAGAAGTCCTGACCTGTTTTCTTCTCCTGCTCGATATTGGCTTATCAGCACTTTACTAACCAATCAGAGGCAATGGAAAACATTTTTTTACCCAACATTGAAACTGGAGATGCTTGATAAAGCCAATATCCAGACTGATAACTCAATCTTTGGGCACAGAAATCATCGCAGATTCTGAATACACAGTGCAAAAAACCCCATCCCTCCAAAAGCACAGTTTATATTGCTGAAAAGTTTGTTCAGTTCCTAGCTCCTATGTTGAGTAGCTCACAGCCATCTGTAATTCCAGTCCTAATGGGTCCAATGTCTTTTTTTTTTGACTCTACAGGGACTAGACTTATGCATAGACCAAGATAGAGATACAAACACATGCACATAATTAAAATAAAATAATTTAAAATATGTCAACAATTCTTACATCCCAACCAATTAATATTACCCTATCTGTGCCTAGACTTCTTATGTCTAATATGTGAATAGGTCTATGATGACATTAGTAAATGATCACAATGCACATATTATTTCTAAATTTTCTATTTAGTGGTAAGCATTTT
Source organism: Mastomys natalensis (assembly GCA_021653895.1). Taxonomy (NCBI): domain Eukaryota; kingdom Metazoa; phylum Chordata; class Mammalia; order Rodentia; family Muridae; genus Mastomys; species Mastomys natalensis. The sequence goes on from JAJTUV010000384.1 coordinate 589,433, forward strand.
TCTCTTTTGAAAATTACTCTTGCACATAACATTTAATGGTTTTTAGAGTGTCATATCTTCTTCTCAGTGTTTAACCTCTATTTTAAAAATCCCAGTTAGTTCATTAGCCTTCTGATGAAGTCTACCTTCTCTTTTTAAGAAATCATTTCATGAAACAAAGTATGAGGGCATGTTGAATGCACTTCTAAAAATAAAATATGTTATATTCAAAACACTATATGTGATCAATATATCCGGTATCTGGATTGGTGTTTAGGATGAGATCCTGTTCCTGCTTATTCTGAGAGAATTCATTTTCTTTTCTTCTTTTTCTCCATCTCCATTATTTGTAGAGTAATTTAATCTGAAGTCAATTTCTCCAATTTTCTTTTGGCTTGTTAAAAATTTTATCCCTCTATCTCTTTGTTTTTGAATTTTCTAGAGTAGAACATTTATATTGGTAGGTACAGTATCTACCATATTATTCCATAAGATTATTCATTGCTCAGATGGTTATCTTTATGATAAACTTAAAGATAATACTGGACATACAAATATATACATGCAAATATATCTCTATTAGATATTCTTGCTTTTTAGTTCAATTATTTTCTCATACTGTTAAATACAGAAATAAATCAAGTCTATCTAGCAGGAATACATAGATAAGTGTTCTGCAATGTAAACGATAGTGTGCCAAATCCTATTCTAATCCTCTCTGACTGCTGACTTCCCAGACATATGGTCTTTTACCTGCAATTTTAGTCTTGCTCTGACTCTCTCTGTTCCATGTGTGTGCTGCAGGAGGACTATACAATTAACTATGCTGACTCTTACATCTTAACCTGTAGATGCATATTAGTCAATTTATATAAGCCAGGTTTAGGATTGTGAATCATCTACTACATCTGTACAATGTCAAGTCACCCTCGTGACAATTTCAGAAGTTTGATCACTCAATAATTCAAAAATTTAAGTCACTGCCTTTAAAGTTCTATTGTGACCTGGCTAGTCAATAATACAATTTAGAAAGAGCATTTAGTCCCATATACCAGGAAAGCAAGAGACTTCTGGGACCTAACAGGGATGACATTAGCTTAAATACCTAACAAAGGGGAGGAAGAATCTGTAGAGACCATATCTAGAGGTTAGGCAAGGTCCCTGGATGAGGGATGGGGCCACCCATTCATCTCCAAATTTTTAAAGCAGAATGGCTCCTGTCTAAAGGAAATATGGAGACAAAGTGTGGAGCAGAGACTAAAGGAAAGGCCATCCAGAGACTGCCTCATCTAGATATCCATCCCATACACAGAAACCAAACCCAGACACTATTGCTGGTGCTAAGAAGTGCTTGTTGACAAAAGCCTGGTATGGCTGTCCTCTGAGAGGCTCGGCCAGAGCCAGACAAATAGAGTGCCAACCATTGGACTGAGCATGGGGGACCCCAATGGAAGAATTAGGGAAAGGACTGAAGGAGGTGAAGGGGTTTGCAACCCCATAGGAAGAACAACAATATCAACCAACTAGGCCCTTCAATGCTCCAAGGGACTAGACCACCAACCAAAGAGTAACATGGAGGGAAACATGACTCCAGCTGCCTATATCTGGCATCACTGGGATGAGAGGCCCTTGGTTCTCTGAAGGCTTGATGTCCCAGTGAGCAGAATGCCAGGGCATGGGTGGGAGGGGGAGCACCCTCGGAGAAGCAGGGGTAGGGGAATAGAATAAGAGTTTTGCAGAGGGGAATGGGGAAAGGGGATAACATTTGAAATGTAAATTAATAAAATAGCCAATAAAAAAAACTAAACAAAATTTTTAAAAAGTTTAAAAAGAAAAAAAAGAGAACATTTTATATTATCCTGATGTGCAATGGCAAGCTTCATTGTATCTTTTATGCCAGTGGGGACAGGAATCCAAGTCAGGTTAGTTAATTTGCAAACATGACAAATAAATAAAGTACACAAGTTGGGTTAGAGCATCTATCTTCCAAATATGGTAAAATTGCTATTCTCTTCATTGTTTGCTATGTAAATTATTTTATTCAACTACAATTCATTTTCAATAAAAATGTATTGAAGTTTACCTTCTTCTAGATCCCAATCTTAGCATATGAAACTACAGGTGTGATAAGCAAACAAATGAATAAATTACATATAAGTAATAAATTATTTCTTAGTTTCTCAAAGTTACTTGTTTAGTGAGGGAATAAAATTAATCAAAATGAAGCATAATTAGTACTCACAAGAAGGAAAATAATACAGTTAAGAAATTTAAATTTATTAAATAATAAATGATATAAAATAAAACGTTTTCTGTCTTTATAATTAATTCCTTGGGAATTTTATATACCACATTTTAATCATTTCACTCCCTCTGTCCTTAATATCTTATCGATTTACTGCCACTTCTGTATAAACTTTGTGTTCTATTTTTTAAATCCCATCATGTCCAATTTGTGCTGCTCATGTAGTCTTAGATATGGGGCCCTAAAACAGAACAAGATCAATTTACCAGTGAGTCCATCATGTAGAAATTCTACTGACTTATTCGTCTTGCAACAGTGAAACATATTTTTTTTTCATCTCTTTTGGAATGACCACCTAGATAACCTCTGACTATAAAATTCACCTAAGAAAATTAAAAGAGAAGAAATCACACAATGTCTGCTACCGGATCACAGAAAAATTAAACATGAAATCAATAACAAAAGACAGATGGAAGATTCCAGAACACTTAGAGAATTAAAAGCACATCTATAAATCACACAAGGATCAAAATAGAATTCTGCGAGACAATGAAATATACTTATAAGTAAAGGAAATAAAAACACAATTTATCAAAATTTGTGAAATGCAACTAAAGGAAAGTTTACTGGGAAATTCTGACATGAAATGTGTATATTAGAAATAAAAGACTATAATCAATCTTCCAAACTTCCACCTTAGGGAACTAGAAAAGCAAAGTAATCAAAGGAAAAGACAAGAAATAATACATGTCAGAGCAGAAATCAATACAGTTTAAAATACAGAATTTATGCAAAGACATCAGGAAAATAAAGCTGGAATTTATGAAATATTAATGTGTCTTTATATGTTTAATTAAGAAAAATACAGACTATTAACATCAGAAATAAAAGGGAATTGTCATTAGAGATCCCAGGGATATTAATTGGATAAAAAGATATTATTCTTAAAAACTCTACGGCTACATATTTGATCACCTAGATGAAATACAAAAGTCTTTGAAAGATACATTCTGCTTCATGCACAAGACAGGACCAACTTGCAGAGTGTTTCATTGTTCAAAGATTTCTTTCTTTGTTTCTTTTTGTTGCTATAATAAACACTTTGACCATAAACAATATAAGGAAAAGTCTATTTTGGCTTAAGTGTCTAGAGGGCTAGATGTCTCTAGATGTGAGAATGGCATGGTAGCAGGATATGAAGCTAAAGCATCAGATCTCAACTGCACACCAAAAGAAGTGAAGCAAGTTTATACCTTATGAAAAAGCCAACTGACAGTGATGACCTTCCTCTAGCATGACTTCATAGCCTACTGAACATCCCTATCACCTGGAAAAAAATATCCTAATACATCTCTCTATAGAGAACATTTCTCATTCGGATGGCCATGTGGGTTAGACATTATTAAAAGTGTGTCAAATATTTCCAAGTTCATACTAAAAGAAAAGAAAAAAATCTGATTCGTTTATATAGAATATGAGGGAATCATCATATTATTCTAGGAACTGGTCAGTAATGAGAAAGGAGCAAACACCAATTCTTCCTTTTTACCAGAAATGTACTTCAAAATAGACAGTTACTATAGAAGAGTCTTTACTGTTAATAAAGTTTTCAGGTAAAAAGAAAGAAGAAATGATATATGAAAATGTCACTGTTGCCTGAACTAAATGAGAGATGAGTGTCAATGATTGTCAGTGTCACCATGAGATATAAAAATGATATGTCAAACATTTAAATCAAACATTCCTACCATGTACATATAAGCTCTACTCATACATATAACCTATACTCAAAAAGATTGTCACCAAAGATGGAAACAAACATGAAATATAACAACTCTCCTGAGGTATGTTTGACAAATAACAAGTCTGTGTCTAATCAAAGTCACAGATGCCACTGTACAGTTTAAAGGGACAGTGGAGAAAAAGCTGTATTAAAAATACCATGAGAAATCTCTTCTCTTGTCATATTATCAAGACTTAGATGTGAATTCAGTGATATACCTGTCATAGATCTAATCTTCCATGTCACAATGATGGAACCTTGCTGAAACTTTTAAAAAACAGGCAATTTATTCCCTGAAGTCAGCAAAAGCTAAGGGAGACAAAAGGAGACCAATATTGTTAAAAACATATTGCAGTTCCGCCTTGTGTCCTTTTCTACCAGTGGAAGAAAATGTCTTTGATAAATGTCACATATAGTGAAGCAGAACTAAAAGAGAGTTAAAGAGGCAGTGTGACTCTTTCAAATACCTGTATTTGCATATCTGGAACCAAGAAGTTATTGTGTTACTGTTATTTTACTGCTGGTAGTCAAAGAATTCTAAGCAAGTACTCAAAGAACTCAACTACAGTGCTAATCTCTACTATCCCATCACATCTCTGTTATAATATATAATATTATATATATATATTATACATCATATGTTATAATATATATACATACATATGCATATATATCATATATGTAATTTATATATTACATGATGATGATAATATGCATATATACATTTTATACATATATGTATTATGTGTAAAATTTATATATTATATGATGACCATCATATTTATATATATGTTAATATATTATACATATAATATATATATATATATGTATATATGATACGTATATATTATATATATGTTGACTTGCTAGTGTTCTTTTTTGTCTTTCATTTCACTACATTTGAGTTGAGTTCATGTTTACTTGATAACATGATGAAAAATACACAGGTACATTATTAAACATCTATGAAGCTACCCATATTCTTATTTACCTTAGATCTTGGGAAAATATTTTGACTATCACTATCACATGCAACATGCTATTTAGAATTTGAAAAAATAAATACAATTAATTTATGTTTCTTATAGACTTATCTATGAAGAAAACAGAAGAAATATTAGTTTGAATCTTAGTTTAATTATACAAATGGTATAGTAATTATTCATCATGTATTTTTTTGAGATGGTCATGCAAGTTACTAGGCACTTGACTTCTTTTGCCTGGTGATTTTGAAGTAATATTATCCTGTGATTCCAAAACATATTTGTTTCAAACAAGAACACTACTCCTCATAAAAATTTCATTTTTAGTCTCGTGATCCTCCATAGCTAACTTATGATAATGTATCTGAATAGGTTTTGCTATCAAATTATCTATCTGTTGTATCACAAAGTTAGTCAGCCTATTTAAGGCCCAGGACCAAAAGAAATCAGCAAGACAAGCCTGACTGCATAGAGGTTGATGTCAAAAGTATCCCCTCTCCAGGAAAAAGACATCAGGATGGGTATGGCCCTCATGCCTCACTGGATAACGACAGGAGGACTGGAGCCATTACAAGGTCCCCTTCAATTATTGGAGGTCAGGCCTCTATCCCCTCCTTCGCAAGAATAGAATCACCAAGGCCCTTCTATACTTAGAGAAGGGAGGAGATGTCAGGGGCAGCCCTGCATATACACTAAAGGCCTGAAATCAGTCTTAGGCCTAAAATCAGCAATAGGCCTGGCATACATACATGCTAACACAAAGTCTTGGGTCTCTGTGGAAAAACACTGAAACAGAAGGCTATAAGCTATTGTAAACAGGCAGCCTCTGTGGAAATTTACCAGACCGAGTAGTCATAGGTCTTATAAATAGGCAGCTTCGGTGGACAGTACCAACTTAGATAAGGACAAGTGAATCACAGGCAGAGCCATAGTGACCTGTCCCCCGAACCTACACCCAGCTGATACCCTGTTCTGAAAGATATCTGTACTCCCCTGAACACCTATGCTGAGGTGCCATTCCTTTCCCCACATCCTGCCTTTTTGTGTAAATAAGTAACTTACGATGTGATTTAAATAACTAAATAAAAAATTTTAAAAAAATATTTCATTTTTATGATTTTTCCGTATTTCATTTATGAATCAATTTCTCTCCAATACTGTTACCATAACTGATTTCAGAGAATTACTATTTTGCTCCTAATTGTGTTTTATAGGGTCCTATATAGAGTATTATAGTTGTAGTATCTATTGAACATTAGTAAAGACCAGTGTCAACATTGAAATTACAATCAACTGTTTTAAACAAGAAATTCAATGTCACTATGTTGATCATCTGAAATATTGAGCTGGCCATAGTTCAATACAAATGAACAGGTCATTCTATAATGGGAGAAGCAGAGTACTGTGCAGCTCAAAAATTCTTCTTTATTCAGCAAAATTTTTGTAAACTAAAATGTTATCACATTATTTTCCCTTTCCCCTTTGTGATGGTTTTCATATGCTTGGTCCAGGGAGTTGCACTATTTGGAAGTGTGGCCTTGTTGGGGTAGGTATGTCACTGTGTCATTGCCTGGATGTTGCCATGTTCCCACCTTGATGATAATGGATTGAACCTCTGAACCTGTAAGCCAGTCTCAATTAAATGTCCTTATGAGAGTTTCCTTGGTCATGGTGTTTGTTCACAGCAGAAAAACCCTTAGACACTCTTCTTCCTATTATCCCCTGCTCAGAACATACGTTACTTGTATGCATATATGTATATGATTTCAGAACTGACCACTTTGTTTTTGATAACCTGTAGGCGGCCGAAGAGACGGCGCCGGTTTCCAACATGGCTGGCGCAGCGTCCTGTATAAGCCTACTGCGCATGCGTCAGCCTCAAGCCCCTCCCGAGAGGGCTTATGCAAATGAGGCATGAGCCCTAACCAATCATGGGGCTTATGCTAAAGAGACATGAGCTCACAGGGCTTATGCTAATGAGGCACGAGCCCTAACCAATCACAGGGCTTATGCTAATGAGGCATGAGCCCCAACCAATCACAGGGCTTATGCTAATGAGGTATTGGCCCTAACCAATCCTGAGAGAACAGGCCGCCTGGCCCGCCCCCTTGGAAGGGTATATAAGCAGTGCATTTCAGCTGCTTGGGAGTTGGTGCCCCTTCGATGGATGAAGATTGTGCCTGGAATAAAAGAGCTGTCAAAGAAGAATCCAGGCGTGTAGTGTCTTACTTGCCGGCCGAGAAGACGCAACAATAACCATTGAGGTGCTTTTCCCTGGGGAAGAATATTTCTCATATCTCATGATCGTACTTCCTGTGTTCTATTAGTAAGTTTTCTAATGTTAGAGTCTTCATGAGATCGTACTTTCCATGTTTGGCTATCTATTGTTGTCACCTCATTCAGATTTTGTTTAGCAGCCATGATATGAAAATTTCTATATAATTGCTTCCAGAATTCTTAGAGGTGCAATCTCACAACAATATTTAGTTCCTCTGGCTTTTACAAAATGTTTCCACTCCACATTACAAGTGGTGCTTCTGAGTCTTAGGTATAGGAGTTTTCATGATGGATCAGTTTGGGGCTGGGTTACACATTGTTCATTTGGGCTTGGTTTTCTGTGGTCTCTGAGACAAAGTAAGTTTCTTCATTGATCGATGAGAACTATACATTATATACCATTATTGATAAAATTATTTTAGAATGCAATTAGGAATGTGTTTATTTAGTAGAGTTTGTTGAAGTCAATAATAATACATCCATGATTAACATGTTTTTTTTTTTACCTTCTGACAATAAAATCATTGTTCTTGTGCATTTACAAATTAATTCTTTGAAGTGAAGATATCACAGAAATTCTAAGTTAATTTAAATAATATATTTTAGCACCTACATCTAAAAGAATCAGAATTCTTTTTATTATCAAATCAGGTGAGGTTAATTTTATATGTTTTTGATTTTTTTTATCTTCTCCATAATTCAATTCAATCAGTGATTACACATATATGTCTATAAATTCAAAATTCAATTTCTAACTTTTAAGAACTGCTTGTTTACCCACATTTGTTAAACAATCTTATTTAAAATAATTATATTGGGAAAAATTTTTCTGTTATATTTCTTTAACTTCCAGTTCTTATTGTTCTCTTCCATTTGATAGGGTTACAGGGATTCAACCTAGCTCATCAACAGTTCTTTCAATCTAGCAATTATACTAACAAAATTATTTCAGTGACATCATTGACTATACAATTTTTGTATGACTACATATCTTATTATATAACTAATAGCCTTTTGTACATAAGATTAATTCATGATTCTATTATTTTTTCTTGTTTTCAAATTTGGGTTAATTTTTTTTTTTTCTAAGCATATAAATAAAGTCGGTTATATGGCTACTAAAAAGATCATATATTTAATAAGAATTAAAATTAAGGTTTTCAAAGAGTAGAGATAAATGAAACCCTTTTAATTTATTGTAACTCAGAATGCATCAGAATGTTCAGATGTATTCTAGTAAGGTTCATGACTTTTTTACAAAATAATTAAATAAGATTTAATGGGTATGATAAAACCCCATGACCAAGGCAAACTTGGGAGAAAAGGGTCTATTTCAGCTTACACTTCTGGACACCAATCCCATTGTGGAGAGTTAGGACAAAAACAAAAATAGGGAAAAAATCTCCTGACCGAACCTGATGCAGAGGAAATGGGGAAGTTATAGGCTTAGTTTTCTTTTTTTTTTTGCATGGATGTGATGTTTTCTTTTTTTTTTTTTTTCCTTTTTTAATTTTATTTTTTTTGCTTATTCACTTTATAGGCTTAGTTTTCAAAATGTACTTTAATAAGGGTTCATTAACGGATCAGTATCCCTTCTAGTTTACCAACCAAAGGTAGAGGAGAAAGATGATTAATAGGAGAAGGGGCTGTGTGGACCTGTTTAGAAGTAGTTCTTTGGAGTGATTTCCAACATGAATCAGTAACAGTAGTCCTGTCCAATCAGAAACAGCAGACATGAATTAATAGCAGTGGTTCGTTCGAGGGAGAAGAAATCGTGAGACCCCACTGAATGGGGTTTCCACTTCAGTAAGTGCTGTTTACTAGCTTGCTTCTCATGATTTGATCAGCTAGTTTCTTATTGTTGTGAAGCACCATAACAAATATCGTTTTTTATTCTGCTCCTTACATTCCATCCCCTGGGCCTCAGGAAAACCAGAGCTATAGATCTGGCTGTTCCTGAAGGCTCCATAAAGCTTGCGAAGCAAGGTTCAATAGAGTGTGTAATGTATTTTTATAATAACTTTTCCATGTATGGTATGCATTCCACTGGAAGATGCACTCTTTTAATATTGGTTTCAATATTGCTCTCAGGCAAAAAGACTGAAGGTGTTCTGGGTTGTGTGATTGTGTGGGATCATTCCCATACCAATATCCCTCCAACATTTTATATGTGGAGTCGGGTGCATGTGTCAACATTTTGTAGTATGTGTGGTACAAAAATTGACTCACTTTACTAATATAGCAGGCCAGGAGGCCACTCAATAAGCTTTGGCTTGCCCTGATGGGGTCTGAGTACACGTTCCAAATGCTTGATTATGGTAACAACAATGGTGAAACAAAGTAAGCAATTTATCCTACATTTCAGGCCTCAAAAAATATATAGCATAAGGTCTTTAAACAAAACATACAATTTTCTGGTTCACAGAGTTTCCTCCTAGTTAACCTATCAAACAAAATCCAAATGATGCATTATCAATGAATATTTTTCTGACAAATACATTAGCTCTCGCCATGTTGCTGAGGTCATATTTCTGTCCAGAGTTGTCTCTTGATCTCCTGAGCGAGGGCCTTCTTTTTGGTATATGTTTCATAATTCCTTCTAAAACACACCAAATACTTTTAATAGCACAAAGAGGATAATCAAAACTATGAGGGAATCAGAATGTTTCTTTAATCCAGTGTCAGTATACTGGGGTGCATACAAAATCTAGGCATGCTAGCCTGCCGATAATGTCCCACAGGCCACATTTGGTCATCTGTTTATTCCAATTCTTATTGATTATGGTGTTGGCTTCCAATAGGCCCACAGAGTTGTGCACTTGACTCTGAGAATTACCCAGGGTGACACTTTCTTTCTTGATTTTTGGCATCTAGTGATGCTAATTGTTTCTCATTACATGTAGTAATCTCTAGAATCTCATTCATCTTTTGAACAAAATTATTATAGTGTTCCATTTCCAATTCAAAATCAAATAGGCCACCAGAGTCAAATTAACGCTTTTCCTCCAAGGCTGGCATAGTTATAATTGTGGTATTATCCACTGTGGCCTGTGAGCAGTTCATCATTAAGTAGCATCTGCCTGTAAAGTTAAAGTATGCTTCAGATATATCCATAAAAGATTCGTTTAGCCATCTGCATGTTGCTATTGTTGGTCTTGGTGTGCATAGTAATAAGTTGTAATTCTCCATGTCTTGTATTATGGTCGTTAATATTGATGTGGTGAAGGATGTATGTTGCATCTTTACATCCAGTAAATGTGGATAGACATATGTGTTAGCTCCTAATTTAATGGTATCTTCAAGTGGTATGTATATAGAACTATTTGTGGTATTAACTAATGACCATAAGAAATGATCAACTGGTTTTATAAATTCATTGCCTAATTTCTGTGGTATGGCTTTAGTGTGATATCCTGGATATGCATTGTCCAGGAATACCTTGTATTAGATGTATCTCGCATATGCCTTCTGTGAATATGATCCTTTTTCATCATCTAGTAACATTTGGAATTCTGGAGTCCTTCTCCCTAGTCCTATTGTAAAGAGAATATCTAATTCTATTTCCACTTCTGCAAGATTTCTTCTATACATTTGGCACAATATTAAGTTATGGTTTTGAGTTATAAGGTTCCTTGTTCTATTATATTTCTGTTTATATTGTTCTCTGAATACTTGCATCTCTGTATTCATGGTGTTCACCATGATGTGGAGTGAATCTATGCTCCTTGATAAGGCATGGAGTGCTTGGGCTGTGTTCTTATCTGAATATTCTAGATTTCTGCCTTGATGGGTGTGACTACTGCTTCTGCGACTGCTCCTCCCATCATACCTCCTAGTACTGCTCCAGCTAGAAATGCTCCCACAGCAAGTGACTATAGGGGTTTTCTGCCAGACTTATCTGGGCTGCTGTATTGGTAATTTATGTTGACTATTCATTCCTCCACAGTATAACAAAGGAGGTTTAAAGGTTTGTAATGAAATGGAGATCTAAATCTTCCTGATTCTAGGGGTTAATATTATTTCTTCTGGTAAGGTTGTGTCCGGTACTACAAATGGGGCTTCTTTGACTCAATGTGGTCCAGGTGGTGGATTTAACCATCCTGGTGGGTAGTGTGCTGACATAAATCTTATGTTGGTTTTATTAATACTTGCATAGCCCATTGTAATGTTAATCCTTCTCTGTCTACCAAGCAGGGGGTATTGTGTGAGTGGTCAGATTTGTTGCAGTATTGTAGTGACACGGGTACATATAAGATCTTATCCCAGTCATCTGGTCTGTCAGCATAGGGCTTGCTTTTGGCTTCTGTGCTGTCAAAACTGACATTTGCCAGTCTTGATATTGGGGGTGTGGTAAAATGTAGCTAAAATAATATGGTAGACCTGAATGGTATATGGTTCTTGCATTATTATGTTTGATTCTCCAAGTTTTCCACCATTGTATAGTCTTTTCTTGTGCTTTAATGTGATATTTGGGTGTTAGGCTGCTAAGGTTATAAATGCAGCCAACTGCTGGTATATTTGTTGCTGTTAAATTGGGTTTCTCATATCTAATGTTGTTAAATCCTGTATAGTTAAAACTAGGGATTGTTTTGCTATTCATCTGTAGAATACCTGACTTGAGTGTTGCTCAAAACTTTGCATATATGTCCTTTCTGGAAAATTAAATTAACTATGGTAAGATTTCCTATTGTTTCCCATGATATAGAAAAATCCATTCATGTGCATTTACTGCTACATCACAAATGTACCTGACTGTTTTATATTCTTCCTTCTTATGGCATGTGGTCATATAACGGAGCCGATTACAGGTAACATTTTGCAATAATAATATAAAGTATGTTCCTGTTGGGGGTCAAGGTTATGTTTTTCTTTTTAAATTCAAATGTATTTTTTTTGTTTGATCTCCCATGGAAATATTCCTTCTTAGCACTGGTAATTCCCCCAAAATGGGGGGTTTCTTTATATATTTCCATACTTCCTTTATTTGTACTATTCCTGTAATATTAGCTTCTTGATCCCCAAAGTACCATAAGTGAGGTGTATTCATAACCTCCAGCTTCCTTAACTAGTGGTAAAAATCCTGACGTATTAAGTGGGGCATGTGTGACGTGTTTTTTTTTTTTTAATCATAATATAATCCTACTTGTCCTGTATTTGCCCCATGTGTGGTTAGGATTTTATGTCTTTCTTCTTCTGGTCTTAGGGATCAAGAATTTCTGCTAAAGCAGTTCCAGGCAATGCCTGGCATTTTGTCTGTATTGTTATATTCATCCTGGCATCTGTGAATATCCTTGAGCTACCAAAAAGCATTCATGTGATGCATTCAACATTGTGCATAAGGGTGTTGGTGTTGTTTCATGTAATGTCATCTGCCTTGATTGTGGTAGGATGCTGGTTAGTATGAGTGGTTGTCTATAATGTCTATAATGTTCCATCCCCAGGGCCATGGCTGATACCCAATCTTCCCAAGTGGATCAATGTTGTGTTTCTATTCTGGTGGTCCATTTTAAGTCGGGATAATAGTTTAGTTTGCCAAACCATGGTAGATTCGGAAAACCTGGTACACAGAGCCAATTTGTTTGGTTCCATGTCCTCTGGAGTTTTAGGTATAGGTGATCGTCTAACTCCCTAGTGTCCTGTCCAGGGCATTAAACGGGGGTCTGAGGAGGTTCCCTGAAAGAGAAAGTGGGGAAACAGGCCGACACAAAGAACCACGATTTGTCTATAGTCTGATCAAATCGTAATTTTTTACTTTTTCACACAGGGGTTATATACACAAAAAGGCAGGATGTGGGGAAGAGGATGATACAGGAGCATAAGTGTTCAGGGGGAGTACAGATATCTTCCAGAACAGTGTGTCAGCTGGGTGAAGGTTCAGGGGACAGATCACTGTGACTCTGCCTATAATTTACTTGTTCTTGTCTAAGTTGGTTCTATCCACCAAGGTTACCTATCTGCAAGGTCTATGACTATTCAGGCTGGCAATTTTCCACCAAAGCTGCTTGTTTACAATAGCTTCTAGCCATCTGTTTCACTATTTTTCCACAGAGACTCAAGACTTTTTGTTAGCAGGCATGTATGTCAGGCCTATTGCTGATTTTTAGGCCTATGGCTGTTTTTATGCCTTCAGTGTATAAGCAGGGCTGCCTCTGACACCCTGGGGCACCTATTTCCCCGTGGTTTAGGTAGAAGGAGTATGCCACTCTTAAGTGGATAAGGTACAGAAAATTCTGTACTTTGGGTCCATTTCATATTTGGACCGGGTTTACATGGGTTTGGTGTTGTTGTGGTCATAGGTGAGAAAGTTTCTTCTTCTTCCCCTCATAATCCTCTAAATAATCGTATACTTGGTCTACCCATGTTAATGCTATAAGGTTGAACCACATGCCAATTGCTTCATCTTCTAGCCCTGTATGCATTAGGGTATTAGTACATAGTTTAGGGAAGGCTGAATTTATGGCTAAGTCACAACCAAATGTGGTTTCAACCTCTACTCCTATGGCATTTGTTTTATAAACTCCCCTGATATTGAGTGTGTTTTGTCTAACCTTGGATGGTCCATACCAATAGTTATTGAAGATTGCTCTAACACTAGAGGTATTAGACTATACTTCATTGAAATGCCATTTTGTCGAGTTTCTTTTATATCTATTTGTATTATAACTATCTTCTTAGTCTAGCATATAAATTTGGTTAGGATGATAGCATGCTGTCTGTTATCTGAAGTGTTCACAGCCCTAGTACCAGTGATAATTTGAGCAGTAAGCATACTTGGTCTAGAAGCTGTCTATTCTTAGCTGGTATTTGCCTATATCCTATCATCTGTCTATCATCTTGGTATTTTGTATAATGAGTCTAGAACTTTAGGTCTATAGGTGGGCCATGGAATTTGTGGTTTTGGGGGTGATGGTTGTGGTAGGCATGCTCTTATTCCTGTATATACCAATTCCTGGATATTTAACACTAAAAATGATAATATCACATAAAACACATCAAGTGTAGCCAATGGGTGCCACATTTTCCTGACCAAATTGCTATTCCATTGGCCAGCACTAAGAGTCTGTAAAAGGGTCCTTTCCATCTTTATGGAACTGTCTGGCCGCCAATAAGGCTGCTATCACTTCCGCATGTTGTGCTGATTGCTCTTCTTTTATTATTACCATTCCATCTTCCAGACTGAGAGCTGCTGCTTTCCAGCACACCACATTGTTTTAGTGGTGGCTGAGACAGTCAGTAAGCCAGGCATTAATCAGTGAGGAGGAGTATTGACCTGACCTCCATGTTCCTATGGGTACCTGTTTCTGGGAAGGGGAGGTGTAGAGTGTGATAGGTACCTGGCTTTCATTAATTGATGCCAGTATGTACTCTGACACCCTTGGTACCATCCCCTGTGCAGTCAGGTTTGCTCCTCTAAGGAACTCTGAGAGGTACCATTTCCATTGCAATACCTTTCCTTCCATTGGCAGCCCTGCCCATGCCTCTTCTGGTGCCATTACCCATTTGAGAATGGGCACGGTGCATTCATCTTAGGATACTGTGGCACATGCGGAGTGCTTCATAGGCAGTCCATATTGTGTTTTCAAAAAATGAATACTTAGCATCTGACAAGGGAAGCATTTGCAAGAGAAACAAATGGTTTGATTTGTGGTTGTTTGACAAATATATTCCAATTGCCATATCCCTTTATAAAGAGGATATCTATTATCATTATGTTATCTGCATTAGTATAAATTAAATTACTAAATTGCTCTATATATTCTAATATAATTTTTACTGCTTCATCCTGGGGTGGCCCCCAGGTGAAATCAGATTTTTTTTCACTATGCTATATAATTGTTAGAGCAACAATTGCAGGTATGGTATATGTTGCCTCCAATACCCAAATAACCCTATTAAATGCTAGGTTTCTGTTTTATTCTGAGGTCTTGGTAGATTTTTCAGTTTGTTAATTACCTATAGGGGAACGGATGGTCCTCTAGATGACCAATGTACTTCAAGGAATTTAACTTCCTCTCATGGTCTACTTTATTCTTATTAATGGTCAATCCTTCCTTTTGTTAGGTGTGCAATTAAGTCTTCTACTGTTTTAATGAAGCATTTGTTTATTATTTAATACCAGAAGGTGATCTATGTATGAAAATATTATTACTTCTTTTGGTGTGTGGAATGAATCTAAAGCCCATCTCAATGTGTTACATGCTATAATGGGCTGTTTTTGTATCCTCGTGAGACTCTAGTAAGTTGATATTGTTTTCCTTTCCATAAGAATGTGGTGATTTTCCTAGAGTTGGGATGTAGGGGAATGCCAAAGAACATGTCTGTTAGATCTATTGTGGCTAACCACTTGGGTGCTACCTGTCTAACTCGCAGAAATATATCTTCTACATCAGGCAATTGTCCAGGCTCTGCTTTGAAAGTTTGTTCATGTTCTTATAGTCTACTGTAAATCTCCATTTGTCACTTGTTTTTTAACTGGCCAAATGAGGCTATTATAATTAAAGCTTTGTGTTGGTTCTATAATACCTTATTTTAATAATGTTTATATATGGTGTCCTTCACTTCCTCCATCCCACCTTTTATGGAATATTGCGGTGTGAAGGAGGGTGGTATTTTAGGTAGTTCTATCTGTGGAATTTTAACTGTAGTCAATAATACCTTTTATAATTCAAAAATTGTGGAAATAATTTATGCATTGTGGGTAGTCCTACAATATTTTCTGAGGCACTGCACAGAGCAAAATTTAACTCATAATTTTTATCATACACTTGCAATATTAGTCTAGTTATAGGGGTTCTGACTTTGCCTCCAAGTCCCTCTACTTCTATGTAGCCTTTAATTTTATCTGTATTCAGAATCTGTCCTTCACCTAGGGTATATACATTAATTTCACCACCTATGTCCAACAGCCATTTAACCACTTTGGTTTGATGGGTAGTGCTATTCTGGGTTTTAAATGTTGTATGCCTGAGATTGAAAGGAATGTCCTTGTCCTCTCAGGTTGTTTTAGTGTGGTAGTCTGTTCATAGACCTCGCTCCTACATTTGGCCTCTGGTTGTTGAATTCTGGGTAAGGGGATCCTTGGCCCTACGTAGGCTCTCTTTGCCCTAAAAAAAGGCCTTTGAGGAGCTTGCCCAAACAGGAGTCTGGTGAGATTCCATGGTTTGCTTGGTTCTGATCTAATTGAGAGGTTGTTATTTGGTCTTCCAAATGGCCTTATATTTTTAACCATCTCCTTATTTTGTTAAATTTTTTACCCTTAATGGGTAAGGATTCTACCTTCTCTGAGTTTGACTCTCTGCATGATTTTAAGAAGTCTATGGCATCTACCACAGTTTGACATACTTGCAATGGTCCAGCTAGAGTTATTCTGAGGTGTTGTGGAGCTCCTTTCAACAGAATCTTTCTAAACTGAGCCAACATTGGTGCTGCCTGTGGGGTTGTAAATGAAATAGGGTACTCCTAATTTTCTTGCTAACTGAATTGCTCCCTGTAGATCATTCCATTTTTTGAGGCCTCGAACTGAGTTAGATCTAAAGAGGGGAACACATATCTCCATGCTGCAGTTATCCAATCAAGAAGATGGTGTGTGTCTCCTCTTTCGATATCTAGCGAGTAGCCTAGAGCATTGAACACGTTGAGATTTTCCATCACGTTCCTAATATTGCATCTGTTGGTCAGATAACATTATTGTATCTGCTCCCTTCTCCCACAGTTTTACTATATAGGATGCATCCTTCATACATTTTGGGCATGATCTTTTCTAAGTTTGTTAAGTTCCTGTGGGGAATATGCTCTGGTTTTCATTATTACCTCCATGAGGCTGTCCTGTCCAGACCCTCTTACTGGTGTTAGAAGCCCACAGGCAGTCACTGGCAGTGAAGGTACTGGTACTGACTCTAGGGCATTTTTGAAAGGATTGGAATCTTTCCACTTTTTGTGATATTCATGGCTAGCCTTTTTCCCATGTGTCTATCTCTGTCAATATCTACTATAGTTTTCACGAGTATACTATGTACTTCTCTTTGTGTTGCTTTTTCTATTATAGGTTCTACCTGCTGTGGCGCTGTTAATGGGACTTCAATTTTAACTTCCTTGCACTTAATCTTATTTTTAACTGTGTGGTTAGTATCCTGCCAAGCTGTTTGCACTCAGTCAAGATCAGTTCATCCTCTAATTTTATCTTTTTCATACCCTTGATGAGCCTTTTTATTCCGCTCTTTTCAAGGTACTAGGTCATTTTACTTCGTGGTGGGTTTTTCAATAGTCCATTAAATAATTTATCTGCTGGCCTCACTAGTATTTTCTGTAACCACTCTCTCATTGAACTGGAAAGACCTCTGCCCACACCTTCAGTCTACTTTGAGCCAATAACCAGCTCTTCCTCTAGCCTTGGTCAGAGTTATCTTCAAGGCATGTTTGACTTTGAGGTGGTGGACTTCGGTTCCTGGTTTTCTAGTCTACTTTATGCCAGGAACCAGCTCTTCCTCTAGCCTTGGCCAGAGTTGGCTTCGAGGTGCCTTCGACTTTGAGAAAAAACCATTGCCTGCTAAGAAAAGGTTCTTCAGAATTGGACTAGGTGTTTTGTCCTGATTCTGCCACCCAGGAAATGACACAGCAGGTAAGGTTCACAGTGTGTCCAGCTGCAATTTGGACTCAGCTGGGAATGATCAGGATGCAGCCTTGGTTCCAGCAGAACTTTCCTGTGGGGGCCTTGTGGACCAGCTGGAACTTCAGCGGACAGCCTTGCGGACTGACGAAATTCAGCTTGTGAATGCGGGCTTTCTCGTTTGGAGACAGGCAGCCTGAGCTCAGGTCTTAGCAAGATGACATCTCCATGGGGCTCAGAGAACAAGCAATTTGCATGGGCCAGACCAGAGTTTTTAAGCTAATTTCAACCAATCAGAATTGAGGCGTGAGTTTTATCACTCCCACACAGACAGCTTTGGTAACCATGGTTACTCTCACCAATTACAATTGAGGGCCTACTGCTCCATTAGCCACTTACCTTGCCCCCACTTATCTAGCTGTCACACTTGCTCCCAGGCCTGGCTTCCACGGCCACTTTTTATCCATAATATGGTTTTTTATTCTGTCCTTACACTTAGAACCCAGAAACATACCAGCATAGGGATGCACCAAACACAATGGACAGGGCTCTCTCCATAAATAACAATAAAGAAAATGTCTTACATGTTAATCTTAAGGAGGTACTTTCTCAATTGAGCATCCCTCCTTTCAGATAATACTTGCTTGTGTGAAGTTGACATAAAAATAGCCAGCACAAATAGTTACTTAGTGAGTTTTGATTTCACATGAATGGGATAATAACACATACTTTTCCCTGCCTTTTTCTTTTATTCTACATCAGAGTTATCCCTGCGGTTGAAATATTACAGCTAAAAATTCTTTTGCAAAAAATTATTATTTAATATTCTATTATTCATATATAATGTAGCATTCAGTCATTCCACATAAACTGATTTGTACTTTTTGTCTCCTTTGTCCATTTATAATATGAAGTAAGCAACGATTATTTTATATCCTTACATAAAAATGGTTTTATTTCTCTGAGATTGAGTTTTTAGCTCATAAAATTATGTGTCTAAATTGTACCCTATTTTTAACTTTAAATAGCTATTGGCAGACCACTTTCTAAATATTGATAGCAATTTATATTTTTAGTAACTGTGAGCATTTCAGTGTCATTTCTTATAATCAGCATGCCTGCTGTCACTCTTAATACTATATAATTTCACATTAAGTAAATATAATTTCATTGTGAAATGTAAATTTGTTTCCTTTTAAATATTAGGCTACTCTTTCATGATTCTCTCACTAATTGTATTTTTATTGTCTTTGAATTATTTCTATTAAACTTTTAAAACATTTTTCATTTGCCAATGACTTGGAAATATTTTCTACTATTTTGTTTTTGTATTTCATTTTATAATTAATTGTAAAACAGATACATAATTATAAAAGTATGTATTAAAGCTTCTTAGTTGTTGATCTTCATTAAGAAAAGGAGTTCACCACATAGTCCTATATATCTTGTAAATTTCCTTAGGGATTTTCATTAGTTTTCCTTTCATTGAAAATAGATTTTTTCCTCACATTATATATCCTGATTAGAGTTTCCCTTTTCTCTACTCCCTCCAGAACATCCTCACCTCTCATCTCCTCCAGATATACTCTCTGTCTCTCCTTACTGGGGGGTGGGGGAAACAGACTTCTAAGTGATTAAACAACACTATTTAAAGATGGGGTAAAGAGTTAATGATTTTTCCACTGAGAAATATCGAATGGCCTCCTCACACCAGTCAGAATGGCTAAGATCTAAAACTCAGGTGACAGCAGATGCTGGCGAGGATGTGGAGAAAGAGGAACACTACTCCATTGCTGGTACAATCACTCTTGAAATCAGTCTGGCCGTTCTTCAGAACATTGAACATAGTATGACCTGAGGACCCAGATATCCCACACTGGGCATATACCAAAAGATGCTCCAACATATAACAAGGACACATGCTCCACTATGTTCATAGCGGCCTTATTTATAATAGCCAGAAGCTGGAAAGAACCCAGATGTCCTTCAACAGAGGAATGGATACAGAACATGTGCTACATTTACACAATGGAGTACTACTCAGCTATTAAAAACAATGAGCTCATGAAATTCTTATGAAAATGGATGGAGCTAGAAAATATCATCCTGAGTGAGATGACCCAATCACAAAAGAACACACATGGTATGCACTCACTGATAAGCGGATATTAGCCCAAAAGCTTGGAATATCCAAGATACAATTCATAGACCACATGAAGCTCAAGAAGAAGGAAGACCAAAGTGTGGATGTTTCAGTCCTTCTTAGAAGGGGGAACAAAATACTCACAGGAGGAAATACAAAGACAACGTGTGTGAAAAGACTGAAGAAGCCAAAGGCATTTGCAATCCCATAGGAATAACAACAATATCAACCAACAGACACCCCCAGAGCTCCCAGGGACTAAACCACTATCCAAAGAGTGCACATGGAGGGAACCATGGCTCCAGCTGCATACGTAGCAGAGGATGGCCTCATTGGGCATCAATGTGAAGGTGGGTTCTTGGTCCTGTGAAGCCTTGATGCCCCAGTGTGGAGAATGCCAGGGCAGGGTGTGGAGTGGGTAAGTGGGTGGAGGTGCACCTCATAAAAACAGGGGGAGAGAGGGTGGGTGAGGGGGTTTTCAGAGGGACAACCAGGAAAGGATTAACATTTGAAATGTAAATAAATAAAACATTCAATAAGAAAAGATTTTCTTTTATTATTTTTATTTCTTTATTGTTGTTGGTAATAGTGGTAGTGGTGATGTGAATGTGTGTGTGTGTGTGTGTGTTGTGGTGTGTGTGTGTGTGTGCATGCACGAGTATGCGTGTATGTCTAAGTGAGTGAATAATCTACATGTATTCTGGTGCATGCAGATTCATAAGAATGTTGTTTGCTCCTTAGAGCTAATGCAAAAGTTTTTATCAACTACCCAAGTAGCTACTGGGAACAAACTCAGTCATGTTTTAAGAGTAACATACTCTACTAACTGCTAAGGCAAGTTTTGAACTCATATTTTATACTTTTAAACAATTCTGCAACATTAAAATTTATTTTTGGTTATGTTATGAAGGAAAAAAGTCCAAAGTCCTGGTTTGTAACATTGATAACAAATTTTAGAAATAAATTGAAAAAAAATATTTTTTGCTGTTTAAATAGTAATCACAGCTTTTCTTCTTGATTCTATCTATCTACCTATCTATCTGTCTATCTATCTATCTATCTATCATCTATCTATCTATCTATCTATCTATCTACCTATACAATGAAAATATTATGCACACAGATTTTTCTATTAACTTATCTTTCAAATTAACATAATTAGTTCTAATATTTTGAATTCATTTTAAATATCCTCATTTAACTTTTTGAAACCATACTAATTAATACAGTATTTTAACTCAACAAGTGATGAATAAATATTTTAGCATGATTGGCTAGGATGATGAGTAGATAGGACTGGGGTCATCACTGTCTTTCAGCATTTTCTTTCTCCAGTTATGCTTAGCTCCTGACCCTGAGTTAATATTCTACAACTAAACTTTTTGTGTTCCATTGTCGCGTCCTCCTTGGCCAGCAAGTAAGACATGACACAGTCAGATCCTTCTCAGCCAGCTTTATTCCAGGAACGACTCTTGACTTAGGGACGGGGACCTGGACCAGGAAGGGATGGGCTGGGCTCCCAAGCAGCAGAAATGAGCTGCTTATATAACTGCCCAAGGCGGGCTGGGTGATGTGTTCTCTCAGGATAGGTTCAGCTGCCAATACCTCATTAGCATAAGCCCGCTTGGGAGGGGCACGAGGCTGACACATGCACAAAGGACTTGTTTACCAGTTTAGCTGAGCTGGCCACGCTGGAAGCCAGCTGCTTACATTGTCAGGTGCTAGTCATACGACTTTGCAACTGTAAACACGGCTGCCTACATTCCATAGACTATTCTATGTTCTTAAATGTTGGTAGGTGGTTTTAAAATTATCTTCTGTCTATAATGCATAGAGTGGATACCCAGACAAGTATAATCTGATGATTTTACTTCTTTGATATTACTGTCTTCCTTATGAATCTAATCCATGTACCTAGACTTTCACGTTCATTCTAGTAGATGTAATGGGTACAGAGTACCTTACTTTGATATTATTACTACGAACTATACAACAGTTCTAACCTGATGTCTGCCTGACATCTAGCTCTAAGTATACAGGAGGAAGAAATTATTCTCATTTGGCCCCATGTATCATTGTTATTAACATAGAGTTAGAATCACATATTGAGTTACACCTGTGTTTGTTAAACCACAGGGGTTATAGTTGTTGGAAATACTCTTTTCCAACATCTATTTCTATAGACTAGCTTTTTCTAAATCTCACCATATTTATTTCTCCACATTTCAGATGGTTGTCAAGGAACATTTCTGTATCTTATAGTTTCTCTATGTCTGATGTGTTTGTAGAATTTAGGTTTACTGGAAAAATGAGGAAAATTCAAATCAAACAACTGATAACTTCATAAAAACTTTTTCTAAGTGATATATGTATTTATCACAGCAATCCTATAAACTATACTTATTTTGCAAGTATAGAAATTAACATGCATATACTTCCTGTTCTTAAAACCCAGATGTAATCAAGAACCTACCTCCAATTGATTACCACTTGCAAAGGAGTGTCACTGGGGACACAAACCACTCCTAAGTGCTGCAAATGGTACATACAACTAGAATTCTCACTTTTTGGCTGAGCTGAAAACTGATGAAGCTAATCTGGAAAGACATTTAGTAGTTTCTTATAAATAAAGCATATATATGGTAGGCCATTTTACTCAGATTTATTTACTCGTAATAGTAATACTAAATACTAAATGTTTGTGAAACAGAACAATTCTCTTGGATTTTTTAAAATTGTTTTTATACATATATTCTGATCATTCTTTTACCCTCTTCCAACTCCTCCCAGATTCTACCAATGACCCTACCAACCCAACTCCACACTCTTTCTTTCTCTGTATCTTTATAAAAATAAATAGACAAACAAATAAATAAGCAAACAAAATTAAAAGTCTTTTACTTTTTCCTCTTACACACCCCCACACACAATCAAAAGCAAAAATATATGATCAAAAGATCAGTAAGATGAAAAATGGCCAAATAAACCTATACAAGACAAAAACCCTAGAAAATTTCATTGGGTTTATTTTATTTTGGATATCTACAAATGGGCTTGGGCCTACTCAGTAAGGTTCCATTGGAGAAGACTAATTTTTCATTTGGTAAGAGTAGGAGCACATACTTTCTTCATGCTGACATCCCATCTGGCTTGACCTATGGATGCCCTCTGCATGTTGCCATAGACTCTCGGTTTATATATATGGTTTATATATATGGCAATCCTGTTGTGCCTAGGGGACATTGCTTCCTCTAGAGTCACCCATTCCTTCTGCATCTTGAAATTGTTTGGTGTCCTTTTTTGCATAGAACTTTGAGCCCCCAACGGGGGTTTCATATAGATAACCCATTCAATACTGACTTCTCCAATATATCTCACTCAGAGATGTAACTAGATATAAACCCATTATTGGTATAAGATGTTAAATTGGGGACTTCTTTTGGTAACTATATTTCATTGTTTTTCATATATCCAAATATTTTAGAAAGCTTCTCTAATAGAAGGTTTCCATATGCTCCTTATAATGTTCAGTTGACTTCCCTGTATTCCATTCCTTACCCATTTCTTCCTGTCCCCTCCATACAGTTACCTATAAATTTCATTTTTAACTGCTGACTAATATCTCATTATGTAAATTTACCCTATTTTATCATCCATTTACCAGTTGATGGGCATCTAGGCTGTTTCCAGTTCATGGTTATTATGAGTAAAGCAGTAATGCACATATATCTATAGGAGGATGCAGAGTCTTTGGGGTATATGACCAAGAGTAGTATAGGTAGATCTTAAAAATACATATCTTCCCAACTTCCTGATGAACTGCCACATTGATTTTTGTTGTAACTCTACAAGTTTGCACTTCTACCAGCAATGAATAAGTGTTCCCATTTCCTCACATCCTCACCATAATGAACTATCATTTGTTTTAATGATCTTGACCATCCTGACTGGTGTATCCTCCAATTTTTTGGTGTAGGCACTTAGGGCTATGAACTTGTCACTACAACCATTGTGTCCTGTAGTTTGGGATTTCTTCTGGTTTTGTTTGTATTTATTCAAAAACATAATGTTTTTTTTTTTTTTTATTTCCATCTTGATCTCTTTCTTGGTCACGTTTTCACTTAGTAGTAAATTGTTGAATACCATTTTAATCACTTCACATTTTGGAGGACTACCCCGAGTGAGGAATCTAGTAATCTGCTTGTGTTTAAGACACTGAGGTTTCCTTCTTGTCCTGTCAGTGAGGATGTTTATGCTATCTAGCTTTATGAATACATAATGTAGTTTGTTTTACAAATATCACCTCATTTTGTTGACAATGTAATTGATATTCCTGTTTCTTATGGTCTTCGCATTCTAAAATGATTTTAGGTAATCTAAAATGATATTTATGGGTCTTAAAATTATTAAACTACCAATTTCATGTCTAATTTATAACAATTTTATGTCTTTGCTTGTTTATACTATTTGATCTTTAGTTAGACTCACAACTCTGTATCTCTGTCATTTTCCTCAATAAAACAATAAGCATGACATCTGGTGATTGTCTAAATCCTCTTTAGGATACAATTGTGAAGTTTTCATTACAGTAAATCCACACCGTCAATATATGTTAAAGGAATTAGTGAGGTTTTGTGTCCTTCATTTACATATGGACCAGCCAAAGTAGAGAGAAGCAAGGTATGTAGCTCTGGGCATGATCTTTCATATTGTTGATTCATAATTTAAAAAGACATCCTCAGAGTTGATTAGTTATATGATATCTACAATTGGCTGTCACCATGTACTTTAGGAGAAAGTCACCAAACCCAAACAGACCATTATTTCTTCCTAAATGATGGTACTCTTTTTGCATCTGTTAAAGCTTGTAGATGCCATCATTATCCCATTTTTATTCTATAAAATATACTATTTAGAAGTTTTTCGTATCTATGCTCTGAAAAATTTCTCATATTCCTGTAATTTCTCAAATCCCTATACTTTTCCCTCCAATTCCCTTTGGTTCTACTTAGAAACTTTTCCTAGAGAATCCTTCATCTACTTCATTAAATGAATGCATACCAAGGTCTTTTAAATGTTTGTTTCTCTTTCTACTAAATGAGAAACCACTGTCTTTGGGCCATAACTTTTCAGCGCATCTCTTTCCATGACTTCTGGGTGCTCTTCACTTATGTATAAAACTATGAGTGTGGATCAAATCTTGCTTCTTTGCACACATGTGTTAAATGAGACTTAGATGAGTACCTACAATGAGGAAATTTTTCTCATACTTCTAGGTTTTCCTTACCAAATGTTTCTAGTAGGTCATATTTGTCTTGCTTTATTTCTAAGCTAGAACACTTGATCCAGTCCTTTTTCAAATCCCTCTCACTTTAATCTCCAACAGCTTTAAATTATCTAATTATTTTCATCAATAAGCTGAGTCTGAAGAAATAGAAGGATTTACATTAGGTGTCTATTGATATTTTATTGTCTTATGACTTTAAAATCAAGATTTTAACTCACAAGGATGCATGGTTTGTTATGCTGTCATAGTTATGCAATATAAGCCATTCCCAAATGAGTATTTAGACAATCTATGTGCTGTTATCATGTTCACAAACTGGATTCTAAATAGACTTATAGATAACTAAAGACTTACCCATTTTGGTATTCATTTTGTTTGTCCTAAGCAACAGCAATTAACTAGCTGTTAATTGTTAACTGACTAGCAATTTTATATATATATATATAATTTTAACCAGAAATGTCCCAAGTGATAATATATTAGTTATTTGAAAAAAATACAGAAAATGCATTTTTTAAAATTCTTAATACTCTATGAGCAAGAGAGCCCAAGTACAATAGAAAACAACTACATATATTTTATACAGTATCTTTAGATTAATGAAAGTGCCCCTTGTCCTAATACTTCAGGTAGTTGCATATAAAAGAACATTGACTAAATGAGTGTTTATCACATATAAAAGAACAAGCAAACAAATAAAGCCCCAAAGTTTTGTCTTCTCAGCTCTGGCATAAGATTACAAAGGGAAAACATATCTTACTGATGTCTCTCATCTCTGGTATATGTATTGGAGAATGAAGTTTTGTTTATTATATTTCTCTGAGCACAAATGATTACAGTGTTCTTTACAAGAGAACAGGGGATTCCATGCTGGAATTTCAGTTAAACTGTTTAAAATGGAAGGTTATTCACTGAATATTCAGTAAGCTCTTTCATAAAACTTCATCTGCATATATACATGAAAAAAGACACTGGCATTGTTTCTTATTGAATATTGGGCAGCTTATTCCTGTCTTTGGGAACCATTGAGATTTAACATACATAGTCTGCCATGATTTAATTCTCTTATATATTAATCCAAAACTTGTCATTCACTTCTCCTTTCTATTCTCTATACAAAAAAAGAAAAAAATAGATAGTTAGTAAAATATATATTATATGCCATACATAATGAAAGTGGGCTTTAATGTGACAACATAATCTGCACAAAACTACTCAGCTCTCATTTCATCTATCAGACCAAGTTCAAATCTCAATTTTTTGACACTATTTCTGGATTTTGTTAGTTGTGGGGCACAGAAGAGTATTTGGACATTTTATTCGGTTTTCTTTATTCCGTGGAACACATCAATGGCACCCAATGTCTAATAACCTGTCTTACAAAATCAAGAACTCAGGTGAGGCTCCCCCTGAGTAGAATTAGTGAAACAAAGACTCCAGTGTATGGAGAAGATCACTGTCTAGTCAGTCACAGATCATAGTCTTAGCTCATTCTGTACCTATAAACAGCTGAAAACTTGTATTGCTGTTAACAGTTCAGGATGTTGCTAAAAATATATAACAAAGTCAATAAAAAGTATTCACCAATTGGGGATGGAGAGATAGCTCAGTGGTTAAAAGTACTAGACACTCTTCCAGAGGTCTTAAGTTCAATTTCCAACACCAGCATAAACACCAGCAAAAAACTGTCCATGATTATAGTCCCATGGGATTCATTTCGCTCTTTGATTGTGCATATATATATATATATATATATATATATTATATATATATAAAACATCCATATACATAAAATAAATACATCTTTAAAACTATGTACCTGACAAATACAATTGTTTTTAAATATTTCTCGATTTTCTACAATGTGTTCTATTTCTGTATTTTCTTATTTAGAGTCTAATTTTTCAGAATAAGTACCAATGAATGGAATGATAAAAAGTTTATAAATTATAGGCTTCATATGTAATATAAATGACCTGTACTCAAAGAATTCATTTGTAGATTCGTATTCTAAAAAGCAGCATGAATTTGTAGAAAGGGCCTTCTATTTTACTGCATGGATGATTTGAAGTAACTATGACTTGAAAAGTTAAATGGTCCCATGTGTTTTTTTTTTCCATTTACTATTCTATTCTTTTTGTTTTTACATATCAGTGAGGAATTTAAGCCCACATTCACAATACCTAGCCAACCATTCTGTCATTAAGCTTTACATTTAGACCATATGTTCTTCATTAAATTTGTTTTTTCACAGATGTCTTACTGAAATAATTCATTGGAAACACTTGCCTGTTTGGGCTTTAATAAACAGATCCAGGATTACATGGTCAGCACCTTTCATAGGACTCAGCCTTAGAAAGTTGATGGGAAAAGGAGGACAGTGATCATAAGGGACTGAACTCAACCAAGTTTTAGGGCCTTGTCCATGAAGCTCTCTCCTCTTGGGCAATTTTCCCTGGATCACTGGAAATGTACACATATAGCTTCACGAATAAAATATTTTCTGTGTGAATTTAAGAGTGAAATGATTGAGAAATTGATATCATTTGTGAGTTAATAACATTTAGAATTTAGTTCATTCTTCTTTTGTAAATACGTTTTACTTCATTAATTTGACTGCCTCCTGCTGGCTGCCATGGTCACCTAGTGACAGTGGATCCTTATCTCAGTATTTGTTGTGAACAATGACCATTGATTGTTAAGTTGGTTCAATACCACTTTTTCAAGAGGCTGTCTTTTCCAAGTGGATGTGTAGCTTCCATTGATATTTTTCTGGTGGCTGAGGATGACCTACTTTTTAAAAAATATTAACTGAAAATTAGCATTTTCTTCTTTGGAGAAGTTTTTTTCAATTCATCTGCTCTTTCATGGAATGATTGTATGTGTGTATGTGTGCATGTGTGTGCGCATGCACATATGTGTGTCCGTGTCTCTGTGTGTGTGTAGTTGTGTGTGTGTGTGTGTGTCTGTGTCTGTGTCTGTGTCTGTGTCTGTGTGTGTTTAGGCTTATAAATGAAAGAGTTAGCAATTTTTAAAGACTAAATATATGTCACTCAGGACAAATGACAAACACAATATATGCAATGAATTGCAGACAGTTGGGAGGTAATTCTGGCCAAGTGATACTGGGAATGATCACATGTGTTGAGGAAAACTAAGAGCTTAATGAACAGAAGCTCCTAGCAGTTTAGAATGAATAGAGCAGCATTGTCTGTGACTGCAACAATACATTGCCTGTGCACAGACTTCATCTATATATTAGAAAGTGGCATTTGCCCCGAATGCTGATTTTCAAAGCAGGTAGTTTGATTATATCAATTGTTTCATTTAGATGATCCATCAGACAAATACCTTGTGGACCACTTTCTGATGAATGACTAATATCCCCATTATGGATTTGGAAGCAACAACCATTCCAAGGGAAACCTTGATAAACTAACCATGCCATGAATTGTCCTTACCCTGAATTATCATGTATCCATGTCATTCATGGGTTTATTCACAAGACAGGCAATGAAAGCAGAGTTGGGGTCATGTGATGGGTAAACATGGCATGTGTGCTAATGGAGCTGGCCACTCAGAGCATGGTTCATTGATACCTTCCTATAGTTACCTTGTCCCATTTTGAGTCCATTTATTTTCTTTGTGTATTTCATACATTTTGCCCAAGGGAATGAGAAAAGCCAATAATTAGGAGTAAATTTTAAGATTCTATTTGAGTTCCTTCAATTTAGTATCTAATATCAAGTATATATCTAATATAACCAGTGCCACTCAAATAAATATTCATAATAAAGAACATTCGAAGTGAAATACATTTTAGAACATATCAACATGCCTGATTCTCATTCTGCAGTGTTAGGAATATCTCTAATCACTTTCACATTACCTCTGAGAAAGTTCTATGTAGTTTGCAAGTGAGTATTAAATATATCAAAAGGTACTATAAATTTTTTTATTCATGTAAATATTGATTTAATAAAATGAAGAATTTTGTTTTAATTGAATGAAGCATCACTTATCTTCTTTGGGCTCCATAGGACATTTTACACAGTGGAAAGTTGTGGCTATTGATATTTATGAAAGTCACTAATGCAAACATTGGAGAAGAGAGTAAATACTCACTTTAAATGAGGCAACTTAATGAAAAGTATTATAAGAAAATTTACTTTGGGAAAATTTTATTAGAACTGGAGTCTGTGGTTAGAGATTTGCCCAATTACTAAGCAAACAGGTGTACAGCTCAGAGAATAAAGTAATTTGTGCTCACATATTTTCTTTTATTTCCTTCTTTGTTTTCTGAAGATAGAGATAATATAGCAACCATTTCAGGCAATCTTTCACTATAACACGGCAATATAAATCTCAGATTTTAAATGCACCACACGGCTTGGCTTTGTATTTTATTTTTGGAAATGATTTAGAATCTGGCTTTAAATAAACAAAGTCAGACACAAGTCCCTGCATGCTTAAATCCTGTTGCTGTGACCTTGGGAAAATTGCTAATCTCACTGTGCCTGCTTTTTCTCAAATTAAAGTAAGTTTTTGCTTAATGATTTTATTATGATGCTTAATCCATTAAATATGATGCAAAAGCCTAATAAAATGTGCTGCACACAAAACAAGGTTACCTAAATGACAGTCATTAGCTCTTAGATTTGTCAATGCATTTACTTAATGAGTCTATAAGTCTATTTAGCTAAAAACTGTATGAATAAAAAGAAAATAGAGAATGAATTACTTCTATCATTGTCACTTCTGGTTTAATGTTGTAAACTAGGCTAAGAAACTCTAATTTAAAAAAAAAAGTAGGGACATACAGGTGGGTTTGGAGGGAGGAAACAGAAGCAAGAAGTGATACAATTATAATCTCAAAAATAAAAGAAGGATATAAAAATAATAACAAGTGCTGGAAAACTTTTAAATATCAACATTATAATTAGACAACTGATATGTATAATAGATTGTGATTAGGCTGCACTGTCTATAATCACTTTCTACAATATGGACAGGATCAATATGCCAAGCAAGAGCCATTTTATTGGGAATATCTTAGTGTTGCACATGTATACAGCATATATAAAACTCTGGTTCTGATTTCTATAAAGCCAAATGAATAAATAAATAATCGTTTCAGCATTGTAGTACATTGGATAAGCATGATCCTCATAGGCACACATATTTGAATCTTGTCTTCAGGGCAGGGCACTACTTGAGAAGGATTAGTAGGTGTGGCCTTGTTAGGGGGAGTGTGTCAGTAGGGGTTGACTTTAATGTTTCAAAAACCCAAATTAAGCCATAGTCTTTCTCCGTTCCTGCTGCTATCTCCCTTCCTAGATCCTGTGGATCCGGATATAGAGCTTTTATCTACGTCTCAGGCACCATGTCTGCCTGTACAGCACTATGTTCTGTTCCATGGTGATAATAGACTAAAGCTATGAATCTGTAAGCAAGCATCAAATGCATTCTTTTATAAAAGATGCTATGGTCATGGTGTCTTTTCATAGCTATGGAAGAGTTGACTAAGACAAAAATGTAGCACAAAAGACCAGGGAACTGAATATTTAATTTGATTCAAAAGCGATTAATTTAACTATAGCCAAATGTGGCACATGGCTGCCATTCTGAATGATGAATGATTTAATTATTTTCTAAGTTAAAAATGAATATTCACCCAAATGACAGATGAAATATCAATATGTTATTACTTTTTATTCTTATCAAATTTTCTTTATTTACTCTGTGTGTGTGTGTGTGTGTGTGTGTGTGTGTGTGCACATTCACATGTCACATGTCCCAATGTATTCTGGAGGTCAGAGGACATCTCAATGGAATCACTTATTTCTTTCTATGATATTGGTCTAGGGGATCTAACTCAGGTTTGATGTCAAAAAGATTTTGTTACTTAGCCATCTTGTTATTAACTGTATTAGCATTTTAAAATGACGTTTCTTTATTTTATCTTTAAACAATTGAAATTGTAATTGGAAAAATATTCAATTCATTACTGCATTAAAATACAAAATCTTATCTTGTGTTAATTAAATAAAATGAATACTTTCTTTAATGCTATTTAAAAATTTTAATATTGGCTGAAAAGTTAAGAATAAAAATTAGAATCAGTGAAGAGAAATATTGCCAGTGCAAAAAGAATAAATATTGTAAATAAGCCATTTCCAGTTAAATTAATTTCTGCCTTTAAAGCATTTCAGCCTGAGATGTTATTATTTTTTAAATGGATTTGATGCAGATCACAATAAGTTACTTTTCCCTGTTCCCCTCACTTTCAGAGTAGTAGAGTCTGAGTTTCAAATTTGAGTTCACCAGAGGATTATACTGAGTAAATGAAAATGAATGGAGAAGCCAGGTGATTATGCCACCAAAACTAACAAGAGCTTCCACAGAGAAGATGGTCATAGCAAGAGTAGGAAGAACTTTGACACTTCTATCAGTAAGTATTTTGAGATCCATCCATTTTAGGGAGTACAGAAGTATACCCCTTGACCAAACATTATGCTGGTCTGACCTTTGTATAAGAACCAGCAACCTGGTTATTGGGGCAGAATCTGGAGGTCAGTTCACACTAAGTTAAATTTATTAGAGACTAAAAACATATTAATAACAAAAGACATAAAAGCAAAGATAAAACAAGAGGCAAAATTTAAGTAAGATGATATAAAACAAAACTAAATAAATTACAAAATATTTTTTATGAAAATGTGTTTTAAATTTGTTTTATTGTTTCAATTATTTACATTCCAAATGTTGCCTCCCTTCCCAGTCCCCTCTTCAAGAGTTCTTCACCCCCTCCCACCTTCCTTTTGCCTCTGAGAGGATGCTTTTCACCTCACCCCCTTACCCACCCACCAACCAGTTCACACTCCCCAACATCTGCCTTCTCTGAGGCATCAAGTCTCTACAGGATTAGGTGACTACTCTCCCATTGAGGCCAGACAAGTCAATCCTTGGCTACATATGTGCCAAGGGCCATGCACCAGTCCATGTATGCTTTTTGGTTAGTGGCTTAGTCTGTGGGAACTCCCAGCCAGGGGCATTGTGGAGTTGGTTTAATGCTTGCATTATGAGTTCCCAAATTTGCACAAGAATTCCACAAGTGAGATGCTGAGGGTCTCTGCCTCTAGCTGGTTCTGATTGGCAAGTCAAGTCAACAGCAGCTAATGGTTGGTCGGGGATACAGAAGTGGGGCTTGAGGATTAGTGGGCAATAGGACCCAGGAAGAAGCAGAACCACCCTATGGAAAGCAGAAAGATCAGGCCTGAAAACTGCAGAACAGAAAGATAGCCAACATGTAAGAGTTGGGGATCATGGCCCAGGAGGGCTGCAGGCTGGGATAGCCAGGACGGGAGAGTATGCTAGCCACATGGAGGTTTGGGAGTGGCCTCTGCATTGAGCTGCTTAGGCCATATTAAATATAAGGCTGCTTGTGTGTCTTTCAGTTGAGAATCCAGAACACTGGGGTGGTAGCAATGAACTCACACCACATTTGCCTGGCAATTAGAGCGGATTAGACAACTACAGCTACACAGGATTCAGGTTAGTTAATACTGTTAATTTCCCTATGGGGTTGTCATTTCCTTCAGTCCATCAATTCTTCCCCTAACTCTTCCGTAGGGGTCCTCAACCTCAGTCCAAGAGTTGGCTGTATGTATCTGCATCTGTCTTAGTCAGCTGCTGAGTTTCTCAGAGGACAGGCATGCTAGGCTCCTGTCTATAAGCACAACATGGCATCAGTAGCAGTATCAGGGATTGGTGCCTGCTTATGGGATAAATCCCAAGTTGGTCCAGACACTGGATGGCCTTTCCTTCAATCTCTGCTCCACTTTTGTCCCTATAATATCAAGTGAGGCTTGATTTCCTGTATAAATAAATTAGTAGCTAGATGAAGTAATATTGCCAGTGTTACATACCCTAATAAACAGGTAAGAAAACACATTTTCAAGAAAAACTTGCAAATGATTGAAACACTGTTACATATTATATTGCCATAGTCTTAAGGATTTGTCTTTTTTATTTCAACATTTTGAATTGTTAGAGGTGTTTTTCAAAGGTAAGCTACAAAGCTAAAGATTGCTTACCAACATGAGCATTCTCACACCGTCATAAAATGTATATTGTTGCAAGCATCATCAAAATGATATTTCCTTATATATTGAGAGTCATAAAAAAATTGGTAAGACTTTGTATCAGTAATTACATTCCAAGAAATCAATGACAAAGAAGTTTGTAATTGAGAATTATGTCCAGAATTTCACGATATCATTTTTATAGGAAAGAGCAAACAATAAAGCCCTAAGTATACAGTGAGGGACATGGATAGTGGGGGGATGTTATTTATGTCATTATAATAGGGATCATAAAGTACAAGTTTTTAAGATTGAATTATTCACTTTTTAGTTATGTGTTTGTGCATGTTTGCAGTAGGCAGTAGTTCTGTGCACAAGGTATGTACAGGTGCCTGGAAAGGCCAAAGAGCATCAGATCCCCGGGAACTAGAATTATAGGCAGACGTGAACTACATAATGTGGATGTGGACATCAGATCTGAGTTATCTAGTAAAGCAACAAATATTTTTAACAATGGGGCTGTCTCTCCATCCCTATTTGAAAAAATTTGTATCACAATAAATTTTTGAAATACAATTAATAATGAGAAAATATTACTTAGTGCATATTTAAATCACAAAGAAAATGCTTACAGAACAAAGGAATTTTAAAAATAGGAAATGTGTTTACCCTTGGGTTTTTATTTGATTGAATATATTTGCTTTTTTCTAGCTACAGCTGTTCACAAATGATGTAGTTGATTTTATAAAAAACAAAGAGGATACTTAAATATAGTAAAAATATATTTGGATTTAATACTAGGTTATTGAATTTTTCAGAATGGATTTTGTGCTACAATATATTTCTTCTTAGAATATTTGAAACTACTTTTGTTAAAAACATGACTATCTAAACATAAGTTGAGCAAGGAGAACAATATATAAACATACTAAAGTAGATAGGGAAAACCCAAGAGGTTTCAAACCTACACACACATACAAACACACATACACACACACACACACACAAACCTCGACAGGCAACAAAAGGTATTTATACTAGAAGAAATATTCTTCCCAAGGGAAGACCACAACAACTAATTAGCTAATACCAAATAGTTGACACTGAAAATATACATACAAGTAACATTATACAGACTGACCATGCTTTGTTTATGTATTTAGGAATATATATGTAAATACATACATACACACATATATACATATACATACTAGTAAACATATATATTAGTACTCTCACTGAATAAGAGTGCAAGAATTCTAAAGAAAACAATGAGGATAAAGTGTATATGTGAGTGTTGAAGGAAGAAAAAGAAAGGGTGAAATTCTGTAATTATAATTTCATAAAATAAAATTTAAAAATTATAAAAAATGTTACCCTAAATACTTAGCATGATTATATTTAATTTGGTTATTGAAAGATTTGATTTATTATATAGTGTATTTACTTTGGTCTTGATTATTGTAATTATTTTAATGGAAATTTAATTAAACTAAGACCTATTATGTCTCTTTTTAAAATTTAACAAGAATTGTCAAATTACTTAAAAACAGTTGGCTCTGTGACCATTAACATTTTGGTCCTGAATAGACTGATAATATTTATAAATTGTAGATACAACTTCCCAGTTAAGTCTTGGAGTTTTCAGATGTAAAAAACCTCCCTTCTTAGTGACAATGGTGGTTTAAAATATCAGAGATGTAAAGATATTTGGGAGACAGTGACCATTTTACAGTATGTTGCTTTTAGAGCTGGAATTGCAGTGAAGAGCATGAGAATCAAAGTATAGACTGTCTTGGTTCCGATCCATTCCCCTGGTACTGAATTGACTTCTGAGGCAGCCAAGCTGAGAGACATTTGCCACTGAATGTGTGTTGCCCCTCCATCCAGAGCACAGACATTTTACTTGAAAATGCCATTAGTCTGAGAGGACTGTGTCTTCCAGAATTTTCAGGTCAGCTGTTCTTCAAATGTTATCAAATTAACATAGACAAAATAAACTTTCCATCCACCCAAGAGGATTAGTAAATTGGGTAGGAGGTATGTGAGAAGGGCAAGAGAGTTCAGTCTTAGATTTTAAAAATAACATCCACTGGTGAATTAACTTACTTTCTTTAGTTTTTAACATGGCATGTTGATAATTGTTACTGGAATAATTGTGTATTATTTTTATTATTATTTGATCTTAATGATGTCCCATGATGATATTTTATTGAAAATGGGTTTTGTTTTTCCTCTCAGATTTTCTTAGAGAAAACCTATTTTCTCCTAATATCTCTTATTGTATGAAAGATTCCATCATAACAGACACACTTGTGGGCTTTGGTGAGAGCAACTAAACTCCTAAATAGAAGCCTTTTCACATAAAAAAAAAAAAAAAAAGCTGAAATTCAAGGGTAATTGGCCTAACAGCTGTGATAGGAGCCAGATAATCCAGCACATAGTCATCAGGTTTGGTGTATCAGGTAAGGAGCCAAAATGATATTGCATGAGAGAAAATTTCAAACTGACATTCAAGACATCAAATTATTTGGAATGAAAGAGTACAGATTAAATCATTTCTCCATCAAAATAAGACCATGGTTTGCAGATTTAATACTATTAGTAGGCAGAATGTGCTAAAGTGCTAGCTAAGTTTCTTGCCATGGATGTGTTAACACTTTAGTGGTAATAGAGAATATAAACGATAAACAGTAATGCTGAATACAGAATGCTTCACTTATATGTAGACTGCCTGACCCACCTCACTGGCTGGCTATTTGATAAACTTCAGCCACACTGAGTATTTTAAAGTACCCTGCAAATATATTTCTAGTTGATAAAAATTGATAACCACAACCAGGTGGTAGAGGCACATGTCTTTAATCTCAGCTCTTTGTAGGTAGAAGCAGGCCAAACTTTGTAAGTTCAAAGCCAGCCAAGTCTACAGAGTAAGTTCCAGGACAGACAAGGCTCGGCAGAGAGATATTGACTCAAAACACAAACAAAGAGACAGACAGACAAACAAACAACCAGGCAAACAAAAAAATTAATGGTCAGAAGATACTGACAGAATCTGCCATGATTACTTCCATAAAGGATGGTTACCTTTAGCCTGAATTGCTATCCTCAGGAATTCTTACAG
The DNA here is from genome assembly GCA_021653895.1 of Mastomys natalensis. Lineage (NCBI taxonomy): Eukaryota > Metazoa > Chordata > Mammalia > Rodentia > Muridae > Mastomys > Mastomys natalensis. Next base: position 625,944 of record JAJTUV010000384.1, read on the forward strand.
GGAAGGCAATGTGGAATCTGATCAACCAGGGGAAATACTAAATTTGCCAAACACACTCTAAGTATGTGAACTTTATTAATTCATTTGATGGGTAAGTTTGAAAAAAAATGTCTTTATATTATAATTGATGAGATGTACTGTAGTAAAGTTCTTGATTATTCTTAAAGGTGTATGTGTTAAAAGACTTGGTCTCCTGCTTGGACTAAACTGCTTATCTTCTAGAAAACTCCAAGCACAAATTAACATATTAATGATTTCAGTACTATTTTGTTTTTATAATGAAACTGAGTAGCAGTGGGTAAGACTCTGATTGCTGAGCAGTGACGTGGGCTCAATATGGCATGGGTTTGAAATCCATGTTTTTAGTTGTACACCATGATCTGTATAAGCTAGTTTGCACAGATAAGGGTCATAGGTGAACATTCCCAGCATCCCTTCACATGCATGCCATTTGACTAAAGGAAATATTATGAAATGAGTTGGAAAGTCTTTGTTCCTTAATAGAATTATAAGGAGTAGATTACTAAGCCATGTGTGGTCAGACAGCTAGAGGAAGAGCCAATGTACAGTCTTACATGTCCTTCAGAGCTATCTTCTTTTGATTCAATGTGAGAGGCAAACTGGATTACACAGACTTCTCTTTTAGTCTGGTCATTCCAAAATGATATATTTATGGAATTAGATTTGACTATGTCACTGTGAGGGAAAATACTGAAATGTAAATACCTTTGAAAATCAGCTTAAGAGTCTAAGTTACAGTGAATGTATGTGTGACTCTTTGAAGGCATTAAGTTGTATAACAGTGTGCTGCCAGCCAGAGTGAAATGAGGACAACAAGGAACATATAAGAAGATAAAAATGGCAGTTACAGGAACAAACGAAAGGGATTAACTTACGATACAAAGAGAAAAGAGGGTTTTGAATCTCAGTTGTTGGGGAAGTTATGGAGTCTTTTATTTTGCTTAATTTGTCAGTCTGAATATAGTTTCAGCTGTTATGGAAAATCTTGTACAAATGAGCACTGTTTGATCTTTTCAACTCTGGGTGTCATTAAATACCAAGGAAGCTCTCGTGTTCCACTTCCTTGTTGGTCTAAGAAGAGTTAGGTAACTGAATAAGCCTTCTTTTGTTGTTGTTTGTTTGCATGCTCAATATTTATGTAAAGATTTCCACCAAAATATTCCAAGAACAATTTAAATAACGCGAAGCCTACTGAGTGGCAGAAAAACAAAGGAAAAAGAATCACTCTGTAATAAGTATAAACTAGAAGTCTCTGCTGAATAACAGTATAATCACTGGAATATCCACTATCAATACTTTTATTGACTATTCACTGAAATTTTAGCAGTTCTGGCAAGAACAATGAGAAAAAGGCAAGTGGTGCTTATTATATGATGTCTAATGTTTGAATCTTTGAGTGATCTAAATAAAGAGTATCCAAAGACAGTCACTTTACTTTTAGTTCTTTAGAAAGACGAATAGCTATTATTGAGGAAATAACTAGGACAAGAGAAAGTCTTCCACTGTGTACAATAGTATGTGCAAAGTTTCCTGATGGAGAAAATAAACTGCTCAAATATCTAGAATTGAATCAGAGAAAACAATACAGCAAACTTAGGACAGCAAAATGGTGGCTATAGAAGAGGTCATGACTTCAAGAAGGAAAAGTAGAGAAGAAAAGAGAGGTGAAAATGAAGTGTACTCATGAACAAAATTTTCCAAAAAAAAAAAAAAGTAATGGTGGAGAGTAAAGTACACAGCAAACAATATGAGGATCTGCACAGACAATTGTTTTTCATTATCAGCAATTATACATGTGTGTATATACATGTACACATACACACACACACACATACACATATAATTAAAGAAAAAGATGTCACACATATTTATGGATAACCAAAAGGAGATAAATTCCTGGAAGCAGGAAATTATTCTTCTAGCTGGCATTGGTTGCCTGTCATCATTTGTTAAGGGGAGGGACCACAGATAATTGTCCTCTTTCCATATTGATATGATACTGCCGTTCCTTCAGTCTTGTTTACACAGTCATTTCAATGAAAGCCTGTTTCAGAGCAGACTTCCTGGTATTCTAGCTCTTAGAATCTTTTTTGTTCCTCTTGACCATGTTCGCATGAGTTACAGAAGGAGCTCTGATGTAGATGTATCCACTTAATTTTAGCTTCTTGCTATTTCTTGATCTTTGCATTGTGTCTAATCTGGTGTGTGTTTGGGGGATGGAGTACTGAACTCCACATGCTGTAAAGAGAGGTTTCTTATATGAGGGACAGTTTCTACATGTATTTGTGAGTGTATAGATAAAACTGAGGATGTAGTTAGGGAGTATCAAAGTGGCAGGAGAAGATTCTTATCTAAGGCTTATGGAATCATGTTCCATAGGAAGTTAATAGGTTCAGTGGCAGGCATAATTTCCTTCCTATGGAGGATGACTTAAGTCTGATTTGGTAACTGTTGGTTTCCACCACCATCTGACTACCACTTATGCACCTTAATGCCTATCCTGCCACTCTGGCTATCTTGGTTCACAGGTGTTGTGCTTAGTATGACTGTTAAATTAGCAACTTGCATAATACCATTTGAAAACATGGAAGTTAGACCATAGCCTTTCCAATCGCATGTACCTCAAATAAGCACAGCTCTTAGTCCTAAGGGTGACATGTCTTCAGCAATAGGGGCCCATATTCATTCCCTAAGAGGCAGGCAAGGTCTACACTGATAATTTATATTGTAAGGAAGTCTCTTGGACTACTCTATTTAAGACTTCAAAAGTAGATTACTCATGTCTCATACTGGGAGTTTTGTTAGTCTATGGTACTTATGTGTAAGAAAGCCAAGCTGCCCAAGTAGTTTAACTTCCTTTAAATATAAACATATATTTAATTTACCTAATTTACATATATAGTTACTTTCATATATATGTATGTGTATATGTATGTATATGTATATTGTATTTTGTCTGGTGATCTGTTTTTGTGAATTTTATAATAAGAGCTATCAGGTTATTTGAATCTGAGTTTAAAATAGTTCAATCTAAATAAAACTATGAATTCAGTTCTTTGGTTGAAGTAGGTATTTTCAAAAGATTCATGACCCAATGGCTAGTATGTTGAAAAAGGTCAGAGAATGTTTTCATTATTGTACAACATTCTACCATCACTGTTTTGGATATTAACTTTTATGTGCAGAGTAGTCCAGAGGATATTTTTTAAAACATAGAATGATATAATTGACATGAATTTTACGAAGAGCCCAATGGGTGTAGAATAAAGATCACTGCCTGGGGAAAGGCAGTGTGCATATAACTAAAGCTCTTAAGAGAAGTGTAGCCTTCTGCTAAGAAGACATAAGTAAGTGGGAAGAAGGAGAGAGTTAGATGATTATAGAAGAGAAAGTATCAAGATTTAGCAAGTGACTCAATTTATGAGCTTTCGGGATTTCAGCTTCCAGAGTCTAAGCAAAGCTTTTAGGGACAGAAACAATGGAGGAACAGGCTGTATCTCTAGAGAGGAATGGGATGCATCTCTAGACAAACGTTTTCTATCCAAAGTGGATGAACATAAGATAGAACACAGTCCTTACCCGGATCTGCAAGAGGGCTGCTCAAAGAATTTCAACTGCTGCTTTTGAAGAAAAATATCAGTAAATAAAGAAAATGTCTTCTTTCTTCCCACTTACAGTTTCTTTTGTTTGCCTTTTGACTTTTCCTCTTTTCCTCATTCCATAGTCACTGGAAGATTGTCTCTTATAATAGGTTTTTCAGGTAAGAGAAAGGGAGTGGATGATTTGGGGTCACACTCTTTGCAATAAAAATGTGGCTTCCAGCAATATAGCCAATCCATATATCTAAATGTTATAAGTAAACAGCTGTGTCAGTCCATCCCTTCTTTTATTTATTAATTTATTTTTGCTTGTTTACACCAGATGTTAGAGTAAGTTAAAAACAGGAAGCCCCCTTTTATACATGCTGTTCTTTTCATCTTTTTCTAGTTGCTTCCCTAGTGTGTAAAGCAACAACTTGCTGGCTTACAAACTTCTGCTGTAAATGGTTGCATGAGGAATATCTATCAAGCTGCTTAGTAGAGGATCAGGCAGTGTAGACATCTGCTGGGTAATGAGATTGAAAGCCTAGTTAAGCTTATTGGCATGACTTTAAAGGGATAATTCTCTAACACTACTCTTTATTACTCCAGTATGTTCTGTGGTATCTATGAACCACTAAGGGAATTTCAAGGTAGCTGTGAATCGTTTTTTACCTAAAAAAAAAAAAAAAAAAAAAAAAAAAAAAAAAAAAGGCAAATAGGTAAGCAAACATTGTTGGTGACTCCCTGTTGACAGCATACACTGTATTTTCTTTTACGTTGTTCTGTTGCTCAGCCAACACTTATTTTGTTATTTTAAATTATTTCTTTTCTTTTCTTTTTTTTTTTTTTTAGTTTTAGAGTAGGTGTGTGTGTGTGTGTGTGTGTGTGTGTGTGTGTGTTGGTGAGGCATATATGAATGAATATGCCTGAGGAGTCCAGCAGAGGGCAGCAGATTCCCTAGAGCTTGAGTTGCAGGTCTTTGTGAACCATCCAATGTGGGTGCTGAGAAATTAACTCAATCCAGCAAATGCTCTCAAGTGCTGAGTTCTCTTCCTTGCTCCATTATGTTGCTCTTATTATCTGCTTATCAATGTATACTCTCAAGTTCTGCTGGATGACACTTTAGTTACTATGAGCAGGAAATACAATTTACTTATCTGAATAATAATTTATCACAACTGTGATTCTGGACTGTTATATATAAAACAAAATGTAAAAACCTAATTGAAATGAGAGGAAATCTACACTGGAAATATATTTTTATTAGTCATTTTATTTGGTTACATTTCAAATGATATCCACTTTGCCAATTACCTTTCTATAGACTCCCATCCCCCACTCCTCTCCTTTGTCTCTATAGGCATATATTTTACTTTGAGATATAGGGATTAAAAATTCAATTTCTTTGTATGAAAGATGCACTGAGTATTTCTTAGAAGACTGATTCTTTTATTTATCTGTGTAAGGGCTCAAATCATTTGGCCTTTCTTATGCAATCTAGTTGACACACAAAACATTGGCATTCCTTTCCAGAAATCAAAAGAACAAAATACAGGTATGTTGCATTTGTATTATCTTTAAGAAATTAGTTGAAAAAGTTACGAGAAGAATTCAAATATCTGTTTAATGTTCTTTGAGAATGACACTAAAAGAACTGATAACTGCTTCAATACCAATAATGTGTATATAACTTTAAAGGTATAAATACCTTCTTAAATACTTTAGGATTCTAGAAGTAAATGGTGAACTTGCTGGAGTAATTAACAATGAACTGCTCCCGATAAATTAGGATCCATCCCAAACCTTGCACTTTTAACAGAGAGCAGGGCAAGAACTTATTCTTCTTTGATTTAATTTCTAGATTTAAAAATAACTTGACACTTAAAGTGACATTAGTGTGCAACTGCAGAAACACTGATAAATTTGCGTATTTCCACAATGATGTAAGTTTTACACAGGATGCAGCAGTTTCAATGGCAGCAATTTGCGAGATTTCAACCTTTCTTGGATATCTTGCCTAAGTGAATTTAAGTTCTTTTATGCCACTCTTAATTACTAATATTAACTCTCATATTACATGTCACATAGTAAATCTATCATCTACCTGCCTGTCTATCCTATCTACTCTATCTATCTATCTATCTATCTATCTATCTATCTATCTATCTATCTATCATCTATCTACCTATCATTATTTTAACCTATCTACCCATCTATCATCGACTTATCTATCATCTATTTATCTATTTCCCATTTCTGTCTGTCTGTCTGTCTATCCAGATGTCATTCTCTGTTGGTATATGGTTCACAGAATGAATAGAAGTGAAAGAGGCTACAACAAAGTTCAAAGCATTTCAGAAGTTGACTTATAGAAATGCAAATAGACTCTACACTAATAAAAGGAAAACCTCAAAATCAATTGAAGAGAAGAAACGGTTGTTGTGGCCTCAAGACAGGGTTGGGAAACAAAGTCACAGAGTTTATAATGGCTGAGAGTCGAATACACAGAACAGGGTGAGCATAGAAACAAGTGGGCAGGTTCATGTTCAAAAGGATGAGCAGATGAACAGGCAAACAATATTCAAGTAGGTTGCAAGACCAGCAGAGGACAAAGGAGAAGGTAAACTGTTGGGACACTACTGAGTTCTTTTCCTGCTGGTCTTTAGGAGCACATTGAGTCTGACAGGTCAATGGGGGCCATAGGTGTTGTAGTGCTCGGTATCTACAACTCTGTGAAGGACTTACATCATTTTCTCCATTTTCTGTGTCCAATGAGTTTTAGCAGCCTGTTTTCCCTATATAATTTTAATATGTCTACGTACCCTACAGTTTCAGTTTATCTCACTAAATGTGTCAAATGTACACTTTCTACCCATAAGAGTTAATGATTTATCAGTCTGTCATGTTTGTGAAGCACTTAACAGTAGTGTGAGCAGGTACCCGGGCTCACAATCATCCTCCACCAAAAATGAAATAAAATGCAATTTGGGAAGAGTCATTCAGGTCAATCCACACAGCCTTAAAGTTCACTGATGTAGAGTATGAAGTAACTTAGAGTAGGGCACTGCCTAATCTGAACACCACGAAATTAATCCTAAGGCTAAAATAAATATCTTCACTTTAATTACACAGCCAAATCCAGGATAATTATCATTTCCTTCCCTTTTAATTCATATTAAAAGTGTATATATATATATATATATTTATATATATATATATGCATACAGTATGATGCTTTAAAATATATTTTTACTTTAGACATTGATAAATAAAGCTCATCGATATTTGTGCCAGCTCACTATTTATATTTTTTTGTGATAATGTTCAAAGTATAGCATTAGCAAATTTTATTTATACAATATAATTATTTATTATAGTCACTGTGTTTACAATGTCTTTGAACTTACTCTTGGTGTTTAAATGTCTGTTCTTTGGCCAACAATAGCCTCAAGCTCCACTCTTTAACTCTTTAATAATAATCATATCAATCTCTGCTTCTATGAGATCTACTTTTTAAAATTTTATATAAAATGAGATGATCTGGTATTTGTCTTTCTATATCAGGCATATTTCACTTAATGTTCACCAGGTTTATCCATGTTACAGATGATATAATTTTTCATATTATTGCTTTTATTTTTAATTTGAACTCGTTTTATTTCAGCATTGCAAAGTGTTCATATGACAAAACACACACACACAGAGGAGGTTGTTCAACTTGTGGTATAGATGGTGATATATTACTATGTCCATGAAATCTTTTATATCAATGTTATGCAGACTTGACCTTGTCCAAAGAACTGTGTTTTGAAAGTTTAAATATGCTGAGCTAAAAGCATACAGTACTCATTAACATTAACTCAATTTCAGATAAATAATAAATCTCATTTGATTTTATTGCTAGGAGTTAATCCAGTAGAGTGGTTATCATCAAGTCCAAACCTTTGGGACTTTTTAATTGTTCTGTTCAAATGAAGAACATTATGGATGCTTTTGTTACCACCCAATTAATTCTCAAACCAATTAAGATAAAATCATACATAATAATCTCCTACTTATTACTAAGTGTATAAAATTTGCCTTCATCATTTAGTCCTTTTGACCCACCGTTGACAACTCCTGATTAGTGGAACTCTGGTATTCTGGATTTCTTTGCTTATTAGCATTAACGGACATTTGGAAAAAACACCCTGTTCAACTTGTTAATTCAAATTGACATTGAACGTTTCCTGTAAATTGAATGCTCTGTAACAGTTTATCTTTGAATACTGCACTGAAGTTCAAGTAATATATATATGTATAATTTTTAAACATATCTTTGAGAACAACATGTTATTAAAAGAATGTGATGTAATTTATTTGATACTTTGCTGGTTATCCCCATTTTGTTTGTAATACCTTTTAAGAACAAAAGTGTAAATACTACAGGTAAATCTTTAGTTTTTGTTAAGATTGAAAACCAAATGTGTAAATATTTTTCATAAGTTTTATTTCAGTAATTAACTATTATATTTTAAATTTTAAATAACATTCAATATATTTTATAAAGAACTTCAAACATGTTTTTTTTCTTTAAAGTAAATATACTTTAATTAAAACATGAAAAAGTTACAAAAATATACACATTTGATTGGTATAAAATGAAATGTAATACAAGTAAGTAGTTTGGGTGACTACCACAAAATTGTAATTGATTATTTTAATCTCTTAGTAGATAAAATTTAGTAGTATATTAATTTATGTATTTTAAGGTCATTTTGAAATTTTGTATGCAAATATTTTTGCCATCTGAATTTGAAAATAATTAGAAAAATAATTATTATCTAAATTAATTTTTTATGTTTTACATTTGCAAGTGGTTTTTTGATAGCATTTAAAAATTATATATTCTAAACATATAACAAAATGATCCTTTCATGGAAAATGCAGAGACAGCCCATACATGGCATTATTGAAAGTAATTAACCTGTACTGACATCTAAAACAGGGACAAATTAATGATTTTTTTACACATTCTATAATTCTGTATTAACACAGCATTTTAATTGGAATTTAATTCAATTTAAGTGGAATAGATTCACATATAAACCAGGTCTCACCTATCCAATTACCAAGCAGTTTTCCTAACAGCAGTGGTAACAGCTACAACGCAGTGGCTTTCAATCATGGTTTAAAGGTAAATAGAAATTTAAAAATTTCTAAAGAAGTTGGTTTTGGATATTTTATATGGCGATTATGTATTGACACAAACAAGAACATGTCTTTAAAATGTCTTCTTTGAAGCTATCAGTCTTGCTTCATAGTATATACAAAATATCCACATAATTTTACTGTTATAGTTAGCAATAAAAATATGTCTTGATTGAATGTTATTAAAACTGAATTCTCATTCCAGCTCTGAAACAATTTAAATGCCAGAGGTAAAATTTGATTGTTTTTTTAAAGAAAAAAAAATCTCAACGTGGAAGCTGTAGTGTGTCATAGTGTGTTCCACAGTATTCCCTTTTGTCCACATATTTCTTTGCTTTCAAATGTTTATTTCAATGAGTCATTGGTCTGGCATGATACCTCTGGTTTCTTTATTAATATTCAGACCTTACTGGGACTCCTCTTGAATATCCTGTTGTTGGCCTGTCTCATGGAGGTCCCATAGTTTTGGATCTGTACAGCTGGCCCCTTCATGCATGCCAACTGTTCATCCATGCAGTACCTGTTTGGGTAGGCCAATTCAAAGCCCTGGAACTGGGCCTGAGAGGTATCATATAGATGGTAAACAATTCTGTTCTCATGCTCTCACCTCCTTGGAACCTGCTCACTTGCAACCCCTGCCACCAGGGCTATCTCTATCCTGCTTCCCAGGAAGTGCAGTGCTGCTCTCCCAAGTGTTGCACTAGGTAAAGGTCAGGGACAGTTCTCCTGTTCTACTGACCCTGTTTTGGCCAGTTCTCCCATTGGTGAGGAATAAAGAATTGGGAAGAATTTCAGTCCTGTGAATGCTATGGCATAGTAGAAAAGAGTAGGCCTCTTTTCCCACACTCAGACCCTCAGGGATGGCTTAACAACAATCCCCACATCCAGGGTATGCTCTAGTGTGCCGCTCAGGTGAGGTGGAGAGTTGCGTGTAGTTTTAAAATGAAACCACGCTAAATCCAGCTATGGGCCAGCATGGCTGTTTTGTCCAAGCCCCTATGGCTAGCCCTATGAGGCCGACTTGCCCTGGTTCCCCTGAGTAGCTTGCTAAGCTAACCAAACCAGTTTTTCCTGTAATGCCTAGAGCCATAGCTCCAATTCTCAGCTGGTCCACTCCCTGTGGCTCGCCTGCAGAAAGCCAGCTACCACTCACTCAGCTCCTCTTAGCCCCGAGAATGAAAACACTAGAGACTTATTTACCAGCCAAATATAACGGTAAATCTCCAACCCCAAAATGCCCATGCAAAGAACACACAACTCAATAATATAATTACAAGTTGCACGCTTAGATTGGGCAAACATACCCTACACTACTCTATTGCCCACCTATGACATCCCTAGCTACTTGTGCCTCTTTCAGGCCACGAGGGTTTGCTCCATCTTCAACTTCTTCCTACATCTTCTCCCTCTGTCCTCTGTCTCTCTTTTCCTCTATGCTCCTTCTCCCCTTCTCCAAAACTTTTAGCCCCGCCCTTTCTTTCCCCGGCCCAATCACCTTAACAATTAAGATTTCACCTAACCTACACCTGAGTACATGATCTACTCGTCATAGGGAAACCCCTCTAGAGGGAGCAGAAAATACAAACAACAATCCACAACAGTGGAGTGCCTGGTCTCTCAAGTGTTGCAGGGAGTGAAAGGCAGGGCCACCTCTCCTGCTTTTATGAACCCAGGGCCAGGTCTTCTGTCTGCAGCAGGTGGTGTTGAGTGAAGGGGGAAAAGGGTATCTCTCCCTCATCCACATCACACTGGGAGACAAATGGTAGGGCCAATTCTCTCACACTTGCTTTCTCAAGCAGCATAATCAAAACTCCTGAAATGTGTGGGGCCACTTTCCTGAGTACTGCATCTGGTTAGGGGCGGGGCCAACTGTCCCATGATGCCCAGGTGAGGGATGAGATTAGTTTTTCATAGTCCTTAGAAATCAACATGTCCATGGTCAGCAGCTCAGACCAGAGATATCTGCCTGTTTTATGGTGGTAACAAACCCCTGCTGCTGCCGTGCCATGAACCCAGAGGTGGCCCTGAGGGCAGCACATGCCAAGACTCCAGCATGATCCCAGTGGCATAATTGACTACTCCCATCAAGCTGCCTCTTCTTACCCTCCAGTCGCCAGTTCTGCCTCCCTTGGTTGAACACACATCTTTCTGTTTCTCTCTCTCTCTCTTCATTTCTTCACCACTTGTTCCTCTTATTGGTGCCTGTGTCTTAGGGCTGGGGCCATCTCAGGTGTGGTCTCAGGAGTTCTATGCCTCACTTGTACTTTCTGGCACCTCATCTCATGCATGGTCAGACACCCAGGTCTGTATAATACTAGATTGGTGCTCATCTGGGGCTACTTCTCTGTCTGGGCCCCAGGGCACCAGTCTGGTGTCATACCTGCCCTCCTCTCTTGACTGCCTAAGGCCATCTACTTGAGCTTTCTTTTCACTTCCTGGGCCATATCCCAGGCATGATACTCTAGTCTCCAGCTTGCTTCCTGTCAAGAAAACCTATCTGTGCCTGCCTGGTCCCAGACTGGTGGTTTTCCCAGGCCTCTCTTTTTCAGGAAATGTTAGTCTACTAATTATTCAGATGTTCATAGGTCAGAACACTAGCATACAGATATAGCCTCTCTCCTCTCAGCACTTACTGACACACATGTGATGCAGTAGCCGCATCTACCATGCCTCTACATGCAGCAAAATTTGATTGTTTGTGACTCAGGTCACTAACCTTGCAAAGACAGGATATATAAGTAACAACAATTATATAGTTCTAAGGAATCAAATAATACCAAGGGCAAGTTATATCTTGATAATATTTAGGGCATAGAATTAAACATATGTACATACATAATACATCATACATATAACATGCATATGTACTAATGAAAATTTCCTTCTTTTTCAGTTAACACCCCAAATAAAGTGTTAGGTATGTTTGGAAGGGTAATAATTAAATGAAATTTAAAATTTAATTGTCATGATCAAGAACAGAGCTGAGTGCATTTAGCAGCTATATAGTCTATACTTAGACAAATAATTTTTGGCTATTTTTTTTTAGAAAATGAAATGAAAATAAAATGTTTTTTAACTTCACAAAAATGTTTAGAAACATTCCCTGCCAACTTAACAATTTTATTTCAATCAAACTGAATTGTTTCTCACCAAAGCTGCCAGCTACACTAAGACTAGGTCATGAATTTCTATGGAGGGATTTAAGCAGCTTAAAAGACCTTCAGATAGTGTTTCTTAAGAAGAAAGTAAAGATAAAATATAAAAGAGTTAGTCAACAATGTCAAGAGAAACAGGAATCATAAAGTAGCCTGTGATAACTGAACATGAATTCAGATAAAATCCAGGGCCCTAAGTTGCTAGGAAACATTGATCATACAAAGTCTTGTGATACTTTTGATTTAACTTTGATCAATTTGAAGAGATATTTAAATCTGATATCTGAATTTCAGCCTGTCTTTGACCTAGAAACATTGTGCCTACAAAGATATTAAACATTCATAAATTACATACATCATGGTTTGCGGATAAACAAGTAAGTGTGGAAGCTTTTTTTGGTAATGGAAAAACACTTACATGCCTTCCTCAGTGGTTGCTCTATTAAATGCCTCCTTCTTCAATGTGAAAATGAAAGAATAGCTTTTTTATGATTTGGTTTCAAAGCTTTGATCATTTATCAACCTAACTTTATCTAAAAGAATCTGAGATGTCAGTCCACAAGAGAGAAGTAAAAAAAATACTCCCCTCTGGAACTTCATCTACATTAAAGAATTCTAGACCCTGACTTGAAATAAATGTACTGAAACTCTGACTGTGTGTTTAAGATGTTTTCCAATACTAAAAATGAGTTTAATGACTTTTCCTCTTCTCTTCATGCTTAATTAGGAGACCAGAAGAGGTTAGAAATGCTCTAACAATTTTGAAAAATTGTTAACTGTGGATTTATTTAACTTTATAAGCTGAATAGAATGTATTAATTTTTCATAATATTTCTTGAGATTTCTTTACATGAGTAGTGTTTTGTTTACATTATTTTCAATCCACTCTAATCCCTAAAATTCTCTGTTCACCAACATCTCTCTCAAATTTTAATCTCTTCCTATATATGAGTGCAGGGAAAGATTGCACCTGCTAAGTCCATTTAATGTTGCTCATATCTGCTTATATCATATCACATATATTATATCATATCATAACTCCTTATCTTGGAGGGAACTGATGTGTTGCTTTCTCTGTATCCACTAATTGCCTATAGTTCTTCATCTATGGGTGGGGTCTTGTAAGATTCCTCCTATCATTGTTAGCATTTCCACAGATATTCTTGTGCAGATCCTGTGTAGTTAGACATAATATTTTGATATTCCTTGGGTTTATCTTCTTTGTTATATGAAGAATACATTGTATCATAGGAGACAAAGCTGGTCCTCCATTTCTTATACACCTGCTCCCTCTTAAGAGGTGTTTTCTGTACCTTAGGTTCAGAATGTGTGTGTGTGTGTTGTGTGTGTGTGTGTGTGTGTGTGTGTGTGTGTTAGCTTGGGTTAGTCACTCCACAGTCAGATGTCCTCAGCATTTATTTCTTCTATATTTAGATTTCTATAGTAGTCTCCATCTATCACATAAAGAAACTCCTTGATGGTGATTGAGAGCTAGACTTACCTGAAAGTATGAGGTAAGTATTTAAAATGCAGTTAGTGATTATACTGGTTTAGAAAAGTTCTAATAGAAAGTTTTCCTTTTGAATCTCTGACCTCACTAGCTACAACACCATACATGAATTTTCCTTTACTGAGAGGGTTTTAAGTGTAAGTATAAAGTTTTTGATTGCACCTGAGAAAAGTGCCATTATTGCACACTTAGAGATCTTTTGCTATGCTAGTGACTACTGCAGCTTTAGGATTTACACTCTTGGATTCTTGAGAGCACTTTCAAATACTATAGAAGGTACAGGCTTTGTGAAGGACCATCTATGTTTGCTTTAACAAGATTCCTCTATGTTCTGTGTCAAAATATGTGGTATCTTCAGCAATAAGGTCTGACTTTCAATTTCAGGGAGACAACCAAGGACAATGGTAGTAGCCCATGCTATTTTTGGAGTCTCTTAGACTGTCCTGACCAATTGCAAGTGGGCCATCCAAGCTCTCAATGGGGATTTGTTGAATTTTCTATGGTTTTAACAAGAGAGTTACTACTCAGGATTGCTTTGGTTATTTATTTATTATTTATTTTGTGGTAACATATAAGTTTTAGGAATTTTTTTTATTTCTGAGAAGAATGTTGTATGGATTTTGCTAATGATTGCAATAAATCTGTTAGTGACTTTGGTAAGGTGGTTTTTTACAATATTAATGCTACCAAAGTACAAAAAAATGGAATGTTTTTCAGTCTTCTGGAATCATCCTCAGTCTCTACCTTCAAATAGAACACTTTGTACTCATCAAAGGAAAAAAGTATACTAAGATGATATCTCAATTCTGAACATTTATACATCAAACACAAGGGTACCCATATTTGTAACAATAACATTAGTAAAGCCTAAGTTGCCTATCAAACCCAACACAATAATAGTGGGAGCCTTCAGCACCTACTTTACGAACTGTAGGTCATCCAGACAAAAACTAAACTAACATAATAAAAATAACAGACATTATGAATCTAATGGACCTAACAGACAATTACAGAGTACTTCACCCAAACAGAAAAGAATATGCCTTCTTTTCAGCACCTCATAGATCTTCTCCAAAACTGACCATATAACCAGTCACAAAGCAAGCCTCAACAGATACAAAAAAACAAACAAACAAAAACACAAAATATCGTCTAATACCTTATCAGAACATCATAGACTTCAACAACATCAGGAACACTAGAAAGCCTACACACTCATGAAAGCTGAACAACTCTCTACTCAATGGTGTCTGCATGTGGGAAAAATAAACAAATTTAAGACTTTCTAGAATTCAATGAAAATGAAGGCACAACATACCCAAATTTATGGGACACAATAAAAGCAGTGCTAAAAGAAAAGTCCATAGCCCTAAGTGTCTCCATAAAGAAATTAGAAAGTTCTCTTACCAGCAATTTAAAAGTACACCTGAAAGCTTTAGGAAAAGAAAGAAAAGAACAAATACATCAAAGAGGAGTAGAAGGAAAGAAATGATCAAAATCAGGGCAGAAATAAATTAACTAGAAACAAAGGAACCAATTCAAAGAATCAAGAAAAATAAGGACTGTTTTTTTGAGAAAATCAACAACATAGACAAACTCTTAGCTAAAATAACGGAAAGACATAGAGATAGTATCCAAGTAAAATAAGAAAGAAAAAAGGAGACATAACAACTGACACTCAGATAATTCAAAGAATCATTAGGTCTTACTGCAAAATCTTGTATTCTACAAAAATTTTAAAATCTTAGTGAAATGGATGATTTCCAGACAGATATCTCTTTCCAAAATAAAATCAAAAACAGGTAAACTATGTAAATAGCCCTATAATCTCTAAGAAAATAAAAGCGGTCATTAAAAGTCTCACCACCACCACCCCAACAACAACAACGAAAACAGCAAAAAAACAAGAACAAAAGCCCAAGGCCAGCCAGATTGTTTTAACTCAGAATTCTACTAGACCTTCAAAGAAAAGCTAGTACCAATGTGGAATACTCCTCAATCTATTTCACAAAATGAAAACAGGAGGAAGACTGCCAAACTCATTCTGTGAAGCCACAGTCACCCTGATGCCTAAACCACACAAAGACTCAACAAACAAAGAAAATTTTAGACAAGTTACTCTTATAAACTTTGATGCAAAAAGACTCAATACAATACTCACAAACTGAATCCCGGAACACACCAAAATCATCATTCACCATGATCGAAGTAGGCTTCATCCCAGATATGTAAGGATGGTTCAATATTCAAAAATCCATCAGTGTAATCTACTCTATAAACCAACTGAAAGAAAAAAAAATCACAGGATCATCTCATTAGATTCTGAAAGACATTGACAAAGTCTCAAACAACTTCATGTTAAAAGTATTAAAGAGATCAAGGACAAGGCACATATACAAACATAATAAACACAACAAGCCAATAGCCAATATAAAGCTAAATGGAGAGAAACTTATAGCAATTCCATTAAAATCAGGCACAAGACAAGGCTGCCTACTTTCCCCATATTTCTTCAATATAGTATTTAAAGTCCGAGCTAGTGAAATAAGACAAGTAAAGGATATTAAGATACAAATTGGAAGGGAACAAGTCAAAATATTACAATTTATAGGAGATATGATAGTATACATAAATGATGCCAGAAATTCTACCAGAGAACTCCTACAGGTGATAAACACATTTTGCAAAGTGGCTGGATATAAAATTTAAAAAAACAACAACAAACAAAACAACAACAAAAAAACCCATGAAACAGTAGCCTTTCTTTATACAAAAGGTAATGGCTGAAAAATAAATTAGAAAACAACATCATTTTACAATAGCCATGAATATATGAAATATGTTGATGTAGTCTAACCAATCAGGTAAAGACATATATGGTAAGAACTTCAAGTGACTGAAGAAAAAAATTGAAGAATATATTCTATGATGGAAAGATCTTCTGTGCTCATGGATTGGTAGGATTAACAGTGAAAATAGTCATTTAACCAAAAGCAATTTATAGATTGAATGCAATTCCCATCAAAATTCCAATGCAATTCTTTTCTCACATTTAACAGAAAAATTCTCAACTTCATATGGAAAAATCAAAAACCCAGGATAGTTAAAACAATACTGAACAATAAAAATCTTCTGGTGTTTTCACCAACCCTGATATCAAGTTACAATCCACAACAATAGGAAAACAAACTACATGGCATTGGTATAGGAAGCGACATGTTGAACAATGGAATGGAATTGAAGACACTGAAATAAACCTACTCTATGGCTACTTGATTTTTGATAAAGAAGGCAAAACTATACTATGAAAAAAAAAAAAAAGAATTTCAACAAATGGTGCAGGACTAACTGGACGTCTTCATGTAGAAGATTGCAAATATATCCATATTTATCACTCTGCATAAAACTAAAGTCCAAGTGGATCAAAGACCTCAATGTAAAACTGGATATACTAAATCTAATAGAACAGAAAGTGAGGAATAGCCTTGAACTCAGTGGTACTGGAGACAACTTGTGAACACTGATGGCTCAGGCTCTAAGATTAACAATTGAAAAATGGGATCTCATGAAACTGAAAAGCTTCTGTAAGGCAAAGGACATTGTCAATAGGACAAAACAGCAGCGTACATATTGGGAATGGATCATCACCAAACCTACATCTAACGGAGGGCTAATATTCAAAATTTATAAAGAACTCAAGAAGTTAAACTCCAACTCCCTAAATAAAGCAATTTTTAAAAATGGGGTATAGAGCTAAACAGAAAATTCTCAACAAAGTACCAAGAAGCACTTAAAGAAATACTCAAAGTTCTTATTCAACAGGGCAATATAAATTGAAATGACTGAAATTCCCTCTTGCATTTTTCAGAATGGCTGAGAAGAAAGACTCACATGACAGCACATGCTGGTGAAGATATGGAACTGGAGGAATACTCCTCCCTTGCTGGTTAGTAGTACAGACTTGTACAACCACTTTGGAAAACAACTTGTCATTTTTCAGAAAACTGAGAATAGTTCTACCTCAAGATCCAGCAATACCACTCCTGGACATATACCCAAATGATGCTCTACCATCTCACAAAAACACTTGCACAACTATGTTCATAGCAGCTTTATTTGTAATAGCCAGAAACAAGAAACAACCTAGACGTTCCTCAACTGAAGCATAGATAAAGAAAATGTGGTACTAAACCAACAGGAAGCCCAACAGTGTCAAGTAACTTGGATCCTTGGGGTTCTCAGAGCTGGAACCACCAACTAAAGATCATACACAGGCTGGACCTAGGATTCACATACATATGTACCAGATGTGCAGCTCTTCATGTGATTCATGGTGGAGCTGGGGTGTATCCCTAATGCTAATGCTTGTCTGTGGAATATATTCTTCTACCTGGGCTGCCTTGTCTGACATCAGTGGGAGAGAATGCACCAAGCCTCACAGAGTGGAGGGTGGGGTATACAGAGGGAGGCATTCACCCTCTCAGAGGAATAAGAGAGAGGTGAATGGGGGGTGTGATTGTATGAAATGGAAACCTGGAGTGGGGGAAGCAGTGATCAAGATGTAAAGTGAACATGTAAATAAATAAAAGAGAAAAAAAAGGAAAGAAAGAAAGCAAGCAAGAAAAAGCTGGGCGGTGGTGGTGCACGCCTTTAATCCCAGCACTTGGGAGGCAGAGGCAGGCGGATTTCTGAGTTCGAGGCCAGCTTGGTCTACAGAGTGAGTTCCAGGACAGCCCGGACTACACAGAGAAACGCTGTCTCGAAAAAAAAAAAAAAAAAAAAAGAAAGCAAGCAAGAAAAAAGAAAAAAAAGTTTTCTTAAGGTCTTTCCCTTCCTTGGTTAGGTTGAATACTAGATAGTTTATACTTGGTGGTTAATTTAGATAGTTGTATTTCCATGAACTCTTTCTCAGGGTGTTTGTTTCTGTGTGGAAATGCTTTTTGTAAGTAGATTTTATATCCTACCACTTTGCTGAATGTGTTGGTTATTGCTAGACATTTTCAGATGGAATTTTTGGGGATAATTTGTGAATGCAGCTATTGCTTACCTGCATAGAATAATTTAGACATTCTATGTGTTATATGCTGGAGAATAAACAATATATTAAGTCACTTCTATATCCCAGAAGTTTACAGAGCTCTACTGACACAAATTGAATTCTGAGATACATTTACCTAATTTTACTTGAAGAAACAGACTTTCATAATACATTGGGAGATCTACTTTTATTCTTCAGAAAGAGAGATAAGGATTTTCAGCAAAACTGGTGACTCCTACCATGTCAAAGAGGGAGTGACACACTCCTGAGATGGGGATTTTAGGATAATTTGTATTTATCACGAGAGACTGAGATAACAAGAGTTGCAGAAGAGTGTACAAGATGAAAGTGAAACTTGAGAAAATGAACTTGAGAAGGAACAGAGAAGATACCGATCCATACTCCTTCACACAGCCTTGAAAAATTGCCACCCCCTTTATTTGAACTTTTATGTGTCTCTTTATAAAAAGGTCCAGTCATACAGCAATGAGTCAATTCTATCTCTATCCTGGGCCTATCTTAGCTGATGGATTGTGTTGTGTGTGTGTTGTTTTTTATGTATTTACGTATTTATTTTATTCATTAATCCTTTTTTACAGTGCAGTCTTCATCCCCATCCCATTCTGCCCCCTGACCGCTCCTCATCCCATATCTGCTCCCTCCCTGTCGCCAAGAGGATGTCCCCAACCCCTACGCCTACCCCACCAGTCCTCCACACTCCTTGGGCCTCCAGTTTCTCAAGGGTTAGGTGCATCTTTTCTCACTGAGGCCAGACCAGGCAGTGCTTTGCTGTATATGTGTCAGGGGGCCTCATATCAACTGGTGTATGCTGCCTGGTTGGTAGCTTGGTGTCTGAGAGAATTATTTGAGGCTACTGGTCTTCCCGTGTGACTGCCCTCCTCCTCAGCTTTTCCCCCTTTTCCCAAATTCAACCACAGGGGTTCCTGGCTTCTGTCCATTGGTTGGGTGCTAGTATCTGCATAGACTTTTTCAGCTGCTTGTTGGGCCTCTTGGAAGGAAGCCATGTTAGAGTCCTGTCTATAAGTATATCACAGCATCAGTAACAATGTCAGGCCCCAGGGCCTCTCCTTGAATTGGATCTCCATTTGGGCCTGTCACTGGACTTCCCTTCTCTCATGCTCCTCCCCATATTTGTTCCTGTAGTTCCTTCAGACAGGAACAGTTCTGGGTCAGAGCCCTTGACTGTGGGATGACAACCCCATCCCTCTATTTGATGTCCTATTTCTCCACTGGAGACAGAGTCTGCAAGTTCCCTCTCCCAACAGTTGGGCATTTCATCCAGGGTCTCTCCCTTTGAGTTCTGAGAGTCTCTCAATTCCCAGGTCTCTGATACATTCTAGAGGATTCCCCCAATCCCAAAATTGCTTGTTTCCATTCTTTCTGCTGGCCCTCAGGACTTCAGTCCTGTCCTCCTACCCCCATACCTGATCATATTTCCCAGCTGATGAATTTTTAAATGCTATTTTTATATTCTCTGTTTAAAATTTCAGATGTGCCCTGATCATTAATTAAGTATCTTTTCATACTTCTAATCTGAGACTGTACACTGCCATCTTACCATTCTCTGACCCTAGAAAGCATCATAATCCTTAAATTGTGTATCATTTGCTTCCAAATTAGACATTTTATTTTCTAAGAATCAAAATATATTTTACCTTTCTCTTTTTTTTTTTATGGAGTTTCTTCTAGCATGCAGTCCAGCACCTTAATTTACATTATTACAGTCATCTCTGATCTAATGTTTCTATATTTATGTTTAGTCTACTCTCAGCTCAAGTTTCTATGAAACAGTTCTCATGGTCTTTACAAAATGAATTTCTACTGTTCTCTTCAGCTCAAGTTAGAAGTTTCCTTAAATGGCCTATTATTTCATCATAAATAATTGCATCCTTACATTGTTTTCTAAAATGTTCTGAAATTAAACCTTTGTCAAACACTCTAGAGGCATTATATATATATATATATATATATATATATATATATACACACCATATATATGTATGAATATATTATATAATATTATATAATAATATGAATATAATATATAATATATAATATATAATATATGTATAATATATACATATATATGAATATATATTATATATAACATATAAATATATGTATAATATACACATAAATATATTTTTTTCTATTTTTCTATTGTGCTGACTGACTTCACATTGGTTTAGAAAGTTACACACATATCTTTATTTCTTCTGGCTATGTTTTCACTCATTTACCTATTTGTCTATGAAATTTCCATTAAAAATAGTTCATTATGACTCTTCCCACATCTCACGCATCAATAAATTATATTATAATTCCTGTAAAGACACATTGGTACAGCATGTCTTGCTTCATATAACTAGCCATATTAGACTTAGGCACTGGTGTTGTGTGTCCATGTATATTTAGCTTTCTCATTGAAATAAGGCAAGACACACATTTTCTTTGCTCAGCAAAATCTATTTAGATCATAGAAAAATTGATTAAATGGATGATTAATTTAATAGCCAATTAGGAAATAAGGTAAATACAAGATTTTAACATAGGACAAACATTTATGTAAAAACAACCGACTGTTTGTTTCTTTTCAGGTGATATTTCAAGGTCAAATATATATTAAAATATACATTAAGAGCTCATAATTAAAATGAATTATTTTTAGATAAATGACCAGAAAATAAAGAAAGAGCCACATTGAAATGTCAAGGACTTTTTTCTCTGATCTTTATTGAATTATGTTTTATCAGACCATGCTAATTAGAGCTTTTGAATTTTACTATCAAGAACAAAAAAGGCATAAAGCTTTGTAAGATTCTATTATAACTAAATTCAATAAGTGGTTTTAAGAAATTGCTCAAAAAAGTTTTAAAGGATTTCACATAGAGACCAAAGAACTGATGAAATAAATTTCCACACAGTACATAATACAAAAGTCTGTTTCCTTGACCATAAATCTATTACTCAGGAGTACGCAGCAAATCTTGTTAGAGCTTCAGTATAGAGGTCTTTTTACAGAAACTTTCTTCCATAAATTCATCTACTAATGGCCTATTTCAGGAGGCTAACACAATAAAAATATACCCTGGGAATTCAACTTAAATGATATTGAAAAGCTCTGGACAAGCATGCTGCTCTCTGACCAATGTCTCTGTGACTTAGCAAAATATAAAAAAAAAAAAAAAAAAAAAGCTAGACTAGACAATTTCCATTTCTTTGAGCTCCATGTTACTTATGTCATCTGGTTTAGACAAAAGCATTCTGTCCTCTTCTTCACAGAGGTAATATTGCAAACGCTAGTTTGAACTTCAATTCATCACTTATTAAAGAGGCTCCGGCACTTTTTCAAACATAATTTCACTGTTTGAGGATGAAGTATTAGGTTCTAAGGCAAAGAAAACTCAGTTACTTACTGTTAGTTAGCTTTTACCTCTATAAGAATGTGATGGTAATATACTAACTTCATGGATTTATCTTGGGTGTTTTAAGGAGGGCATTTATTTTGCTGTCACTAGTACTATCACAAGATATTTAAAATTTTGTTCATTTAGAAGTTCAAAATGTATTTTCTAGATAGGGTAACAATTCAGGAAAATCATATTTGTAAAACAGTAGACACAAAGTCAAGGAATGACTCAATTTATAGTTATTAAATGTGTTGATTCTTAGATCTTATTGTAAAGGCTGAGTCAAGTCTGGTGAGCTTCCTCCAAATGTGTTGACTACTGCATATTTTCATAGGCATCCAGTTTGATTAACCTGTAATCTTATTTAAAGATATTAGTCATTTCTTCAGTCCAAACGTTTTGATCAGTGTTGATATGATGATGAAATAGTCTGAACCAGGCAATATAAGGGAGAGATGGAGATATGCTCCATCTCGGCAGGAAAGGCATAGCATCCGAAATTTGAGGCCAGATTGTCATACTGCATTGGCAGTCTGGAGGCAGAGAAAGAATGGGAAATGAGGACCAGGGTATAAAATTTCACATTCCACTCACAGTGGCATGCCTCTTCCAAAAGGAGTCTAGTTTCCAAAGGTTCCATAAACCCCCTCAGTGTCTTCATCTGGTCACCAAATATACTATGTATCAGCACATGGTGGGCATTTCCTTTTTAAACAATGATATTATTGTAAACTGTATTTTGGGTTTAATCTCTATTTTATTGAAAATACTGGATATAAAGAACATAGATCAAATGAATACTAAAGTACACTCTAGAAAAATAGTTTTGGTAAGCTGTGGCACAGGGAAATTGAAGTGCCATTTTTTTCTGAAGGCATTTAAACTAATTTGTGCAACTAATCTTCTTGATTGTGTATGATAAAGGTGTTCCTAAAATAATGTTGCTGCCCACCTACTCTAGGAAGACTTATGAAGAGGCCTAAAAAGGCCATAAAAAGTACAGTATCATTATTTTTAAGGTAATCTTCTAAGTCATTGTTTCTTCTCCTCTTTCTACATCTCAGAAATCATATATACCACTTGAATTGGAGAATAGAGAACAGATCCAGAGCTATGCAGTAAGACCCATTCAGTTGTCCAAAGAACTTCTTGGTCCTACCTGGGTTGCTGATTTAGGATCTTTTCATTTTTTAAATTTTGTTTTTAAGCTTAATTTTTAATATGTCAGTGTACAAGAATGCTTTTGCACATATATGAGTATGCACAATGAGTGTGGTTGATGAAATTGGCGGTCAATCTCAGGTGTTGATTCCTACTTTTATCCTTGTTTGAAGTAGGTTTGCTTTATCATCCATGGTCCTGAATAGCAAAATAATTGCTTTGTGCTATCTTAGAATTGAACTGGATCATAATGTTCGATCTGGGTAGATGTAAATGAATCATAGATAGGATTAGCTGGTAGTATGTAGATGATGAGAAACTTTTGTCTTTAAAAAAAAAAATCAACCTGCTGGAAACAAGGGGAATGAAGGCTTTTGGGTCACAGTCTTCATGAACTTCTTTTGGGATATGAATAAATCAAGTTAACAGGTTTTTCTAAGGATTATTTTCTTAGCAAGTCTCAATTAAAAATGTTGGTAAAGCAACATTGATGATAAACTGCTATTATTATTTTTGTAAACCAAACTTCTACACACATTAATCAACAAACATCGAAGTATGTGTTTAAATACACTTGTCTCCATATTTATGCCATTTAGTGACAATGACAATGTACATTTAACATCTATGAAGATCAAAGATGGGGCATAATGTGCTTTGGAAAAACTGATTTGAGATCTCGTATCACAGAGGAAAGGTCAATGATAGGACTGAGAAACAATAACCTTCAAATACTTAGGAACCACTGACTTAAAAGTCAATGTGAAAATGATGGTTGGTGAGTGACCTTTTCCGAGGCTCAACTGCTCAATATAAGCCCAAATTTCACCATAATATCTAGGTATGATAGGTGTCTTTTTATGAATTCTGTACCATCTTAATGTTTACCTGGATGGGCATTACCTTTTCATGGAAATTATCAGATCTACCCTAAGTAAATAAAGATTCTCAATTTAAAAAAAAAATGCCAACATTTTAAAAAGAGGACAGAAATGAATTCTCATATAGCGGAGAAATTACTCACAGTTCAGTGTTGACGGCAGTGGTGAGAACAGGATATTCTTCTCATCTTTTATTTGAAGCTGCCAAAAAAAAAAAAAAAAGAAAAGAAATTACAAGAGACATGGATAGACACACATTTGCAATTTGGACAACCCCAAATACATCACTTAAAGTATTCACTCTGAGTTTGGGCCAATCTATTCATCTTTGCCTTTCCTTGCTGATTGCTCATATCCAGATGGATTGTTTGCTTTGATTTAAAAGCGTCTTCATGAAAAAACAAAACAAAACAAAAGAAAACATAAAACAGTAATAAAAACTCAGAGTCTTAAACTTACGTTGATATGTTTTAGCAGTATTCTTTCACTCAAGTTTAATATAAAATCAAATTTAGAATGGTAAATTTTAGAATGTGAAAACAAAGCATGGGGAGATGGCTAGACTTGCTGTACAATCAGTTCTGGGTATCTCTGCCAGAGATGTCTTCATGACTTTCATTTCCATGAACCAGAAAACCAGCCTTTAATTTTATTGTAGTCGTATTCAGGTTTTCCTTACGGTCCTTCTTAGGCTGTAAACTTCTTATACATCTGCAGGGACTTATAACAACAGATTTCATTTTAATTAAAATGAGTTCAACATAAGAAAAAAAAGCTACCAAGAATATCCGCTACATTATCAAAAAGCTGATTGAGATATTTAAGTTCATGCTGAGAATTTTTACTATGTTTTTCTATATCAAACTGTTTATTTATATGAGAATTTTATATCTTTAAATGTCTCAGCAGTACTTGGTTTTCAATTAATCTGCCTTGCTTCATGTGACTAGGATAATCTAAGCTATTCATCGTATTATCTACAAATGTGAAAGTGTAATTTTTCCATCTGGGAAAAAGAAACAACTGTGTTAATTTTCTATTTGGGTTATTGTCTCACGACATAGCCCTCAATGGCCTTTAATGGTCTACGAGTATGCTCAGGCTGACCTCAAACTTTCTACATTGCTCTGAGTGAATTTACACTTATGATCCTTCTCAGCCTCTTGAGCACTGGGATTTTAAGTCAAAAGCACCACACGCAACAGGAAATAAAATATTTAATTATTCAACATTAAACAGCATTATTTTAAAAGTCTCGAGAAGTAAATAGGTAATCAAAAGTATTTTTATAGCAAAATTGGGAGGATGGAGTGGGCTAGAAACACAATATGAGCTAGTAAAACTGCAATTATCTTCTGATATATATATGTGTATGTATATATGTTTATATATGTATGTGTCTGTGTGTATGTGTTTGTGTATATGTATTTATATACCATACTTCTGTCCTCCACAATCCCATTTCAGATTATGCAATCATGCAATCATATAGAAGATCAATATAAACTTTCTGAGTATCTTATATGAATGATTTAAACATTATATGATTTCATCACAGTGCTGTGATTCTAATGTAGACAAAGACAGTGGTAGAAACTCATCTATACACAACCTTTCATGTACCTACAGCTCAGCATCTACCCAGATTTTTGCAGTACCCTTGTCTTCTCTGTCTGGGGCCTAGATGGAGACACTTGTTTGCACTTGCATGATGAGTGACAGCTCTGGACACCTCCTGCAGATAAAGCCAGCTAGTTTATATTTTGAAGTAAATTTGAACTTTAAGGGATATTGAGTGTCCCCAGTAGATTTTTAAATTAAAAAATGTAAAATCAATAGATTGAGATGTATATTAGATGTACATTAATGGAAAAGATTGTCAGAAATTATAGAAATACTATTTTGAAATTCTAAAATATCTAGAGAAACAAACAATAATAAAATGCTAATATATTTAAAGTTCTCTAGTGACAATACAAACAAATGAAAATAATAAAAAGTGAAAGTGTACACACTAATCAGTTAGAGTATAATATACACAAATGGTTCTTAGTAAAATTAATTCATTTATTAAACTTAATTTTCATTGCCCAGTATTTGTGTGTATGAGTGTGTGTGTGTGTGTTTGTTCATGTGTGTGATGTCTGAGAGAAAACAAGTAATTTAAAAACTGAAGGGAATGTGAGGCATTGAAAATTGTAATTAAGGTCCTAGGATATATGGATCACAGAAGAGTTGACATTTGAGGAAACCTCTAAATATGATGAAAATGTAAGCCCAGAAAATACCTGACATACCAAATATAATCATTCATTATATGTCTCACTGAAAGCAGACTTATCATGGCATTTCAGTGGATACTGGGAAGTAATGGGCAGTGATTAAATAAAGAGGAAAAGGGGAACACTTCCAGAAAGGAAGAGGAAAGTAAGGAAATCCAGAGGAGCCTGTGGGCTTTAAAGAAGGGGATGCTACTCGATTTCCAGAGTTATTCAGTGGTGAGGCAGTTGGCAAAACACTCAATGAGCTGATCAGTAGGATAAGCCACAGACCAAGAACTTACTGAAGAGGAAAAAAAAAAATCAGTCCTAGTTAGTGAAAAGGTGAAAATACTTATGTGAAGAAAATACAAAGAGAGGAACAGATGATATCTATATGGCTTTTTTCACAGAGTTATGCTCTGAATAGATGATACAGTATAGGTATATAGGTATATGTATCTGTATACAGAAATATGTGTGTATATACTATATATCGTTCTTTATATAGATACATATACCTATACCCACACACATGAACACACACACACACACACACACACACACAGACATGTCTCACCAAAAGAAAACTAATCATGGCATATGTACATTGATATAGGTAATACAGATATATACGATATAACTATAGAAGTTAAAATTTATATACTTCATTATTTTCATTAATAAAATAAATATAATAAACACATTCACAATTTCAAATATTTTAAAATTACCCCTTTAGTAATACTTACTCCTCAAAGATAATCACTATAACACACTAGATTAAAATTCATCTTGCCTGTTATTGAAGTTTATATAATGGGATCATGGACTATGTACTAGGAATCTGGGTGCTTTATTCAGTGTACTGTATGCAAACTTACATTTAAATTACCATATTATTATATCATTCCATCCATAAAGCAATTATATTAACATCGTTATTTTCTGAGAGAAATTTATTGTATGTCCAGACTTCAGTATTAAAAGAAAATCTGTGAAGAACATCGTTATTTAAGTCTTACCAAGCTATAATTATCCTAGGTAGCTGCATCAACTTGGCAATAGCTAAAAATCACCTGAGAGTGAAGTCTCAATAGAGAAGCTCCCTCATCAAATTAGCATGTTACATTTCTGTGAAGTTTTATCTTAATTGCTGACAGAGCTACACAGCCCAGATTACTATAGGTAGTTATCATCCCATGGTGGGTGCTCCTGGGTTATATAAGGATGCCAGATGAGCTGGATCATGAACAAGAGAGCAAGTAACATTCCTCCATGATTTGTGCTCAAAGTCCATATTTGAGTTCCTGCCCAGATTCAATCAGTGAACTTAACCTGTAAGTTTACATAAACACATTCCCCTCCTAAGTTATTTTTGTTCTTTTATTACAGAGATGGGATAAAACAAAGTAACCAATCACCCATTTCTGTTCAAGGAGAATTCCTAGGTCAGACCCTTTCCAGAGGTATAAATTCTAAATATATTTTTATACTCTGCAGGGTTCTTGAACTCATTGATTATTTCCTTTCACATTTGAGCTCCCTTTTCCAGCTATTGTTTCTGTTGTTAATGACCTGGTCTTCAAGCTCTTTTGAGTTGAAATTTGTAACTGATAATAAACAGGGATCTAGACAGCTAATTTTGGATCTGAATATTCAGTTTTCCAAGTACCATATGAACAAAAGCACATTCATTACTTGTGTTATGATATTGAGTCTTCTGTGAAAAAGCAGTTGGCTGTAAATATGTGATTATTTCTGAATCACTGAAATCAAAAAAGTACTACAACAATCTTTGAAAGAACTAACAAGCTGTCCCTCTGCCCTCCATAACAGAAAGCACAACAAAGCTGGAGGTGTCAGACTAGCAAAACTCAAACTATTCTACAAAGTTGTACCAATCAAATGACAACGCCATCTGCTTTAAAGTGGTCACATAGACTGTTTTATGTTCTGCCTGTTTCAATTGTTTTTTTTTTTAGCTTAAGTTCATCTACAATGACCCTTTAAGGTTAAATCATAGTTGGAAGTATCGAAGGTTCAAACTATTTGTATATCAGGATTATTGGTTTGCCACTCTCACTCTCCTCAATGATCTGTCCATTTCTTAAGGTTACAAGACAAATACTGAACTTCTGAATTTATGATTACCATTATTACTGAGAACTTATGTGTAGAAAGTCATTTAGGAACTATCAAAATCACAAAACAAATACATGGTGTAGTACCATTTCCAACACATTCTCATTGTTTTTAATTATCCTTTCTCCATTGTTGATCCTGATAACTGCGTCTCAGAGCAATTTGCCAGTTATGTCCATAACTGTTGATGACAAGGACTCATTGAAAGTGAGTCATGGGATTCATTATGTGTTTAGTCCCTAAAATGGAAGGAATTAAACTAAATCAAAGGCACACATTGAGGCATATAAAAGAAAATTGAAGGAAATTGCTAGGTCAAATTCTTTTCAGAGGTATGAATTCTAAATACTTCCTTCTACTCTATAGGGTTTTTGGCTTGTTACTTATTGGAAATGGAGGGAGCTAAACTAAATCAAACAGTACACATTGAAGCATGTAAGGAAAGTTGTATTGCAGAGGGGAGGGAGATCAGATGGCAAGCTAAGCTGCTGCTGGTTAAATCCTAGAGAAGGTATGTATCTCAGAGGAACTTGCAGATGTGGCAATTAAGTATAATCATGCGGTTCTGGTGAATGTCTCATCTATGTCTGGGTGAAAGATGTTCATCTCATTGAGAGAAAGTGCATCTTGTAAATTGTATACTACATCAGCACCACATAACTTTAGCCTGCTCTGGTGAGCAACAATTTCCTAAATTAATAGTTCTGTATGACCATTAATGTCAGGCCAAGATGCATTTGCAATACTGTATTAAAGGGCTTTGGACAGTGGTGGTGCTGGTAAACTACTTAGTTTTTATATTAGTTGTCAATGGAGTGAAGAATTTCCTTTATATATTTTCATTTTTTAAAATATCAGTTATCTTAGATTTTTTATAGTAAGTTCCAATGGTATTCGCCCTCACCCACTTCATCCCAAATCCATTCCCTTTCCCTACCCACCTAAACTTGTGTTCTATTTTTTCCCCATCAAGTCCAATTTGTGTTGTCCATATATTAAGGGACATGTGTGACGTACTATTGACAAGCAGTCTCGAAGAAAACTGACTCTTCTCTCGTAGCACCTAGCAATTGTAGTGGCACCTTGTCCAGGTGTGATACATATAATTTAACTTTTTTAACAAAATAAAACAGAACAAAAAAAAAAAAAAAAAACAAAAAGCATTATATTGTTAGATTTTAGCCTGCATTTACAGCTATGCACTGCTTAAGTACCTGGTGCTGATGGAAGACAGAAGAGGGCATCGAGTTCCTAAATCTAGAGTTATAGATGATTGTGACCTGCAAGGTGGGGGCTTAGATTCTATCCCAGATCTTCTGGAAGAGCAGGTGCTCTTCCCTTCCCAGCAGAGCCATCTCTGTTGCCACTAATAAGCAATAAAATAACCTTAAATTATTTTATGATTTCTTTACATGCATACTGTATTTCCCTTATTTCTACTCATCCCTTTCCTTCCTTCAATTTCTCACATGTACCCCTGTACTCCCATTTAAATCCAGAACCTCTTCTTTTTAAATTTTCTATTATTACCTGTACACACACACACACACACACACACACACACACACACACACACACATCTGCTGAGACCATTTAGGTTTGCTCATATGTATGTGCATTCAAGGTTAACCACATTGCCAGGATTGCCAAAAATCAAGAAGAAGAAGAAAAAAAAGGCATTGATTATGTAGAAGAGCGGAACCATCATTTACTGTTTGTGTGACTGCAAGCTGATATAAACTCTATGCAACACTCTCTGGAGAATTCTTCAAAAATTCAAAAGTAAATTTATCATATGACCTAGCTATGTTACTCACTTAAATAATCCCAACAAATAACACATACAACTGCACAGACATTGCTCACTCACGTTAATTGTTGTATTAACAAAATCAAGAAATGGAAACAGTATAAATGTTCTTCAATATATTAATAGATGATAAAAATATAATACAATGAGCTTCTATTCAGTTATAAAGAATTTTTGATTCAAGGAAACATTAAGGATGCTCATTGAGGAATTTAAATCTAAACAACATGGCTACGCTGGCAAAAAAAAAAAAAAAAAATCACATCCAAAGACTATCTGGGTTTATGTGATCTGGCTAGAATGCAGACAGCCCCTTCATACACAACTTTAATTCCTGTCAACGAAAGTAAGATTAGTTTGTGGAAGGAAGCAGCCATTTTTGAAAGTGACATCAAAATTGAAAGGCAAACAAAGTAACAAATCAGAGAAAGATCTGACAGAATGAATCAGTAATAGGATATACCTAACTCACAAGAACAGACAGAAAAGGCAGGTGACTTGGAGAGAGAGAGAGAGAGAGAGAGAGAGAGAGAGAGAGAGAGAGAGGCAGTTTTACAGGGACAGTTTTATAGAGATAGGTTGTAGATGAAGACAGAATGGTGAGAGAAGAGAAGGAGCCAGAAGATTAGAACAAATTGTCAGAGTTAGTTTTGGCCAAGTAGACAATTCAGAGAGAATCTGCGAGAAACCAGATTGAATCTGTCAGTTTAGAGAGGAGTTTGAGTCAGAACAGCTGAGTTGAATTAGCCAGCCATTGTTTAGAAAGAGCTAGAAAATGTGACCTTATTTAGCAGTAAGCCTCTAAGACAGCAATTACATCTGTTGAAGAAATGTTACTTTTATAGATGCTGACACCCACAGTAAGTCCTCTAACAAAATATAATTTTTTCAACTATAGGGCATATATGTATGAAATTTATGATGAAACTTACTATTTTGAATGCTGAGTAAAAAAGAATTTAAAACATCACAATTTAAGTAAGATATGTTTACACTCCCAACAAGCTGTAAAACTTAGCTGCATTACGTTGTCTGTCTTTTTGTTGTTTATGCATATAAAAAGGTTTGAACTTAGAAGAAATTAAAGCCACCCAATTTGTTTTGTGAATTTTTAAGAAAAATATCTCCATCAAAAATTTAAATAGATGTTGGTACCTTTTTTCAAGTGCCTTTATCATCTGGGACACAACATATAGCATAATCTACTATTAGCTAGTACATTTGTTCCTTGATAAAAGGTGATAATACCAGTAATTTTCTACTGTTCAATTTTGCCTGTTTATTCATAACTCCCATATTATCTTAAAATAATATACATACCAGAGTCAGTTTTTATCCCATAATTTAATTAATGTGTTGTTCTGAATTTTATGGATACCCTGAATTCTTTTCTATGAATAATTCAAGCAAAAATCCCTACAATTTCAAACAAACTTCAACTTCATATGGAAAAACAAAGTCTCAGGGGTAGCTAAAACAGTTCTAAATAATAAAATTATTGCTGGAGATATCTCAATACCAGATTGTATTGTACTACATAGCTATAGTAATAAAAACTGCAAGGTGTTCATATAAAAACAGGCACACTGAACAATGAAATCAAATTGAAGACAGAGGCATTTTTACATACCCAAGTACCTGAGTTTTGACAAAGAAACTAATACACACTAATATTGGATGGCTACATCTAGAAGAATGAAAATATATGCAATCTATTACTCTGCAAAAGAGCTTTCAACTCCAAATTGATCAAAGATTTCAAAGTAAAACCTAATAGCATTATTCATATAGAAGAGGAATTAAATGGGAAATTGGAGTAAACTCATTCACACAAAACCAGACTTTCTAAGTAGGATACTGGTAACATAGGCATTATGACTAAGAACTGATAATGGACCACCTAAAACTAAAAATTGCTTCTGTACATAAAAGATTTGCAACATTTGAAGAAATGGCAGCCTGAAGAATGAGAGCTGTCTTTGTAATTATAAACAGATAAAGGATTAGCACTAGAATATAAAAGACCTTGCCCCTCCCCCAAAAAACCGTGAGTATCAAGACAACATATATCTAACTTAAAAAAAATGAGGTAGAGGTCTAAATATAGATTTCTGAAAAGATAGTTTCCAATGAAGGGTGTGGAAAGCTTTTGGGGGCTGCTTGCTTCTAGACACTTGGTGAGAATTTGACATTGGGCTAGGACAAAAGAAGTAAGCTCAAGGAGGAAATCTGATTTTGGGCCCGGACTCAGGAAATAGGCCAAGATTAAGAACATTTACATTTGAGTTAATGCAAAGCTCAGATCGGGACTCAGAGGCTCAGAGCAGGAGGCTTGTGTGGCATTCCTTTTGTCTTGGTCATCCTGATTAGCCCCTAGAAAAATATTTACCAGATTTTGTTTATTGCCTTGCTTGTTCCTAGACCCAGAAGTGATCTTATCATTTTGCATGTACTTAAAGTGGTATAAAAGCAGACTGGAAAAAAAATAAACCTGCTTCACCCTCAGAACTGGCTGGGGTCATGCAACAATGCAGTCTAATTGTCTTTTTTCTTTTTAATCCTTGCCCCTGCCCTGGAGAAACTGTTGACTGACTGAGCTGGCTTGGTCAGAAGGGAAATAAAACATTGTGTTACAAAGAGATAAAGGGAAAATAAAAGAATAAACTGGGGATAATAGTAATACAGACCCTAGGAGGAAATATTGGGAATAATTACTAATAGGAAAGACTTTTTGTGAAGTTATATAGAAACTTGTCACTCTAGAGCTTCCTAAAATATGTACATATATGAAAGAAACTTAATCACCATATAATGGATTAGATGATACACCAACTGGCACCACATAAAAATTCTAGTGACAGGATCAGGCTACATGCTATGGAATTACCGGGCAAAGGCGTCCTACAGTCCATGAAAACATCACAGATTATTGTCAAGTCTTTGGTTACTCTCCACATCCTGATTATAAGACCTGATTGCTGAAGATACCAAGGTGACACTGAACATAGAGAATTTGAGTTGTTATACACCTAGAGACTTTACACTTATTGAATAGCATTCATAGTATGGAAGGTATTTTACATGCTAGCATATAAAGCAAAGTAATGATCAATAACACCTAGTTACATATGCTGAAAACTGTAATAACAATCTACTTGCAAGATAAACTGACGTGATAATGGCAATAACCAACCACTTTTTGATAGGGTTTAAGGCCCAGTATTTCATATTGTATTTATATACCGCACAGCTAATGTGGACAAGAACCTGAGATTAGATAGGGCATAGTCTGGAGGGAAAAACCTATTACTATTATTCTGATGAAGGAACATAAAAATAAAATGACTCCTAATTATATATTGCTATACACATAAATCTAAGAATTATTCAAGTTTCATTGGAGAAGCTTTATTTTGTTGTGGGTGGTAATTACACAAAGACCCACAATTGGAAAATGTTCAGAAAGTTAGAGAATTTTTAGCATCTGCCTAAATATGCTCATCATCTCAAAGCTTTGTGTTCTATTCAAAAAGGATGCAGAAATAAGAGTCAGAGGTGTTGGATAACTTAAAGAAAACGATTTTGCAGAGACAACAGAAGTAATACAAATCAACTCACAGAGACTATTGACAGCAAACCTCCATACGTTTAAGTCAGACAAAATTCCAGCATTGATAAGAGTAAGTAGACACAAAGTCCCACAATTAAATAAGGGATTGTTTGAATTTGATACATCCCAGAAAAGGAAAAGTATATTTTCTTCAATGAAGTGTCTGTACATTCCAAAATTCCAAGTTGGGTCCAATGCCCTGTAGTAGTTGAGCAACTTAAAGACTCCATAGTTTTGTATCTTTAGTTTTGCTTTGTTTTCTCTCTCTCTCTCTCTCTCTCTCTCTCTCTCTCTCTCTCTCTCTCTCTTTTCTTCCTCTCTCTCTCTCCTTTTCTTTCTCTCACTTTCTTTCTCTTTCTCTCTCTCCCTTTCTTTCCATTCATCTATCTATCTATCTATCTATCTATCTATCTATCTATCTATCTATCTATCTAATTTTTGTGTGTGCACTTTTATTTTGTTTTGGCATTTTTGTCTTATTTGTTTTTGTGTCTGTTTATTTCATTTTTTTTTTTTTAGAGAGAGAAAGATCGTAACATTTGGTGTCTTATGTAGTCAAGAGAATCTCTATTAAGTTGTGTAAGAGTAAAGAATATGATTGTATTGTATAAAAATTTTGAATAATTAAATAAAACCAGCAAATACTGATATAAAAGTAATCAAGTACTCTAGAAAACATAAAGGCTACTTTCTAAAACTAGCGTATTTGAGAATTTAAAAAATTCTGATAAAGCTTTCTTACAATAAGTTATTATACTCAAAATACAATTGAAAGAGTATCAATGATTCAGTAACTAAGGATAATTTTGAGAAATAGCAATCCAAAAATGGGAGTGGATTTAGTTCTGCAAGAAAAGCACAACTAAGAGAGATAGTGAGTACATTTGCCCCAGGAAAAATGTGAAGCAAAACACTATGAATTGGCCACTATGATTTAACTTTATTTTCTAATACTTCAGAAAATTGAGACTTACCTATGTTGAACTATGGGGGTGTCAAATTTAATGATATCAACTGCAAGACTTTGGCATTTGAAATTCATTGAATATTCATTGAATATTCATTCTTTGAATAGAAAGTTTTACTATGGTAACTCATGGGCAGCATTCAATGAATTCTACAGCCATTGCTTGTTCCTACTGGATGGCCCTTGGCTTGGCATTTTGTTTTTTGCTTCCTGTGTGTAGTAATTCACAAATACACACACACACACACACACACACACACACACACACACACACACACTGAGTGGATGAAACAGAAGGCAGAGTCCAATATACTTCATACACACAAACATACATGCATGCATATATATACACATATACATCCAGTATGGACAGTGATAATATCCTTGCTATTTTATTTTACTCTTTGGAAGGGTCTCTTGATTCTAGTGTTTGTCATATGTTTAAAAATGGCTGTTGAACACTGTTCAAATTCTTTCTCCATATATCTCTCAGTGCATGTTGTTATATCTGAGTCATATGATCTGTATATTCATACTCCTGATCGACTTTTACTTGATCTGCTTCTATTCCTCAGTCAAGTTGTAAAGAACATCTTCCTCTTCTGTTTTCCAGAAATATTTTAAAGATTAATTTATTTTACTTAAAAAAAAAAAAAAAGATTTACACTGTCTCCCAGGGACAGCCATGATGGAAGCATGAAGCATTAATATTGGTCCTGATCATCTAAAACTACAAAGAAACAAACAGTGGTTGGTGTATACCCATGCGTAGATGCCAGTTATTGACCAACTAACCTACGCATTTATGTTCTATTATCTTTTAGAAGACACAAGTTATAGTAAAATGAGATGTGTAGTAAAATCTGGTAGCACTAGGGACATCCTATAGAAATCAGTGCAATATATTCATGGTCAGTAGAGTGTTAAAGGAACAGAGGGTTATTTGAAGTAGACTTTCAATACTCATTAGTTACTGTTTTGTCTATATTGTGGAACCCTTGGTAACAACTATTATTTATATGAGTATTTGTCAAAATCTCAGTCCCTAAGGAAGTTAACACAATCATTACTATTCAAGTAAATTTATTGACTGTCAAATAACAACTGATTAGTTAATATGATGTTTAAAAGAGCATTCAGAAATATGACTCTTGAATTCCCTCATAGCTGATATGCTATGTATAAAACCAAAGTCCCTCATTAGTCATTACAAAGAAATAGAGTTTCTGAGTTATAAAGCCCTTCAACTGGTCAAACTCATTTCTTATTGTATGAATTTTGTGCTCAAAGATACCAACCTTCATAAGTTTCCCAGTCACAGTAATTACATTAACAAAACGCCTAAGAAGTTGAAGTACTTTATCAACTAGGAGACAATTAGCAATGGCAAACTGAAAAAGAATGCATGAGGCAAAATATTATTTCTTTATGGTTCTTACCTTGAAGACATTTCTGAACTTCTCTACAGCATTTAATAGTCAAATTAGAGTCAAATATTAATTGACTATCCATTAAATCATTATTTTAAATTAAACATATGTATGAAAATTAGGCTGATATTTGTTTCATCCAATTTTTGTTATAAATTAGCCAGATCAATAGCTTTTAATAGAATATAATTTTTTCAAATGTCTTTAGTCTATGATTATTTACCATTTTCTTGAATATTCAACAGGATATACAAATATATGTCATGCACATATGTGTGTGTGTGCCTGAAGAATGTACATAAGATATCACATATTTAGTCTTTGAGAGATATCAATTTTATACCTTTAAGTAGAGAAAATGTTTAAGGATATGTGGGATATTTTGAGGGTTTTGTACTAGTTCTTCTCTTCTTTCTTCAATGATGCTTTCTCTTTCCATTCCTCACAAAAATCTGTCATTCTTTTGCATTTAAGTTCAAAAGTATTGTTCCATACAAGAACTTTGAGGCAGCATAGTATAATAATAATTTATGATGTGTTATTTTTTCCATTCCCCTTATTTTAAAATAGTACCCAGAAAAATGAGTTTAAATATTTAAAAAAAAATGTTTTGCATAACTTTTGCTTTTTTAGCTACTTCTGCTTTCCCAAACAGGAATTAGCTAAAATAAATAATAATAATTCTTAAATACTTACTAAGATTAAAGGAAGGGAAGTTATGATTCTTGTAAAATAAAGTAACTTTGAAATATTAAAAAAAATAAAAGGTTGACTCTATGGCTAGTGTGATTGGGAATAACTTTGCAGGATTTAGAAACCTTGGCAGAGAAACTCTATGCATATCTGGGAAGGAGATTGTAGATTAGGTTAAGTATGGTGGGAAAGTCCATCCTAAATACAGGCAGTAGCATTCTGTAGGTTGGTGTATCAGAGATGAACACAAGGAAGAAAGCAAGCTACATATCATTCATATCTCTGCATCCTGACTAGGAACACAATGTGGTGATCTGCCTCCTGTTCCTGCTGCCATGCTTTCCCTACTAAGATGGTCTAATGCTGGAAAAAAAATTCTGCAGTGAGTTGTCATTATCAGGTATTGTGTCATAATTTCAGAACAAGTAAGAAATATAGAAATTATACTTACTCAATGGAAGAATTAGAAAAGAGAATGACAAACAATTGTGGTAGACTTTTACACAGATATTGGAGTTTTGGAAACCACAATAGAATCATCCCATAAAGATATCAGATTAAAATGATAGTAAATAAAAATAAACTTTAAAAAATGATATGATGAACTTTTAATTGGAAGTCAATTACTATCATTCCAGAGGAAAGTAGAGATGTATTTCTGAATTTCTCTACTCTTTTAGATTTTAGAAGATGGAGATGATACACATATATTTCCTTTCAGTGACTGCTAATATATTTCTGTTTGTGGTTCAATTAATATATAATGAAAATTAACAATCTGACACCAATTATAAATATATTTCGAGAGCATTTTTGAATTGTCATTGGCAAAAAGTCAATTTGTCTATAATTGATATACACATATATATGGAATTGAAAAAACGATTAAAAAAGAGACCTAGAATCTGTGATTAAACAGTTGTCAATTTGATAGCCGTATTGCAAGCCATATTGAAAATAGCAAGGTACAATATGCCAGTGCATCCACATTTTAAAATTTTAATCAGAGAGGATCAACTCTTAAGATAGTCTCTTGCATTGTTTGATAATCATTAGGTAGCACTTCGACAAGTAACATGCTAGTTACTCAGCATCCATTCCATATATATGTGTATGTATACACACACACACACACACACACACACACACATATATGTATATATATATATGCAAATATATATATGTATATATTTGCAAGACTATATATATAGTCTTGCAAACAGTCTAGGGTTGTTTGGGAAGTCCAATGGGATCTCTTGGGCCAACAACTCAATTAAATATAAAGCAAATCTAGTACTGGAAGATTCATTTGGTTCCAGGAGATGACAAGTTTGGACTCTGTGGAACACAGAGCTTTAAGAGCTCATGAGTATAGTATGTTCATGATCAGAATGAATCTGGAGGATGTGTGTCTTTAGTAAGAAAAATGTATGCAAAAACATTCAGGTACAACTTTAATTTCCTCTAAAAATGTAGATATTTATGTAATATAAAGTTATTTACATGCTTATTAATATGGTTCATAATTTGGTTCTTTTTAAAATTGTTATAGGAGTGGTCAAACAAAACAGTAAGGTAGAGTATTCAGTTAACAATTACTTGGATATGATTCTGTAATATAATTTTTTTAGAAAATTGTATAATACATATATATTATATATATAGATTATAATATTATATATATAATATATAATATAGACAGAGATAATAATATTATACATACACACACACACACACACACACACACACACACACACACACACATATATATATATATATATATATATAGAGAGAGAGAGAGAGAGAGAGAGAGAGAGAGAGAGAATATAATTTTCTAGAGGAAAGACACAAAAATTATCAAAGGTCATGGTTTATAAATAATGTTGGAAACAAACTAGAATGCTTGAATTTTGAGGAAAATTTCTACATAATGGATAAGGAAAGCTAATAGCCAGCTTTAAACATGGAACTAGAACATGTAAATGATGCTTGTATATGCCATAAATAGGGCTATGTTTTAGAATAGCAATAAAGCATCATCGGGAAAAAATGCTTTCTGGTCAAGTGACTTACACTCTCTGGTATTTATAGATACCTAACTTTCCAGCTGAGAAAGTCAGTGACCTTGCTAAGAGAGCATCTCAGGGAGGTAAGGCCCCTTCAGTGAACAAAGATAGTTTTACTGTAAACTGTGCTAAATATGGAGATTAATAAATAAACCTTCAATGAGATAGTGAGAGTAATATATCTTCCCAGAATTCTACATCCAGGATAGTCCCTACAAGTCAAGCCATCACAAAGTAATTAGAAAAACATAACTCTATTCCTTTTTTTTAATTCTATTTGTATTTTGAATGTTGGTTAGAATCTAAACATTCATTACATGATATAGTGGGTTTCCTTACTCTTCAGTAAAGCATACGTACCAATCTGGGAGCTGCACGCTATGCACATGACCTCCATGGTGGGTTAACTGAAAGGACCTGGCTTTTCTTTTCTCCCCTTTACAATTTTCTATCTTTGAGTGGCTTATGAGACAAGTTATCCATGCAAGGCTTTTCCTTTTAAATTTTAGTAGAAGTATCCTTAAGTTTTTATTTAAATCCATTTTTTATTCTTTTGCTAATTAAACTTATACTCCAGGAAGCAGACTATAATTCCTCTGGTATCATCTGGTAATTCATCTGGATACATCAAATGTCCAGTAACAAAAGCGTATGGGATACTAGGAGATTGGTTTGCAAGGAGAAGAAGGAAGATCTACTAGTGTCCTGAAAGGTTCTACATATGAAGTAGGCTATATTAGAAAGTCATATGCTTATGTGCTTAAAGAAATCCCAACAATATGGTTATAGACAATTTGAAACAATAGTTCTCTTCAAAGGCCATAATGTACATTGGATCATGAAAGGCCTTTTATTTGATCAGATGTTCTTGCTAGTTATACATGTTAAAGTACCAAATGATTTTTTTCAATTAAATATCCTACCTTGCATGCATGTTCAAAGTATAGGAGACATAAGTAAAAATTAGTAAACCTACCACATTTGGGAAAAATAGATGGGTACCTATAAGCAATAAACTAATATATCCTATAAAGAACAGTTAGAAAATGTCCCTTTGACATTGGAGTTTGTCCTCAAAATGACACAGAGAAATAGTTTGAGATGACATATGGCTAGAGAGCTTCTAAATTCACACAACAGTCTAACCTTAGTACTTAGTTTTTATCCATCTCTGTCCCTGTGGGTTTATCTCTACTACAACACATTCTTCATTATGTGTCTATATTCATTCAGTCTTTCATTTGGGCTGCTATTCTGAGAATACAAACATGTGCACACAGTACAAATAGAAAGTGGGACTTGATGTGGCAACAGCACTGAAATTGCAAAAATGGTCAGTCAGAGGAGAATATTCAGTGAGAAACATAACACTTAAATATCAGTATCAAAGTTATTAAATTTGTGAATGTCAAATCTTCACTTTAGAAGTACTTACATATTAAATATAGAAGATGTCTCTTCAAAATTAATATCCTTTGCTTCCTTATCCACTATTGTATCTTTAGGCAGTATCTGTCAATTAGCATTATGAAAAAATCAATCATGGTTTTCTGTATATTGTAAAGTATGAAAATTTCCATACTGGGAACAACAACTCAAGGATATGAGTCCCTCGAAGGTCAAGTTAAAAAATAAATAAACCAAAACCAAAACTAAAATAAAATAAAAAAACATCAAAAACTCACAATTCCTGTTAACAACACACATCTGTATGGAAAATTGACAATATTATTCTTACAATTATCAACCTATTTATGAAACTCAGTTTATGATACCTCTAAAGAGTCTGATTGTGTCTATGCAAAGTACTATAATGTATCAAATTAAAGTAGAGTGAGAAGAAACTGTTCTTTTTTGAAAATATAAATATATATAGGCACATAGGAATTTATCAAAAACTAAAAATTATATACTACTCTCAAATATGGCCACATCAAATGTTAACAGGCACAATCTGAGTGTCATTCTTATCTCTGTTGTTCATCTCTCAATGAAATATTATTTACTAATTAATCTATTTGTTCTTATCTACTTGTGATTTTTTTCATAATTTTGGGGAACACAGTAAATACGCAACTACCTTACCCATAGGTTTTAAGTGATGGGGAAACACACTTAAATACTTAGATCTTTAGTTAAATAGAAATATCTTGTATATGATTAAGAAGGTTAAGTTCATGTTTAATATATACTACAAATAACATTAGGAAGATAATTAGATATACATATTCACACTTCATTATTGCCATATATCCTATCATGACAAAGTAAGAGATGATAGAATAGAAAGGAAATGGAAGTGAAATGGGCAGTTGGAGAAAAAAAAATAGAGATGAGAGAGAGAGAGAGAGAGAGAGAGAGAGAGAGAGAGAGAGAGGTTAATGATCACAATACTATTAGAAACAAGAAAACACTAGTAATACATAAATCATATATTATAGACATCTGAAAGAAGAAAGCTGGGTTAAATATTTTATAAAGTTTCAAAAAGATTTATTTAAAATAATTTCCAATAATAGAATACCTGGTACTCTATTATTGGAAATTATTTTAAGTAAATCTTTATAAAAATTGTTTATGAATATTCAATATGATATATATATATGACATTAAGTACAAATAGATGGATAATGGTTCATGACATATATGAACTTCGTTGGCCTCATTTAACATTTTTGGTGTTTTTCTCTCTAATTTTGTTCAAACTAGCCAGTCTTGGTACATCTGTATCCTGACATAATTTAAACAGCTATTCCCCAAATGCCTCTAATTACACTGTCATTTAAATTAGTGGTCGCTGATTCGTTTGGCCTAGCTCTGTATTAATTTTTAATTCCTGTGCCGCAGATAGTTTAGACTAAGTTACAGTGATTCTATAAACCCAATAAAACAACTTCTATATATGCTAAGGCATAGGGGATATAGACTTTACTGACTCTGACAAGTATCTGTGAGTCATACACAGAACGAGAAATCTCAGTATCGTAAAAGGAAAGTTTTAGAGGATCCTATAGTTATATTTTTAAAAAGACTCTATGTGTATTTGAAATACTTTATATCATTGGAAGGTCAAATTCACAAGATCTGATTTACACCCACAATTACAAAGATTAACGTTTATAAAAATATAGAGGCTGTCTTACATTTTTAAATTATCTACTGAAGATGTTCATGATTGAAGACTAAGCTCATATATTCAAGCAAAGTATTTGAATAAGACTAAGATAAAAAACATTAAAAATTTTGTAGAATATAATATTTATCTTTCTATGCATGTGTCGATAAATTATATTCCTGTAAATATAGAAGAGAAAGTGATGTAATTGTGTGACTAAAACCTATGGTTTTCTTTTATTGAACCTTCAGTTTTGCTTCTCAGATAAGGAACACTTTCATTAAAAAGTGTGGCTTGTCCTTCATTTTTCCAGCTAGCCATATAATTATCTATCATCTGCTTGAATGTGTTTCTATCTGGCTGCTTACATTCTACCATGTCTTTGTCTTTTCATAAACATATTTAAGAATACATTATAAAAATTTATTAATATATAAATCTGACTTGGCATATACTTACCTATAGTAATAATATTTTCAGCTTACAGAGATAATGTTTTATGAAAGAAGTAGAATTATTAAGATAAATTTGGCAATATATAAGAAATATTCTTTGATTACAGTTTTAAAAGAAATAGTATTTACCTTAAAACCATGAAAGTTCCATGCTAGGTTTTTATGGAAAAGCTTCTGCATTTTTTTTTCAGCACATGCACTGTACAAAGTGTATTACTCTTCAGTATTCTA
Organism: Mastomys natalensis; assembly: GCA_021653895.1. Taxonomy (NCBI): domain Eukaryota; kingdom Metazoa; phylum Chordata; class Mammalia; order Rodentia; family Muridae; genus Mastomys; species Mastomys natalensis. The sequence goes on from JAJTUV010000384.1 coordinate 668,692, forward strand.
AACAGAATATTCATTAACTCTCCTAATTGATATTGCATGTAGGACAAGGCTTTTCAACTCCCCATGAGTTTGTTTAACAATATAATTCACTCAGAGAGTCATCCATGTGGCTGCCTTCACAGCAATGTAAAATTCTCCGGAGTGTATAGCAGGTAATTATTTTTCTAAAGTTGAGTTGGACAATAATCTGTGTGTAAACAAGAAATTCTTATTCAGTCTGTTGATGATTGTTAATTAATTTTTCCCATTGACATAATGTACAAATTCATTTAGATGCTGTGAGTTGTATGAAATATTAATTACATTCTAGAGGTTTCGGAGCACCAGAGAATGATTTTTAAAAAGTGGCCATTGGTAAGCTTTTAATTGCCATCCTTTCAATTGAGCTATTATGTTTTCATGATACTTTATTTTTCATTAGCTATCTGCCAGTTTATAATATAGTTGTTAATTGAAGTAGAAATGGAAAGTGTGAACTTTGTTTTCCCAGCTGCATACATTGTATGCTTGAGTTATCCAGAAAGAAGAATATACACATAGTTGTAGCCACATTGTATTTTCAAAGCTAACAAGGCTGACAAGATGAATAAAACCCAAGGCAACAGGATGAAGAATATAACCTTGTCTCAGGTAACTGCTTTTCTGTAACCTTCCATTAATGGGGAGAATTCAGCTCCACTACCAAGTGTAGAGAATGGCCAAGTGAATACAATCACTTTGCAGTCATAAAGTATAAAGGCATTGAAATAAAAATGATTACCTGTTTTTATTCATAGATAAAATAACCCATATTGAAGAACAAATACTGTCCCATCTGCTTTCAAAGGTGTAACCTTGAGAAAACTTTACTATCTAAATCACTTAATCATGTATAAAATGGTCATTCATTCAAGTATTGTAGAACTAATATTATGTTTTAAATCTAACTTGAAACTGGAGTTACAAGATGTCTATAGATTATTGATGGCATATTTCTATACAAGCTAATAGATGACTATTATGTCATTGTGTTTAACATATACATGTTTGATTACTTTTTAAACCTAATAAAATGCTTTCTAGAACTGAAATTATATACTACCCCTGTTTTCACTTAGGACCAACCTCTTACATTTTTTGGAATAAGACTTTAAAATTATCTTCAAGTAAAATAGATGCAGTAGTTATCACATTCTTTGCAATGTTGATCCTAAAACCTCACTATCACTCTAAGATATGTCACTCTGCCAAGTCCACCATTGGGGAAATGCTAGCAAAAACATGACTGATTATTTGCAGTGATTGAAAATCAATTTCCAATTGAAAACAGGAATATATTTGGACTTTAAAAGACTACTACACAGTAACACAATTATTATTTCATAACTACGAATGTATCTTTCTAAATTACCTCAAAACCCTTTGTCCTCTCGTATGAAACCAGAAATTGTTTATCATGGTAAATTAACGGAAGCTCCTGGTTTTCTTTTAAATATTCAAATTAAAGACTGCACTGTATCACAAATACATGCTCACTTTTGTTCCTTGTCTCCTACATTCATCCATTCACATGCATTTTTCCCTTTATATCTCCATGTACACACATTTGAGATTTTCAATCTATGTCTTGTCAAATTCATTGTCTCAGATGTATTTGTTCATGTTCTCTGAGATGAACACTCCATTTTTACATACAAAGAATATACAATGTCTTATTCAACCAGATTATGATTAGAGGAAGTTCAGGAGTATCTTTCAGTTCTTAAAGCTGGTCATTGTGGCTAACAAGAATATTCTTGCACATGTCTTGATGTCCACGTGTCACTTATATTCTTAATGAATGTCATCACATGTCTTCTAATGTTCTTCGAAGGCGCTGTTCATCATTTACATCAATAGATGCCTACTTTTGTCTGATAAAACACATATTAGTAATGCTGCTGCTGTTGGAGACCAGAAATAGCCAATAGGAAAGCATTACTTTGCTGATGCTTGAAGAAACCTTGCAGGTTTTAAGTAAAAAGATATGTTCCCTCAATCTGAGAGATAGTCCCAGCAACAAAACTTGTTGAAGAGATGCTAGCTGTTTTAACATGAATTTAAATCCGGACTAACTGAGAGCTGTATCAGTATTGTTGTTAATGGTTTCTCCTTAGTTCTTATATTTTCAAAAGACAGAATTCAACTGGCAGACTCGGATTGCTAGAGAAGATGTTTATTTGGCAAAGAAAAGGATAGTGAACCGGAGAGAGACACTGAGACAAGCTAGTGCAAGAGAATAGCAACACAATTAGTTCTGCATTGTAGAATTTGAATTTTTTTTTTATATTTAAGAGAAGGCTAGCACATTCATGAGAGTCACATGACCCCTTTTCCTTCTAAATTAGAGTGTACCACATCACCTTTTAGGAGTGTTTTCCCAAGTCTTTTGAAAATCCCCCCTCAATTCTACTTGGGAGGGAGAAGAAAGAAATCATAGGAGGGAGAAGGAGAGAGGGAGCTGTGTGGGAAAGGGGACAGGGAGGGGATGAGGAGAACATGATCAAGTATTGGGTGGGGTAACAGGACTGAAGCCCTGAGGGCCAGCAGGAAGAATGGAAACAGGCAACCTCTTGAGGTAGGAGGTGTGTGTGGGGGGGTCCCTGTAAAATGTTCCAGAGACCTGGGAGGTGAGAGAGACTCTCAGGACTCAAAGGGAGGACCTTAGATGAAATGCCCTACAGTGGCAAGAGGAAACGTAAAGAGCCCACTTCTAGTTGAAAGTCAGGGCATCAAATGGAGGGATGGTGTTGCTATCCCATAGTCAAAAACTCTGACACAGAATTGTTCCTGTCTAAAAGAAAAAAAAATGAAGTCGAGGCTGAGGAAAAGGAGGTCCAGTGACAGGCCCAAATTGGGATCCAGCTCAAGGGGAGGCCGAGGCCTGACACTATTACTGAGGCTGTGGAATGCTCATAAAAAGGGACATATCATGACTGCCCTCTCATACACCCAACAGCAGCTGAAAGAGTCAGATGCAGATATTTACACCTAACCAATGGACAGAAACTCATGACCCCTGTGGTTAAATTAGGGGAAAGCTGGAAGAAGCTGAAGAGGAGGACAACCAAAAAAGAAGACCAGCAGTTTCAACTATTCTGGACCCCCAAGTTCTCTCAGACACCAACCAGGCAGTATAAACCAGCTGATATGAGGCCCCAGTACGTATATAATAGAGGACTGCCAGGTCTGGGTTCAGTCAGAAAAAATGCACCTAACCCTCGAGAGACGTGAGGTCCCAAGGAGTCTGGTGGTAGGAGGGTGGGAACATCCTCATGGAGAAGGGTGGAGGAGAGGAATTATGGGATGTGGAAGAGTCAGAGGGTAGACCAGAAGAGGGATAAAGGCTGACTGTATAAAAAGATCAAATAAAAACAAATAAAGGAAAAAAAAATGAAAAAACAAAAAGCCCCCAAGGAAGGGTCAAAAGCACAATTCAAATGTTATTAGAAAAAGGCTGTGTTCTTTTTTTTTTTTTTTTTTTTTTTTTGTAAAATTTTTTATTTTTTACATTTCAGATGTTCTCTCCTTACCCCATTTCCCCCCCTCCCTCCCAGTAACTCACTATCCCTTCCCCCCTCTTCCCGCCTCCATGTTGGTGTACCCCCACCCACCCTCCCCTGTACCTCAGGAAATGCAAATCAAAACAACCCTGAGATTCCACTTCACACCAGTCAGAATGGCTAAAATAAAAAACTCAGGTGATAGCAGATGCTGGCGAGGATGTGGAAAAAGAGGAACCCTCCTCCATTGTTGGTGGGATTGCAAGATGGTGCAACCACTATGGAAAACAGTCTGGCGGTTCCTCAGAAAATTGGACATATCACTACCTGAGGACCCAGCTATACCACTCCTGGGTATATATCCAGAAGATGCTCTAACACATAACAAGGAAATATGCTCCACTATGTTTATAGCAGCTTTATTTATAATAGCCAGAAACTGGAAAGAACCCAGATGCCCTTCAACAGAGGAATGAAGGCTGTGTTCTTAAAGGACATAGGATCTTCATTTGTATGTGTAGTGGCCCTTAAGTAATTTCCTGAAAATGACTACATTAAATAAAATAGGAATTCTTAATTTCCTCCAATAAAGCAAGGGACAAGGTTGTATCTCATTGAAAGAAAAGATGAGACTGAAATCCATGTAGTCAGAAAAACAGATCTGGTCATTTCTACTCTATTCTAGACCCAAAACTGTGAGAGTCAGCTACCAGAAAGAGAAAGCATGAAATCCAGACACACTTAGGAAGAACTGGCAATTAATTGTGTGTGACAAGAAGGTGTCCCAGCACCAAGATTCCTGGTATAGCAGGAAGAACTTTACTGCAGTTTCAAACACATTAACCATAAAGGTTACATTCTAACCATAAGAGGCACACTTACAGAGATACAGTTGTAGTTTTTCTTGGTCACCCAATATTAACTTCTTGCCCACCCACCTTGTTGATATTTCAGTGAGAAGACAGTGTTCACTTGTTATCAGTAGAGTTCAGAAACATTGGTACTTGTTACTGAGCTCAGGGATACTACTAAGATGAGGACAGTCATTCATAATAAATAAAACACGGCTCAGCACATTAAAATTAACAAAGTATAAAATGTTTGCTTATTACAATTTTTAATTTTTTTAAATATTTTATTTTATTTTATACTTACTCTTTTACATCTCGCTCACTGCACTCTTCCCAGTTACCCCTTCCACAAATCTTCCCCAGCCCCTCTCCTCTTCTCCTCTGAGTGGTTGGGGGCCCTATTTGGTATCTCCTCATGCTGGCAGAGTCTGAATCATCAACAAAAAACATACACAGGATGGACCTAGGCTTCGCTGCACATATATAGCAGATATGCAGCTTGGTCTTCATGTAGGTCCCAAACAGCTGGAATGAGGAATATCCCAGAACCTTACTACAATGTTCAGTACACATTTTCTCTAGAATTAATAGCCCTACTTACAGATCTAACAAAAATAAAGTATGTAAGCCAAACTCTTCCTCAAAACTTAGGTCTATTCAGGTGCTCTTGTGTAGCAAGGCCTGGCAATCTCTCAAGAAACACACGAAGGTTGACATTCATTATCCTTGAACAGTCTCTCAGGAAACACACTAAGGCTGATGTTCATTATCCTTGTGTGTTGGAAGGCTATTATTTCCCAGTAGCTTCAAGGTATATCATTATTTCACCAATGAAAGAGCAAATCTATGCCAGTTGGCTGCCTTTGCATATATTTCTAGCGTATCTAATACCTAATAGAATTAACATGCCTCATAAAATATTGAATTCAGTTACTTACCATCAGCCTCCTTCCCGATCTACAATACTACCAATCTTTCAAACATAGTTTACAGAAAAAAACATTAGAACCCAGTGTGTAGAATAGGTGTTGAAGTCAATCTCTGCCTACTGTGGGTCTACTACCTAGAGAAACTCTTGTTTCTCAGTATTTCCATTTCATCCTCTATATGAAGACAATGAAATTAGAATTACTGCAAGAAATACAATAATAAAATATATAGAAAGTAGTAGTAGCTAGTGAATAGTCAACATGAAACACAAATACCTAAAATATTTACATATATCTAGGCTCTCAAGTACAAAAAAACTAACCTACATCTGCCTTATACAATCTTGGTTTCTTGTAGGAAGAAAACCCTTTTCCAATATCTTCAAAACTTACCATCAATGAGGGAGCAAATACAAGTACTGGAACAAACCTGGAGTCAATTATTTCTTTGCATGGAAGAGGATGTTATTCAGTATATCTAGCAGAATTCCTTAAACACACTACATCTTAATGCCGATATTCCTTCATCTTTTCTACATATCTATCATCAAAGCATGGTTTGGTCAGTTATTCCTAAGTATGCCAGGCTTTCATGCTTTCTCTTTCTTGTAGCTGACTCTTACAATTATGGGGCTAGAATAGCGTAGAAACAACCAGATCTGTTTTTCTGATTACATGATAGGATTTCAGTTCCATCGTTTCTTTCAAGGAGATGCAACCCTGTCATTTGCTTTGTAGGAGGAAATTAAGAATCCCTATTTTATTTAATTTGATCACTTTTAGGGAATTACTTAAGGCCCACTGCAGTTACACCTTTTGCTCAGCCCCTGTGATTCTAAGTTTTATGTGAATGAAATCATTGACAACTGAGTCACCAAATGACTTGATGTATAAAATCTCCTTGCCAATCAGAAAGAAACTTGTAACCTGAATAAAAAAATTAAGCATCACTTTAACCCAGTGGAACAGTGGACTTTCTTGTTGAAGTATGCTAAACAAGAGCATCCAGATAATTTGATCTTAGCCATTCTGACTGGTGTGAGGTGGATTCTCAGGGTTGTTTTGATTTGCATTTCCCTGATGACTAAGGATGTTGAACATTTCTTTAGGTGCTTCTCAGCCACTGGAGTTTCCTGAGTTAAGAATTCTTTGTTTAACTCTGTACTCCATTTTTAATAGGTATTTGGTTGTCTGGAGTCTAATTTCTTGAGTTCCTTGTATATACTGAATATTAGCTCTCTATTGGATGTAGAATTGGCAAAAATCTTTTCCCAAACTGTTGGTTCCCATTTTGTCTTATTAACAGTGTCCTTTGCCTTACAGAAGCTTTGCAATTTTATGAGGTCCTATTCATCAATTCTTGATCTTAGAACATAAGCCATTGGTGTTCTGTTCAGGAACTTTTCCCCTGTGCCCAGGTATTCAAAATTCTTCCCCACTTTTTCTTCTATTAGTTTTAATGTATCTAGTTTTTTGTGAAGGTCCTTTATCCACTTGGACTTGAGCATTGCACAAGGAGATAAGAATGGATCGCCTTGCATTCTTCTACATGTTGACAGCCAGTTGAGTCATCACCATTTGTTGAAAATACTGTCCTTTTTTCACTGGATGCTTTTAGCTCCTTTGTCAAAGATCAAGTGAAATAGGTGTGTGGGTTCATTTCTGGGTCTTCAATTATATTCCATTGATCTTCCTACCTGTCTCTGTACCAGTATCATGTGGTTTTTATCACTATTGCTCTGTAATACAGCTTGAGATCAGGGATGGTGATTCCCCCAGAAGTTCTTTTATTGTTGAGAATAGTTCTCATTATCCTGTTTTTTTTAATTGTTTGTTTTATGTTTGCTTGTTTGTTTTTTTGCTATTCCAAATGAATTTGCAAATTTCCCTTTCTATCCCTATGAAGAATTGAGTTGAAATTTTGATGGTGATTGCATTGAATCTGTAGATTGCTTTTGCCAAGATGGCCATTTTTACTATATTAATCTTGTCAATCCATGAACATGGGATACCTTTTTGTCTTCTGAGATCTTCTTAAACTTCCTTCTTTAGAGACTTGAAATTCTTGTCATACAGATCTTTCACTTGATTGGTTAGATTCACATCAAGGTACTTTATATTACTTGTGACTATTGTGAAGGGTTTCAATTCCCTAATATTTATTGGCCCTTTTTGTTGGGAATCTTCACTTTCTTCTATACCTATTATCCTTAGGTTTGGTCTTCTCATTGTGTCCTAGATTTCCTTAATGTTTTGGGTTCAGACCTTTTTGCATTTTGCATTTTCTTTGGCTGTTATGTTAATGTTTTCTATGGTATCTTCTGCACCTGAGATTCTCTCTTCTTTCTCTAGTATTCTGTTGGTGATGCTTGCATCTATGACTCCTGATATCTTTCCTAGGTTTTCTATCTCCAGAGTAGTCTCCTTTTGTGATTTCTTTATTGTTTCTACCTCCATTTTTATGTCCCGTATGGTATTGTTCAATTTTTTTCACCTGTTTTTTGTTTATTTTATTGCTTTTTGTTTTTTTTAATTCTCTAAGGGATTTTTCTGTTTCCTCTTTATGGGCTTCTATCTTTTTACCTGTGGCCTCCTGTATTTTTTTGGGAGAGTTATTTATATCTTTTTTAAAGTCCTCTATCATCAACAAGAGAAATGATTTTAAATCCTACTGTTGCTTTTCTGGTGTAATGGGGTATTCAGGACTTGCTATAGTGGAAGAACTAGGTTCAGGTGATGCCAAGTAACCTTGATTTCTGTTGTTTATGTTCTTGTGCTTGGCTTTTGCCATCTGGTCACCTCTAGTGCTAACTGCATTCACTGTCTCTGACTACAGCCTGTCTCTCCTGTTATCTTGTTTGTTTTGGAACTCCTCAGATCACAGCTGTCTCTGTGATCCTGTGATCTTGAGATCCTGGATGTAAGAGCTCCTTGGAGTCAGGCTGCTTCTAGAAATGTGATCCTGAAATACTGGTGTAACCAAGCTCCTGAGGTCCAGTGATCTTATGATTCTATATTCATGGGTGTGTTAGAGCTCCAGGTTGTCCAGCCTCCTCTGGGTGTTCTGTTATTGATTATAGAGTAGACACCCTTGGTCTGCTCAGGGCACTGGCCCAGACCAGAAGGAACCTGTGCCACTGGCCAGGAGGGAATTTCTGGGTCTCCGTGGATCCCAGTTACTCCCTGTTGGGGGTGGAGGTGTCACAGCCTCCTCACCTACAATCCTGGGTTTGTTAGAACTCCTGGGAGTCCTGTGTCCTCTGGCTGTTCTGGGATTGGGTATAGAGTTGACACCTTAGATTTGCTCAGGGCATGTGTGCATATTGGAAGGGAGCATGTTTATTTTTCCCAGATTGGTAATTGTGTAAATGTTTCACCATAGACTAATTTTAAGAGAAAAATGGTAGAGAAAAAGGAAATGTTAAACTTTAGTGAGAAGGTAAATGCTGACAACAATTTTGAAGATCAGTGTGATGCTATTTATCAAAATGAAATACTCACAAACCTGTAGTCACAACCATTCCATTTTTAGGTGTTTAGATTGCACATGACATATGAGGAAATACATATAAGAGGAAGAATTGCAGTGACTTTTGTTACAGTAGAACACAGACTCACAGATAGAGTAATTAACACATTATCATGTTCAAGTAAGCATTTTAAATTTGTTCTACAAATAATCCATTGATATATTTCTGAGTCATCATTAGACAACTCAATCAAGATAAGGGACTGAGGCAAGATGTTAAAGTAATATTCTTGTGAAAACAAGAGCATGTGCTGATCAGAGGAAAATATAAAACATTTACTGTTTTCCTCTAGACTGACAAGACTAGAGCTGTTGAAAGACAAGAAGGATTTTTATCCTACAGGAATTTTTGGTTTTGTATGTTATAAGAGGAACATCACCTACTGTGAAGTCAATAAACTTCACAAAGCTTACTTGAAATAGGTTTGGACTGTGACTGGTTTATTTGTGAAATAATTTTAATGAAATTAATTGTTTTTTTATTGAACAAACTACATCTAGTTTGATGAAGGCAGATTAACTGTCTGAATAAGGAAAGTATTGTTTGCAGCCACCTTTTGTTTAGTTGTGACACATATTCTCAAATTTGTGTTTATATCAATGTCTAATAATGACAATGTACACACAACGATTAAGACAATTGAGATTGAGTCCTATTCAACTAGATTCTACATATAATTTCATTAGAAAAAAATAACCTGACACATAAATTTGAGGATATACTTTGATACCCACTCCTGTATAATCTATTAAAATGTACTTTACACTTTAAAATAAGTAAGTGTATTCTGTGGAGATGAGATGTTATTGCACAAACTGTCTGCCACACAGATATGGAGATTGAAGTTTCAGTAGTCAGAACTCACAAAATAGCAAAGCTATAGTGGCACCTATTTGTATGATCACAGCACTCCAGAGGCAGAGAAATGATTGGAAGATAAACCTCAATCAAGGAGCTCTGGGTTTGAGATAGAGGCATTGCACAACTCACTAAAGCAGAGTTATCTGTGGAAAACATGCAACATCGGCTTTCGTTTTCCAAACACATACACAAATGTGCACCTGTATTCACACACATGTACCTAAAGAAATACGAATACACATACACACAAAAACAAAGATGTAAATAAATAAGTAAATTCTAAAATACCCATCAACATGCATTTTCCCTCAAAAGGTTTGTTTTTAAATGCTAAATATAATTTCAAAACAATCACTATTACATTTTACTTCAGAGTTTATTTGTCTTAATATGTTTGTTTACTAAACAGAATTGCTGAATTTTAAACACTTCCCTGGAACTCATTCTCTATGTACTATTTTACTTTCTTTCTTTTTTAAATTTGAATTTAGTATTCTTCTCTCATAAAATACATGCCAACCTCAGCTTTGTCTCTATTCCCTCCTTGAAGTGCCCCCTTTCTCTCTCCTTTAGATCCGCTGCTCATGTTTCTTTTCAAAAAAACAAAAAAACAAAAAAACAAAACAAAACAAAAACCAGGCCTCTCAGTGATACCAACTGAGCACAGTGTAACAACATACAATAAGAGTAGACACAAACCCTCATATCAAAGATGGTTGAGGCAACCCAGTTAGAAGAAAAGCTCCCAGAAGCAGGCAAAAGAGAGAGATACACTCCCATGTCCATGTTAGGAGTCCAAAAATTATCCCAAGGTAAGCAACCACAGCAAGCATACAGAAGGCCAAAAGTAGACCCAAGCACCTCCACTGTTGCCACTTCAGTCTATGTGAACCTCTATGAGCCCTGCTTAGTTGATTCTATGATTCTTTTATCCTCAACCCCTCTGGCTTCTATAGTCCTTTCTGCCATCTTCTGTGGGCTATTCCAACAGCTCTGTTTAATATTTTGGTGTGGTCTCTATATCTGCTCTCATAAGCTGCTGGAAAAAACCCTGTCTACTGAGCTAGGCATTTATCCTATGAGTATAGCAAATATCATTAGGAGTGATTTTATTGAGTTTTTGTCAGTTGTATTTTGTTCTACCATATGTCCCAGAGCCATCTAATGTCCAGATCCTGGCCCTCTAAGCCAGGTTCTGCATTGTCTTCCTCTTGTATACTGGGCCTTAAATTAGACTAGTCATTATTTGGTGCTCCATAAGCTCCAAACCACGAATGCCACCAGAATATCTTGTAGGCAGTACAGATTGTAGGGTGTAGGTTTTGTAACTGAGTTGGTCCCAGTCCAACCACTGGGTGCTTAGTGTGGTTACAGAAGATGGCCAGTTTAGGATCTATATTCTCCATTACTAGGATTCATCACTAGGATCACTGTCTTAGTTAAGGTTTCCATTTCTGTGAGGAAACACCACGACCAAGGCAAGTCTTACAAAGGACAATATTTAATTGGGGCTAGCTTACAGCTTCTGAGGTTCAATCTATTATCATAATGACAGGAAGTATGGCAGCATGTAAGTAGGCATATTGTGGAGGAGCTGCAAGTTCTACATCTTGTTCCGAACGCAAACAGGAGATGATTGGCTTCCAGGCAGCCAGACTTTAAACACTTCCTTAAGACACACTTCCTCCAACAAGGTCACATCTAATCCAACTAGGCCAGACCTCCTAATAGTGACATTCCCTGGGCTAAGAATATTCAAACCACCACAATTCCCTTAGGTTCTATGAAGTTTCCACTGCACTGGGTTTCCATATCACCCTTTCAATGGCCACCTATTTCAGTCATCCCTCTCCATACTCTCTCCCTGTCCCTCTCTAATTAACCAAATCCTCCTGTTAGCCTCCTACATCTGTCCTCAGTTCACCCACAAAATTATTCTATTTCCCCTACCTAAGTAGATCTATGCATCCCCTCAGTAGACTTCACTTCCTTATCTAACTTCTCTGGTCTGGTGGATTGTAGCATGTTTATTCTTTACTTCATAGCTAATATCTACTCATAAGTGAATACATATCATGTTTGTTTATCTTGGTTTCTATTTCCTCACTCAGGATGAATTTTTTATTGTTCCATATTTGCCTGCAATTTTCATGATGATATATTTTCCCAAACAGCTGAGTAATACTCTGTTGTATAAATATACACATTTTCTTTAGCTATCCTTCAGTTGAGGGACTCTAGGTTGTTTTCATTTCTGGCAATTATGAAAAAACATTTCTATGAATAGAGTTAAGGAAGTACTCTTTGTGGTTGAATGAGGTATATTTCGGGTATATGCCTAAGAGTGGTATAGCTGAATCTTGAGATAGATCAACTCCTAATTTTCTGAGAAACAGCTGCCATACTGATCTTTTTTTTTTTTTTTTTATTTTTCCCACTGAAGGGCAGCGGGATCGAACTCGGGACAGACAGAGCGCCCTAGCGACAGAGCGCAGAGCCTCAGCGTGTGCCACCGCAGGCCGGTGGTGCCATACTGATTTCTTTAGTGGATGTGTTTGCACTTCCACCAGCAATGGAGGAGTTTGTCTTTCCCTTTTTCTATATCCTCAAAGCATGAGCTGTCATTTGTGTCACTGATCTTGGCAATTTTGACAAGTATAAGATGAAATCTCAGCATAGTTTTAATTTGCATTTTTGTGATGCCTAATAATGTTGAAGATTTCTTTGACTGTTTTTCAGCAATTCAGGATTCCTCTGATGAGAATTATTGTTTAGGTCTGTATCACATTTAATTTTTTAAATTGGATTGTTTGGCTTGTTGATGTCTAGCTTCTTGAGTTGTTGCATGTGTTTAGATTTTAGCCCTCTATTGGATGTGGTGTTGGTTACAGTCTTTTCCCATTCGTAGTCACTGATGTTGTTAAAGTCATAGTTCCTGAAATGAAGTTAGTGACATTTATGTTTCTTCAAATCAAGTAAAATAAGTGTATAGTAAATAAATACACAATCTATCTAAACATCAAATCTTGCATTAAGTTCAAACCCATAGAGCTTCTTCCCTTGTCTCCTTTCATACCTGGTATTTTCTCTTATTTACTCATAATTGGTGATTGTAGTTATCATGGAAATTCCCCAGTAGAATAATCAATATTGTGTCATTGAATTATGTCAATCATCTGAATAATAGGGTTTATATTGGCAAATTCCTATAGTTCAAGGCTTAATATACTTAGAGGAGGAATAAGCTTGGTTGTACAACAAAACCCCTCCCCCAAACATAAGAATATATTCTCTCAATGTTCTTTTTCTAATATCAACTTATAAGTTTAATATGTAAATGGTTTCATAACTCACCTTTTCATTATTTCATGAAGATTAATTCATTGTTTCCTTTGGAGGATATTCTTTAATAATTTTGAAGGCTGTCTTTGTGTACAAATTTTACTGAGTTTACATGGCCAAAGATTCTTCATTCCATTTTAACACTTAAACAGTAGAACATCTTCTCACAATCTTAATTTTTGATTGATTTATTAGGTGATTATGTTTTTTTTTTAATTAGGGCCCCACTCTGTAATGCAAATGGCTTTGAAAGCACAGGGTGTTGCTGGTTCATGTTAATCTGCCTGCCTCAGCCCTTGAGAGTCTAGCAGTGATCAGCCAATAATCAGATATTTTTACAGTGCTTTATACCCAAATCATGTTCCATGATGAAATACAGCATACTGTTTTAATGACTTCTTGCAATGGCATTAACTGCAAGTCATTTTAAAGCCTTGTTTATTAAAATCAGTCTATTTTCACACAATTTAGCCTCTAGAGTTTTGTCTTTAACATTTTATCCAGGGAAAAAAATGCCCTGTGCCTGGACCAGAAACACACATAACAGACACATATCAAGAACCAACTTATCAAGATCCAAAAGCTTACCTACACCCCTCCCTGTAATAATTTACCATAGCGGGATTAACTTTATGACTTTTAAGACTACAGATTAATTTTTAGCATTGTTGTAGTTTATAGCATTGAGATATTTAGATGTCTAAAATGATATATTCTATGTCTTTTATCATTGTAAGAAAATTGTCACTGTTCAGAAATCACTTTATGATCTCCAATATTATATTTAAAATCATGTAATTTAGTACTTTATTTAAAAATGTTCCATGTACAGATCTCCAATATTTCCATCACTGCTTTTATAGTTGAAGTGGCTAACTCATCAGTTTTTATCTTCTAGTTCACTAACTATGTATAAAGCAAAAGTAATAAGAGCATATGTTGTGTTGTTTCTCAAATATAAAAGAATACATTTCACACACAACCCTTAGAATGAACTGCCATATAGTTTTAGTGTCAAAATCCTATCATGATCCAGAATCTAAATTATATACCAAGGCTATGATTGTTATTTTAATTAAAAGTGAATTTTGAACCACATCAAAATGCCCATGCTGCTATTTTATTTATTTTTATATTTGTTCTTACTTAGGTGATCCACTTTTTCTTTATGTTAATGGTGAGTTAAACTCAAGTTTTTCTTGATTGGTTATTTTTAATACTTGTATACACTTCATAAATTTTGTATTTGTATTTTTATGTACTTTATCCTGGATCTAAAGCAAGTCAGCAGTTTTCCCTTACTAATGCACTACTGCCTGCCTTTTGAAATCAACTGTTGCAGAATAAACTGGATGAACTTATCCTCAAAAGAAGAGTGTTCTATCCAGAAAGGAGGGCCCTCCTATGACATGTGAGGTCCACCTCAAAGTTCTTCACTTGGTCCTCATCTAAGAGAAATTTTAGAATTCTTTAAATATATTTCAGGCTTTCTCACAGCTTTTGAAATATCTTATTTTACTTTATCCTTTCCTCTACTTACAGACAACTATCTACATTTATTTTCCATTGATTTTTTTTTGATATTTTTCTCCTCATCATTCTCAAATAGAACTTTCCTCATATACTAGATTTTCCCATAGAACTGACAAGCATTAGCACACCAACTCACTGTGAGGCAATTTTAAGTGTTTATTTACAAACATTTGGACATTGTATTTGGTTTATTTTTTGTTGCTGCTTGGGAGATTTGGAATTCTCTTTAACTTTATTTTATTTTTGTGTACACATACATATGGTCACACACCTGCCACAGCATGCATGTGGGGGTCAGATGTCCGATTTCAGGAGTATGGTGTTTTACCATAATGAGGTGTGAGCATGTGGAGGTGAGTGTACTCTCCAAGAGCAGAATGTTGATCATTTGTCTTCCGGTCTAGGCTGGCAGCAACTGATCTGCTGAGTCACAGTCAAGTCATCAGAACACAATCTTAAACATCCTTAGGTAATCAAAAGGAAGACCTCTGACAAAATATTTCAAAGAAAAAAAATAATCTTTACTAGGCTGGTTAAATTCTATAGAAACACAGATGGTCCCCTCAGATCCCATTATTGTAAGATCTACATACATCGCCGTACCTCACTCACATCTTTTCATGTGACAACCTGAAAGCTAGTACTGGACAATGCCACCTTGAAGTGAGACAGTACCTGACTCTTGAACTTTGTGAAATTATAGTAGGTCAATGTTAGTGTGAAAAACCTAGATCTAAAAATACAGAATCTGATGAGCCAGCAGATTGTTCTCAAGAGCTGCTACTCATATTATGTCCCTGGGCTACAAAGGACTTCATTATATCAGCAATAACATTCAAATGAGAAAAACTTTGAATTCTTCACTTTGGAAGTCTCCACTTGGCAAAGTTATCTTCAGTATTTAATTTCTGAGAAATATATTATTGGGTAGGTGTGTGTGTAAATGCACATATATGCAGGTGTGTGTATACAGTAGACCTGTTCATATAGAAACAAGTGGTCAATGTGGGATGTGTTTTTATATAGTGTCTACTTGATTTTTATTTGTATTTTGTTTGTTTCTGTTTTCATGAGAAACAGTATCTCATTTGCTGGAACTTTCCAAGAAAGTTTTGCTGGATAACAAACAAGCTTTAGTTAGGCTCTACCTGTTACCACATACCTAGTACTTAGGTTATGAGAGGACAATACTGTGTGCGTTCTGGAATGAATTTCAAGTCCTTACAGATGCATGCCAAACACTGTCCACATTGATCTTTGTCCCTAGCTGACAGTCAAGATATGTTGTAGGCAAGTATCACGTGCATGTGTGAACTACAATCTTCCCTAGCTTCTGTTCTGATTCTTGATTATGCAGGTAACAACACTATGTCCTGAATAAATAAGAGAGATCTGTAATTTAACCTAGTTGTTCTTAGAGAGAAGAATTAAGAATGCCCACTGCACCTGTGCTAACTCTGTGCTGATTTACATCTCGCATGCCATATCTTACAGTCCTGTATCTATGGAAACATTTATCATTTTTCCTTGCTTTTTATACAATAGTTGGACATAATGGTCCCTTTTATTCAGTGACATTTAGTGATATTAGATGGTGAAATGAACTCAAATTCCGGATGAAGTCTCAGACAAGTGTTGCCATTTCTGAAAGTACCTGGAACTGCTAATCATCATGATAAATGTCCCACTGAGGGTTGGCAAAAGAAAATGTATTGTCACTAGCTGAGTTTTGAATCTCAATTGCTTTTCACCATATGAACCATTTGCCGGACCAAATGTGAAAATGGAGAAAATGAGACTGAAGAATCTATTGTTCTGAGATCTTACTTTAATCATGATTTGATATAGAATACCAGAAATGTGTCAAAAATAAATTTTGAGTCCATCCAATGTTTGAATCCTTTTCTGTATTTTTAAAATAAGGTTTCTTTTTTCATGCAACATATCATCTGATTATGGTTTTCCATTCCCAAAGTGCTCCCAGATATTTCCAAGATCCCCAGTAACCATCTCCAAGCTTTAGATCAGTGTGCTATGAATATCAAAATTTCCTGAAAAATATATATGAACAAGACACATATTTTTCTTGCAATCTGCATGCATCTAGTTTCCTACTCTTGAATATCTTATTAAGAGCCTAATAGCACCTTGAAGTAAATAAGTTTTGCCTGCTGTTTCTGGTGGGAAGTAGTACTTCCAGTTTACCAAGAAGGAAACCAGAGTTTAAAGTGTATTAACTAATAGGGAGTATTAACTAATATATAACAAAGTGGTACAGAACACATCTCCTAATTGCTGTAAGTTTGCAATGCACAATGTTTTTTTTCAATGGCTTCTAGGTTTGAATATTTTATTTAGGTATCCTCTTGTTTTCAGAAACAAAAACTAGATAATGTGAGTGCTCTTCAGAGTCTGTAGGTAACCTCCAAAACATAGTCACATCCTCCTATATCTTTCTCATGATATTCAATTACATTTTTTTGTACATGAGGAATTAAAGTTGCTCCATTCTATTTTCAACATTTGTGGGTCTCTCTCTCTCTCTTGTCTTTCTCTCTCTCTTTTGTGTGTGTGTGTTGTGTGTGTGTGTGTGTGCATAAGTGCATGACCATGTTCATGATGGTGACTCCTGAGGTCATAAGAGGGCATCAATTGCATTATAGCTGGAATTACATACAGTTGTGAGCTGCCAGAACAGGGTACTCTTAGCCACTGAACCATCTCCAGCCCTTCTGCCAAATATATTGTACAAATAGAAGCAAAAGTAAACAAATTAAAGGGCAAGGCCATTGAAAGCACCAAGTCACATAGATCTGATTTAGAGGAGGCTCTTTCAAGACCACACTTTAAATTACTTTTTTGTTGTTTTCAAAATTAAGTGAATGACAGAATTGCTTACTTGTATGCTGTCACACAAATCCTGCCTGTGCCATGAGAATGGAAATAAAGTCTACTAGAAAAAAGCCTAGATACCCTGTTAACAACTCTGAAAGCTATTCCTAGTTGTTTAAGGGATTAATAAAGTGTTCATTCTCCTATGTGTGGGCAAATGGAAACTTTGACGTGTGCTAGGCACACAAAGAGCTATAAGTAGAGGTAAGCTATTGATATTCTTTACACTTAAAAAAATCTCATTGCCAGAAACAGAAAAGAAGGATCACTATTTTGTGCACATAGCTTGAATTTGACTTTTATTAATATAAAAGTTATTACAACAATGTTTCATTAAGAATAGAGTGCTCACCTTGAATAGACTAAGATTTATTTTAAGCCAAATATGAGTACCTATAACTCCTGAACAAAGGTTTGAGTTGCCTCAGTAGAAGGCTTAAAAAATCAAATGTTCATTTTGGAACAAATAATATCAACATCCACATTTAAAGTTTAATTAAAACCAAAATCAAAATTATTTCATTTAGAAAAATATACCAAACCAAACCGCAATTGCTTTAGGCACTGAACGATCTCCATAGGAAGGGGCTGAAGGTATATAAGACAGAATGATAGTAAGTGGCAATGTTGTCAGACTGCTTTATATTGTTATTTGGTATGCTCAGTTATGATTGTAGGTAAACAAATTCAGAATTTCACGTGTGTTTGTCATAAAAAAATTTGGCCAATGATAATTTAAGTAATAAATACAAATTCCCAGAGCTCAAGTCTTTCCCATACAGAATTTAAAATATCTATGATGTGTCGCCTTTTTCCATTGATGACATCACCTGGCCTTAACTTTCTTCTGCTCAGAATTCACTATGGAAAGATTATTTTAACTAATTTATCATTTGACTTAGTGTATGATGTTGACTTGTCATATAGGTGGCTCAAGCAGTTCTATTTTTAAGTTGCCAGCAATTGTTTTGTATAATTACTGCTGTTTTCAAGAGAAGATCTTAGATTAAGAATAATTAATGAGAGTTTTGTGCTAAGAATGTCAAAGGCATTAGTAAGTTTTGACAATGAATTTTTGAAGACATAAATACATACCATTTTATGAAACTCTACCTGCTTTTGAATCCATACCTCTTTGTAATTCCACACACAATAGGTATATATTTTATGTATACATTTACATTTTATGAACATATAGTTATACGACCTACAGTGTGGCATTAATGTTGCCTATGTGTATATGTTTTTAGGTCTTATCACTTATGATTAAGAGTTTCTGGAGAAAGTGATATTCTCTCTCAGCAGCTGTTGTGCATAGCTCTTTCTTGAGGGTGGGGCCCTGTGGAGTGTTTCATAGTCCATGTTGGCATGTCAGCAGGTGTGGTCTCCTACAGCTGCTGTGTAAGCAGTCATAGTGTTGAGACCTCATGGGAGCAGTATCCTTGCTATATCTAGTAGACTCTATCTTGCAACGGGCATTTTATTTCTTTTGCTTTTCTAATTTTTTAACTTGTCTTCAACTATCTTCCCTGAGCAGTAGGTACAAGGGCTATATTATAGATGTTTCCAGAGAGACTGAGCATACGAGATTCACTTATTGTCTAGATTTTGACCAATAGCTAATCCCTGTAGTACTCTTTATCTTCTGCAGAATAAGTTTCTTTGATGTTCTATGAGAGATACATTGTTCTATGTGTACAAAATTAATTACTCAGATTATAGTAGAAAGTTACATTGACTTAGAAAAATGACAACAGTAGGTTCACCTCTGGATTCTATGACCTCTCCATTCATGGGTTCTTGGCTAGGCTTACAGCACCAAACATGATATCTCTCACATGAATGTACCATAAGTATAATCAGACAGCTATTGATTACTACAAATATAAACATATAGTACAATTGGTGTATAATTGGTTTTATCGTGCTGATCTGGTAACTGTTGTAGTTCAAAGGATTAACAGCTCAGTCAGATTGTTGCTAACTCCCATACTTCTATCATAGGTGCTTCTGATAGTATAAATGCTAGTCCTTTAGGAGAAGGGCTTTCAGATCAGTTTTGCTTGACTTTTTCCAAGCCATGTGTCTACAATGTGTAGTGTCTTCAGAAATAGAATCTTTTCTTTAAGTTCTATGAGGTATTGGCAATAGCCTATTTTATTTGGAGATTTTCTTCAACTCCCAGACTAACAACTCAAAGGAACCTGTCATTTGCCCTACATTCGAATTGGATGTTTTGTTGTATTATTTCTGGCTTCACCCCGTGTTAAGGTAATACCATTTTAAACATTCTCTCTCTCTCTCTCTCTCTCTCTCTCTCTCTCTCTCTCTCTCTCTGTCTCTCTCTGTCTCTCTCTGCCTCTCTCTCTCCATATATATATATATATTATTATATATATATTATATATATAGTTTTTTAAAATAAATTTAGCAATTAGCAAATAACATTTTCCTATGGCTTTTTTCAAACATTCTTAATGTTATTTATTCCAAATCCCTCCCTATCCCTTTGTACTATTCTCTCTTTCCCATATTTAGTTGATTCTTGACCTGTCCCTATTTTAACCTATTCCCGTCACAGCTCCTGTGCCCTGCTATTTCCCTCTACAGGACATTTTGTTTCTGCTGTGGATGTTCTGCCTAATTGTATGTCTGTGCAACATTTGTGTGCCTGATATCCATGGGAGCTAGAAGAATGGTATCAGATTCTCTGGGACTACAATTACACATGATTGTAAGCAACCATATTGGTGCTGGAAATATAACTTCGATCCACTGGAATAACAGCCAATGCTCTTAATTCTTGAGCATCTCTCCAGATTCTAGGACAAAAATGATTATGACATACTTTAACCTCATTCTATATTTACCATTTCTTTGTCCATTTTGGAAAAATTCAGCCATGTTATCACAGGAAAAAATTATACTTACGATGAATCTACCCTTCCTCTCACTTTCTTACCCAAAATTACATTTTTATACTTAGAACTGTTTACCGATTTAAATATTTTCATTCTACTTTTTAGTTCTATTCTATACCATTTACTTTATATTTTCCAAAATTATCTGTCTTCATTAATCTTTATATTTCAATTAATACCTAGGTATTTCTATATGAAGCACTGGAAAAATATATTAGAGTTGTGGGCCAATTTTTGTTTGTTCTTACAAATTAAAATGAATTATTTGTTAAAGACATACATTTGTTTATGATAAGCAAGTGGGAATTACTTTTGCTAAATGCATCATCTTCTTATTTGAGCTCATAAGGCAATCAAAATCAGGACAAAATCTTGATATCTATGCTTTCATTTTATATTTAAGCAGGTTAAGCAGACATCTTAATCACTGTTCTTTTGCTGTGAAGACATACTACGACCCATGTAACACTTACAAGAAAAAGTATTTAAGTGGGAGTCTGCTTACAATTTTAGATGTTTAGTCTATTGTCATCATAGCTGGGATAAGCTTAATGCTGGAGATGTAGATGGACGTTCTAAATCCTGATCCACAGGCAAAGATAGAGAGATTGAGCACAGTATGAGCTTTTGAATCCTCAAAGCCCAACCACAGTGATACAGTTCCTCTAGCAAGGCCACATCTCCTAATCCCTCTAATCCTGTCCGTACAATCTTTTCTAAACACTTTCATTCTCTGCCAACTAAGCATGCTAATATAAGTCTATAACAGGTATTCTTACTCAAACTACCACAACATGTAATTTCATTATAAATATCTAGTTTATTGTTTTCAAAATGAAACCACAGACAAGTCACTGTCCAAAACTTGTTATTGCCTTGACTATAGAAACAAAAAAACTTCCAAAATAGGCCATGCCCCTGGAGGGCACTTATGTGTGATGGTGAAACCATGGCCTGTGTCATAAATAATCATCTCCTGGTAGAGTCTGTCCTCTGAGAAACAAGGATTTCTGCAGATCACTTAGGTAAACTAAACTGAGATAATGATCACAGGGCTTATAGCTTGTTCAGGATTGCTCGACTGCATTTACCTCTTGCCTCTTAACTCCATTTCTTTTCTAAAGCATATTTTATACCCAAAGCTCATGTCAGTACTTCAGAGACATACTTGAGGTTATTAGAATTCTCTGTCAATTCTCCCACTATGACCACATTGAGCATATTTGTTTTCTTTTTGTTGTTCTTCCTTGTCTTCAGATACAGTATTTACTTTTGATTGCTTCCCTTTGGTTAGTGTGAGATAGTGGTCTTCTCATATTTCATTATGAACTTTCTTCTCACTATTCAAGGGAGATCATATGCAGAAATGGACATGATAGTTAGGAATCTATGTGGCGGTTTGAATATGCTTGTCCCAGGGAGTGTCATTATTAGGAGGTTTGGCTTTGTGTAGTAGGTGTGACCTTGTTGGAGGAATTGTATCACTGTGGGGGTGAGTTTTAAGACCCTCCTCCTAACACCTTCAGGAGATATCTTCTGAACAAGATGTAGAACACTCAACCCCTCCAGCACTGTGCCAGCTTAGATGATGCCATGCTCTTGCCTTGATGATAATGGACTGAACCTCTGTACTTGTAAGTCAGCCACAATTAAATGTTTCCTTACAAGAGTTGCCTTGGTTATGGTGTCTTTACAGCAATGAAAATTCTAAATAAAAGAGAAGTTGGTACCAGGGACTGGGCTATTGCTGTGATAGGCCTGACCATGCTTTTGTTTGATGGAATGTTAATTTTAAAACTTTGGATTTATAAAACAGTAGAATGCTTAAGTTGGGCTTAATGGGCTATCCTAGTAGGAATATGGAAGACTTTATTGCTGAGAATGATTTGAATTGTGGAAGCCTGGCTCTAGAGGATTGAGGGGAGAAGAATTTTGATATGTGGGTGAGAGACTATTCTTGTGATATGTTGGTGAAGAATGTGGCTGCATTTTGCCATTGTCCAAAGATTCTGCCTGAGGCTAAGGTAAAGATATTTAGAATAATTACTTTGACAAAGGAAGTCACAAAATAGCCAGGTATAAATTATGTTGTATGGTTTCTAAGGTTCATTCTTATGAAGACCTTTTTGATAAAAAGGATCAAGCTTTGAAAGGAAAAGCAAAAAATGTATGGTTCAAAGAGTAAAGGGCATAAGATGGAACTGCATCCTATGTTCAAGGAGATAAACAACAGTGGTGACACTGGGGCAAGATTCCACTCAGTTAAGCTTATTATTTATGCATTTGCCATTGAACAAGGAATAGTTATATCTAAGCATTGTTATTATTATCTGGTTATTGCTTTCATTTGGACATTTAATCTGGAATGAACTACAATCCAGAAATGGAAGACAAATGCTTTTGATTTAGATCTTGAGGAATAGTAGCCATGAAAGGTTAGGTGCAGACATGATAGCACAAGGCTTTAGTCCAAGAAGAGAGTAGAAAGAAGATCTCTGAGTTGAAGGCCAGCCTGATTCAGAACATTTCCAAGTAGAAAAAAGTTTAGGTTTGGCATGATCCATAGTCTTTAACCGCAGCATTCAGGAAACAGAGCCATGCAGATTACTGAGTTCAAGATCAATCTACAGAGCAAGTTTCAAGACAGCTAACCTTAGGTAGTGAGGAAGTTGGAAAACAGAAAGCTGGCAAAAGAATAAGGTAAGCAGAAAAACATGGCAACTTAGATCATTTGGCTCTGGTTTTAGAGTCCAGAATAAAAAGGGCTACTGAAAAAAAATGGATGCTGGTTAGCTGGAGCTAGGAAATTACTGCTGATTAAGAAGAGACCAGCCTCACTGAGGTGATTTTCTGGGAAGTGCTTTCTGAGCATAAAGAAGCTGTGTTCCAGAGATAACCACATTCGTACCTCATGCTGCAGCAAGAGTTGGTGAGATGTAAGAATCACTCAGATGGTACTGGTTTTGTAGGTATAAAGGAGTCATGGATAACAGCTGAGGTTTGATGCTGTGAGGGAAAGGCCATTGGTGAAGGTACAGCCTCAGTTACAATTGACTGAAGGGGTCATGCAAAGACGTAGAGGCTTGGCACCATGAAGGGAGCCTATGAAAGGCTATTGGTGAAAACTAATTGCAGCAGAAGACTCCAGCAAATCAGAGATGCCAGTACCACACCTGATTACCAAGAATAGAAGCAGCAGTGGAGTGCAGTTGAACAGTCTTGAGTACTACAGATAGTAGATCTAGATATGACCCAAGCCCTTTGGAAGACCCCAGAAGATCATGTGGATGGCAGATATTGAAAGAAGAAGCTATAGTGTTGAAGTTGCCTTGGAGACCCCAAGATGTTTGAGATGTCAGAGCCATGGGATACCTGCTGAGGAAAGCGGCTATCAGGGACTAGAAACACAAAAAGGAAAGAATTGTGTTGCAGTCAAAGCAGAAAAAATATTGAAAATCTGAAGAACACTTTGACATCAGACATAGAGATGCAAAGTTTGGAGTTTGCCCAGCTGGAATTTGGATTTGCTTTGATTCACTATTTCCTCATTGAAAAGTTTTGGAATGGTAATGTATGGCCTGTGATGTTGGAGGTAGATGATCAGCTTTTTGATGATAATTTTATAGGGTGATTTCAGTTATGCATTATGCTATTGCTAAGTATGATCCCCATAGAGTCATGTGTTTGGACAAACATATGGGAGCCAGGGAATAGAATGTGGTAGTTTGAATACCCTTGGCCTAGGGAGTGGCACTATTAGGAGATATAGCCTTGTTGGAGAAGGTGTAGCCTTGATGGAGGAAGTATGTCACTGTGGGAGTAGGCTTTGAAACCCTCCTCCCAGCTGCCTCAGTGACATGCCTACCTAGGTGCTGCCATACTTCTGTCTTGATGATAATGGACTGAACCTCTGAAACTGTAAGCCAGTCCCAATTAAATGTTGGCCTTTATAAGAGTTGCTTTGGTCCATTTCACAGCAATGAAACGCTTATTAACCTTAATTGTACTTTGTCATCCTTGTAGATTATTAACTGTAAGATTTTTTTTGTTTGTTTCCATTCCTAATACTTTTGTTCACAAAGGTATTTTGTTCACGAACCATGGTTATATCTACCAGAAGTCTGACCCAGTAATTCTGAGAGAGAACAAATACCTCACACATTAATAACATACAATCCCATAAATTAAACTATTAAGGGTGGTTTAGTGCTGAGATAGTAATTTTATTAGTAACATAGTTCATGCCACAGTTGAAAGACACAGGCTGACAGAATGGAAACTTCAGATGAATGTCACCAAAATGCTTAAAGGCAGAAATTTCTTAAGCTCCTCAAAAGACACTGAATGGATGATAACACTTAGTCATGGATGTTTAGTCAGTAAACAACAAAATGGGAGTGGTGGCACTCACCTTTATTCCCAACAC
This sequence comes from Mastomys natalensis, assembly GCA_021653895.1. Lineage (NCBI taxonomy): Eukaryota > Metazoa > Chordata > Mammalia > Rodentia > Muridae > Mastomys > Mastomys natalensis. The sequence continues at coordinate 693,498 of JAJTUV010000384.1, forward strand.
TCAGGAGGCAGAAGCAGGCAGATCTCTGTTAGTTTGAGGCCAGCCTGGTTTATATAGTGAATTCCAGGACAGACAGGGATATTTAGAGAGAAAGACCCTGTTCAAACAACAATAACAACAACCAAAAAAAAAGAAAGAAAATTAAGTCAATAAACCATCATGTAAGAACATATTCATATCTAGAATATTTGTTAACTGTGATTTAATCTTTATCAATGATATTAGAAAATTATCTATCATGTTTTATTTAGTTATTTTTAAGCACATTTTATAAAACTGAGGAACTTGGGTTGATATGAATTGAACAGAATAAGAGAATAAGGACTCAATGGTGGCACTATAGGAGAAAAAAATGCCTCTGTGTCCATGGGGTTGTCAGTTTCTTTACTCTAGGTCTCAGTACAGTCACATCAATATCAGGCATTTATCACTTTAAAACTCCAAGCAACACCTTTTTGTTATTGTCCTTATTTCCTTCTTTATCCTTAATTAGATTCTTGCATGTGTTTAATTATGGCTGTGAATAGCTAACCTCAGTTTTCACAAGTACAAGTGCAATGAAATTGTCACTGAGAACATCAGAATAGATCAAGTCTGATGCCTACAACTCACCTGTGTTTTAGCATTGTGTACCTGTGAACAAATGCTGTGGGCAGCAGATGTTTCAACTCCTACACCTTTGCAGTAGTGAGTCATATTTTTAAGACCCACACTTGACTCTAATGAGACACTGAATACAATTTTTTTGAAGGTGAAATTTTAGATAAAGAAAAAGGACCTATTTTAAGTTCATGAAAATGCAGATATGTTCTGTGTGAGACTGTTATATAAGTTAAGCTATCAATTCTTTCATTGGATGATAGAAAAACCTTAATTTGTTCGTCTGGTAACAATTCTCAAAATGTTCAGTTGTGTATTTGACTCAAGTATGCTGTGCATGAGAATCAGAATGATAAAGTGTCCAAAGCAAGGACCGTGTAGTCATCTTCAGAGTTGGTTCAATAGACTTCTCAGGAAAAGGAATTCAGGATTTTGGCAGTTGGGTTTTTTTTGTATTCTGATGGTTAGGACTAACTGATTGAAAGGTACTCTCAGTACCTCAGTGCTGCCCAATAACTAGAAGACTCCCAATTCATGCCTCAGTATGAAATCAGTTCAGTGTCTGGATTTTTCTTATAACATCATGTTTTTTATGAAACAATCTTTATTCCTGAAGAACAGATAGGAAGTCCTTCCTTGTTATGATTTATGAGTCTGTAATTCAACTGTTTAGATTAAAACATCAAGAGAAAACAAACAAACAAAAAACTGGGTATATCCTCACCATCATTTCCTAAGCAAAATGGCTGCTATTCTACAGAATACAATTTTTATTAGTTATAATAAGTCAAGTGGAGATGGCATAAAGTATTCAGTGAATGTCTGCAGGTTGCATACATATGGCATTCCATTTTATATAAGGAGTTGAACATCTTGGGACTTATTGTCCATGGACTCCATGAAACAGAATCATATGTAATGCCTCAGTTAAATAAATATGTATACTCAGAAAAACTAATCTCAGAGAAGAAAAACTACATACTGCTCAAGATGTACTCAAATGACAAATTCAGAATGGCCATGTCTTGACAGATCGAGAATTTCAGGGCTCTATAGACTAATTCTATATTTTTGGTTACCATTCCCATTACTAGAACATTGCCTAGCCTTCCTGAGAGCACAATCTGATATCTCCCTCCTATCTTAGCTTGTACTTATCACTATATACTTCCATAAGCTGAAATGCATATATGAGATCAGACCTATTTAATTGTTTTCCATGTTGGCTTCAAAATGAATAAATCAATAAATAATATGTATTGGTTTTCTATAAAGAAAATCTCTTTCTTTCTTTTCTATTTATACATGACAAGTTGTTGTGTTAAGGTACACATTGTTTCTTAGCTAGAGGACATAGAACAGGACACATCCCAGAATGGCATAATAATTTTCACTATCAATTGCAGCACATTAATTTCCTAAATATGATCACATACATATACAGTATATATGTGTGTACATATATACATGTCTGCAATATATTTGTGTAAATACTATATAATGGAATAGGGAATTAAAAATAAAGAAATTAATGAATTTAACATAGGTTATTTTTATTTTTGTTTCTTTGTATGAGTGAATTATATAATAAATGGCAAAAAGTAAAATGGGAAGAACGTGCAGAAAGTAAAACAGGGAGAAAAGAAAGAAAGGCAAATAACACTAGAGTTTTTAAAGAGGTATAGAGTAACATCGAAGGTATGTATTATATGGTAAATTTTGTAAAATGATATATTTCTTGGGTGTGGAAAACAGTGAATTGGAGAATAGTATTTCCATCTTTAAAAGTTATTTTTTTTATTTTCTGACATTATAATTATTTCATCTTACCCTTTCCTCCCTGTAGACCTCCTGTTCAGACTGTATAATTTTATTTCTATATATGTTTTTAGGAGTATGCATTTAGCAGTTGATAATCAATTGGTATCCAGTAATGCTCCCCTAAATGCCATAGATTATTGACCAAGTACGCCAGTGTCAGGCAAAAGAAAAATCCCTTTATGTTATTGGTTAGAGGATTCCTAGAGACAACAAATAAACTCTAGATGACTGATATTGCTAATGATTGCCTCCTAGAACCTAATGTCAAGACATTGTTGCTGAATATGCCACATGTTTTAGACACATGGCTTGCAAGAATCAAAGTAGTATTTGCCTGGTAGATACTCCCTGAGGATTAGTTCTCTAGTATTGGAAGGTGCTCTGCAAAATGCCAAGAGAGAACATCAATCATAGCTTTACCCAACAGAATAGCCTGAGAAACAACAATGGTAACCAGCCATACAATCTGTTCTCAATAGTCACCAGTAGCACTTCTATCTTGGTAGTAACCAAGAGGTATTTAATTTGGTTTAAGGACTGATAAATAAGAGTTAGTTTGTTCTGTAAATCTATTCAACTAACCATGGCTGGAGAGGTCATAGACTCTAGGGAAAAACTTATTACCTTTATTTTCCTAAACCAATGTATTTTTATTTATATACTCATTCATGTTTCCAAGTGTCGACTTACCCCTCTGGAAGAGGATTGAATTTTTGCAGTAAATAAAGAAACCATATAACTCAATAATTGGCCAAAATTCAGAGAATGACTGGCCATGGGGTGTCCAACACCAATTAGTATAGTTATGATGCAAAAATATCAGTAAGCATTATAGAAGAGGGGCATAAAGATTGTTAGTACCAGAGAACCATGATATTTGCTGTCAAAAATAAAGTATCACAAATACACAAGCATGTGAGTGTACGTGTGCATGCATATGCACACACACACACACACACACACACACACACACATACACACACAAACAAAGCTTCCATGAATTCCCAATAATATAATTAAAAACACCTATATAATGACAACACAAATCAACACCACTGTAGATAGCACTAATTTTACTAGGTCCCACCTCTAGGTGAACAGCCAAGAATAATTAAGTTCTGTTGAAAAAGGGTGAATCCATTTTTTTACAGGGAAAATCCTAGTGACTGAAGACATACTTACAAGTAGTCAGCCCTGAACACCTGTATGGACATACGAACAACACTGAGTGGGCTCAGTAGCTTGTGTGTGTGTTGTGTGTGTGTGTTTTGTGTGTGTGTGTGTGTGTGTGTGTGTGTGTGTGTGTTGTGTCTAACACTAATAATTTTAGAAGTAGACATAGAAAGGGTTAGAGGTGGGAAAGAGGATGTAAACACTGTAAATCTAGAACTGATATATGGACATCTCACTCAATTTAAATCGCAGGCATATTGGAGTTGGAAACTGTGTACTTTTTGTTTCAGCTAGGTAATAAAAATGGAAAATAATTACCCCATACAAATTAATTAAAAAATATATAAAATGGAAGGAGTTTCTAAAACTCCCCAAATAGCTAGTCTCTCAACGAAAGTAAAATAAAGAAAATGGATCTTTAAGCTTCCTTCTACATATTGATTGCTGTCTTTATAGTTTCTTCTCTCCTGTGAAATTCTGAACATATGCTCTCTTATGGTGCATGTCTCCCAGATGAACAAGGAGTATGACTTGTAGCAAGTGAAAAAGAAGATTAATTCTTTAGTTTTCACATATATGAAAATTATTACTACATGTTAGCCTGTGGGTTGTTTGGCTTCTATTTCCATAGAATTAATAGCAAACATCATGACTTGCATACAACCAAGTGGCATCTTTATTTTAACAATCAAGACATGAATAAAACCTAGGGCGCTGATACTCCTAACACATTTATATCATTACACTTTTTATGTCTCAACATTTTGAAAGAGCAAAAGGAGTAATACTAACACATTTTCTGGGTCCAATTACAAAGAAACTCTGGCCTTTGTGACAGTGCAGGCAAACTAAAGGACTTATACTAGTGAAATAAAGTTATTCAGTAATAATTGCACTGAACCTGGTTACATGATTGAAAATGGAAATGGGAAGTTTTGGTGACAGGGTATATCTAACCAGTCCCACAGAATGAGAATTCCATTGTTCTAATTCTCAGAGGGTGATAGAGTCTGCAGTGATTGCTGTGTACTTAAATGTGCTGAAAGCGTGCTTGTTTATGCACTATACACACTTACAAAAGATAAGCATGTATGGGGAATGATGTGCTCATAGTTTGATAGCAGAAACTACAATACAGTGCATAAGTATTGCATCACACAATTTTTGTTTGCCAGTTTACCTCAGTAGAGTTGGGGTAACTGTCTTAGATATTTTCATGGTCATAGGTTTTATAATGTAGTGATTATATTATATTATGTTGGAATTTTGGATCAATATTCATCTTGAAATTAACAGAAGAAAGTAAATGTATGCTATCACCTTTACTAAAGAGGCATGTTTAAAGATTTATAAAATCATACTTGGAAAAGTAAATGTCTCTAAATGTTTACTAAGTAGCTTTATTTGTTTTATGTATCTTATATCTTAAGATAAAGCAAGGAGATTAATGCATCTAATTCACATTTTCTTAAACTTTATATTACTTACAAAACGACAAACCATCATTTATAGATAAAATTATAAATATCATAAACTAAATCAACTAGACAAAAACAAATACTTTATTCTTTTGAAGTTGTTTATATTATGAAAATTCCTAAATAGTATTAGAACACTTGACAGTTACTTAACATTATTTTAAAAAACAGGCATAATAAATATTTCATAAATGCATATTAGGGAACCTATATTGGACTATTTCATATGCATTAGTGAATATTATGCACATATGTATGACTTAATGTCGAATATATGCTTTAATTTCAACTTCCACAATTTCATTGTCTTTGATTCCTTCAAAATTTTTTTTTTCTTTTGGAACCTTTCTGCCTTCTAGGGTGGGCATGGGCATGAGTTTGGTGTCAAACAGTATGGATACTAATTCCAGCAGCATGAATCCTTAAAGTTTTGAATGACTTAAACAAATTATTTTGACATACTTAGCTTTGATGACTTTAATCAGACTTTTGTGTTGTGTGTGTGTGTGTGTGTGTGTGCGCGCGCGTGCGCGCTGATGAATCCTAATTTTAAAAATACCTCGAGATTTTCAAAACTAAGATTTTTTTTTCACCCTCTTCTAAACTAAGTTTAATGCATTCTAACGATTAAAATTAGCAAATCCTGTCTTTACACACAGAATACCGAAGCACTGTGAGGCTCTGTTGAAAAGCTGTGGTTCTGTGTGCTCCCAAGAGTGTTCCAGGACCCAGGGTGAGCCAGATGGCCAGAAGCTTGTGCTGCGCACTCACAGTGCTGAATTCTTGTTGCTCTCTCTCTCTCCTTTTCCTTTCCAGTCCCTGTGCTCTCATGAAAAGGATGAGCCTTGGAAGCTGGAAACACATGGGTGACATTGACATTGCATCTACGCAGCACCTGCACTCAGAAAAGCCAACCGAGTAGCTCATGAGCCACATTAGTCATTAAGGATGTGCCTGGGCGCTTAATGAGGTCATTGTGATCCGGGCACAGTGGGCTATGAAGAAGATCCGAAAGTGAGGTGTTTCCTTTTATCTAAATGGATAAAACTCAGAGAAATGACTTTGTGAATTACAAGATGTTTTCTTTTCTTTGACCTCTTGCTTTCTTCCCTACTCTAACTTTGGTCACCACTAAATCAGCTGAACCTGATGTTCCTCACGATGTGAAACTATTTATGAAAACATTCTTACTCGATTAAAACAAAGTTTCAAACCAGACACACGTGCACAGACATCATGCACACTCATATCAATTTTAAATCTGGGACCCACAGAAAATGTGCAATTATGTGTTGAATTTATTTATAAATCCTTCAAATCATGAAAGAATAAAGAAATTATCCTTTCCCAATGTAGACAAATAATTAGTTGAAAATTTAGTAGGTAATAAGTGTAATCCATAAACTGAGCTATATAATTGAAGGTGTTTATGGCACAAAAGAACTCACACTGTCAGCATTAACTTGAATTAACTAGTTAAAACTTCTGAAATTTCATTTCCATCTGACATATATACACAGCTTTCTGGTGATTTTTGGGAAGGAAGAATGCATTGTTCTATACATGTCCTTCCCTGATGCCCAGAAACACATGGTAACATTTACTTTTTATCCCTCCATTTAAAAGTAGGGTTTATTTTAAATTGAAATGTAATTGTATCATTTCTCCTCCTTCCAATGCTTCCATGAGCCTCCATCCCAATAACATTCATGGTCTGTTAATTCCTATAGACTTTTTGTCTGGGTAGCACTGTTGTTACTTTTCTCCCTTGACACAGTGTATAACACCTTCTATACTGAGATTCCGTCTTCAGGAAGGAGGTTTCCAGGTCAGTTTTAACTTGATTCTCTCAAGTCCCATTTCTCATCTACATGGCATCTTCAGAAATATAAGAACATAGAACATTTAGACCACCTCCTTTCACCTTCCGCAGCCATCCACAGGTAGCCTAGCAGTGTCAACTAACCTGGACCTTGGGGCTCTCAGAGACTGAACACCAACCAAAAGCATACATGCTAGACCTAGGCCTCCCAATACTGTACCAAATGTGCAGCTTGGTCTTCATATGGGTCCCAAACAACTGGAGCAGGGGCTATCCCAAAGCTGTTGCCTGTCCATGGGATATAGCTTGTAGCTGGGCTGCCTTGTCTGGCTTCAGCTGGAGTGGATGGAGAAGAGGTGTTCAATGAATGGAATGTAAAGTGAATAAATAAAAAATAATAATATTTCACTATTGCTACCACTTTAAACTTTGATCAAAATAATAAGACAGTGTATTTTTACTATAAACTGCTGAGTATCCAGTATTATTTAAAAAAATAATAAAATGCCTCCTTTTAACTGAGTTGTTCTGCAAGTTTAAAAAACAGGGAGATTATTAGAGATTTTATAAAATGCAAATTAAGAAATCTATTAATAGTCAACACATTCATTCTATGATCAAGTAGCTATATTTTCATATTCCGTTAAATAAAATACATTAGATTCTATCTGCCATTATACTTTTAATTGTGACAAATGAATCTGTTAAATTATCTTTTTGTTCCTGTTGGTACTCATACTGGGAAATGCTATTCTAAATGAAGGGAACCTTCCAAGGGAAGAAGAGAAGGCTGATACATGTACAGTGATACTGAAGTGAAGTATCAACTATGACTGCCAGTGTCAACCAACCATTGATCCCGGAGCTGAGTAAACACTGCTGAATGAAACAAACCAACTACCTTAGTTAGGGTTTTATGGCTGTGAAGGGATATTATGACCCAAGCAATTTTATAAACACAAACATTTTGTTGGAGTTGGCTTAAAGTTTCAGAAGGTTAGTCCATTATCATCAAAGTGAGAGCATGGCAGCAACCAGGCAGGCATGGCATGGGAGGAGGTGAGAATTCTATGTCTTGATCTAAAGGCATCCAGGAAAAGACTGATGTCCAGGCACCAAGGAGGAGGGTCGTGAAGGTCACTCATTCCAGTGACACACTTTCTTCAACAAAGCGAACCTCCACAATAGTGCCAAATCTGTGGACCAAACATATTTAAACTACCATAACAGCTTTCTGACTGATATGTAATAAATGCCCACAGGAGACAGAATCTAAACAAGTGATGATGTAATTTATGTATACTAATGTATTACTATGTATAAGATGCCTCTAGAAAAAAAAATAAAAACAAAGGTTACTGGCCTATGGTATGAAGCATGGAAAGGTTATGGCAGAGACATTTACTGAGATCTGAAGTATGACTTAGCTTGAGTTGGGCTATGGCTTAATATCTGTGTCCTCTCAAATGCATATATTGAAATTCTGACTCAAAGGTAATGGATTAATTAGAGACAGAGCCCTTTGAAGTGATCTTATTCACACAAGCTAAATTAATGCTCAAATAAAGTGATTCGCAAAGATACATTGGCTCATTATCATGGGAAGTGGGTGCCCAAAGAAAGGCTTATCTGTGGTTGTGAGTTAGGCAGGGCCTTATTTGACTCTCAGACTCCACAACTGGAACACATACAGTTAAGTTGCATAAGTCATTCTATGTATATTTCTTTGGTTATAGATCCAAGAAGACTAAAATAGTCAAGGAAAATATTGTGGAATAGCAATAGAGCAAAGGAAGGAATTCTATGTGTAAGATCCTGGAGCAAGACAAAGATGACAGGCTGAAGTGAAAAGTGAAGATATTTGTGAGCCAGGTCACTGTAGAAAAGGATTGTAGAGATGAACGAATGATTTGGTGTATATTTCCAATGTCTCTTTGGTGTGACAGGTCATCTAAACTGACTGCAATAAGCAGGTGTTTACAGAGGGACCATGGCTCTATTGCCTAAAACACACTACCAGGTCTTCTCACCTTAGGTCATTATCACTCCTCTTTGGAGAGTTATTGGTTAGTACTGTATTTTCTTTTCCTATATCTTTTCTATTAGATTCAGGAAATGCTACTTTCATTTTTCCAAGTGATCTTCTTTATGACTTAAAGCATTTTTAATATTTTCATACACATATAAGACACATTCTAGTTTATGTCATTTCTCATCTTTTTCGGTTTTCTTTCTCCTCCTTACAGCTATCATGCCACACTCATGTAATTTGGTTTTATTTTGTAACCCATTGAGTTTAAGCATGTGAATCTGTGTAACCATGGGTTACATTTGAGTTTGGTGGGGTCACCACTGAGTATACAATGGGGGATAATTTCCCTTCTCTCTAGCTTTCCAGTGATTCTACAGGGAGGTTCATAGCTCATGAGCCTCTCATTCATCCAAGCCAACATGCAAGGCCAGGGTTGTTCAGGCTTAGTTCAGATCCCTGCTATGAGCCCACATGAAGTCTTGTCATGTCCAGAAAATGACATTTTGCAGTCCTGTCTTCAGCCTTTTGTATTCTTTCTGTCTTGGTTCCAAGTACCTTCTCTGCCTTGTCTTTCCTTCTGGAAAAGCGAATGGGGAAAAGGAAAGGTAGCATTCCCCTGAAAGGAGGCAACCCCCTTGTACTTGATATGTGTGGATGTTAATAGTGTTAGGGATTTAGACTATCAGAGAATATTTCTTTGACACCTGGTAGTGTCCAAGGGCAGTCTATTTTGCTATTGAAAACATTTGCAAATACTTATCTTTTTATTTACTATAATCAGCATAAAAGGTAATAGATTTGCTTATGGCCTTTTAATATATATTTATTTATGGTTTAATTTCTCTGTATCAGTTCTCATCTTATTGATTATATTTCTGGCTCCTACCTTTGCTGTGCCTTTTTAGATAGTGTTCTGCTGCCATATCACATAAGTTCTTCCAATATCCGCATGCCCTTCCCTTAAAGCCTCTTTTAACTTTTCTACTGAGTTCCCTTCTAGTTTTACAGCCTTCAGCTACACGTATTACAAATACAGATATATAATAATTAGAAACTATGATCTGAAAATACAAAATAACATATGCCATTGTATTTCTGATCTTATCGGACATATTCCTCATATAATTATAATATTATATTTTCCAATTCCATCAACCAAATGGTGGACATATAGGTTATCAGTGTTCTAACTGTTGTGATGAATAAAACTATGCTGCTCCATCCTTCTGGGTCCCTGACAAGCCCAGCAGTCTTGAGGTCTCCCTTGCCCCCTTTAAGCTTTATTTTTCCAGTTCCACACTCTAACCGTAAGCCCAGACACTCGCAGCCATCAGCAACCACCAGGTGAGACTCCCTAACCCCAATTTCCTGCCAGCCGTTCTTGCTGGGCAAACCCAGCATCTACCAACTCTGTCCTACACCCTCTGCACTCCATTTCCAGGGCCTTAATCCCTGAAGGCCTGTTCCTACCCAGGACAATGAGAGGTCTGCAACATTAGGGACCACCAGCTCTATCTGCATCCTTGGAGTTCTGCCTTGCCCAGGAAAACTAGTAACCTGATACCACCAGGGACAACCAGTTCTACTTGCCATCCTGGAGGCTAGCTGACATCAGGGACAACCAGCTCTACCTAGAACTTCAGAAGTCTACTCCCATCAGTCACCACCAAGCGTGTCAACACTAGGGACTGCCTGATGGTTAAAGGCTGGGAGAGGAACACAATCAGGACAATATGACACTACTAGAACCCAGCTCTCCCACTACCACAAGCTTTGGATATCATAACACACCAGAATTGCAAGGAAATGATATTAAATCTAATGTTATGAATGATAGAGGTTATTAAAGAGGAAATAAACAAATCCCTTAAAGTAATACAGAAAAATACAAACAGGTGAAAGAAATGAATAAAACAATTCAAGACCTGAAATGGAAATAGAAGCAATAAAGAAAGCATATTCTCAGGCTATCCTTGTGATAGAAAGCCTAAGAAAGAGTTATCAAGAACTACAGACACATGTATCACCAACAGAATAAAAAAGATAGAAGAGAGAATATCAGGCATAGAATACTACTCAGCTATTAAAAACAAGGACATAATGAATTTTGAAGGCAAATGGATTGAACTAGAAAAAGCATCCCAAGTGAGATAATCCAGACCTGCAAAGACATGCATGGTATGTTCTCACTTATAAGTGGATGTTAGCCATCAAGCACAGAATCATGGAACAATCCACAGACCCAAAGAATGCAAATAACAAGAAGGTCCCAAGGGATTCTGGTTGATTCTTTCTTATGAAAGGAAATAAAATATATATCGGAGGTGGATGGAGAGAGGGAACTCAGCGGGAGGAGGGCATGGGGAGAGGAGTTGAGTAGTGGGGCTGAGATGTAGGGAGAACAGGGGAGAAAAAAATTGATTGGAAGTGATTGGAGTGATTGGAAGGGGGTGGCAGCATCTTTAGGACATGCCAGAGCCCAGGTGTGTAGGAGGCCCCCATTGTGTCTATATAAATATATATATATATATATATATATATATATATATATATATATATATATATATATTTCCCTCAAATTCTCAGTAACATCTTTTTATCATTTATTTTCTAGATTATAGCTATTCTGTTTGAAATAAAACTGAATCACAAAGTAATTTCAATTTCCATTTACCTGATGCCCAAATATATTGAACACTTTAAAAACATTTTACTGACCATTTGTATTCCTACTTTTGTGAAAGATTCATTGTCATATTATCACTGAATTACAGACATTTAAAAATTCATACCAAAGTCACAAGCTAATTTGAAATCTATTCATTTATTATATTTATATCACTAAAATTATAAAAATACCTTCAGAAAATAATTCTTTATCTACTCACTTTCTGTCCCTCTCTTGACGAGGTTAATATATCTATTTTCATCTTGTATAATCTTCTAGAAATATTCATACATGTTTTTAAAGAAGATAGCATGTCACCGTTTGTTTTCTTTACACATAGGGTCATACTATGCAAATGATTTCTTTACTGTGCTGTTGAAATTTCTTTAAATTTTATTAAACATAATATCCATATAGTACAACAGATTGCATATACATAATTAATGAGCTTTCAAACTTGTATTTGTGTGATTCACAGACCTTACCATAATTTTCCCATATGACTTCAAATCTGACAAATTTCAACCAACTATTCTAGCATCTGGTTTGAGCCCTTATCTCCCATTGGTAAGATTTCCTCTCATCCCTTTTCCACTTTCTCACTATTTCCCAAGATAACAGCAGAATATTGATTTGCAACATGAACCAGATTATGTAATGTCACTTCTCAAATCTTTTCAAGAGATGATTTTAAAATTGAGAACATATATCTGACTGGAGATATGGCTCATAGTTAAAAGCACTAATTCAATTTCCAGCACTCACATGACTGTCTCTTCTATTAATAATGCAAATCCCAGGAACCTCTCCTGGCCCGATGGTACAGTATGCCTATTTTACCTAGATATACATGTAGGAAGAAGTTAAAACTTAAAACTCATAAGCTTAAAAACAAAATATTTTAAAAATTAAGTGCATATAGGCCAGTAAAAATCTGACCCACCATCTTCTGTGTGCATGACTTGCTACCTAAGTGTGGGATCAGTGAGAAATGAAGTTGTCCATGGAATGTAGTCTTAAATGGTTTGACTGCCACTATGCCTTAGCTACAGATGCACTGAAATATGCAATTAACACAATTTCATTAAAAAAAAAAAAGATTTAATACATTCAAGAAGATGACTTCAGAGGAATTAATTAATTAATTAATTAACACCTTCCAGGTATGAAACTGGATGGAACCTGCTTTGCTTTCTTGATAGAAACCTGCTGTTATTTCCACCCCTTCCACACACTTTTACAATACCCTAATAGGTTTGAAGCTCTTAAAATTGCCATATACACCATCCTTTGACCCTTTTGAATTTTGCATTCCACCTGGCCTCCAGTTACACACTTGACTCACTCACCTTTATTTTTATTTTGGGGCAATATTGTGGTTTGAACTCAGATTCTTCCTTGTTTTATAGATGTATTCTGCAAGCAGGCAATACTTGTTCTGCCTTCTTTCCACCAGTTCATGAGGTACTGCAACAGCAACTCCTCAGAAGAAATCATGTGAGTGGCTAAATTACAGTCATCACTGAACACAGAATTTCACTCATCCTATGTTAAATATTTTATTTTCCATAAGTTCATATAATGTTTAACTCTGCTTTGCAAATTACTGATTATCCTGCTCCCTTCAAGGACAAGTTCCAAGAAAATAAGGACAAGTATCCTAAGAATTTGCAGTACTCAGTGACATGTGGTAGATAATCTGAAATTTTCAATCAAGTACATGAAAGAATTTTATTTGGGAATGAAATGAATAAAATAGTATTACTCGTCTAAGAAACACGACTATTTAAGGATCTCTCTCTCTCTCTCTCTCTCTCTCTCTCTCTCTCTCTCTCTCTCTGTCTCTCTCTTTCTTTGTGTGTGTGTGTGTGTGTGTGTGTGTGTGTTGTATACATATTTTGCTATGTGACAGAGAGAAAAAAAGAACAATAGAATGAGAGTTATTACACATTTTAGAAAGGAAATGTTATTAATCAACAACTAGTGCTGTCCAAGTATTTCAGTGACCAAACCAAGTCTCAGTAGTCAGTTTTATGCAGTACGTACTTTCCCGAGGGCACACAAGTAGCAGAATAAGGTCTTAAGCCTAGCTGAATTTGGTTCCAAAGTTGGATCTACAACTTCTCAGGAAGTATTTGTAGTTGAATAGAATTACTCAATACTTCAATTTATGCATACTCTACATCAGGGAGATATCTGATTAGAGAATTTCCCACAACATCAAGTGCATACTGTTTATTTCTACTCTGCCATATTATTTCCTTTCTCATTATAGTACAGAGATGACAGATAAATATTAAGATTTGTCAGTATCTAAGTTACTAACAAACCAAAGTATTGCTGCATTTTCAGATTAGTACATGCTTCAATATATCTTACTGATCTTTAGCATCATATAAATATATCAAAAGCATGTGAGTCACTAAAAGAGCATAATGGTATGCTTGTCTTGTTTAAAACAATGCCTGAAAGTCTTATTCTGTCTCTTTTTTTATCTATTCCCTTCTCCTCCTCTTTCTTTTACTGATTATTCTTTCTCCTTTTAAAATATTTCTCGTCTCTTTCCACCTCTTTTATTTCACAACCAGATTAACTAACTACTCCTGGTAGACTTCTGGGACAGAATTTATAAGTGGCAATGATAAACTTGATAAATACAATTATTATTAAATATTAAGTTTCAAATAATTATTTTTTTAGCAAACTTCCTCTATAATGAATGAAATTAAAAATCATACATAGTATAAATAATACTATTATAATACATAGTTTAGCAAACTCTAATGCTAATGAATGTTTATGTTGAACAGCATTTTTTCCCTTTTTGGTGTGTGTGTTGTGCGTGCATAAATGAATATGTATATATAGAGTATTTCACATGGAACAAGAGATCAAGGACAGTTATCTCTTCTCTTTGTGCTGCTCAACTTATATTTTAAAGACAGGGTCTCTCCCTTTAACCTGCAGCCCAAAAAATAGGCATGTACCTCTATGCCAAACATTTTGATATGGGTATTGGGAGTTGAATACAGACCACCATGCTTCTGAAACAAGTACTTTACTGATGCAGACATTTTTCCAATCGAGGAAAGTATTTTCAGGAACAAGATTCCTAACTTATTTCTCATAAGTTTCAATTGGACAATTCCAAAGATGTGGAAAATTGTAGGGCAGCCTTATAAGGAACAAATGACAAATGGAATGGGTGGATTTATGTACTATTATGCTCCTACCCACACTTGAATATGAACTTACAAATATTCTAATGTGGCCTCATCAGAAAGGCAATGTATACTGACTACAGCTTTATGTTATAGTTATATGCCAAGCACATTCTAAAGAATTTAATTTCTTTATTTTTAAAGTTTCATATAAACCTTGACCTGAACGATTATCTCTAAATTCCACTAGTTAACATTAATTTTTTTTTAAAGCAATGCTATTGTAACTACCTCTAACACTGACTTCTTTTTCTTTAGTGCCTTTCTGTCTCCCCATTTTTTGTATATTGTTAGATTTGGTTTCAACACTGCAGAATCTTTTCTGAGTGAGAGTCAATTTTCATCTTCTCTGTACATCTTCTAAATGATCTCATCTCACTCAAAGGAAAGTAGAGGTCTTTACAGTGGCCTTTAAAAACATATGTGATTACCCTTCTACTCTACATTCTAATTTTCTACATTCTAATTAAGTGGTTCATGTCCCCATTCTATACTCACTTCCTTGTTTTCACTCATCTGGAATACACAGAACTATATCCTTGCCCCCAGATGCTTTTTTCAATGTGTATGTTTACTATTCAGATATATAAAATTGATATTTCTTTAATTCTGAGGATTGTACCTTGGTTATTCTGTACTTTTTTGGCTAATATCTGCTTATTAGTGAGTACATACCAAGCATGTCCCTTTGTGTCTGAGTTACCTTATTCAGGATGATATTTTCTAGTTCCATCTATTTGTCTGCAAAACTCAGGATGTCTTTGTTTTTAATAGCTGCGTAGAATTTGATTGTGTAAATTAAGCACATTTTCAGTATTCATTGTTTCTTTGTGGGGAATCTGGGTTGTTTTCAGGTTCTGACTATCACAAATAAGGCTGCTATGTACATAGTGGAACACGTGACCCTGTGGCATTTGGGCATCTTTTAGGTATATGCCCAAGAGTGGAATAGCTGGGTCTTCTGGTAGATCTATTTCCAGTTTTCTGAGGAATCTTCAGATTGATTTCCAGAGTGGTTGTACTAGTTTGCAATCTCACCAGTAATGGAGGAGTGTTCCTCTTTCTCCACATCCTGGGCAGCATGTGCTGTCACCTGAGTTTTTGATCTTAGATATTCTTACTGGTGTTAAGGTGGAATCTCAGAGTTGCTTTGATTTGCATTTCCCTGATGACTAAGGACTTTGAACATTTCTTTAATTGTTTCTAGGCCATTTGCAATCCCTCTGTTGTGGATTCTTTGTTTAGTTCTATGCCCTTTTCTGATTGGGTGGTTAGGTTTTGAAGGTTAGGTTCTTGAGTTCTTTATATAGTTTGGATATTAGCCCTCTATCATATGTGGGGTTAGTGAAGATTTTTTCCTGATCTGTGGGCTGCTGATTTGTCCTATTGACTATGTCCTTTGCCTTATAGAAGTTTCCAGTTTCATAAGGTCCCATTTATCAATTCTTTGTCTTAGAGCCTGGGTCACTGTAGTTCTGTTTAGGAAATTTCCCTCTATGCCAATGAGTTTGAGGCTTTTTCCCACTTTTTCTTCTATTAGATTCAGTATATCTGGTTCTATGTTGAGGTTTTTAATACACTTGGACTTGAGCTTTGTGCAAGGTGACAAATATGGATATACTTTCATTTCTTTCTACATATCGACTGTCAGACCAGCACCATTTATTGAAAAGGCTTTCTTTTTTATTGTACATTTTTGACTTCTTTGCCAATGATCAAGTGTCCATTAAGTATATGGTTGTATTTCTGTGTCTTCAGTTCTATTCCATTGGTAAAGATGTCTGCCTCTGTACCAATACTATGCAAGGATTTTTTGTTTTGTTTTGTTTTTGTTTTTGTTTTTGTTTTTGTTTTTGTTTTGTTTTATCACTATTGCTCTGTAGTATAGCTTAGTTAGGCATGGTAATTCCCTGAGAAGTTCTTTTATTGTTAAGAATCATTTTATTGTTAAGAATCAGACATTTGTATTATTATTCTTATGGATGAATTATATTTTATAAACATTAAATAAAAGAATCATTTCACTATCTTGAGGTTTTGTTTTCCCTTAGGAGATTGAGAATTGCTCTTTCTACCCCTATAAAGGATTAAGTTGGATTTTATAAGGATTGCACTGAATCTGTAAATTGCTTTTGGTAAGATGGCCATTTTTACTATGTTAATTCTACTGATGCATGCACATGGGAGATGTTTCCATTTTCTAAGGTCTTCTTTGATTTCTTTTTTAGAGTTATGAAGTTTTTGTCACACAGATCTTACACTTCTTGGATAGAGTTACACTAAGATATTTTATATTATTTGTAACTATTGTAAAGGGTATTATTTCCTTAATTTCTTTCTCAGCCCATTTGTGTTTTGTGTAGAAAAGGGATACTGATTTGTTTGAGTTAATTTTATATCTAGCCAGTTGCTGAAGTTGTTTATCAGATATAAGTATTCTCTGGTAGAATTTTTTTGGGTTATTATATATACTATCATATCATCTGCGAATAGTGATACCTTGAGTTCTTCCTTGCCAATTTGGATCCCCTTTTGTTGTCTTATTGCTCTGCTAGAATTTCAAGTACTATATTTAATGGATAACTGTGAGAGTGGGCATTCTTGTCTTGTACCATATTTTAGAGGGATTTCTTCAAGTAAAGTAATAGTGAAAATTAATTGTTAATTTAATGAAACCTAGAACAATCTGAACATGTTTGTAGGGGATTATCTTCATTACATTGATTGTGCATGAATACCCACTTTAGTTGAAAACATTACCTATGAAGAAATCTTGATCTACTTTGAAAGGAGAAAGTGAACTGAGCATAAATCTCATCACTCTCTGCTTATAGATAGTGAATATGATTTGACAAGTTCTTGTTGCCAGTACTCCCCAACTACCATGGAATATGACTATATTTAGCAACTGTGAGCCACAATCAATGTTTTCCACCTAAGTTGCTTCTGTCAGAATATTATATCTCAGCATGTGGGAAAAATCCCCCTGTCTATTATTTCCCACCCCCTAAACATGCAAAGTACTTTTACTTTCCTGGTTCTTGTCGTTCTTCCAAGGTATATATTTACATATAAAGGAAACTCCTCATTACAATAGACAGAGAGCTTTACAGAAAACTCTAGCCAATCATAATGAAGAGTTGTGGAGCCCAGCCCCAGTGACTATATATACAAAACATCTCTGGCATTTTTGTGGAAGAGGTTCAGAAGGTTTATAAAAGCCAGAAGGACAGGGAGTGTGCTGTGAAAATGTGTCTGCTAGTAATATCAGGAGATACACCAATAAAATACCTCCAACATGAATGCCTCACATGAGCTGAAATAAGATGACAGCATCAGCAGACATGCCAAAATAAGTGGGGAAAAAGCCTCCGAAGCCTCAGTTATACAGAAAGAACTATAGGCTACTAAGGAATGTTCAGAGCAGAAAGAGCCACCAATTGGTTATCTGATACCAAATAGCCCTGAAAGCATATATAAAGGTAACATATAGACAGAACAGGCTATATTTAGGAATATAAAGATGCCATAATTCTGAGAGAGAGAGAGAGAGAGAGAGAGAGAGAGAGAGAGAGAGAGAGAGAGAGAGAGAGACAGAGAGAGACAGAGACAGAGAGAGACAGAGAGAGAGACAGAGAGAGAGACAGAGAGAAGAATTATTATATGGAGAAATGCAGAGAAATGAAATTATTATTTGACTTCCAGTATTTGCTTGTCCTTGTTAATAACGTAATATTCTTGCTGAAACTTCCTTGATGATTTTCAATTTCTTTTCCAATATCCTTAAGTTTTTGTATACTTTCATAGATTTGTTTTGTCTATGTTAAATGTTTATATGCTTATTGGAGTCCTTCATAAAATCAGTAATACTTCTTTAACAAGATTTGCTTTTATTTATATTTGTACATATGTACATTGTGTATAATTTGTACCATGTCCATATGTATTTCTGGGTATATGTCACTTGTGTATAGGTGCTGAAGGAGGCAAGAAGAAAGCATGGGATCTGCTGAAGCTAGAATCAAAGTGAGAGACACCAGCCTGGTAGGAGTACTAGGAGCAGAAGTTGGTTCTTCTGGATATTTCCAATAGGTCTTCACTGCTGCACCATCTCCCAGCACCACTGATAAGTGTTTAAAAGTAAGGCTCTGACATCTTATTGATCTTGGTTTCTGCTATTGAGGATTTGTGTAGTCTGTGTAGGGAGGTATAATAGGCTGCTCCTGATGTTAATAGTTCTTCCTTGTTGTTTGTTGCATATAATTACAAAAATGTTGTCACTCTTTTAGCACATCTGTTCATTTCTTATGTGGATCCAATGAGTAAGTTGTCTTCACTCACAATTCTACTTTCTGCTGCTACTTAGGAATGCGAAGGCTGATTATCCCAAGTTGAGTTCTAGTTGCTCACATGTATGCACTTCATTTTTGTCACAGACAAGGTACAGAGATTACAGGACACATGTTCTGGTTTTGTAAAATGTAGTTTATATGCCTTGTAGGACTATGAATATCAATATTTTTGTGAAACAGAAAGAAATTAGAGAGGAGGAAAGTAAAATATGACCAGGAATTATATGGGTGGCGAGAGGAACTCTTGAAATATATATGTGGAAAAGAAAAATATAATTATAGAAGACAGAGGACAGTCATGAAATTTTTCCTCATGATAGAAAAATTAAGATTTCTGTAACAATGTACAAAATTAAACCAATAATAATGATAATAATATTAATAACAATGAAAAGTTTACTAAAATAGGACATGACATTTAGAACATATTAGGCCCGATCAGAATTTGTCTCTGTGAAATGATGTTGTTCTCTTTTCCCTTGGATTGTATTTGAATAATTTTGACAGATGAAAGAATACTAGTCTCAGTAATTTAATTAGGTCTATTCAGTGTGCCCTTAAAGATAAGAATTCCTGTAGTCAAAGTCCTTCCATAATTCCATATATATTTATAATCTTGTATTTTGTGAATTAAGGAAGAATAGGACTTATATGTCAGGGCTTTCTTATACATAGGCTCTGAGAAGGTATGGCAAACCTCCTACCTATTCACCATCTTGTGCCTTCAGGACACTGCTCTGACATCCTGTAAGCTTACCTCTAGTAATGGCAGATTAGGTACAATCTTTATCTGTGGCTAGTGAGTTTCAGTTTCATGTTATCTGACCACATTTCTATTTGCCCAACCTTTATTCTGCTACTGTTCATTGTCTGTGGACATCTCCTGATAGTCCAGGCTGTCTCTAAATCTCTCACTTTTCTCACAGTGCTGCTTGTATAAGCACATTAGTAAAAATTTCCTAACAAAAGTACAGTTAGATTTAAGCAATATAAAATTCTTACAGATGTTGGCAGCCATTGAGAATCATCATAAGTTAATCCATAATGAAATATTATTTCTGTCAACCACACAGTTGTTTGGAAGGATCACTCATTTTGATGGCTTTAGCTGTTGTTCCTACAGAGAAAAATTTCTAAATGATGCAGCTATCCTTGAACTGTTCATTCCTTGGTTTCATTTCTCTTTTTTCTGGACAGCACTATACAGATATCACACATAAACTACAGAATTCTAAGTCATAATGTTTATCGATTTCTTCAGAATTTCATACTTATCCCAATGTCATCACAATATCCCTGTTTTCTTGGCAAAGAAATTCTATTCTAGAATATTCGTTAGTGCAACAGATTAAAATATTAGGTACCTTTTGTGTCTCCTAAAGAATCAGAGACTTTCTTACCATTATATTTTATCACAATCATATGATTAAAATAATCTGAGAAAGATTTTTTTTTAGAGAAAATTGTTGATCTGAGCAAAGACTAGAGTCAGATTCTGTAAAGTTATAAAGCTTATAATAAATATACAATAGGCAGTTCCCATGAAACAAATGGATATGAGCCTGTGCATCAATACAATCTTTCCAAATATTGGGGGACCAATTAGGTGCTGAGGTCACAGGCCCTCCTTCCACTTGCATGATACATAGCATCTCTTTCTTTTCTTCTTTTTCTTTTCTTTTCTTTAAACATATTCACTCTATCAGGTTTGGAGAGCATAGAGTTGGAGATACAAAGGATGACTGAATTTTTCCCCATCTTTTAATGAGGCTCTCTACAATTTAATGAGATTTATTTGCACTTTGAATACAGAACATAAACAGGCCATCTTCTGTAACCAGGCAAGGTTTCCAGTGGTGGCACTGGGACACCAACACAGCCACAAAACTTTCGATCTGCAATTTGTTCAGCCTTAAAGATATGTTGGAGCAATGGTGGCACAGAACTTGTGAGAGTGTCCAACCAATGTCTGGTCTAACTTGAGACCCACACCTATAGCTGCTGGGATAACCAGGGACTGCCAGGATAACCAGCTGTCTGGATAACCAGGGCTAATCCTCGGGGCTCACAGAGACTGAACAGACAATTACAGTCTACAGGTGTTTACACGAGGTCCTCTGAGTATACATCTGAATATATGTTGTGGTTGTGTAGTTTGGTCTTTTTGTGGAATTCTTAACAGTGAGAGTGGTGTTGTCTCTGATTCTTGCTTTCTCTTGGAAACTCTTTTCTTCTACTTTCTACTGGGTTACTTCATCCAGCCTTTATATGAGGATTTATGCCTAAACATGTAACTTTGTTATGTCATGTTCAGTTGACATCCTTGGGAGGGCTTCTCTTTTCTAAAGAGAAATGGAGGAGTAGATCTAGAGCAAAAGAGAGAAGAGTGTAGGGAGGTGACATAATATATGAGGGAAGAATAAAATAGATAATGTTTAAAAATAAAACAAGAAAAGACTTGAAGAAAGAGGTGAAATTTTAATCTCAGCTAGTGCACATTTCTCAGCTCTGTCATCCCTTGGAGTTTAGAGAAACAGATATAAACAGGATAAATGAAAATATACACAGCAGCCAAGTTAAGTTATTTGATTTCTAAATTCTCTCCCAGCCTTGGGACTCTCAGGATCTCAACAGGAGTCACCAAAAATGTTCATTTAAATTATTGCCTTTCTCTTTGGATTACCACATTAAACTTCTGTGGGAGGGCAATCTTTTCACTGAAGTAGTCAGCCACTCAGTTTTAGTTGGGTTTAGAATATTGGAGATCATTGACTGAAGCGCCCCCACTTGGTCTTCCTTCTTCATGAGTTTCATGTGGTCTGTGAGTTGTATCTTGGATATTGCGAGCTTTTGGGCTAATATCTACTCAGTGAGTACATACCATGTGTGTTCTTTTGTGATTGGGTTACCTCACTCAGGATGATATTTTCTAGTTCCATCCATTTGCCTAAGAATTTCATGAATTCATTGTTTTTTAATAGCAGAGTAATACCCCATTGTGTAAATGTACCACATGTTCTGTATCCATTCCTCTGTTGAAGGACATCTGGGTTCTTGCCAGCTTCTGGCTATTATAAATAAGGCTGCTACGAACATAGTGGAGCCTGTGTCCTTGTTTTATGTTGGAACATCTTCTGGGTATATGCCCAAGGGTGGTATAGCTGCGTCATCAGGTAATGCTATGTCCAATCTTCTGAGGAACTGCCAGACTGATTTCCAGAGTGGTTGTACCAGCTTGCAACCCCACCAACAATGGAGGATTGTTCCTCTTTCTCCACAGCCTCACCAGCATCTGCTATCAACTGAGTTTTTGATCTTAGCCATTTGACTGGTGTGAGGTAGAATCTCAGTGTTGTTTTGATTTACATTTCCCTGATGACAAAGGATTAATATACTTCCTCTATGCAAGTTCTACTTCTAAAGGTTCCGTACACTCTCCAAAAGGGACTGGCTAACAGGGGACCAAATGTCCAAATATATGAGCCTGAGGGAGACATTTTACATTTAAAAGTTAACAGAAAAACCAACCTCTCATTTTATTTTATTTTATTTTATTTTATTTTATTTTATTTTATTTTTTTATTTTATTTTATTTTTCCTTCTTTGTTTTTATTTCCAATGAGTGAGTGTGTATGTGTGTGTGTGTGTGTGTGTGTGTGTGTAGGTGTGCATGCACACACTTTCTAGCATGTATATAGAGAGGATAGTTGAGGGATGTCTTGCTCCATTGCTCTTGGCATTGGTACTTTGAGATAGAGTCTTGAGCTTGTGTCTGCCAAACAATTAGGAATCCCCAACAGTGCCTGAGAACTATGATTGACACAAGTAGCCAAGCCCAGTTTTTCATGTGAATGCTAGGATTCCAACTCCTTATGAGGCTCATGTAATCTGTGCTCCTGTTCATTGATTCCTCCCATCAACTCTCAAAGATTCATCTTGACTTTATTTGTTTTTTTTTCCTTTCTTCTTCCAGGTGCTTGCAGTCATTTTAATTTTATGCTCTAAAATTCCATCAACCTATAAAATAAGGTACAATTTCACAAGAGGCAAGTACAGTACAGTTTAACTACTATTTAAAATTGTGTCTACCAAAGGGTTAGACATATCTGTCCAAGTATTTTTTTTTTGTTAAACTGAATAACATATTATATTTTTCTCAGAAAACTGTTGTACCCTTAACATGATATTTAGGTAATGGGATATATAAATCTACCAAAGTCAAGTAATATATTTATTTGACTAATAAAATGTTAGTCAAATAAATATATTAAAAATATGAAAATATCTATTTAATATAAATATTATATATAATATGAATGAATAAATATAAATATATAATAAAATATATTTATTTTATATTTAAAACAAAATATTATTTATATAAAGTATTGGCACAGAGTCCTTATATGAAGAGGGAAAAATTCTGGACCTATTGGCTTTTCTTAGCCTCTTTAAGGATCTGTACCAGAATCAAACAATCCCCTGTTTAATTTTACGATGTTTGGAGGAGAATGTATACATATCTGTCCCAGACTTGATTCAGAAGTCTGCCCATTGGGAAATCTGTGATGCTGGAGATAAATGTTCCTCCTACTATTTAAAGGCATTGTTTTATTCTCTGAGATCCATTTAATCATAAACAATTTCCTTTATAGTAAGAAGTAAAGTATCTTTCTAGATGGCCTTGTGTGGGTAGTACAGAGAAGGTGAGCCTGGTATGTTGTTAAGAACCTAAGTCCCCAGTACCCAAAACACAGTAGTTAGGACAATAACCATTGAGTGTAGGGTTGCTGACATTCAAAGTAGAGAGAAATATGATCTTTTCTGAGCACCTAAAGCCACAAGTCTTTAGTTAGTTAGAGAAATAAATTTCCATTTCTCAGAGATGGGATCTAATTAAGACTCGGGATTTAAAGATGCATGGCTTGTATTTTAGCAAATACAAGTACTGTAAGCGTCTGACTTCTCTGGTCTGGAGCCATAAATCAATAGATCTTAGGGCCCTGAGCAGTATTTCTGAGGATTTGTGAATCCAATCCTCAAGACACTCAACTCAAGAGTGCAGTGTTGCTTATACTAATGACTTATACTGAATGACTCCCTACCTGTTGTAATGTCATTTGCATAGAACATGAGCCCTCAGTCAAACATGTTTAACCAAACTGTCCACTTACACCAGTACTTGTTTTTCAATAACCCTTACCTTACTTTATAGTGCCTCAAGTTTAGGAGTGATGAGTCCAAAAATGTACTAGAGACTATAACATGGAAGAAACTTAGAAAAAACTATCAAAACTTGCAATTTTTCTGTAATTGCCAACAATGCAGGGTATATACAAAGGTTACAGAATGTTTGAGGCTCAATATCAGTGATTTCAGGATATACAGACTTATTTTGAGTTTAAATGCTAATACTAAGAATTTCTGGGGGCTCGAAGAGGTGGCTTAGAGATTAAGAGCACTGACTACTCTTCCAGAGGTCCTGAGTTCAATTTATAGAAACCACATGGTGGTTCATAACCATCTGTAATGAGATCTGATGCTCTCTTTAGTGTGTCTGAAGACACCTAAAGTATAGTCATATACATAAAATAAAATTAATTGTTAAAAAATTATTAGATTAAGTGGTTTTAGGTAGTATTTTTTATACTTAAACAAATGTCAACATGAGTTTCATTCTTAAAAAATACTATTCTGAAAAATAAAAACAAAAATTTAAAAGGAAAAGAAATTAATCATTCTGATATAGAGCTTCTAAATTCACAGTGACTGGGCTAGTGGTTCCAGTATCATCTGGGAAGTAGAAAATGTACATGGTTGGGTCCCACCATAGAGGAGAGAGGCCAGCAATCTATTCTTAGATAGACTGTTGAGAGCCACTGCCTATGAAAAGGTGTTCGTGGGACCAAACAAAGAGAATGGTCTCTTATGAAAATATCACAAGCACTGAGATGGGCAGCAAGCTTCAGAATCTGCCAATCAGCTGATAATCCTTCCTGAGAAAATGACATAGGTCTATGCATTAGGATCATCTACTAACTGGGAATTTTTCTCTTAATCATATATTTAAAATATCCTGGCTGCCAGAGCAACAGGTGAGATATGCTGATGCCAGGACAAAGAATGATGCTGACCTGCGAGCTTGCTGAATGCCCTGACAATGGTGACCTGGAAGCTGTATTGGACATATGTTCCCAACCCACCATTGCTTACCTATACCCCTGAGGGGACAAACTGCCTTGCTTCAAGTTTTTAGACTTTGTGGAACAGAAAATCAAAAAGAGAAGTTATAATGACTCTTGTATTTTTCTTAAATGTGACCAGTTATTCAGACTCAATGATG
This sequence comes from Mastomys natalensis, assembly GCA_021653895.1. NCBI lineage: Eukaryota > Metazoa > Chordata > Mammalia > Rodentia > Muridae > Mastomys > Mastomys natalensis. The sequence goes on from JAJTUV010000384.1 coordinate 719,008, forward strand.
GACTGGTCTAGAAATCCATCCAATATTGGAAATAACAGTCTTCATTTGGAAGTCTGGCTTTGGACATTTTCAGAGACATATTTGGAAATTAGCTGCAGTTCTCTATGATATTATGTTAGCAAGAAATAAAGTTAGGGCAGGATCTGGTTTCAAACAGGTGTTAGCACATGGGTTAAGGTTCTTTTAATTGTCAAGTTAAAATTACTTTTTTTTTTTCTACAGTATTTAATGTAAATTGTATTTAATTATGCACCTTCTAATTGTGTTAGTGTTTTGAAATCTGGTATGTCAGTTATGGAGGTTCCATTATCAACCAGCTTTTGTTTTAGTGGCCTGAGTACACAGAACCTTGGTGTTCTAAAAAACACTTGCAAATACTAGAAGAAATGAGTCAGGCTTTAAGTAGAAGCAAGAGGGTAGTGGGCTTGATTATTGCTGGTATAACAGCTTTAATTACATTAATTGCTAGCACCACTGCTTCTGCAATTACTTTGACACAAGAAGTTAAGATAGCTACTCTTGTTAATCATTTAGCAAAAAAATGTTACTAATGTGTTGAATGTACAAGAGAATTTAGATAGGCATTTGGAAAAATGGATTGATGCTTTTTATCCTATTCAAATTATTGGAAGGAGAGTCATAATTTAAGAGTAAGGAGCCAACTAGAGTGTCATGCCAAATACCATTGGATTCATTTTAGTTCTAAACTTTACAGTGGTAGTCATTATAATTAGTAAAAAGTTTAAAGACACTTGCAGGGTATTTGGTGTAATTCTAACAACTCTCTGAATGTTTTACCTTTGCATAGTGAGATTATGAATTTAAAGAATGCTGCTCTGGTGAGCATTGATGCAGTAGATACTGCTGATAAAATTACCCATGGCCTGAGGTCAGTATTTTTATTTTGGTCAGGTTTCAAAAATGGCATATATAGCTTGATAGTGCTATCCCTTTTTGTCCTGAGAATACTTTTATTCTTGCTCATCGTGTTTAAGCTTGTCTTTAACAATATCAACATGTTGGCAGCCGAAGTACATGGCTTAAACCTGAAAATGGACCTCCAGATAGAGTTATTAAATTAACAGGCTGGCAAGCCAAGGAAGGGTAGGATTCTGCACAGAGCCTTACCAACCTAAGCAGAAGTGCATTGCTTTTCATAATGCATATTTCATGACTGGTAAGGAAGGTATTTTTGTCAGAACAACTTAAAACAGGCTCAGTCTTGTTGATGAAATAAAAGAGGGGTAGAGCTGGAGAGCCTTTGGGCTGCTTGGCAAGACTATGACATAGGCCAAGGATAAGGAAGTAGCCTTCAGGCAGGTATCTGACATTAGGCTAGAACAAAGAAGTAATTTCAGACAGGAATCTAGATTTTAGGCTAGAACAAGGAAGTAGGCTTCAGACATGAAAATGACTTTGGGCTAGGACATGGAAGTTAGATCAGATATTTTGGTCATCCTGATAAGCCCCTAGAAACAGTGATCATGGGAGTGTTCACAGAACTTTGTTTATTGCCTTGCTTGTTCTTTAACTATTTGTGTTTATTGTTTTGCTTGTTCCTTGACTATTTGCATCTATTGTATTGCTAGTCCCTCAACCTAGAACTGACTTTAATACTTGCATGTAATTAAAATGATATAAAAGCAAAAAAGAAGAGGGGGCATGGGACAGGGGGTTTTAGGGGGTGGAAATGGGGAAGGGGATGACATCTGAAATGTAAGTAAATGAAATATCCAATAAAAATACCATATTAAAAAAATACAGCCATAAGAGACATTTTTGAAAGCACTTTTACAATTGGGAATTTAAAATGTAGACAACAGTGAGCCTACTGGTACTCTCAGATCCCCATATATCTGTGAGTGGCTCTAGGGAATAAATTATCTTGTTATGTTTGTAATGTTACTGTATTATTTTGAAGAAAAACCTAGAGATCATTATTCCATGTTTAAATATTTGCAAGCACATTGCTATAAGAATGTTTTATAGAAATGTAATTCAGTACTGACATGACAATAAAATCCAGCAGAAAAGGACACCCTCACATCAAACTGAGAGCACTCATAGTTCTCATTGTTTCATAAAAGCATATATTTGTGCCAGAATGAATTTCCAAGTAATACCTATGTGTGTTAATTCTGTTTGGTGCAACATTTGGCCTTATGTCTATATGTATCTTAGTCTGTAGACTTTATCATTTCCCTTGTTGCAATTTGGGTTATTTGTCCCATAGGTTCCTGTTGTCTTGACACTTATCTTTGTATATTTGGGGTTTTTGTAAAAGAGAAATACTTGGCAAATTAAAAAGAATGGACATTAATTTGCACTGCTCTGGAAGTTGAAGAATCTATGACTAATGCAGAGGCAAGTAAGTATCTAATTCTGAGATATGTGCTGAATCTTGCAGAGAAGATGAACCTTGCTTAAAAGCTTAAGAGAGATAGCCTAAACCCCAATTTCTTTTACACAACTGCAGTCATCCATTCATGAGGTGGTACCCATATAATGGGGTCGTGACCACATGATAGGTATTTCCCATTAGACCCACCTCACAAAACTGTGAAATAGGGCCCAGATTCCAAATATGTAAATTTGGGCCTATATCTGATTAATCTTCTGTATATTTTAAACAATTCCATTTCTGTTTTTCCCCCTTTCTGTTTTTTAAAATCTCTATTATATTCATAGGTTCCTGTAGAATTTTATCAATTTGAATTCAAATTTTAGATAGGATTATTTCATAGATGTTAGTATATTTCATTCTTTAAGAGAGTTTAATATTATCTACTTGACTCTTTGTGATGTTGGCAGACACTAATGCTCAATGGCTATTGTGGGAAAATGGGGCACAATGGTGGAGGAATCCCGGAGACTTTCACACAGCAGGTCCCACATACAGGAGAAAGTCTAAGGTTCCAGAGGCTGGAAGCTTCTGTGACGACAGGCCCCAATGATATGAGGAAGTCCTTGGTTCCAAAAGGGTTTATTTTCATGGCGGATGGTGGATGGATCTGAATGTACCTCCCCAAACTCAGGGCAGACCTGGGTTAAGTAGGGAGGGAGAAAGGGGGAGGTTCTGGGGAGGAATGCTTAATTGGCTCTGCCCTCTGACCTTCATTAGTATGTAAATCTCTAGAGCCTGAGGCCTGTAGTCACACCCCCTACCTGTGCACTTTGGGAGGGGCTGTAATGGCCTATGTGACTGAACAATGTAGGCTTATGGAGATTGGACTGCTTGTTAGGACCCTGAGTTCTGGGGATGTGGCCAAACTCCTGCCATTTCTCCCTTGGAGTCTCGGGGTTCTAGGCCATGCCCATCCAAGAACCAGGATACCCTTACGTAGTCCCACAGTTATAATGTATTAATTAAGAAGATAAAATGATGATTCTCTTCTTTTTTCTTTTATTATTTGAAGTACACTCAGACTGTGGATTTGGAGGGATTGAGAGCACACACTTAAAGACTCAGGGCATATGTAGCAGAGAATTGCCTTATCTGGCATCAATGGGACAGGAGACTCCATGCCCCAGAGTACAGAATGCTAGGGTGGTGAGGTGGGAGTGGGTGGGTGGGTACAGGAGCTCTCTCATAGGAACAGGGGGAGTATGATGGAATAGGGGTTTGCAGAGGAGAAACCTGGAAGAGGGATAACATCTGAAATATAAATAAATAAAATAAATGATAAAAATATAAAGAAATTCTCAAGACTCTTTTACTTTAGAATATTTAAGGGAAACAATATCTCCTGGAGATATTTTAGAATGAGCATGGTGCCTGCTGTGTCTGTCACAATGCCCTAAGTCTGGTGGGGATGAGAAAACTTGATAGAGTTTTAAATGTGATAATTAAAGATTTTACCATTCTTCAATATTATTTATAGTTTGAAGGGTATATATATATTCAGACACTTAAATTTTTCCACATCTTCAAACATGTTTATAATACTTAGTACATTTTGTAGGAGTTCTTAAAGTATTTTAAATAAACAAATCATCTTGAGATAATGTATGTGTTTGGAATAAATAATACAGATTCTTTGTGTCTCATTTTTATCCCATCTGAAAACCAATAGCACAATATCACAACCAGCTAATGGACATTTATATAGTTGAGAAACAGACGATTTCTATCAATATTATTGCAGTGTTAAGCATCCCTGTCAATGGTGCAAAATAACTATACATTGGTCTACTGGCCATTAGCATATGCTCTGTTCTTAGTCAGCACATCGGATCTTGGATTGGTTGATACTTGTCTGGTCAGTTTTGAGTTTTTAGAATCCTTTATTATTCCAGGGATTACCATATTGTAATGTGTTCTATTGATATTTATCTCCACTGTTTATCTTTTCTTTTCCTGTTTATGAAGCTTTTCTTAGAAAACAATGTTCTCTTTTAAAAAGTTCTTATTACATTGAATAAGAATTGAGTCTTATCCACATCATACTTTTCTGTGAACTCTAATTATCTATCCATTAATTATGAACAATTTAATATTTTAAAGACATTTCATAAAATTTTATACTTTATATTATGTATTTGATTCACTTTAAATTAGTTTCTTTGTGAGGTATCTCATTTAACTCACTGTTTATGTTGGGAAATAGTTCAGGTGTGCATGAATATGTGTGTGTGTGTGTGTGTCCATTCAAGTAATACAGTCTTAATTATCATAGCTCTATATAATAGTATAGTTTTATTTATTCTACTATATAAAATTGCTTTGTTTTATTATGGGGACACAAGGATATAATTCATAGAAATAACTAACACAAATCTGAGAAATTAAAGAGGTTCTCAACCTGATTTTCCACTCTCAGAACACTATGAGAAAAGACAGGAACTTCCATTATGATTCATAAGAGTAGCAAAATTACAGTTATAAATTAGTAATGTAAGAATTTTATGATTGGAAGATCAGAACAAGAGGAACCGTATTAAGAGTCGCAGCATTAGGAAAGTTGAGAACTACTACATGACAGAATCAAGATAAACTAATGAGCCCATAATACAGTGATCTCCTGTGAAACAGGCAAGGAAAGGACATGGAGGAATTTTAGGTTGGCCTACTCCTTTGAGAAGAATATTATTTGTTTTTATCTTAGCATTCAATCCTTAATAGGAGGATAAGTCATCAGGCAGAAGGAACGATATATTATTTTCAACTAGTATTTATATTATTTCATGAGAATTCATAACTACGTATTTGCAACTATAACAATAAGCTATAACATTTTATATGTGTGAACAATTTTGAATAATTAAAACAATAAGCACAATGGTCGTGTCTTTTATCTCTCAACTTTTGTAGTGGAACATTTGAAATATACTCTCTTGCTTACTTTAGAACATACAAAAGGTTGTTATTGAATATAGTCACCTTTTTTTGTCCAAATATTTCAGAACTTGGTCCTATTTTCTGTCGAATCTTTCTGAGACTTTGCTAAAAATCTCCATTCTCTCTTTTCTCACATTCAGCCTCTGGTAATAATTATTGTGACTTCACTTCCATGAGTTCAACATGTTAAATTCTATCAAAATGAAATCATGTACTTTCAGGCTTTGGGTGTCTGGAACTGATTTACGTGCCTTTCAATATATATATATTCAGAAATAAAATTACTCCTGAGCTACAGTGTTCTCTCTCTCTCTCTCTCTCTCTCTCTCTCTCTCTCTCACTCTCTCTCTCTCTCTCATAGCTTTCTTCCATTTTTTCCCTCTTTTTTATTTTAACCACTGCTTGGTTTTTAGCTATTTCATGGGAAGTTAAACATGGTCTCCTGGAAGGAATAAGAAGGATAGAAGGATTTATGAGTCAATTCTCAAGATTCAGGAAGCAAACAAATCTCACAATGTTCAGAAAGCTACTGAAAATTAAAATAAAAAAAAAACGTAACAAAACAAAACAACAACAACAGCAACAACAAAAACCTCACAAGGGAGCTCACCAAAGTTGTGCAGGCAGTCATAAATGGCTGGGTCCTCGGGATTTTTCATTTGATCAAGCTACCTTCCAGTTGAACAACAACCACCAGGGATTCAAATGTTTCTTGTCGTCATTCATTCTATAGTGGTAACTTTGATGATACTCCTATAAGTCACATGCTACTTAGATTTCTGCAAGTTACCATACTACAGTCACTGATTCTGCAAGTTTGCCTGGAATCATTTCTTTGGTTTATCATCGGTGTCCAATCTGGAATAAATATTTGTTTTTATATTTCTCCATGAAAGGTCATACAATATGGATGGTACCTAAACAGAAACTGAGAGAATCACAGACAGGTTGTTTATGAGTAGTTATATAACTTTTGTAATTTGTGCTAATGTATAGAACTGGAATTTGGTCTACAAGGGGTGCAACATAGTTGGGACGATTGGAATTTGGGTATCTTTTTTTGTGGTGTATGGGTGAATATGCCTCCATGTTACAAGGGTGGTTGTATGCTCTATGAACAGTTAAAGGACATGTGACCAAGGCTGATCTATCTCAAATGGGAGTCCCATTCTTGCATATGGTGTCATGTTTTCTTTTGAATCGCTCCGTTACCTCAATATTGAGATGCCACCCAATCACTTTGGAGCACAATGTCATATGTCACAATTCCTAAAAGTATTAGATATGTAACAGGATCATACATAGATTGGTATCACTTGTATGGCCATTGTTATGAATAATATGGAATGAAACTGAGAATCAACTGTATTGCCTAAATGAATTTAACCAAAAAAGGGTGAAATCACAGTAATAAATTAAATGATGCAAATATTATCTCTTGCATTGGTTCTAAGATAGCAGTCACTTGGAATGAGAGGATGAGATGATGATGTTAGTTTCCATATTTATTTATTTATTTTACATTTATTTATTTATTTATTTATTTACTTTACATCTTGATCATTGCAAACCTCTCTGCTATCCCCATAGTCTCCCACCTCTACTTCTTTCTACCCTGAGAGGATGGAGATTCCTGGATATCACTCTACCCTGCACATCAAGTCTCCACCAGGCTAGGAGCCCACCAAGTCATGTTAAGGCAGTCCAGCTGAGGGAACTGATTCCAGAGGCAGAGACAGGCAAAGGACTTCAGAGAAAGTCCCTGTCCAGCTTCCAGGAAACCTACATTAAGACTGAGCTGCACATCTGCTATCCATGTAGTTAGGAGAGTTGAGGGGAGGTGCAGGTCCAGCCAGTGCATACTCCAGGCTGGTGGTTCAGTCTCTAAGAGCCCCCAAGGGTACAGGTTAGTTGACTCTTTTGGTTTTCCTGTGGAGTCCCTATTTATTTCAAGGCCCTCAATCTTTCCCTAACACTTGCATAAGAGTTTCTATTTCTTAGAGCTACCAAGATGAAAGGGAAGGAAGTAGAAATTAGTTATGTGCTACAATCTTTACAATCCCCAAACTTGAATCATACATATGCAGAATCAAACATTTAAGATGAAGTGCACAAGAGAGAAGTGATAAAAGATACCCCCTTGGTTCTGAGCTTCAGCACAGAGGAAGAAAAAAAAATTATGACTCAGAATGCAAGTTAGGCCTTAGTAATGACCCATTATTAATAACCCACAATTATTATTGTTAAATGCAGGAACTACAATCTGAACTGCTTGACTTGTGAGCACATTTTAAACATGCAGTGGAAGAGCCTTTCTCATCTTGCCTGGTGAGCTTGCCGGATAGCAGATGGATAGGATCACTATGAAAGCTAGGGAAGGAGAGACGCCAAGTAATAAAATGGTCATTGTGTCTATGTCTCAGTCAAAAATGAAGATAGGGAATCCTGCTAGGATTAGTTTGATGACAAACAGTCCAAACTTGAATTGATCTCTTTCTCCCATATATTCTGTCTGTCTGTTGGTTGGGGAGACTGGCCTGTCTGAAGTTTGTTGCCTTGGTTGGTTCTGCCCTGAAAGACGTGCTTTGCTCTATACTGATTGAACATCACAAAAAAACATAGTTTTGGATAGAAACAAAAATATTTGCTTAGCTGGCCAGTGGTGGCACACGCAACAGTTGCCACTCTCCGGAGTCGGAGGCGGCCGTCAGTCAGTGTCTCTCCCCAGTTCGAATCCCCGCCCATGCCTGTCAATCAATGACAGGAAAAAAAAATTGCTTACAGTTGCTTTTCATCAAATGATTACCTCAATATATATATGCACATGGACAAGCACACATATAAGCATACACACACACACACACAAACACACACACAAACACACACTCACACAATGTTGTGGGTCAGAAACTAGTAAAGAGTACCTAATTTACGAAAGAAGCTACACATTTAATTCAGGTTGTAAAACCTGATTACGTAAGAAATGCAGGTCATAGTAATATTGGTTACATTGCTCTCTTCAAGACAAGCTAAATAGACATAGTAAACCGTAGGACAGCTGAGTGAATACCATGTAATAAATAATCTCAAAGCTTATCATTATCTTAGTTTGAGACATTGTAAGTTTAGTCTCTAAAGGAAAGATTTTTTTTTTTTCGGAAAAACATAATAGCACAACAGATTTGTCTTTAAGATGAGGAATGCATATAGGTGATATTAGGAACCTCAGTCCCTTGTGAACTGGTTTCCTGATTCATTATGCAGAATACTAAATTTTTTATTTTTTTTTGGTTTTCGAGACAGGGTTTCTCTGTGTAGTCCTGGCTGTCCTGGAACTCACTCTGTAGAGCCAGGCTGGCCTCGAACTCAGAAATCCGCCTGCTCTGCCTCCAAGTGCTAGGATTAAAAGTATGTGCCACCACTGCCTGGCAGAATACTAAATTTTTATCAACTGGAATTCATGTGAATATCTGGGACAGCAAGGCAGTAGAGATTCTCAACATTCCTAATACTCTGATTCTAGAACACAGTTTCTCATATTGACTTGAGTCCCAAGCATAAACTCATCTTCAATGCTACTTCATAATTATGCTACTGTTATGAATTGTAGTATAAGTATCTAATATACTTATATACAGAATATCTCATATGTGACTCCTGTGAAAGGGACATTTGGACTACAAAGGGTAGTGACCCACTTTGTCATTTAATCCTAAGATGTCATGACTCACTTCATTAGACACACAGGCATATCAGAGACAATAAAGCATAAGGATGTAGTATCGGCGGTCTGGTTCACTGCAGTGCATAGTACTGTGTTCACTGTAGAGTTCAGGAACTGGTTGTTTCAGAGGGATTTGGGGCTAGAGTAGTAGTTCCTGAGGCACATTGGCTCTGTCGGGTGCTTTTGTGAAAGATGTCTGTGTATTTGAAAGTAGAGCTTGTAGATCCATGAGAAATAGCAAGATAGCTCTTTTCTCTCATTTTGGTAATAGTTACTTTATATATTGTAGATGTTATAGCATAATGTGGTATATAACAAATTCCATATTTTCAATTTAAATCTTACTAAAATTACCTACAATATGGATATACTATTTCTAAGTGTGACTTAGTTATGTTTTTTTTGTTTGCCCAAATTCTCATATATAGTCATAGTTTTGTGGTTTTAAATTTATACATTTATTTGGTTTATCTTCATATCAAATAATATGATGCAATTCATTTAGGATGTTTACCAACCTTTATCTATTTGATTTCTGTAATACAATCCTTATCTGTTAGCCATTTTTCTTTATAACCGAAATACAGCTGTGTTAATTTTATTTTACTAAGTGATACTATCTTTTTAATAGACTTGATTCAACTCTTGTTTTTTATCATATTTTTATTAAGATTTTAGATTAGTAAATTCTAAAAATGTACTTTTAAACCCTCTTTCCTCTAAGAAAATTCTATTTTACTTTATTCCACATGCAAGCAGAACACATTTAAAGAGATAATGGCATTCTGTATTTCTATGTTTTTGTCCCTGATAAGGTGGCCTGAAGCTGGGTGTATATCTCAGTGAGTAAACAACCAGCCTAGCAAGCATTTATGTAGAACATACATTTGGACCTGTCTAAAAGTGCAGGACAGGATGCCACACACTTGAAATACAGGGAGTAAGAGACAGGAGAATTCCTTGGCTTCAAAGGACATCCTATCAGGATAGTTGAGGAGCTCTGGGACAGTTGAAGAGACCTTGTCTCACAGGATGTGGGTGGTATTCCTGAAAGTGATACCTGAAACTGTCTCCTACACTCCTCCCCCAGGCCCACATGCATGCATGTACACACAACCACACACAAACATACATACATGCACACTTTTAAAAGGAAGTCTTTGTTTCACATGGAAACAATAACAACAAAAAAAGCAGTAAATCAAGTGCAGTCCTCTGGAAGACATCCCAGTAATGACTTACGATGCCTGAGAGCATAAATCCCTAAATTGGGGTCAAAGGCATCAATGAAATTTTACCACAGTAACAAAAATTTCATTTTCTAATGTCTTTCTTTAGCTCTGAAAGTCATTGAAAAGACACATTACGTGTCAATTGGTGGAGAGAAGATACTTTATACTTTAGGATAAAATTTCATTACTAGTTATTTCATTGAAGGTTAAAGAAAATAGAGCATTAAAAAAACTAAAAATTTTGTTCAATAGTATTTGTTTTAATCTGTATAAGAAATGACTGAGCTACTTATGTTTAAAATTATTACAAAATTATTATTACAAAATTAACTTTTACAGTACTTCATTTATATTAATGTATTATATAAGATTATACAACTGTACCAATTATCTGTAAGTATATCTGTTTGCTTGTTTTATAAAGGCAATCTATTGTTAGAATATGAGGTTAAATGCATAATTTCTAAAATTTGGACCATAATATCAGCTGGACATTTTATGAATTAACTCCTTCCCATATGTAAATTTTACTTCAACACTAGCAGTGATAAGTTTCATAAAACTATCTAAAGCTCTAAAATATTCAGTTACTCTCTGTGATAGTTATACAAACATCTGATATGCTTTATACAATTGTATAAAAGTTTCGAGAGAAATGTGAATCCCACTTAGGCTTATAATCAGACTTTAAATCAGAATTTAAATTTCCCTCTCTTCACTGTGACATCTAAATATAATTCAAAAGACATTTTAAACAAAGCCACATCTTCAAAACAACAATTTCAATAACATACATTTTCAATATGGTAATTTAACTTTAAGTAATTTGTGACATTAGAGAACATTGCCTCATAACCTTTTATCTAGAACAATTGACAGCCCCTCTACTTCAGTATGCTACTCATCTAAAGTGTGCCTTCCTTTTAGTTTTATCGTATAAGATCCCTGGTTGTCCTGTATGGAAACAAATTTGCATATACTCAGGTCTTCAAAAGCAAACTTATCACTAACCTAATATAGAATTATACTGATAATATTAGAGGTTATGTAATAAGTAGACCAGACTTTCAAGACAGCATAAGTACTAAATTAATCATGCTAAGTGAAAACAATAGCAATCTTGTGATTTGGGTGTTAGGATGATAAATCTGCATCTAAAAGTCTTGGTAGATAGAAAAGTAGATGAAGAATTTCTATAAATAGTTTCCCATTACTTTACGTTTGATCAAATATTCTTGATTATTTTTGTAATAACGATGCATGCTAAAATTTATGAGATATTAGTTATCTAGACAAAGCTAAATTATTCTTGGTAAAAACTTTATTTCACTCATTTAAAAGACTCCACATAATGCCAGGAATTATTAGTGATATAGAAAGTTAAAGATAATGAATGAGACACAGTCAGGAAGCAAGGAAAACAAGTGAGAACACAGAATTAAATTATCCTATGTGTTAACCTCCCTAATGGATGAAAGCCTGAGAAATTAGAGGGATTAATAGAAGAAAAAACAATTTTGTCAAATGTTAAGTGACTGAGATTCCATTTCATGTTAACATGTATCTATCTCTTGTTGAACATGATCTCCCGTGTCTTGATACTTTTTCTCAAGAATTTCAGCATCCCACACACTCCATGGACAAATTTGACTCAAGTGGTAAGGAAATGAAAAGAATATAGACACATAGACACACATACACAGAAAATCAGGGATAAGTTGACTGGGCCTTCTGATAAAAATCCACAGCATCCAGGAAGCTCAACATGTTTATTGTATATAATTTAATAGGGACAAAGGGTGATTGCATACATTTGAAAAAGTAGGCAGGATTATTACATACAGATAATAAATAAGGCAGGTTTTATGATATAAAGTTTGATCAAGGAGGCAAGTTTATCTAATCTCAGTAGGAGGAGTCTCTGTAGGAAAGTAGTCTTCAGGCTGTAAATACCAGATGGAGAGTGTTGCCTTGGACGATTTCTGTACACATTGCCAAAATTTACATGAGGACCCTCTGAAAAGATTTTGCCATTCCTTTAAGTTTCATCTAGGAAAGACTTTGCCATTTCCATGAGGTTGAGACACTGGAGTTCTTGACATGACCTTGTACATGTCAACAACAAACATTCTATCAATATTTCACAAATCCAAGGCTTCATCTACTTCCCACAAACAGCCTAAAGATTGTTTTTTAACTTCTTTTGTGACTCATCTCAGCATAATTTTTGTATACAAAATTTATTGTTTCCTCACATTGATATTGGATTGTTTTCATAACCATTTGTTGAAAGCATTCCTCTTTTCATTGGGTTAGTTTGCCAATGTCCTTGAAAAGCAAATGTCATATGCACAATTAAAAATAAAAATGAGATGCATATTGTGAGTAACTCTCCATCACATTACATTAGTGCTTATACTTACGCATTATCAGTAGCTTATTCTGTTTAAACCCAAATTCTCCAGTAAATATGGAAGTAGGGTATTGTGAGTTCTCAATAATCATTGCTTTCAGGAACTCTTTTGCAAAGTCTAGATTCTTTGCATTTTGGATGGATATTAAATTCCTCATGTCAATGACTAAAGAAAGGTGTTGGATAACAATACTACAGCTTTAAATTTGTAGATTAATTCTATGACAGTTGACATAATACTGCATAAATTTGGAATTTTCTTAAACTCAGAAAAATTGGTATAAATATAGATGTAATAACCAAGCCAGACATGTACACATTTGGACATATTGTTGATTATAGTCTCTCTCACCTGTTGCCACCAATCCCTTTGGCTGGCCTCTTCTGTGTTTAGTATGCCTTTTCTTTCATCTGTCCAAAAGACTTGGAGATTGTTTCCTTTATGTTATAAAAGAACTCTGTTTGTGTGAGCATCTCTTTATAGTACTTGTTCATGAAAAGCACGAATGTCCTCTGAGGTCTTTTACACTCTGTTCACTAATTTTATTTAACACTATTTTATGGTATTGACATGATTATCTGATTCTAAGAAAATGACCTTTGAACAATGGTATGTAACTAGTGCTAAAAATACAGACAATAGATTATATGACAAAATATTTTAAATATTACATAAAAAGTGCTTATCAAAAATGACAACTTCTACTTAAGAAATTAAAAATTAATAAACCTCAGCAAAGTTGAATATAATGTGGTTTCTTGGCAAATGAGTGGAATGTATATATAAGAAATTAAAATATAGGATGAACAACAAGAATAAAGAAAAAACAAGCATTCAGTAAATGGAGAGATAATTGCAAAGAAGGGACAAGGGAAAGAGTGAATTAATTTGAAAAGGCAACAAAAGATATTTATCCTCAGTGAACAGAGATGAGAGACTTCTAAAATGAAGGAAAATATAACAATAGCAGAGGGAGTATAGGACTAGTGAGTTCAGACCCCAAGAGCCTCAGACATTTTGAGATCTGCAGGAGTCCAACAGATCCCTATCCATTTCTATAGCTGCTCTGGAACAGGTAACCATGACACCCCACTGAGAGGACCTTGATAATCAGTCACTTAGGAGAACACCTGGAGTCCTTCCCAATGCAAATAGAAGAGCATCACTAACATTTAAACTGAACCAATAAGAAACACCTACCTTTATATCCCACCCTACTCCTCAATGTAATATAGTCCTGTCCACATGAAATAAGACACAAAGTTATTTCACCAAGGATCATCTGACAGGGCTGTTTTAATGATCTGTAACACTTGGGGAACATTTTTCTCTCCTGAAGCATTCAATCACTGGAACTTGGGTGGCCTAAACAGGGCAGGTATCCGAGGTCCACTACCTCAGCAGAGACAGCAGATTCAAGTTCCAGTGATGTAATACTTCCATCTTTCACAGCCTGATCAAGTCAGTGGATCCTATTCTCTTGGTTTTGCTTTACTCTTTGGGCCAGATATAGGATGAAAAAGGAGGACTGCTGAGGACTGTGTGGTCACAACTGAAGAAATAGGAGAGTTAGCTGTCATGGCAACACATCTTACTCATGTAAATATAAACCTGGGATGTCATAAGACTTGGTGGCTATTTGCTTAAGCCTCTAGAAACTAAACTCCAAAGGGAGAACTGGTCATAAAGCATTAAGCAAAACCTAACAGAAAGTTTCCATGAGAAGTTGAGGAGACCTGAAGGAAGGAAGAAGGTATTTGAACAGAAACTAACTGTCAAACAGATTAGATGCTCAGATAATCTTTCTTCAGAATCACACTCAGGGAAAAGCACAGCATTCTCTGTCTCGTTCTACTTGATTCAGTGAACGACCTCAAAGGGCCATCATGATTCTGTCCCTCAATCTGGACCATGACCGTAATCCCAAACAAATCTGTTGTCTTTAAACTCATTCAACTTCAATTATTTGCTAACATGAACAAGAATAATACTACCATGAATGTGACAATTTATATCTATCTACTGATATCTATCAATATCTGTCTGTCAGTCTGCTGTCTGTCTGTCTTAACAACAAATATGAAAGGTACAAAAAGATTAAATAAAATTATGAGAAATTAGTCTATTATAGTATCATTATAACCCATAGACAGTAATAACAAATGAAAAACTAAAAGGGTCAGAGATAGGATGCAATAGTTAAGAGTACACAAGACAAAGCTGTAACTCCACTTCCAGAGGACCTGAAGTCATCTTATGACCTTCATGGAAATTGCATGCAAACAGTACAAATAAACTGTAATATACATATGCAGACATAAAAAAATAAATCAATAAGATAAAACCCCCAAATGATAGAGTCAAATACTAAGATATCAATTAAATGTATAAATTTGAAGAAGGAAATTCATAAAATGGATAAATTCTAAGCAGTAAATAACAAATTCTCTTAAAATAATCAGAAGGATAAGCTGAAGTAAGATTAAGATGCATATACAAAGCATAAGAATATAATATATAAATAGTAATTATTAACCAAGGAAATGTAATATATAATTATTAATATAATAATGTGACACATTACATTAAGTTACATGAAGAGAAGGATTGTATATGATAGAATACATCTATTAGAAACAAACTGTATCACCGAGTGCCAGCAGAATGAAGAGAAATCTGCAACCCCTGGGGAATGAAAGTGGAGGGACCCTCTAAAATGTACCAGAGACCCAGGAGGGCATAGGCTCTTAGGTCTCAAAAAGAGGGACCTTAAATGAAATGCCCAACAGTGGGGAGAGAGAACTTGTAGAGTCCACCTCCGATAGAAATACAGGGCATCAAGTGGGGGGATGGGTTGCCATTACTCAGTCAAAAACTCTGACTCAGACTGTTTTTGTGTAAAAGTACTACAGGAACAAAAATGGAGACGAGAAGGAAGGAGGTCTGGACAGCCTCCAAATTGGGATTGAGCTCAGAGGGATGGTCCAAGGCCTGACATATTACTGATGCTATAGTGTGTTTACAGACAGGAGCTCACTTGGCCTGTCTCAAGAGCCAGAAAGAGCTGACTGAGGAAAGAGTCTGAATGCCAGATATATTACTCAATCTATTGGACCGAATAGGTCAGGGATCCCTGTGGTTGAATTAGGGAAAGGCTGGAGGAAGCAGAGGAGGAGGGCGACCCCCATTGTAAGACCGGCAGCAGTCTCAACTAACCTGGATCCAGAGATTGCTCAGATACTGACCTACCAGTCAGCATATAAGAGCTGGTCAGAGGCACCAACACACATCCAGTAGAGGAAGAAGTTCCTAACCATTGAGAGAATTGAGGTCCCAGGGAGTGGGAGGCTTGGAGGAAGGGAATCCTCTTGAAAGAGTAGGGAGCAGGAATGAGATGAGGAACTGTGGGAGGGCAGACAAGGAGGGGGGCTGTAAAAAAGATAAAAGAAGTTAAGTGTCTGACAAACCCAGCTGCAGAGATTCTTAGAGACCAGCCATGCTGAAATGTAGAAACAAGCCAAGCTATCTATAGGTAGCTTAGATCAGCAAAGAGACCTGGAAAAGACAGTCTCCAGTGTGCTGAGCTGCCTGTAGGATCCTCCAGGATTCGAGCTTCTGTAAGTTCTCACTACTGGATTGAGTTTGGTAATGCTGCTATCTTTGAGTAATTTCTACTCCACTAAGTAGCCCTTCCCTAATACTCCTGTTAGTAATTTCAGTAAAATTCACTAGGTCACCAAATTAGACTTTGGTGGTATCCAAACTTTGGTCTTTCATGGGCTCCTTTCCATATAGAGTAGACATGTGTGCTTAATGCCCCAGGAAAACTGGGCCACACAACAGTGGTATTACCTTTAACCTCAGAATTTGGAATGGAAAGACAGGTGGATGTCTGTGAGCTATAAAGCAACTTGGTCTACATAGCAAGGTCTAGAACAGCCAGGACTATATAGACAGACTCTGTCTCCAAATAAGAAAAGAAAGAGAAAGAAAGAAAAAAACTGCTGCCTTAACAATGTATTCACAACAAACAAAAAGGAAAAAAGGGTAAAAAGGTGATACATCTTTCAGTAAAAATTTAAAATCATTAAATAAATTGTATTTTACTTTATTATATAAAAAGTTGCAAAACATTCACACACTGAAATCAACCAAAATGATAGAGGTAAATTGGGAAAAATCTGTAGTTATAACTGCAGATATAAATAACCAGTTTTTAATAATTTATAGAACGACCAGCCAGGGCATTAGAAAGAACACAGAACTCACCATCATCAATAAAAGAGATAATCAATATTAATAGAATACTCTACTCAAAACCTCCAAAAAGCACATTCTTTTCAAATGGTCCTGGAAGGAATTGTCAGTATATCTTCTAGAGCCTAGAGCAAACATCAATAAATTTAGCAGAAATGCTAAACTTCTCTGCTACATGGAATCACACTAAATATCAACTTGATTGGCAGAAAACTCAAAAGATTTGGAGACTAAAATTATCTAGATCTAAATTTGAGAATCATGGAGCAAATCCTGGCAAAACAGAAAAAACAATGGTTATATAAATGAATAAATAAAAATTAAGTACTCATCAATAGAAAATGTAATAGACTATGGAGACATTTAATACAGGAATTAAAACAGAATGAGATAAATATAGAAGTATTACTACAAGACAGACATGGGAATTCTGAATATGAATGAGCGAATGAAACAGCATGAGGAGAGGAGAGTGTTGGGTAGCTAGAGATGCATCACAGTGACTAGTGTATGGGTTATGTGGGATATATAATCCTCTCAATTTTCATAATCTTAGCATTATATTTAAGAGAACCATGCTTCAATGAAAATTAAATAGACAAAAGAAACACGGTTCTTTAACTGTCAATTCCTCAGTACTCTCCTTCATTTTTAGAGTGCAGAGCATAGGACTTGGGTCATATGTATGGTAAGCAACACCCTAACACTGAGTTCCATCCTAGCCCTCCACCATTCTTGTCCATTTCATTCACAAACACTGTTTATTTAGCCTCTGAGAAACCTCTCAACACTTATGAAGTCCAAACCAATCTAATATGTCTTTATATTAAACTATCTTCATTCACAATTTTCTGTGCATAGTCCTGTTAATGTCAAATCAATTTCCTGAAGTTTCTAAGCAATTAAGAGCAGAAATAAAAGTCTCATAGACAAAGTTCCAGCTCCATACATCTGAGGAGCATCTACCATGCTACGTTATCTTACCAAGCCACTCAGCATATCTAAGCATCTCCTGGCCTGGGGTTTCTGTGTATTTCCTCTGTTTTTGATTTGATTGCTAGAATGCATAAAGCCCCTTTTCTGACTTCTATATTGGTGCTCCAATTCTATTGCCCTAGAATATCATTTACATTTTAGTGTGGTTCTAGGTTGCTCTACTGAATGTGTTGCAAGGTCAACAAAAGTTCTTCTTCCATAGTTTTTATATGACTGGAAAAGAGGCACTCACTTCTGTTTGTTTACATTCTAGCTTGCAGTTTATCACTATACTAAAACATACATTTTTGAAGTGGCATAGCATAGATGTTGATTAATAGCAATTATATCTATAGCTTTAGTATTACAAACACTGAAAAATTCTCAACCCTTCCCCCATGGATTGATTTCTTTTTAAAAAATTTGTCCAAAAGTTTCACATTAGTTAAAAAACTAGCTATTTAAGAAAATTTGAAGATATTCACTACATATTTCATTAAATATACCTCATAGTTAGAATTTATTATCATTCTATCCTATTGTTTCAAGCTGTGGTGATCAAAGGTGCCTTAATCATAGCAACTGATGCTATAATTTCAAACCATTAAACTTATAAACAGTTCATAATTCAGGACCTTTTTTTTTTCATATCTCCAATATTAAACATTACATCTATGTTTCCACAAGTAAATTTTGTTGTTAAGCCAAGACTATTATTTTGACCACAGTGCTAGTTCAGTCAATTACAGTTTTTAATATCTTGATAACTGCTTTAGGTCATTGAAGGGGAATTGTCACAGCCCCAATAAACTGGGATTCTCTTTCTATGGTTTAAAGCAAAACAATGGACGATAAAGATGAACTTTCATCTTTGAGTAGGCTTGGACTTGAATGAACATTTGGTAGTTTATACTTGGATAAAAAATGTTTCTGTTGACCTTAACAAATACATTTGGTCGTACAAATCTGGTAGGAAACCTCACCTCAGTTGTTTCCACTTTGAATCTTTGGATTTCAAAGCTAAATGACTATGAGAAAATTGGTCTTAAATGAAGGGAAGCATATTGATTCTTGTCATTATATAAGCCAGAAAACAATTTAAGAACTGACTGAATAAAACCAAAAAGACATGGCCTCAGTTCACGAATACCTCTGCTATTGTTATGATTCCACTAGCTTTGAGCCATACTGTTTTAAGGGTCAAAGTCTCAATTGTTAGCATATAATTGTAGTAGAGCTTATGTTATTTGCCTCATTCTTGAATACAAGGACGATGGAATCAGAAGGCTTTAAGTTCCAGCTATCCGCTTGCTACTGCTCCTGTGAACTCAGGTAAGATAAACAACTCAAAATATGTTTACCCATGGTAATAATGAAGCCAGTATGACACAGCTTTTGGGGTGTCTCAGAGAAAACCCAGGGTCTTTGGCATGATAAGCTAACATTCAAACTCTAAGCAACGTCCTCACCTTTAAATAAGGCTGTTTTGAAAATATAACAAAATCATAGTTATTTATTAGTAGTGCTATTAAATTCTTGAGAATAAAAAAACTATAGAGGAACTATCACATAGTAACACAACTGCAATGAACATTTAGACAGAATCCCTAGTTTATCCAACCCTCATAACATCTCCTAGCTCTTCCCTCTCCTAGAATAACATCATTTCTATTTTATACTTTGTCCAAACAGTGGAGATTAGATGTGAACCTTACAGTCACTATGTATAACCTCCAATTACAGGACACATTGCTGGTTTCTAGTTGTTTTACAAAGTTTCCCAAGGCTTTGAGCAGAACTAGCCTTCCACCATTGTTTATAGTTTAGCTAATGTCAAAACTGAACCGAGTTCTACAAATGTAAATTTTGGAAAGAATATTTTGCTTTTCCTCAATATTTCCTCTTAAATATTTGCTTTCTTCTAGGATATTGAATTTTGAAAAACAAATGTGTGTGTGGTGTATGTGTGTTATGTACGTGTATCTATGTGTGTGGATACGTAACAATGCACCACAGAGTGAACCTGGTAATCAAAGGACAGCTTGAAATGTCAGCTTTCACTTTCATCTTGTTTGAGGGAGATGTTTATGATGTTTATAAGTATAAAGATCAGAAATTCTAGCCCACATGGTTTTCAAAATTGTCTGGTGACTGTCCAGCCTCTCCCTCCCATCTTTCTGTTAGAACCCTGAGATTACATACGTATGTTATCACACATGTCTTTACATGTGTTCTGTGGATGTGAATACAAACTTAATGTGGTCATAATGTATGCTTTACTCATTGAATTGTCTTGTCAGCTCAGGTTTTGTTGACCCTGAGAGAAATTAGATTTCTTACTTTTAATGTGACTTAACAAAAACCCCTGCAAAAGGTAACCTAAGGAAAAAAAAAAGATTTTATTTCAGCTTACAATTCAAGGGTATGCTATATTCTGGTGGACGTAAAATTGGTTGCTGGTTGACTGAATCCTCAGTCAGAGAATGGTGAATGACAATTCTTAGATCATTTTATCCTTTTATACAGCAAAGATCCCAGGCTAGAAAATTGTGTCACCCACTATCTACAGTTTTGCCAGCATTTCCATCTTCCAATATTCCTCAAAAAACAGGAGCTCTGCTTCCAGAATGCTAGCTCCCAAATAGTAAACTCTCACATCTAGCCAAGGAACAGTTGGTCAGCTTTATTACAGCAGTGGTACCAGACTTCAGCACTGAATTTTGTCTTAGTTACTTTTCTTCTTGCTATAACAAAACACTGGACAATGTAATTTTAGCAAGAAAATGATTCTTTTCAAAAACTGTTATAAGGTATACTGTGATATGACGTAGAAATCTTACTACCAAGAGATTGAGACAGATCATGCCAACAGTCAACAATGTTTGAGCTAAGCTGTCCTTCATTTATATAATTCAGGATGATTCCATCCCAAGAAATAGTGCCACCTCAGAAGCAAGGTCTTCATACTTCATCTAAGCTAATCAAAATAATAATAACCAACAACATTTCAAGGAGGCCTATTTTGAGACCATTCTAAATCTAAAGTTCACAACTATAATCAACTATTACTATCATCCATGTGCTTCTTGCTATATACATATTTCTGACACCTTGAAAGTCAAAAAATTAAGAATTTAGAAACTGAAATTATGATAGATGATTTCTGTCCAAACATTAGTAGATTTGGATTTGAAGGAAAGTACCAACTTGCCCTTTATTTTCTCCCAGTGAATTCCTAGTGATTACAATAAATTTAAGTTTTTCTTAGCAAGTCATTTTGAAAATAATAGTAATAATAATACATTTAAACATAAATTCATCATATATCCCATATGTTTGTAGTTCTAGGGAAAGTTTTAGAGGCAATTTTAAACAGGTAAAATATAATAATTTTACTACTTTAAAAAATTTGAGAAAAGATTTAGGTAGGTGTGATCATTTTTCTTGGTTGTCAACATGACTAAATCTGGAATTTACTAAAGCCAAGTGAATGGACACACTTGTGAAGGAATTTTTTTCTTTAGTTAAATCATTTGAAGCAGCAATACCCAATTTTAGTCTGGATCTTTTAAATCATATGATCCAACTTAATCTGAACCACACCATCTTTTGGAATCATTATTAAGGACATGGAAGAAGGTCTTTCTCTGTCTGTCTCTGTTTTTCTCTCTGTCTGTCTCTGTCTCTCTCTCTTTCTGTCTCTCTGTCTCTGTCTCTCTGTCTCTCTCTGTTTTCTCTCTCTCTCTTTCTCTCTCTCTCTGTCTCTCTTCTCTCTCTTTCTCTCTCTCTCTTCTCTCTCTCTCTCTGTCTCTCTCTCTCTCTGTGTCTCTGTCTCTGTCTCTGTCTCTCTCTCTCTCTTCTTGATGATTCTCATTCTCTTTAGCAAGCCTATACTTCCACTGGCATTAGAACCTACTTCTTTGAGATTGTAACCTATACTGAAGAATGGCTGCGACAACCAGACACAAGGACTGAACACTATGGGATACTTGGACCTTCTATTCACAGGCATCCATTGTTGAAAAAACTGGACCACAAGCCATTCTAAAATAAAATCATATATATGATGTGATATATGATGTGATATGATATGATGTATTATAAGTTCTGTTACTCTAGAGAATTCTAATATAGCAAATGAGGTTAAAATGTTGCAAAACTACATGTATTTTTCATAGTTGTAGAATTGGCTAAATATATATTTTCTTCTACGATATCTTATTTTCAGACGTTTTTAGAATGTCTCTGAAATAACATTTATAGCTTTAAGATACTGAGATCATGTAGGGTTGTTCAAAATTAAAATTTATAACATCATAGTTTGAATAAGAATAGCTCTCATGGACTATTAAGTTTAAATGTTTGGTCACTAAGAAGTGATACTTTTAGGAGGTGTGGCATTGTTGGATTAGGTATGGCCTTGTGGGAGAAAGTGTGTCATTGAAGGTAGACTTTGGATTTCTTTCTTTCTTTTTTCTTTTTTTTTTTTTATGTAATGTTTTTAATTGGATTTTTTATTGATTTACATTTCAAAGGTTATCTCCTTTCCTGGTTTCCCCTCCGCAAACCCCCTGTCCCATCTCCCTCACCCTGCTTCTATGAGGGTGCTCCCACATTCACCCACCTGTTGGGAGCCGACTCCTAGCAGAAAGTAGCTATCATCTTTGCAGTCATCTCAGGCCATATATTCTGACAGACTTGTTTTCAACAGCCTACAACAGCTGAGCACACTCTGATAAACATCTTGTTTTTCTGATATATCTTATTTTGTTGTTTAATGCCCCCAGCTGCAAGGTACACGTGGTAAAGTGTCTTCAGCTGCATTCCTCTGCTTATGCTTATATAACCCATGATTTCCTTTCAATAAATGGGATTTGAACAGACTCTCTGTCTTGACTCCACTCTTCACGTCTCTTGCCCCTCCATTCCACTCTCTCTCTTGCTAGACTCCGACCCATGTGGACCAAGTCACCCACCCACTCCCACCTCACTGCCCTTGAATTCCCCTACACTGGGGCATCAAGGCTTCACAGGACCAATGCCTGTCCTCCCATTGATGCCAGACAAGGCCATCCTCTGCAACATATGCAGTTGGTGTAATGTGTATTTTTTTGTTGGTGGTTTAGTCCCTGGGAACTCTGGGGGGTCTAGTTGGTTGATATTTTTGTTCTTCCTATGGAGTTGGATACCCCTTCAGTTTCTTCAGTCTGTTCCCTAACTCCTTCATTGGGCTCCTGTACTCAGTCCAATGGTTGGCTGTGAGCATCTATGTCTGTATTTGTCAAGCTCTGGCAGATTCTCTCAGGAGACAGCTGTATCAGGCTCCTGTCAGTAAGCACTTCATGGAGTCTGCAATAGTGTCTGGGTTTGGTGTCTTTATATGGGATGGATCCCAGATAGGGCAGTCCATGGATGGCCTTTCCTTCAATCTCTGCTCCATACTTTGTCCCTGTATTTCCTCCTGTGAATATTTTGTTTCCCCTTCTAAGAAGGACTGAAGCATCTACACTTTGGTCTTCCTTCTTCCTTAAGCTTCATATGGTCTGTGAGTTGTATTGTGGATATTCTGAGCCCAAGTCAAGTCCACTGTCCTCTCTCCCTGTGGATTGTGATCAGATAGAGAACTCTTGGCTCCTTCTTCATCACTATGTATACTCATGTACCAGCATGTTTTTCTACCCTGTTTGAAAAAAGGAATAAACCTCTGAAATTGTAAGCAAGTCTCAGTTAAAATGCTTTTTTTTTAAAAAGAACCTCTCTTTCTTATTTCTTTTTTCTTTCTTTCTTTCTTTCTTTTTCTTTCTTTCTTTCATTTTTCTTTCTTTCTTTCTTTTATTATTTTACACCCCAATTGCTGATCCCTTCTCTGTCCTCCCTCAAAGAGGCCATCCTACCATGCCCCCTTACCTTTTCTCTCTAATGGAGGGGCCTAACCCTGGCTATCCCTCTACCCTGGTCCATCAATCCCCTGCAGCTTTAGGTGCATCCTCTCACACTGAGGTCAGACAAGCCTTGTTGGAGATTGATTCCACAGACAGGCTACAACTTTAGGACAGGCCCCACTCCAGTGGTTGGGAGAGCCACATGTAGACTGAGCTACACATCTGTGCTTGTTTCAGCCTGTTCTTGCTCTTTGGTTGGTAGCTCAGTGTCTGAGAGCTCACAAGGGTCAAAATTAGTTGACACTGTTGTTCTTCCTATGGAGGTCCAATCCCCTTAATGTCCCTCAATCCTTTCCCAAACTCTTTTATAAGAGTCCCAAGCCTCCATTCAATTTTTGTGTGAGGGTATCTGCATCTGTTTCAGTCAGCTGCTGGGTGGAGCTTCCAGAGGAAGGTTATGCTAGGTTCCTGTCTGCAATCATAACAATGTATCAATAATATCAGGATTGGTGCTTATCCATGGGATGTGTCTCTATTTGTGTAGGTTAATGGTTACCCATTCCTTGGGCTCTGCTCCATCTGTATCCTTGCAATTTTTTTTTTTTTTTTTAAATAAGACAAACATTTAAGTCAAAAGTTTGGTGGGTGCATTGGGGGTGCTTATCCCTGCAGTGAGAGTTCTACCTGGATATAGGAGGTGCCCTTTTCAGGTTCTATATCCACAGTGTTATCACTCATGCTGACTCCTGGAAGCCTCCCCAATCCCAGGTCCCTGGTGCTTCCTAGAGATTGCCCCCCACCCCAACCGCTGGCAGCTGCAGTTCTCCATTCTTTCTCCTGGCTCTCTGGCCCTCTCTCATTTCACAACTCACATCTGATCCAGACTCCCCTCCCCACTGCCCTCACCATACCCTTTGCCACCCAGCTTTCTCCCTCCATTTGCCTCCTATGACTCTTTTAAACCTCCTTATAAGGGAGATTCAAACATCTTCCTTGTAGGGGCATGAAAGGGGTCTTGGTTTTTGGTAGAAGCGCTGGTTGGAAGTAGCCCAGAGACCCTGCAAGGGACAAGCATTTATTCCACTGTGCTCTAGAATCCAGGAATCCTAACATGTGGCATGGAACTCCATTAACCTGCAGGTTCAGTCACGTAGGACAATGCAGCCCCTCCCAAAGAGGACAGGTCAGAGGCGTGACTACAGGCCTCAGCCTCAGGAGAATTTACATACTAATGAGATACCTGAAGGCCAGAGGACGTAGCCAATTTAAGCATTCTTCCCAAGGCCCTCCCCCTTCTCCCTCCCTGTTTAACTCAGGTCTGCCCTGAGTTTCAAGGGGGTGGAAGGGTGGGGGGTGGGAGTTGTTCATCCAGATTCAACTACCATCTGCCATGAAAATAAATCTTTTAAACCCATGGACTCCATGTGTCTTCTGTGTCCTGCTGTGGGGAAACACAAAGAAGGCAGTTAATGCCAAGCAGCAGCAGCCACAGCACCTAACTTCCTGCCCGGAAGACCTCTCTGCATTCTAGCCACAGGGACCACCTCTTCATGCAAGCTAGCTGGGCCACCGAGTCTGTTAAGTGAGTACAGAAACTGAGTCTCTCCCTAGGGGTGGGGCTGGGGCCTCTTTCTTCTCTCCCTCCCCTCGTTTCTCTTGGCTGTGGGCCAGGTATGCGCCCACACACCTCCAGTCTCAGTCCTTCCACTGTCTTGCCCAGGAGGGGTATAGCTGGGTCTTCAAGGTAAACTATTTCCAATTTTCTGAGAAACCACCAGATTCCTTCACAGGGTTGTTGTACAAGTTTGAAATCCCACTAGCAATGGAGGAGTCTTCCCCTTGCTCCACATTCTCACCAACATGTACTGTCACTTGAGTTTATCTTAGCCATTCTGAATAGTATATGTTGGAATCTCAAAATAATATAAAATATTTTGGTGTAACTGTAACCAAGGAAATGAGAGATGCAAGAAAAAGACTTCAAATCCTGAAGAAATAAATTTAAGAAGATACCAGAAGAAGGAAAAATTCACATGCTTAATGATCCATAGGATTAACATAAGGGAAATGGCTATCTTACCAAAGCAATCTACATGTTCATTGCAAAACACGTAAAAATCCAAGACAATTTTTTATGAACCTTGATAGGAAATTCTCAACTTCATATTGAGGAAAAAACAAAACAGGAATAGAGGAATCACCATCGCTGTTCTCAAGCTGGACCAAAGAGCAATAATGACTAAAAACTGTGTGGTGTTGTTATAGAAACAGGTTGATCAATGCTTTTCTTTATAAGGATGCCATAGTCATAATATCTCTTTGCAGATATAAAACACTGAACAAGACAGAAGTTGATACCAGGGAACAGGGTATTGCTTTAATAGATCAGACCATATTATCTTTTGAAGAATGTGGAATTTGGGACTTTGAATAAGGGAAGCAGATGAACACTTTAAGCAGGACTTAATGGGCTATACTATGAAGAATATGGAAGATAATGTTGCTGACAAAAATGTAGATTATGATGGTGAAGTAGAAACCTAAGGGTTCTTTGGAAAGTGCTGGATGGTGTTTTGCTGGGGCAAACAAGTGAAGAAGTATTCTCCTGAATCAGACACAAGTGAAAGGATGTTTTGCTAAAGCAGACACATGAAGCAATGTTTCACTGAAACAGACACAGATGAAAGGATATTCTGTTAAAGCAAGCATGCTAAAGGACACATGATAAAGGATTCTTCACTAAGGACACATATATGTATTGGTCTACCTTACTTAGCATAGTTGAACTCCATTTGTCAGGCTCCATACAGAGAAACACACCAAAAAATTTCTGTGATGTACTGCTGCTTCTTGCTGCTTCCAGGGATTTGGGCTAATTGGCAGATGATGTCAGCTGAGACAAACTCATGTGCCGAGGCAAGAGTGGTAAAGAACACGTGATGTTTGGAAGGAGTAGGACTCAATAAACAGTGGAAAGTCCTGTGCTCAAGGAGATAAAAGGTTTAAAGAGAAACCTGATGCTAAATGGAATAAAGGAAGTGGTGACCTCAAAGCAAGACACCACTCAGCTAAACAAACTTCCAACTTGTAAAAAGGAATTAAATAAAAGCTTAAGGTGGGGCAAGGTGGTACATGCCTTTAATTTCAGCACTTGGATGGAGAAGCTGGAGTATCTCTGAGTTTGAAGTCAGCCTGATCTACAGAATGAGTTCTAGGATAGCCAAGCTTAGGCTGTAAAGCAAATCATCAAAATCAAAAAGCTGTTGAAACTGTATTTGAACAAGGAACATTTGAACAACATTACAACCTCAGCAAACAGCAGAACTTAGTAGTTTCCATTAGTGGGTCTGGAGATAGATAGAGATATGTATTCAAGGTGTATATGAACTCTCAGAGAGACTCCTGAGCCGGTGGTGTCATGGTGTCATGAATGGAAGCCCAGAGAGGCTACTGTTTGAAGCTGTGAAAGTGAACTGTGGATTTCACTGGAGACCCAAAGATGTTTGAATTGCCAGAGTCATGGGATATCTGCCAAGGAGAGCTGATACAGGATGTAGATCCAATCAAAGAGAGAGAAGTTATTTGAAATCAACAAAGTTGAAAGATGTTAGACATCTGAAGAGTGCTTTGACATCAGACTAGGAGACACAGAATTAGGAGATTTCCCTGCTCTTTTATGTCATGCTTTGGTCCAATATTTACTCACTATGCATCCTTTTCTCCCTTTTGAATCGTATAGATATCCTGTGATACTATATGTTCAATGTATGTGATCTGATTTTTAAATTTTTATCTTACATGGGTTTGCAGTTTAAGAGTCTTTAACGTTTGGAAGAGACTTTGACGTTTGGACTTATAAATAGTGTTGAGACTGTTATAGACTATGGGGAGTTTTGGACTTGAACTGAATGCATTTTTGCATTATGCTATGGCTAAAACTGATGGGGCCATGGAATGGAATGTGGTGGATTGAACAGCCTATGACTGTTATAGTCTCATAGATTTAATTGCTTTGTTAGTAGGAAATGGCACTATTAGGGAAGTTGGCTTTGTTGGAGTAGATATAGTTTGTCTGACAGAAGTGTGTCACTGGGGGTGGGCTTTGAGAGCTCAGTGTGTCTCAGTTTGCTTCCTGCTACCTGGAAATCATATAATTCTCCAGCACCATCTTTGCCTGTGTGCCACCATGCTCCCTGCCATGCTGATAATGGACTAAACCTCTGAAACTCTAAATGAGCTCCAAATTAAATGCTTTCCTTTGTAAGTATTATCATGGTCATAGTGTCTTTTCACAGTAATAGACCACTGCTAAGACATCCAATAAAACTAAAATATCTTTGTACCTTTTAACAACCTTCATAGCCCTAAAATGTACCTTTTAACATACTTAAAATAAAAATAAAAGGTTATCAGTGAAAGGTGCTAGGCTGGTTTGTAATTTGAAGCTCTTAATGAGTTCACAAGGGTCTGTTCAGATTTTCAGACCTGAAATAAAAGCATGAAGGAAAAAAAGTGAAGCACTTACAAATCCCCTCCCTGAATTAAAACTTTAGTTTAAAATATTTATTGCAAACAGATATGTCATCCTTTAAAAAGCAATGGAGGTACACATATTAAAACTCTTAATTCTTACTCTTTCTAATTCTAATGTTGAGCATCCTTGATCATTAATGTCAGTAGCCACTATTATATATGCAGATTTATGTGTCCACATAATTTTTATAAACATTAGTTTATAAAATGAAATTGTTTCAAAGTAGAAAATATTGTCTAGCCTAGAATATGTTAGAGGAGATGAATTTAATACTTTCTTGCCATTCTAAAGAAGTAGATATTTCTTTGTGTGAAACAACAACAAATTTAATGTAAATTTCACAAATAATAAGAATACAGTATTCTTGGGTGTTACTAATATATTACTTAAACTGTTTATTTAAAGAATATCTGGAACATAATAAATAAGGATTTTATTTTTTCATGTTAACCATTAAAAACATTATTAGCTTGAAATTCAAAGCAAAATTAAGCATTAGTAGTAGTTGTAGTAGAATACTTGCAGTGGGTTGCCCCACCCTTCTGAAGAGGGATCTCATGTAATTCCCTTGCTGAATTTTGAGGAGTTGTCTTGAAAAAATGCTAATATTTCTGTTTTCCTGTCTCTTTAGTGGAACATATCCAAATAAATGAACTGATAGTTCATTTATTATGTTCTGTTTTCCACAGTTTTAGGGAAGCTTGTCTCTTCCTCTAAATTAATTTAGATGGGGTGAGCATTCACATTGTGCCCCTGAGGCTTATTTATTCCTTTATTTCTTTCTAAAAATAATGTTTCCATCTCCTGAGGGAATATTTCTCTTCATCTTCCTCAACAGAACTAGTAGACAAGTTATTCAGCATTTGGTTGCATCTAGAGTCTTGCTATTAATGATCAAACTTCTAAAAGGTTGATTCTTATTTGCAAATATACAATCATCTGAATATGGCATATAGTGAGATCTTGATACCTCATTTAAACAGATTGTATAAAATTAGGTCAAGAAATCACTTAATTAAAATCACAATATGAGGTGCTGGTATTTATTTTTTTCTTAAGAAAGAAAATTTTCTTTTATACAATCATTCATGTTTAATATTATAACATATAATTTAACTTATAGCAAAAATGGTAGATTAGCCAAATCAAAAATATACATATCAACTTGTAGGATTATATTATTTTATTCCTTTTTATGTTCCTATATTTATTTTACCACTGTTCTGCTGCAACCCTGGTTCCTAGAAATTACATTCTCATCTCTACTTGTATAGTACAGTATGCTTGTTTTGTACAAAGCATACTTCATTTACTGCAATGTATGTCTTTTCCATCCCTGTTGTTTTAAATGCCAGGTTATTATTTTTAATCTTGTAGACAACTTTTAAAATGTACAAAGAATTGAAAAATATTTGAAGGGTTTTTTTTTTTTATTAAAAATTTTAAAGAACATTAACAGTTCAATTTTAAAATATTTTACAAATTGAAGAACATATTATATGTGAACAATATGTGAACAAAGCACAATTTTCCTTTAGTCACCTTTCTGTGTTCTTTCTATAATGTTTAATTTCAGAAGTTATATATTAAGTTAGTTGGATGGGAATATTGTCTGGAGACATTGAAGACATGTATTTAGGTTTAAAATTTATTGCTGAAACCACAATTTAAACAATATTTGAAACAAGGACACTTTCTTAATAGTACTGACAATTTCATAGGTGTTGTATGAGTTAATAAATGTAATTTTAAGGAAAAATGTTTGTAAATTACATTACTTAATGCAACAAATAAAATATTTCATTTTGAGAACACACACACTTACACACACACACACAAAACCCAACAAAAACCACCCTGGGGCTTATCAACTAATGAAAGAAAAACTAAATTGTATCTTACAATAAAATATTATTTGGCCTTAACTAAGAATGAAATAATAATATATGTTATATGCTGGATAAATGTCAAACTCATTCTGGTAAGTGGAAGAAGATTGTCACATAAAGCAGCAAGCTACGTGTTTCCCTTTACATGAAAGGATGAAAATATGTAAAACAATGAATATTTTCCCTCCAATGGCTTATGCTGATCCTACTAGACCTGTCATCAATTCATGCTTAGTCTCTTAGGGTTTTATTGCTGTCAAGAAATACCATGACTATGACCACTTTTATAAAGGAAAACATTTAACTGTGGCTGGCTTACAGTTTCAGAGGTTTTCTTTAGTTCATTCCTGTCACAGCAGGAAGAATGGCAGTGTGACATGGTGATGGAGAAGGAGCTGAGAGTTTCATATTCATCAGGAGAGGCAGGCAGTAAGATGTAAATGAGATACACTGAGACTGCAAAGCCCACTCCAGCAAGATACCTTCTCTATCAAGCCCATCCTGCTCCAACAAGGCCACACCTATTAATAGTGTCACTCGGTGGTGACTAATCATTCAGACACATGATAGGGGCTATTCCTTCTCAAACTAACATACTTAGTTAAAAGCCAAAACAAACAAACAAACAAAAAAGAAAGGAAAAAAAACAAACAACAAAAAAATTAATAAAAACCCACGTTTTCAACTCTAATAATGGTTATTTCTTATGGCTTATGCTAGCTGTTATTGAATGTTATGTAAATCACATAGAAAAACTTGTCACATTCTGAAGATTTTCCACAGATAAATAAATTTGATGAGCTTTTCTTGTTTCTATTTATAGATAGAAAATCAATCTTATAAATATTTAGCTTGCGTATCACTAATCCTTTTCCTAACTAATTTACCACTTTTGTAGCCTCAAAATAAAAATAAAAAATAATGAGCTGAAAGAAAGTCAACACATGTCCTCACCCCTAACAATTGCAAATGAAAATTTAGTTTTCTTCAAGGGAGTTTTGCTGGGGAAAACTACTCAGAAGGGTAGGCCACATGCCAAGAGGGAGATGGTCAACTGAAAACAAACTCAAAATATTGGTGGAGGTTCTTTGTCTCATAATGTCATGTCAGGACTTTTTGTACTTCTTTTAAAATTTTTGTATTATTGGTTTTTATCTTAATATATATTTTCCTTTCTCTTTTTACCCTATAGATCTGTTACATACATATTATGACTTCCAGTGTTGTGTTTTTTTGTTTTTTTTTTTAATGGGATTCATGAGTGTATGAATGAGTGGGTATGTTTCTTGTACATTCTCCTGGGCACTTTTTCTTCTATCTATCTATCTATCTATCTATCTATCTATCTATCTATCTATCTATCTATCTTCTTACCTATTACAATGTATGAGTTCTGATTTATTTTATTTTATTATTCTATTTGATTATTGTCCTCTAGAAGCCTTTTATTTTTTTCTTATGACAGGAGGAGGATAGATTTGAGAGAGAAGGTGTGTAGCAACCAGGAAGAATACAAGGAGGGAAATGGTAATTAGGATATATTATATGAGGCACAGTTTATATACAATGTTAGAACTATTTAAACAACAATGTTCTCTGAGATTTCTATATTCATAATATTTCATAATAATAAAACAATGATAATGTTAGAAATGTGCTGTATGTATATTGTCTAACTTACGATCCACTTTCATTGAAATTAGCAAGTCTAGGCTTAAGAAAATTATAGTAATAAAATTATCATGATTTCAATAAAAATAATGAAGTGCATGTGTTTTTGTGTTATACGTGCATAGTATGTTTTACTCAAATCTACCCCTATTACATCATCTGTATTTTCTATCACTTTTCGCTCCAACCTCCCATATCCCTACTTTAAACTTCACTTAGTGTCCACTTAGTGCTGCCTGCATATATAAGAGTATAGATCCACAAGATGGAGCATGGATATCTTAGTGTCTTTTCAGGGTTACATGAAGAAAACTGACTTCCCTTTCCCAGTACCCATCACCAATTTCCAATGGTGTGTCAGATCAGGGTAGACTTTATATATGTGTTTTCTGTCCATGCTGGGATTTGACTGGCTTGCTTTTTTTCTTTTTCTTGTTTATTTTATTTTACTTGTTTTGTTTTGCAAGACTTGTGCATGCAGTCACAGCCACAGCAAGTTCATGTGTATGACAGCAATGTCATATCCAGATAATTTTGTTTTATTTTTTTTACAGCATTTGTGAAACATACTACCTTTGGGTTTCACAGTCTTCTCAAGCTTTCTTCTGTGATGACTTGAACTTTGGTGAGGAGTTTTACACAGATGTCCTATTTAGAGCCAATCTACCTACAATCTTGCATTCTTTGTAGGCTGAACAGTTTTGGGTCTCTGCATATATCTTAATCTACTATAAAAGGAAGCTTCTTTGATGATAGTTAATAGATACATAAATATATGGATATAAAGCTAGTAAATTATGGTTATGATTAATACCATCATTATTGCCTTCTATGGTATCCAATCTAAAAACACGTATGTGAAGATTCAAAGTTTGTCTTTCTTGATCTGATTTATCTCACTTACCATTGCTATTTATAAAATCAGTCTATCTGAGGGAGCACTATAAGAACCTATGGAGTGAGACAATAGGCTGCCTACCACAATGGATCAAGAAGTGACCTGGCAGAAGAAATAGACAACCATTAGGATAGGAAGATACAGAGTCTAGCTGAGGGACAAAAGGCAGAAGTTACAGTGGATCTGGAGTCTTACAGGGTAGGAAGGAGCAAGCCCTACTTGGAAATGCCAGAGGAGGCTGGGTGGCATTTGGAGTGAGATGGACCAGACAAGTCTAACAATGGAGGCTGGCAACATATAGAAGAGAAACCTACAGAATCTTAGCAGGCCTATGGTATAGGAAGCAGGGTCCTTGATTGCAAAGCTGGAGATGAAGTCCTGAATGAGCTTGGAAAACCTGTGAGAAAGGAAAGGGCAAGGCTATATAGAAAATAAGAGTCCTACAGGAACCCAGCAAACCTATACAATGGGGAGGAGTAGACCTAGCAGGAGGCACCTGAAAAACCCATCTATGAAGAGCCAAAAAGACCCAGGAAATTGGAAGAAGCAGCCATATCTGGTATCACTGGAGAGAAAACTATTGAAGAACAAGGCAGACAGATGACTTAGAAAGAGTCACCTTGCATATTGTTGTAGGGAAATGGAGTTTCATAGGATCAGGATGGAACTGTGGGGTGAGAAAAATGGGGCCTAAGTAGCTATGTGCAAAAGGGAAGTCCTGCAGAAGCCAGCAGGCCTGTGAGAAGGAAAAGGATGCACCTATCTTGGAGACACGAGGAAGTGAAATCCCAGAAGATCTCAGAGGAAACCTGGAATGAGAATTAGCTGCAGGATATTCTTTTTTGAAGCTAAATATCTGTCTACAATGTTACGATTTCTCTGTCCAGCCATCTATTTCTATCCCTGCTTCACTATGCTGTAATTTGATTTTATGATTTATTTTAATAATGGTAACAAAACAAAGGTAGCATATGCTATGTGTGAGCTTTACATACTGTTCAGCCTTAGGCCTTTCTTATTACTTCTACTATCAGAAATGCATGCCACCCAAGGATTGTTATTTTAAGTTGGATCTTATAAGGTACTGTGATACTGGATAAGGGATTTTAACAACACAAAACTGACTAATGGTAAAAATAATTCAATAAAGCCAATTAATACACATTTTGAGAATGAAGTCAGATACTTACCTGCAAGGTAATTATAAAAGAATAGTATTCTATGTGCAGAACCAAGAGTGTGTTTATGGCGCTCACTCCAGGACATCTCATTTTTGTCTTTTACACCTGACTCTGGCATGGCAAAATGTAGAAGCAGAGCTTATCTTTTAAGCAACAAGTTCACATTTCAAAACCTTCTTCATTTACACAGGCTATAATCCAAGTTACGACAATAAGGCATTCTCTGTCATCTGTATCATATGCAAGCCAAGAATCTTTAAAATACAGAACAAACTATTTCAAAATAAAAAGTCCAGGGATGACTAACTAATAATAGTTTATGGTCTCTTGAAGGAGATATAAAAAGTCAAAGCAAAGTTATATTGACAGTGTTTATTTTATTCCACTGTGTGTTTGTTAAGCTTTCTGTCACTTTTTATATAGATAAGTTTGAGAGCTTTTCTGAGATGCATTTAGGAATTAAAAGTCTTATGATGCATCATAAAGTGGTGATTGAAAAAGTCCAAATGGGTACTTTAAAATTACTACTTTTCATATTCTACACTGGCAATAAAATATTGAAGACCATGACTGGTTCCTCAGAATGGAAGAATGATGTGAGATTCAGGATAGAGGTTGGCTATTGTGCTCACACAGGGCAGATGCTAGCAAATCTGTTAATACCTCACTAGCTTTTCATAAGCATCATATTATGGAATAAGATAGTTAATTTTATAGTATAAGCTTATATATTTTTCACTCCAGCTCCACTCCAATATGCCCTATAAAATACGTACTGAAGGACATATGGCATATGAAGATATTTTAACACTGAACTTCATGTGTAAAAGTAGATATTTTATAACTACTTATTTCATAGTTTATTATAGGTATTCAGAAAAATTATTTCAGTTTTCCACATAGTATTTGCATATGTTTTCCCCTTGCCTGGGTCTATTTTCTTTCCATTTTAAAGCATTTGAAACTGAAATTTAGAGATTCATTTTCACATTTCAGAAACACTCCTATTCCTCAAGACTAGATGGATGTTTTAATAATATATTCTCTCTCTCTCTCTCTCTCTCTCTCTCTCTCTCTCTCTCTCTCAACTTACTTACTTACTTATTAGTTTTCTCAGACAGCTTTTCTCTGTTTAATCCTGGCTGTCCTAGAACTCACTCTGTAGAACAGGCTGGCCTTAAATTCAGAATATGCCTCCCAAGTGCTGGGATTAAATGCTTGTACAACCACTTCCTGGCCTCTTAAATAATTTTTACTATAAGGATGCTTCTTTTCTTTCAATTTATATATCAGTTAACTTATAGTATTCTATTACATTACCACGATGAAAATTGTAATAAGGAATTTCCATTGCATTTAGGAGAGTGTCATCTTTGTTAACTGTCAACAGGTAAATTAATATGTGTTTAAGTTTTATAATATGGATATAACTCTGGATAGAAAAAAGGAGCAACCTCTTATATTATTATTGCTGTGTTGTTTGATAAATATATTATTTAAATTCCTATTTTATTAGAAATATTTTATTTGATATTTTCTTATATAGCCTATATTTTTCATATTTTACTATATTTCTTTCAGTAATGTGGATTCATCCATTGGATATATACAAGGTAGTGAGAACTCTACTGTAAAAATACTGTGCTATTCCTGTTTCACATTCTTAATGGGAATCATACATTGAATTTAGGACCATTGAATGATTTTGAAACTTCAGTGGAAAGAAATTGGATCCAAGTAAATTTAATGTAAACCTTTGCATGTCAGCCTACTCTGGACTGATATATTCCAATGAATAGTTTGCTCTTCAGTCACGGGTATAGCATTGGGTTGAGTAGGGCAGACAGAAGAAGGATTAGAGTACAGACATAAAACATTTTATAATATTCTGACAACATATTAAGAATTTTATTAGACATTTTGGCCGCAGCAGCCATCTTCCAGTAACTCACCAAAATGAAGAAAACAAATGGAAAAAGGAGAGGCACGCAGTATATGTTCTCTAGGCCTTTCAGGAAACATGGAGTTGTTCCTCTGGCCACATACATGTGAATCTATAAGAAGGATAATATTGTAGACATCAAGGAAATGGGCACTGTTCTACAAGGAATGTCCCATAAGTGTTACCAGGGCAAAACTGGAAGAGTTCTACAATGTCACCCAGCATGTGGTGGGCATCATTGTAAACAAGCAAGTTAAGGGCAAGATTCTGGCCAAGAGGATCAATCAATGTGCGGATTGAGCACATCAAGTATTCGAAGAGCAGAGACAGCTTCCTGAAGCTGGTGAAGGAGAATGCTCAGAAGAAAAAGGAAGCCAAAGAGAAGAGCACCTGGGCTCAGCTAACGCACCAGCCTATGCCACCCAGAGAAGCACACTTTGTGAGGACTAATGGAAAAGAGCCTGAGCTGTTGGAGTCCATTCCTTATGAATTCATGGTGTAATGTACAAAACAAAACAAAAAAAACAAAAACAAACAAAACAAAAACCAAACCAAACAAAACAAAAAGGACCCAGACTGCGGAGTGTTTTCCTTAGGTTGAAAAGAATTTTATTAGGCTCCTATGGATATGGCTATTTTGGTAGAAAGCACATCAAAAGAATAATGATTTAACTCAATAGTAACTGTGCAGATATAAAATTTTCAAAATATACAAAGTAGTTGAAAAAACAAAATATTACTTCTTCATTGTTATATTGATGGCTTTCCCTCCAAGACCCTCTGTATCAATAAATAATAAAAGTATATTTATTAACCTATGTCTTTGAAATATTTATAGTTTCACAATGTCTATTTAGACAGTTTTGAGTATTTATACAGACAAGTGAGCCTTTATCTCAGCAACTTAAAAAATAATAATATATCTCCACTCATTTGGTTTATTATACTTCTCTCTGGGCTTAGTTGAAAATACAAGCTAAGTTATCTAGGTGTGCTCCTGTAGTAAATGGAAGCAAAAAGGCAACCCTTGCTGTCTCTTCAGGATGAAGCAAGAACTTCTCATGTTAATATACCTTTCAGTCCCCTCCCCCTCTTTTCTTCTTCCTTTCTTTCTTCTCCTCATCTCTTTCCCTTTCCCTCCCTCCATCTCTCTCCCTCTTCCCCTCCCTGTCTCCTCCTTCCTTCTCTCTCTCTCTCTCTCTCTCTCTCTCTCTCTCTCTCTCTCTCTCTCTCCTCTCTCCCTCTGTCATTTGAGGCTGAAACTCATGATCCTTCTGCCGTTTTACCTCAACCTCCAGAGACGTTGGAGGAAGGGAAAACACACAATATATTGTATGAAAAAATATTATTCTCAATGAAAAATGCAATTTCATATGCATTTTGTCTAACAAAAGATCACCATTCATTTGAACTCATTTTCTGCATGCAAATGATAATTTTTATCTGGCTGATATTAATATTCATGTTAATATTGGTGCTTTGCCATAGTGGCCATAGTGTGCCTAAGAATGGTTATGTTTAAATATGTTCTTATTGTGGTTCCTATTTATTAATTTGTGTTTTGTGTTATCTATTGAAAACATTTTTTTCTTACTATTTAAAATATTTTTCCTATTAATCTTATATTGCAAAATTTTGTATCATATTCTAGGAAATTTTTGATCATTATTTTTTGACTATTGTTGAATCCCTACTCCCAAATGTACATCTTTTATCATTTAGCAGTGACTCAGACTACAAGATGAGACTAACCCAGTCTGTATTCTCTAGTTTCACTATCAGTCCTAATTTAAGTATTGAGTGCTATCTGAATTCTACATGTCCAACTCCCAGATGTCAGAATGCCGCCGCGTAACCATATAACCTATAATCTCCCTCAAATCTCTTGCTCTGAAATTTGGCATCATTTTCTCAGATCAGGGCTGAGTCCAGAACTTTATACATATTTTCAAACAGCTTGGGATCCCCAGCTCTCTAATTTTCTCATATACTCTAGCTATCAGGAGACTGGTTTTTGATGTTTTGATTAAAAGCTGGATTTATGTCTGACTGAGCTCTTGCAAGATTTCTGTAGGTAGGCCTGGCTTTAGAATTGACAAGAGAACATGTTGTGGAGCTTCCATTTTAACCTCTGATCATGGACAAAACCCTCTCTATCACTTCTCAGAAAGAATCACTGGAAATGTTTGTCATGAGAACTACCACCATTCCTCAGCTGCCTCAGTACAGCTCCTTGTATGAAACTTCCATCACTATCATCATAAGAGAATGCAATATGAAGAAAAACAAGGGTTTCTAGCTATGATCACCCATCCATCCCTAAGAGTTAGATTTCTATAACCTCTGGCTAGTGATTTTTCACTTGGAGAATCTCACCTTATATTTCTCTCCAGGGTTCTTAGCTGGATTTTATAAGAGGGTCTTTTTCTCCACCTTTCTCTGGTGGAAATGTTTGCCTATAATTATGAGTGTTAAAAGAAGCATTCTTATTGTGCTTCTAATCTACCTCATAGGATGTCATTATAGGTGCTTTTCAGATCTCACTGCCTTGAACAGGGATGTAGGTGATGAGGTGTGGTTATGTAGCTGTGGGTTGGTTGCTCTCCCTTTAAAATTTTATAGAACTTTAGGCATAGTACCTCTAGCAGATAGAATAGTGACATCACTTTTAAGTATCTACTCTGTGTTCTTTGCCTATTATATACTTAAGAAGCATGTTTTGTCCTATAATTCGCAAGCTTTCTGCTTGGATTTTGTATTCATGTCAATTATAAATTCACTATATTTGTCTCCTTTCAGTAATCTTTTGGCTCAAACCACCTTGCTTAAATTTTCTTTTAATATATTGTATCATAGATGTTTATGTAGATAGCCTTAGTCCTCTCTGGGAATTAAGATATACATGAGTTTGTGTTTATTAAAATTACATTTTATACCTTAGCCAAGAAATCCATTCACATGATTGGAACAGACAATACATGATTATATTAAAACACATTTTTGGAGGAAGGGATCTAAATGAAGTATGGAAGCAAAACAAGAGACAGTGATGTAATTTGTGCATCACAAAAAAAAAAAAAAAAAAAAAAACACAAAAAAGCAGAAGGAGGGACAATTGGAGGGATAAAAGAGACCATCAGAGAGGAATGGATACAGAAACTGGAAGTGATTGTAGTGATATAACCACAGAATATGATATCCATCTTTGAAATTGTTAAAATGAACCTATGC
This sequence comes from Mastomys natalensis, assembly GCA_021653895.1. Lineage (NCBI taxonomy): Eukaryota > Metazoa > Chordata > Mammalia > Rodentia > Muridae > Mastomys > Mastomys natalensis. Next base: position 758,176 of record JAJTUV010000384.1, read on the forward strand.
CAACTAATTACTTTAGAAAATATAATTAATGTTTTAAATTAATTTTGTTCACACCAATTGTTTCTATGTATTCTTGTTTTACAAACTATTAATAATCAATTATGCAAACTAATTTTGAAAATAATCCATTAAGCCAATCTTTAAAAGGTCTGAAAACATGAAGTTCTGGAACATGTCTTAGGCTGTGACCTAAAATGAGCTCTCTATACTCACATATGAGTGCAGGGTAATTGAGTTTTAAGGATCCTGAAAACCCAAATAGCACTGAATTTAATTTAAATTACTATATTTTGAAATTATACATTTATTTTAATAAATACTTGCAACAAATCTTACCTTCTATCAATTCATATTTCTTCTCTATACCCAGGATACTAGCTCTTTCTTGCTGTTGTTATATAGAGATAGTGCTTGTGTGTGTAAATACTTCTTTTATAGTGGTGCTGAATTAATTTGCATAAAAGTTTGCCTTTAATACTTTAAAGCCAGGAAAGCATTGAGTGCTTTTCTGAGAAAGGTCATCTACAGCTTCTATTGCAGTAGTATCTATGTTTTAGTTGTAAGAATACTCTCACGGCCATTTCTCTCAGAGCAAGCCTGTTCTTGCCAACCTGTTTTTCACAATCCTTAACATTACACTTTTCTCAAAAGTTGAGCTAAGCTTCTCTTTTACCTCCTCTTTAATAGTATCCTTCGTTGATAGATTTTACCTTTCTGAACTGGCCACATTGCACATGTTTGAGTCTCTATTGATTTTATTAAGTTATAATAAGCATAAGACAACATATACATTAAGCTCATATCTCATTGCTGTGAGAATATATATGGCTGAAATGACTTAAAATGGGAGGATTTGGTTTTACCTCCAAGTTGAGGGGATGTTGTCCATTACAGTGGGGAAGAGATGCTGCAGGTGTGTTTCTGGGGAGGGAGCCTGTGGTTTGGAGTCCCCATCTCATAACATTTCTTGGAAGAAGAATAGAAAGGGGAAAGGAAAACTAAACACTAAACTTTACACCTGCTCCTTAGTGAAATACGTCTTACAAATAAGGCCCTCTCCTCTATAGGTTCTATAGTCTCCTCAAACATTATCAGTAGCTGAAGAACAACTGTTCAAACAGTATTTCCATTAAGACTCTGTTAGGACATTTTGTCAATAAAGTGTAAAAATATTTTATGCACAAAAGAATAATGTAGGAAAGTATAGTGAAGTCCTTTAACTCAGATCTAAAAATGTAGTGTTTAAAAAATACATTTGCAAAGACATTAGGCTGGACAGACAGATTATATTAGGTAGGTTTTATGTATAATACAAGAGTTGGTAAAGAAAGTAATATTGCAAGATAAGAAGAAAATATGATTCTAAGAATACAAGACGTTGCATGTGTGAACTAAAAAGAAGAATGTTTCCCATCTCTTGCAACAACTACAGTGCATGGAGGCTGGAAAAAGTATTTAAGTTATTTCTACAAAAAGTTGGATCTCATTTTAATGTATTTTAAGCTATAAAATCACAGAATAATTGTTACACACAGAGTTACTTTTAGGAAACATGTCATTGAGGAAATTGTTTGTGGAGTATGGTGTGTGTGTGGGGAGTGTGTGTGTGTGTGTGTGATGCTTCAGGTGGGTAGGACTGAAGGAAATGAAATATAATTGCTTCCTTTATTACATTTACATTCCCATGGAAAAGGTCTGTGGAGCCAATGTCCTCAGAGGGCTTCTTTTAATTAACCTTATAGTTTGCAAGAAATAAGAAACCCTTGGCACATTTTCAGATTGATGATTGTGCCAGAAACACAGCACATTGAATGTCATGCCTTGTGTCTGTTGCCATATCATTAGATGCATGACTCAGAGCATATAAATGTCACATTGAAACATACATATTGTATATTTCTGTATGTTGTCTTTTTAATAACTGGTAGATTATTTATAGGCTATAAACCATTGGCATATACCAGTCATCTTTTTAAACACATGTTACCATGAAGGGTCACATTGCTTTTAAAGATTAATCTATGATTGGCTTTGATTCTTACTTGATAATTATAGATGATTCTAAGCTCGTCATAAGATTGCTAGAAATTATTGTTGAAGTGAAACTCCTAGGATTAGCTTTGAAATGATTAGCTTACCTGCACTCCATTTACCTGGTTACAGCTCTTCTTGCATCCCTGGAGGCCTGATGCTGCTATGGCCAGATGAGTTCCCAGACTTCCAAAATCCTGCTTGCTGGTTGCAGGCAAGCCCAGCAGCCCTGAGGTCTGCTCTGACCCCTGGGTCCTCCATTGTCCAGTTCCAAACCCAGCAGTGGCAAGCTCCACAATTCCCCTTCTGTACTCCATTTCTGGGGCCACAATTTGACTTACAATTCCTGGAGGTCTGCTGCTGCCCAGAACAAACAGAAGCCTGACACCATCAGAGACCACCAGCTTGAAATGCCCCTACACGGAACAACTAGCAGCCAGCAGGCTCTATCAATTATGCTTGCTTCCCTGGAAGTCTGCTACCACTGGAGACAAACAGTTCTACCTTCAATCCCAGAAGCCTGCTGACATTAGGGACTACCAACTCTACTTGCAGTCTCAGAGGCTTATCCACATCAGGACTGCAACACAAGGGATAACCAGATGACTAAAGGTCAGCATAAGAATACAATGAAAAAAGCTAGGACAATATGCCAACAGCATGTCCCAGTTATTCTACTACAGTAAGCCCTGAATGTCTTTAACACATCTGAATTGAAAGAAAATAACTTTAAATCTAATCTTATGAAGATAGTTAAGACCTTTAAATAGGAATGAATAAACTCCTTGAAGAAATACAGGAAAATATGATGATACAGGTAGAGGCCCCTAAAAAGAAAATACATAAATATAAAAAAGCACAGAAAAATAAAATCAAACAGGTGAAATCTGAATAAAATTGTTCAAGACATGAAAGTGGAATGAAAGAAAGGAAGAAAGGAAGGAAGGAAGGAGGAAGGAAGGAAGGAAAGAAAGAAAGAAAGAAAGAAAGAAAGAAAGAAAGAAAGAAAGAAAGAGAAACAAAAAGAAAGAAAGAAAAAGAAAACACAATCTGAGGACATTTGGAGATGGAAAACCTAGGAAAGAGAATAGGAACCACAGAAACAAGCATCACCAACAGAACACAAGAGATGGAAGAGAGAATCTCAGACATAGATGTTATCATAGAAGAAATGATAAATTGGTCAGAGAAAATGATAAAGCTAAATAAAAACTTTCTAACATAAAACAGGAAATTTGGGACACAATGAAAAGATGAAACCAAAGAATAATAGGAATAGAAGAACGAGAAGACTCCCAGCTTAAAGTCCCAGAGAATATCTTCAACAAAATCTTAGAAGAAAAACTTCCTAACCTAAAGAAATGTCTATAAACATACAAGAAGCTTAGAGAACACCAAATAAGGAGGATCAGAACAGAAAATCTTCTGCCAATATAATACTCAAAACACTAAATATTCAGAACAAAGAAACAGTAGTAAAAGCTTCAAGAGATAAAGGCAAAGTAACATATAAAGGCAGCCCCATTAGAATTATACTAGACTTCTCAAAAGAAACTTTAAAAGATAGAACGGCTTGAGGTTTCAAAGAAATTACAGATGCCAGCCAAGAATTCTATATCCAGCAAAAATTTCAATCACTATAGACTGGGAAAACAGGATTTTCCATGACAAAACCAAATTTAACAGTATCTTCCCACTAATCCAGCTCTACAGAGCATCCTAAAAGGGAAACTTGAACACAAGGAGAGTAACTGCACCCAAGAAAACACACAGGAAATAAATAATAGCACAACAGCAAATCTAAAAGGAGAGTCTCTCTCTCTCTCTCTCTCTCTCTCTCTCTCTCTCTCTCTCTCTCCCTCTCTCTCCCTCTCTCTCCCTCTCCCTCCCTCTCCCTCTCCCTCCCTCTTCCCCCCCCTCTCTCTCTCCCTCCCCTGCCACTCTCTCTTTCTCTCACACACACAAACAGGCATACACAATAGCATCACCAGCATTATAATAACAGGAGCTAATCATTAGTCATTAATATCTCTCAACATCAATTATCTCAGCTCCTCCAATGAAAAAGACACAGGCTAACAAAGTGAATGCATAAGTAGGAGTCACCATTCTGCTGCATACAAGAAACAGAGCGTCACAACAAAGACAAATGTTACATGAGAGTAAAGGTCTGGACAAAGGTTTTCCAAGCAAGTGGACCCAAGAAATAAGCTTAAGTAACTGTTCCAATATCTAGTGAAATAGACTTTTAACCAAAACTAATCCAAAGAGACACTGAATAGCACTTTATATTTATGAAAGGAAAAATCTACCAAGATGACATCTCAATTCTGAACAACTGTGCCTCAAATGCAAAGGCACTAACACTTGTAAAGGAAACATTACGAAAGCTTAAATCACACATCAAACCCCACACATTAATAGTGGAAGACTTTATCATCCTACTCACACCAATGGACAGGTCACTGAGACTGAAACTAAACAGAGAGTAATGAAACTAACAGACGCCATAAATCAAATGGACCTAACAGATATCCATAAAACATTTCATCCAAACACCAAAGAATATATTTTCTTCTCAGCACCTCATGGAACCTTTCCCAAAATTGACCATACCCTCTCCGACCACCAGGGATTAAAACTGTATTTCCACCACAACAGAAACAACAGAAAGTGTATACACACAGAAACAATACTCTACTCAGTGATCACTGGGTCAAGACTAATTTAATAAAAATGAAGGCACAACATTTCCAAATGGGACACAATGAAAGCAGTGCTGAGATCAAAGTTCATGACACTAAGTGCCTGGATAAAGAGATAGGAAAGTTCTCATACTAGCAATTTAGAAGTACACCTGAAAGTTCTAAAAAAGAAAAAAGAAAAAAAAAAAAGAAGAAGAAGAAGAAGAAGAAACAAATACACCTGAAAGGAATAGATGACTGGAAATATTCAAACTCAGGGCTGAAATCAACCAATTAAAAACAAGGAAAACAATACAAAGAACCAACAAAACGAGGAGCTAGAGATGAGTGGGTGGCCCCATCCCCCAACCAGGTTGTGGATTCCTATTCCGGGGGCATCCCACAATGATCTCCCGCCCGGCCTGGTGCAGGGGGTCTGGGCCAAGGGGATAGAGTGTGAGCAGGGAGGGAGAATCGCTTCAGCCTTGCCTCCCAGTCACTCTTAGGTGCTGTACCTCTCCCTCTGCACTGAGCCAGCCGGGCTGGGCCAGTAAGAAGCCAGGCTAGCTAGCAAGGAGGGAAGGGTCCTGAAGCCACTTTGGGAGAGCAGATCTTTTCCCAAGTGTTACAGCTCTTGTGACAGAAACCCTTGGACAACAGGATGATTCTCACACACCTTTACTCCTCCCGAATAGGGCTCTTTTATACAGTTTTGGAGTGGGTTAGGCTCTGGCATCAGATGACCACTATTGGCTCGGTCTGAGAGCTTGGATATACCTCATCTACATGTGGGAGAGCCTGAGGCACTGTTCCTCATGACTGATGGCCATAGACCTCTCTGTGGGAGGGGCTGTGGAAGGCTGAAGCTAAATGAAAAGAATCAGGGGCCCAGGAGTAAAGCCTAACACCTGTCATCCAGTTAGGGTCCAGGGTTCGAGGCCTGTGCTCGACCAGGTGCCTAGCCGCTTCTCACAGCCCACTGCCCCACACCAGGCACCGTGCCTAACCTCTAGATATGATCTCTATAGGCTCTTCCTCCCCTTTGTTGGACATTTTAGTTAATCTCATCCCCATTGGCCCCTGGTAGCCTCTTGCTTTTCTGGCATCTGGGACTTTCTGGTGGCTACCTCTAGTTCCCCATTCATTCATCTCCAAATTTTTAACCCAGATTTGTTTCTATTTAAAAGAAATATGGAGACAAAGTGTGGAGCAGAGACTGAAGAAAAGGCCATCCAGAGAATGCCCCACCTGGGGATCCATTTCATATACAGATACTGAATACTATTGCTGATGTCAAATAGTGCTTGCTGACAAGAGTCCCCAGTATAGCTGTCTCTGGAGAGGTCTGCCAGAGCATTACAAATACAGATGCTGATTCTGGTAGCCAACCATTGAACTGAACATGGGGACCTTAATGGAGGAGTTAGGGAAAGGACTGAAGGAGCTAAAGAAGTTTGCATTGCTCCAGCTGCATATATAGCAGAGGATTGCCTTATCTGGCATGAATGAGAGGAGAGGCCCTTGGTCCTGTAAAGTAAAACCATCTGGCCCTGGGCTTTGTTTGGTTGGGGGTCCTTTAATGACTACTTCTATTTCCTTAGGGGTTATGACCAGTTTAAATAGTTTACATGATCATGATTTAATTTTAGATGAGAGGACTCTTAGGGAGGAGGGTGTGTCCTCCTTCTCAGAGGAGAAAGATAGGGATTAATGGGAGGAGGAGCTGCAAGAAGGGGAACTGGGAGGAGGGATGGTCTGATATTGGCATGTAAAGTGAATTAAAAAGTACAATAATTTTTTAAAAATAGAAAAAAGCATCAAATTATGTCAATATAAGTGGATTTCCAATGAATAAAAATTCCTGATTTGACTCATGGGGGGGAAAGAGAAGACAATTTACCTCTATTTCTGCCTTTTGTTTTATAGTATTTAGCACCATTCTTTTGTTTGTTTGTTTGTTTGTTTTTTGATATTTTATGGTGTGTGCCAATTGTACAAAATAATATGTTTCAACATGACATTCTCATTCAGGATTATTACACACTTAATCATTCACCACCTTTGGACTTTTCATAGCTCTATTTCTCCCAGTTCATTTCTTCCTCTCGGAGTCCCATTTCTACTTTTATGACTTATGCACAACATTATGAGTCCTACATATGAGAAAAGACACAGCCTTCTATTTTCAAAATTATTTCTATCTCAGTAAATTGGATGCTAGATACTGGATGTCATTCACTTGTCTATTATCCCCCCTCTTTATTTCACCAATACTTCTCTTCTTTTACTTAATCCTTTTTAGAACAAAATCCATAAATTTATATCACCTATGATTCTTTATCTGTTAATTTATCCACTCATCCATCTAAGCCTCTACCTATTCTGTGAATGGATCATCTATCCAAAGTCATACTTAGCTTACCTATCTAAGTCTAGGAAGTTATTAAAGATTGACTCACACATCAGACAGACAAGTCTGAAAATATGCAGTGTAGGAGGCCAGGCTTTAAACCCTAAGTAGTTAATAGCGTAATTTTGAGACTCAGTTCTCTCTAAAACCTTAGTTTAACAGCTTCTAGCTAATCAAATAAAGGTCATCTCATTATACAGAGTAATATATCTTATTTAAAGTCAACTAATCAATCTAGTGTAGGAGTTAATTATGTCTATAACATGCTTTCATGAAAACAATTAGATTCTTGCTTACGTAAATAACAGGGCACTATATTCTCACCAGGTTGGCACCCCAAACAACTTATCACACTTACTTTTTTTCTAATGATAACTAATGTACCTCTGTATCCATTTTCCCAACATCATAGATGATCACACATAGAGAAATTTAAGTTCTATAAGACAATTTATAAAGACATTGACTAATTTGGTTAATGACAGTTCCCTCTACTATCTGCAGTGAAGATGTACTTCATCATTTTTATGAGCATCTTGATAGAAGCTTATAATATTCACCAATTTATATTGTCTGTTGTTAATGCATTGATACTAAAATCATTTTATCACTAAAGATCTTTGAAAAGTTATATGAAAACCAAATACTGTAAAATTTTCCTAAAATCACTGCATACCCATATGTAAACACAGTTGAAATTGAGATAGCCTATAATGGAGCAGCAATGCCCTACCAGATATCATAGGCTAACAATTGCTCATATTACAGTGCCAAGCATAGCAGACCTCTTTTGATGTTGGCTAGTGATGTCTTACAGAATCTTAATAATTACCAGATAGTGGCAGTGATCATGGCATGCCTCAGAACTTTGTAATAAAAATGTTATTTCTGAAGACAGTACATACTTGGTCCATAGAATATGGAGAAATATAGCCAGTACTTACCTAGAATCTTCATCCGTTTCATGGTACTGAAGTATGGTATCCACATTACTAGAGAAGAAAAATAATCATCCACCTTACTAAGATGTGAGTCCTATGAGAGCTACAGTGACAAGCAGCCTGACAAAATATGAATCCCGGTATAATAGTGCCAGGAATGTCACCAAAGTAACTAAATTTTCTTATTAGTTCATTATTTTCAGAAAACAATTCTATGGAAGATTTTTTACATACAAATATGCATGCACTTAAAGAATAGTTGTCATTTTTATGGATACTGTAACAGCCCACTATTTACTTCATGAATTATATAGTTGTTAATGTATATAAATAGTAATTGATAGAAATCTAATAAGCAGTAATGTCTCTGATAGAATTCCACCATAGAAAGACAAAATTAACAATGAAATTTAAGTCCCTACAAATATACCATGCTTATTTATTTACTTATATATTGATTTATTTACTTATATATTTATTGAGACAGTTTCTGATATGTATTCCAGGATGGTCTGTAACTCATAATCAAGCATAGGGTGGTATAGAGAAGAAGTATTCTTTCTATGGACAACCACACTTGTCTTCTATGCTTCTAGCCTATGACCATATTTCCCTCTTTCCTAGTGAACAAGTCTCTTCAATCTAATATTAGTCAGAATATTTGGATTTCTTTTTACTCATTTCCTTATTTCCATTTGTGTGTCTCATGTGAAATAATTAAAATTCTTGGTTAAAATATTTAGCCTAGAAATAATTTTGCACTTAACTGGTAATCTTGGTTCCACAGAATACACTTTGACAGCATTTTCCATGGGAAAAGATCCACTAAAAGGAGAATTCATGCACAATAATCTGTTTCATTCATTAAAACAATATTGCATCTAAAAGTGACTTCAGGAAATAAAAACAATGTTTTGGGTATAATTATCATCATCAACACCATCATTATTGCTACTATTTTGACCATGGGGAACTATAACCTTAAATATTTTTCAGTTTAAATAAATAGAAGTATACATTGTTGTAAAATGGAAGTTGTGTTGAAAATTGTAATTAAGGTTTATAGAAAAATACATTGTTTTGGTAATTGTCTGTGGACAGCATAAAGAAGAAATTGCAACAATACAGATCTCTGGTACTTTTTGTCTTATCAAAAATCAAATGCAAGCCTCATTTTAATTTGTTGTCAATAAACTATGAAGGTTTTAGCATTAATTGACCTTTGACATATGCTTTGAATCAGTCTCTAGGTAATTTACCTCAGTTGAATTATCCTGGTGGTCTGTGGTTTGGTTTTCTTTCTCTACCTTCCTTACATGGAATTTGTGGAGTAGACGGCTCACCTGCATTTATTTTTTCTTGCTCACCAGCGTCTACTGGTTTTATGCACAGTTTGATTCATAGATATCCCCCAAATTGGTTAATGAATAGAATCAAGCTATGGGCTACAGACTTCTCCTTCATTATACTAAAATGTTACTGATTTGTTTCTAAGGTCCAAATAAACTATTTATGAAAGTATAAATTCTACTAGATATTAAGCTCCAAAAGAAAAAAAAAAAAAAAAAGATAAAGAAAAAGGTTAATACCCTGAAGCATCTAATTAGCTCAGAATTGAATATCAAGTTATCACATTAAGCCAGAGAGTAATTATGAGAGCTTTCCTCTATGACTGATACAGTATACGCTGATAGTAATGACATAGACCTAAACCTGGTTCTGTGATGCTTCTGCATCATTGCTCTCTTATTTCCTCAGATACATGTACTACTTGACTGAAGCCTACCTTTATACCTAACTTGTGGTAGTCCATTCACAGAAAATATACTGTTGTACTTTGATCCCTTCTCTTTTTTCTAGGTATTACGTAGAGCTGCCCACTCTTGAGATAAAAACAAACAACAACAACAACAACAACAACAACAACAACTGTGTTACAATAGAGCCCAGAACATGGAATCCTCTGTATTTTTGTTAATTGGAAGAAATCAATGTTTGCTCACAAATAAATGTTAGTTGTTATGTGTTGACCAGTAGTTACGTACTTTGATGATTAACTTCTGAAGTATAAGCTTTATTATGTTTGGCAGTTATTTTAAATACAAAAATACTGTTGCTTAATGTCCAATTTGATCCATATTAGGAAATGTTTATGATCATGTAATTGGTACTACATTCAAAATACAACATGCTAATTAATTAAGTTGATCTATCATGCCACTTTATAAAGGATAATAACCTCAGTTTGCCCCTAATCAAACTTCTGTGCTATTAAAAGTTTTTAAAAATTCATCAGTAATTTCAACCTAACTTTTCTTCAGTTATGAGTTATTGTAAGGCTATCCTATAATATTGAATACTTAATTGATTACTGGTCTTAAATGTATACCAAACTATTTATAATTAATAAATTCATGTGTGTGTGTGTGTGTGTGTGTGTGTGTGTGTGTATCTGATCAATATTGAATGAGTTCCTGAATAATTTTTTCCTCTTGGGAATGAGTCATTTAATTATTTATATCCATGTAATTTTGTGTTTTCTCTACCTGCCAGACATTTTTCAAGTACTAAGGCAATAAGTAATACCTTATAGTATCCATCAAAGTTACAGCCGATGGATTTTAAGATTTGTTCATAGTCTCCTCTCAAAGACAAATAGTGAATGTTTAGAGTCCCTAGGGTATAATGGCTTTTTAATGAAAATTGGCACATTGACATGGAGATATTCTTGAATTTTCACTGCTGCAGGCATTATCAGGAGTGTCAGAGCTATTAAGTAATCATCTCAATGTACTTATCTTTTCAAATTTATCTTTAGTTATTGCTCTAAGAAGCAGGATGTCTACACTTAATTCAACAAATAACTTCTTATAAAATGCAGAAGTCTTTCAACTATATTGGATCAACTTGCTGTATTTAGCTTCATTCAACGTGCATAGCTTAATTACAGTTTTATAGTACTATGTTTTGTGGACTTGTCTGTTTGTTTTGTTCATTTGTATTTTATAAGATTTGACAGGTAAAACAGCTTCCTGTGTGTGAGTGTTTAACAACATTATTCTCACTCTGCTTCTCTTCAAAATCCTTTCCCTTAAGGATTAAAAACTACTTTTAGAGCAGTTGTTAAATCAGTGAAGAGAAAGAAATGATGAATTTCCTTATATTTGTTTTTATCAGAAATGTCTATATTCTATCAACAGAGGGTAGTGAAATGGTAGCAGTGTTCTAATTTTAAATGCTTTTTTTTTTGTAACTGTTTAAATGTTGTTCCTTTCTCCTGAACTCTGCTTTCCATGAGTGTTCTATGGGTATTTAACATTGAGGCCATCCATTACAACAGTGACAACTGAAGTTTTCCTTTTTTTTTTTCTGGGATTTCAGTGACTTTATCATAATATGCAAGGCATAATTTGTATTTTATTTACTGTGCTTGGGTATATTGAAATTTGCAAAGTATACCCTTAAAACCTTTCAAATTTATCAGGTTTTTAAAACTATTGTTTGTTCAAAAATACTTTTCATTCCAATTTATTTTCTAAAAATTAAAATTACTCATATGCCAGATGCATTGATATAGTTGGTTCTACAGGAGATAAGAAATTTTTCTTCTTAGTACTCCCCTTTTTCAGTTGAGTAGAAGTGGAGACAGAAATTAGGAAGCCTATGTGAAATTCAAGATGTTTATATCATGAACCCATGACAAAGAACTATCATTTAGAGCAGAAATACTGCCCTTCTTAGGGAACACATTGTTAGTATCCATCTATCCTAAACATTAAGATTTTGTGACAGATATAAATATATTGAGTATGATAAGGCAATATCTATATATTTGTTGCCATGGTTTCTTTATTTATATCTACTATGTTAACAGTAGAGTGTCCAAATAGTATAGCTCTTAGCAGTATATCCTTTTCCATATTTGTTGATCCATGGTATTCATGGATATCTCTAGATTCTAACAAAAATTAACTATGTATCAATAATCTAGATGTCCATTGATGTCTATTTTATATTTGTTTTCATTTTGTCTTAGTTGCTTTTATGTTGCTATGCTAGAATCTTCTATAAAAAGCAGCTTAGAAAAGAAGGAAGGATTATTTTGGTTTACCATTCCAGAGGGACAGTATACAGTGACATGGAAAACATGCCTGCAGGCAGGGAGAACACAGTGGCAAGTGCATATTGCAACCACAATCAGAAAGTTGAGAGATAACAGAAGTGGGGCCAAGCTTTAAAGCTGAAAGACCCATCTGCAGTGACCTACAGCCTCCAGGAGGCTCCATCTCTTAAAAGTTCTACAATCTTCCAAAGAAAAACACCACCAACTGGGAGTGAGTATTAATGTATGAGGAGAGACAAGAGAGTTTACATTAAAGTACAGCATATATGTCTTCTTTTAATAAGGTACATTGTAGCCATGTGTGCACCAGAACCAATTTTCAAATAAAATAATTACTTCTCATGAAACACCTGGCCTATCTTCTAAAAGTTATGGATTTCTATTGTGACTTTATACCAAGATGTAATAAAGATAGTCCATAAACTCAATTTCTACCACAGGTATCTTTGGCATTTTTGTTCTCTTGGGTCATAAGTATTTTCTGAATAGACAGCAGGCATCTTATCATCAGTTTTAAAGTGTTCTGGAGGCTTCTCTTGTGACAAGGATGTGTGGAAGCAGGTAGATTTCATAGACAATTATAAGCAACAGGATAGTTTAACATTTGTGCATGTTTTACACATTTATTAAGCATGTTTAAAAGGTTTTGTTATGTCATCCATACCACAGGGCTCCTGAAAACATAACCTACAGCACTATTTCCAATTTCTCTGACACATATATTTTGCTAGGCTATGATACTTATATGGTGAGTAATGAGAAGTTACTGTCATTTAGACAGCAGAAATACTAAATTTCTTGAAGAATGCATGTTTGGCATGCATCAATATTAGAATATTAAGATTTTATGACGGATAGCTATAATGACCATGGGAAGGAAACATCTACATCACTGTAGTGGTAGTATCTCTGTTGATATACCTATTGTGTAACAGGAGACTACCTAAAGAGTATAGCTCATAGCTGTATGTGTATGACAGTGCAGCTTCTGAGGCTATCAGGAAACAAAATCTCAAAGCAAAGTCACAGATCCTCTGGTCCTCCACAGCACACTTACTAGGGAGTATATAGAAATACTGGAACAGCGTGTGCTACAATTTCCACGTCCTGAAGGAATTTTTATTTTATTTTTTTACAGTTCAGACATTATCTCCCTCCTGGTTCACCATCTGACTGTTCCACATCCAATACCTCCTCCCTCCCAAGCCCCCTATCCAAGAGGATTATCCACCCCCACCCCCACCTCACCAGACCTGCCCACTCCCTGGACCTCAAGTCTCTAGAGCATTAGACACGTCTCTGACTGAGTCCAGATTGGCAGTCCTCTGCTGCCTATATGTTGGGGCTCATATCAGCTGGTATATACTGCCTAGTTGGTAGCTTAGTACCTGAGAGATCTCAGGGGTCCAAGTTAGTTGAGACTGCTCATTTTCATATAGGGCCACCTCCTCCTCAGCTTCTTCCAGCTTTTACTTAATTCAACCACAGGGATCACCAGCTTTTGTCCATTGGTTGGGTGTAATTATCTGCATCTGTCTCTTTCCGTTGCTTGTTGAGTCTTTTAGGGCAGTCATGATGAGCCCCTTTTTGTTAGCTCACCATTGCATCAGTAACAGTGCCAGACCTTGGGGCCTCCCCTTGAACTGGATCCCAATTTTGGCTTGTTACTGAACCTCTTTTTCCTCAGGCTCTTCTTAATTTTGTTCCTGTATGTCTTTCAGACAGGAATAAATCTGGGTCAGAGTTTTTGACTCTAGGATGGCAACCACATTTCTCCACTTAATGCCCTGTGTTTCTACTGGAGGTGGCCTCTACAAGTTCCCACTCCCCACGGTAGGGCATTTCATCTAAGTTCCCTTCCTTTTAGTCCTGAGGGTTTCTTATCTCCCAGGTCTCTGGTACATTCTAGAGAGTCCCCCCTTACCCCGCACCTTCAGAGGTTGTCTGTTTCTATTCTTTCTGCTGGCCCTCAGGGCTTCAGTCCTTTTCCCCCTACCCAATGCCTGATCATGTTTCCCTTTTCCCCTCTCTGTTACCTTTCCCATGCTAGTCCCTCCTTACCCCCACCCTCCTATGATTGCTTTCTTTTCCTTACCCAGTGGGATTGAGGTGTCCTCACTCACTGTATCTCTCCGTTTTATATGACAGGTCTTTCCATCATCCTTTTAATTTGAGACCCTTACTCTGCTACTGAATTTGTTTTCACTAACAATTATAGAAATATACATTAAAACTTATTGTTATAGTTTCTGTTAAATGTATCTTTATATATATATTCTTGTCAGTTCTTGAGGCAGCTGGCAGCCAAGGGGGAAGAGCGTCAGTGGGGAGAGGGGTAAAACTTGGTCTTACAAGATATTTAGGGTTGCTGTATAATAAAGGTTTACTTATCTACATTACTATACTATTGTAGCTTACTTGCCTTCTGTGATCCTGAGGTCAGAAACTGCAGTTTCTGGCACTTAGCACCTCAGCCCAAAAACAGCAAAGGATTATGTAAATAGCCCTTGTACTATCTCAGCAGGAACTGCTGGGCTCTAATTTATACCTGCTAGTCTGAGGTCCCAGGAAGTAAAAACACTTAGAGAAGTTATTATAGAGTTTATTACTAAGTGTCAAAGTTTCCTATGAAAGCTATCTAAGGGGAAATGTGGAAAGGTCCTAAACAGGGAAAAGGAAAAAATTCTAATAAGGGAAAAATTCTAAGGGAGAAAATTCTAGGCAGGGGAAAAGGAAAGGAAGGGACAAACGAACTCCTAACGAACCTCTCTTTGTCTTTGTCTTCAGTATTTATACATTTTTCAAAATACATGGTCACATGTTACAAAGTTCATCACAAGTTCACACCAAAAATCAAATCATGAATTGAAATCGAAGTTTACAACACAGAATGTTTACATGTATATCCATTAGGTGTAATTATCTGGCTAAACATCCATCACCTGTCTAACTCCACAGTTCACTGAAGGTTTAAAACCATAACCAAGAAATTAGTGAAGTTTTGTATAGATAAATCCAGGCAATATTTTATCTTCTGTCCTAACATCTTTAATAAATCATGAGTTCCCTATTAGTGACCTTTGGTTAATTGTTTTACAACCTCTTGGAATGTGCTCTGAGTAGGAGAAAGTCTCATTACTATCTAAGAGCAATTAACTGGTGACACTTGGAATATTGGCAGAGTTCTCATTGCCGTTTTGACTGTCAGAAAAGGACCTAATAGCAGTCTCATTATATATGTATGTGTATATAATATATATATATATATATATATATATATATATATTACACAATGTATAATAATATGCAATACACAATATTTTAGTATTTAAAATTTAATATAGATAAAAACAAAAGCAATGCATTTCATAATTTTGAAAAGCTAAAGAGTACTCAAATAGAAATGTAGAAATGTATGGAAGAAACAAACAATGGGATTTTTTCCTACCACATCAGTGATTGTTATCATGACTAAAGGATTAATGTCAGGGGTCCTATATGGAGATAAGTAGGGAAAAACAGACAGTATAAGACAGGATATAGAGGCAACAGCAATGGTGGTGCTGCTGTGAAGCCTGCACTTAATGGTCACCTACAGGTGACCATGATGACAGAAAATAAGAGGCTATGATTGACATACCTTGCTGATCTGCTATCAGGAGAAAAAAATCTTATTTTCTCAATGTGATTTTATTAAGTTATTTTTTTAAAAAGAATAACCTTAGGGATGTTCTCAGTATAAAATTTGTATTTGGTTTATGGTTTTTTTTTTTTTTGTTTTTTGGTTTTTTTTTTTTTTTTTTTTTTTTTTTTTTTTTTTTTTTTACTTTTACTTTAGCATTAAAGTCATTATTCATGTATAAGGTTCTAAATAATAAGGCACAATACAGGTAATGTCTTACTTCTTGTCATGGAAAAGAAATTTATTTCAATTTTGATATATCTTAACTTTCAACTTGCATGTACAAAGCATTGTAGGGATATTTTATGTATTTATTTTGGCAATGACTTTGATATAGAACCATGAGTACATTCAGAAAAGTCCAAGTAAAAGACTTAAATGGGTTTCTTAATGATTAAAGCATTCATTATGAGGCTAGCTATCTAAGAAAGAGAGAGAAAGAGAAAATTACCCTTAAACTTGCATACTTCCCAGAAACACAGATCCTAAATCATGCTGCCTTGGCTTGACAGCAAATGCCAATATTGTTAAAAAAAATGGGTTTGCTGAGGATGTTATTAATTTCTTTCCTTTAAGTAAAATCTGTCCTTTGTATACTATTGGAGCACAAACACATATGTCCACAGACACTTTGCAGTAAATTGTGCTCAGGAAACCACTGCTTGTAAATATTTTCAGAGGATATTACTGAGCATGAAGACACAGTGTTTAATGTCTATACATGTTTCTTTAAAGTTCTTTAAAATTAGGGCTTCCTTTCTGCCTACTGCATAGGGAACAGACAGAAAGGTTTAAGCTACTCTTAAACTTTCAACACTCATACTCAAACCAGAAGAAGGCTTTGTCAATTTTTCTGAGCCAGATTAAGGAAAAGCTTTGCCCTTCTCATGGGCTTCAGGCAGTGGCATTCTTGACATGGTTGTGACCATATCAACAATACACATTCATTCAGGACTTGTTTTGTGCTTCACACCAAACTACATTAAATATTACATTTTGTTTGGTTGAATGAGTTGCTAGAAAGTTGCTTATTTTTCCTGGTCATACTAACAGCAGAGTTAATGCTTTTTGCTCATTTTGCGGTACTGCAACTTAATGTGGAACAGAATATCTTTCCATTTAAAATCTAGCTGGCTGTTCTGAATGAGGGATCTGTTTAGAGTTAGGTATCAAAAGTCACTAGTTGGAGTCTCCCTGAGATATGTTTATAGTCTTCCTGCTGCCCTTTTGAGAAGACCAACATTAGTGCAGACTTCAGAACACTGAGCATGAAACTGCCCTTCACCAACTGCGCAATGACATTAGATTTTAAGCATATTTATTTTTAATTCAAGACTCCCTCAATGCGTCTCTATTTGTGATGTGAATCTATTCGATCTAAAAAGAGGATAATGGGTGTTCAAGGACATCTCAGAGAACAACCAGAGTTGACTTTTTGTGGATATAATAACCACAGCAACTGGAGTGCCGCTCTGTCCTTGTAGAACAAGGGAAGTTAGTTTGAAAGCGAAGGTTTAATGTGTGACCTAAACACTATTTCTGGTCTTCAGAAAAAAAAAAAAAAAAGTTAAAACATATGCCTAAAGTTTTACCCTATGCAAGTAATCACTGATATTTCTTTTTAAGTATTTTTCCTTCAATGACACTTGACAATCAGTTTCCTTCCCTTTTTAAAAATATTATATTATCCTGTAACTAAGATACCTGAGGTGTTATCTTTATATTTAAGAGTCTCACATCCCTAAAAACTTGTTTACAATACAAACCACAGGAAGTTGATTGTTACTATCTGTCTGTGCCGGGTACTCTGACTGGAATTATCTATATGAAGCTTAATATAAGGGTAATATACATAATCAGTAAACAATCTAATTACCTCTCTGTGAGTATGTTATACTTAACATCCTTAAGACTAAAGATGACACCGAGTTTTGTAGGTAGCCTTCACAATATCATCTGTCCTTTAATTTATTAAAATTGGAAAGACTCTAGAATCATGTTATAGATGTGTTATGGACATCTAGTGTAGGATACAGCTGAAACAGGATATAGCTGATGCTATAATTCATGCTTCAGTGCTGAACTAGGACCAATTAATTTTGTAATCAGATATTAATTTTGAAGTTAATGGGCACATCTTATATCAGGAGTTTCTGCTTTGCACAATAAATGAATGTCCACTGAAAGGAATTTAAATACATTATTATATCGTTTTCCTTTCCTTACTTCCATCCAACACCTCCCATGTCCTCTTCTCAGAGCTACTCCTTCACAAATCCCTAGCTTTTTAAATTATATTATATAAATATGTAAATTCAACCTGCTGAATCAATTTAGTGTTTTTGTGACATGTATGTTTTTAGGTTATGGAATGGCTTTTGAAGGATGGCTCTGTCTGTGATCGGAAAATCTATTTATAGTATTTCTCAGTTCTCTCCAAAGCCTTGAATTTAGATCTTAAATTTGGACTTTTGACCTTGTTTTTTCATAATGGAAACAAGAATAAAGCACATCGGCTGGGCGGTGGTGGCACATGCCTTTAATCCCAGCAGTTGGAAGGCAGAGGCAGGTGAATTTCTGAGTTCGAGGCCAGCCTGATCTACAGAGTGAGCTCCAGGACAGCCCGGGCTACACGGAGAAACCCCCTTTGGAAAAAAAAGAAAAGAATAAAGCACATTGCCTTTGGTTAATTACTTCATTTTATTTGTCAAGTTTCCAAGAAATGGTACTCCTATAACCCCAAATATGATTAGGCAGGTTTTAATATATATTTCCATTCACTCGTGGACTGATACCTCAGATGTATTTAAATGGTATTGAGCATCCTTATAGTAGTAGCCTCTTATTATCCATAGAAAATACTTCCAAAGGCTTTTCTGCGACCACGAAGAACAGTGAATTCTATACATACTACTTTTTCTTGGTTTGTTTGTTGCTACTTTTTAAGTCTTTATAGAATATATTTTGATCACATTCTTTCCCATCCCCAGCTCCTCTCATGTTTTTCACTTTCCCACCCAACCAGCTATATGGTTTCTCTCCCTCCTCCTCCCCCTCCCCCTCCCCCTCTCCCTGTTCCTCTCTGTCTCCTTCTCCCGCTCCCCCATTTCCCTCTTCCTCCCTCCCTCTCCTCCTCTCTCTCTCTCTCTCAAAACTCAACCCAAACAACAATACAATCCACCAAGATAAAAAAATTACTAAAATGCACATAAAACAGAGATCTAACACATATAATGTGATGAATATCTACATATCATATATGATACTGAAATAATAAAAGTAGAAGCAAATGGACATTTCTAGACCCATGATCACACACATACAAATCTGATAACTCACTGAGTTTCAAAACAGCCATTATCACCAAAATTGAAGATGAAAATCATAATAGAAATATATAGTCATTTTTACCCAGGGTCTAGTGGTTTGTAAAGGTGTTCTCTATGAAACTTCTCCTAGGTTAAATAATATATGTAGATTTCTCCCATTTTATTCAACTATAATCTGTTAAGCATGAACACTTGTAAAAATATTCAGGACATGGGCTGGAGAGGTGGCTCAGAGGTTAAGAGCACTGGCTCCTCTTCCAGAGGTCCTGAGTTCAATTCCCAGCAACCACATGAAAACTCTTAACTATCTATAATGAGATCTGGCGCCCTCTTCTGGTTTGCCATCATATATTCAGGCATAATGCTGTATACATAATAAATAAATCTTTAAAAAAAATTTACAATTGACAGTTCCTCAAGCATATGTCTCAGTTAAATATATGATTTACATACAATCTGAATTTTCGAATTGAAAACAAATACCTGACTGACTTGAAACATACACATACGTACACACACACACATGAATTTCTAAGGACAACAAAAATCAAAAGCCTGGCAAAAATAAAAACAAAACCAAAAGACATGGGTATAGGAAAAAGACTTGTAGGAGGAATGATAGAGTAAGAAGGAGACTTTATGGGGTAAGCATCACTCACTTAATACACTTGCATTTTATACACACATGAAATTGCCATAAATAAATTTAATAAAAGCTATGTTTTTAAAAAATGTTAATACTTATCAGAAAAAGTCTAACCAAAACATTTAAGTTTAATATGCAAACATTGAATTGTATCATGACTATGTAATGTTTCATATATTGAGGAATGTGATGAAACTTACTGATATAAAATATCCTCATATTAATCTTCTGGGTAAATTTCTTGAGTTATTTGTATATATGGGATATTAGCCCTCTATCAGATGTCGGATTGGCAAAGATCTTTTCCCAAACTGTTGGTTGCCATTTTGTCTTATTGATAGTGTCATTTGCTTTACAGAAGCTTTGCAATTTTATGAGGTCCCATTTGTCAATTCTTGATCTTAGAGCATAAGCCATTGGTGTTCTGTTCAGGAACTTTTCTCCTGTGCTCAAGTATTCGAGGTTCTTCCCCATTTTCTATTCTATTAGTTTCAGTGTATCTGGTTTTATATGATGGTCCTTTATTCACTTGGACTTGATCTTTGTACAAAGAGATCAGAATGGATCAATTTAAATTCTTTAACATGCCAGCATTTGTTGAAAATGAAGTCCTTTATTCACTGGATGGTTTTAGCTCCTTTGTAAAAGATCAAGTGACCTTAGGTGTGTGGGTTCATTTCTTGGTCTTCAATTCTATTCAATTCATCTTCCTGCCTATCTCTGTATCAATAACATGCAGGGTTTTTTTTTATCACTATTTCTCTGTATTATAGAGGTCAGGGATGGCAAATTCCCCTGAAGTTCTTTTCTTGTAAGAATACTTTTCACTATACTGGGTTTTTTGTTACTCCAAATGAATTTGCAAATTGCTCTTTCTACCTCTGTGAAGAATTGAGTTGGGATTTTAATGGGGATTGCATTGAATCTGTAGATTGCTTTTGGCAAGATGGCCATTTTTACTATATTATTCTTGCCAATTCATCAGCATGTGAGATCTTTCCATCTTCTGAGATCTTCTTCAATGTCTTTTTTCAGAGACTGAAGTTCTTGTCATACAGATCTTTCACTAGCTTGGTTAGATTCACACCAAGGTGCTTTATATTATTTGTGACTGTTGTGAAGGGTGTCATTTCCCTGATTTCTTTCTCAGCCTCTTTATCTTTTGAGTAGAAGAAGGCAACTGATTTGTTTAAAGTTATTTTATATCCAGCCACTTTGCTGAAGTTGGTTATCAGGTTTAGGAGTTCTCTGGTGGAAGTTTTGGGGTCACTTAAGTATACTATCATATCATCTGCAAATAGTGATATTTTGATTTTTCCTTTCCTATTTGTATCCTTTTGACATCCTTTTGTTGTTGAATTGCTCTGCCTAGGACTTCCAGTACTATATTGAATAGATAGGGAGAGAGTTGGCAGCCTGCTCTAGTCTCTGATTTAATGGGATTTCTTCAAGTTTCTCTCCATTTAGTTTGATGTTGGCTACTGGCTTGCTGTATATTGCTTTTAGTATGTTTAGATATGGACTTTGAATTCCTGATCTTTCCAAGACTTTTACCATGAAGGGATGCTGAATTTTGTCAAATGCTTTCTCAGCATCTAGTGAGATGATCATGTGTTTTTTTTTCCTTGAGTTTGTTTATATAGTGGATTATGTTGAAGGATTTCCATATATTGAACCATCTCTGCATTCCTGGGATAAAGCCTACTTCATCATGATGGATGATTGTTTTGATGTATTCTTGAATTCAGGTTGCAAGAATTTTATTGAGTATTTTTGCATCGATATCCATAAGGGAGATTGGTCTAAAATTCTTTTTCTTTGTTGTATCTTTGTGTGGTTTAGGTATGAGCATTATTTTGGCTTCATAGAACAAATTAGGTAGTATTTCTTCTGTTTCTATTTTGTGGAATAGTTTGAAGAGAATTGGTATTAGGTCTTCCTTGAAAGTCTGATAGAAGTCTGCACTAAAACCATCTGGTCCAGGCTTTTGTTGGTGGGGAAACTTTTAATGACTGCTGCTATTTTCTTAGAGGTTATAGGACTGTTGAGATGGTTTATCTGCTTTTGATTTAACTTTGGTACCTGGTATCTGTCTAGAAAATTGTCCATTTCATCCAGATTTTCCAGTTTTGTTGAGTATAGGCTTTTATAGTAGGATCTGACGATTTTTTTAAATTTCCTCATTTACTGTTGTTATGTCTCCCTTTTCAGTTTTGATCTTATTAATTTGGATGCTGTCTCTGTGCCCTCTGTTTAGTCTGGCTAAGGGTTTATTTATCTTGTTGATTTTCTCAAAGAAACAGCTCCTGGTTTTGTTGATGCTTTGTATAGTTCTTTTTGTTTCTACTTGATTGATTTCAGCCCTCAGTTTGATTATTTCCTACTGTCTATTCCTCTTGGGTGTATTTGCTTCTTTTTGTTCTAGAGATTTCAGGTGTGCTGTCAAGTTGCTAGTGTATGCTCTCTCCAGTTTCTTAGTAGGCACTCAGAGCAATGAGTTTTCCTCTTAGCACTACTTTCATTGTGTCCCAAGAGTTTTCGTATGATGAGTCTTCATTTTCCTTAAATTCTAAAAAGTCTTTAATTTCTTTATTTCTTCCTTGCCCAAGTTATCATTGAGTACAGCATTGTTCAGTTTCCATGTATATTTGGGCTTTCCATTGTTTTTGTTATTATTGAAAACCAGCCTTAGTTCGTGTTGATTTGATCAGATGCAAGGGATTATTTCAGTCGTTTGTGTCTGTCGAGGCTTGTTTTGTGACCAATTATGTGGTCTATTTTGGAGAAGGTACCATGAAGTGTTGAGAAAAAGGTACGTTCTGTTGTTTTAGGATGAAATGTTAGATAAATGTCTGTTAAATCCATTTTGTTCATAACTTTTGTTAGTTTCACTGTGTCTCTGTTTAGTTTCTGTTTCCATTTCTGAGAATTGGGTGTTGAAGTCCCACACTGTTATTGTGTGAGGTGCAATAAGTGCTTTGAGCTTTAGTAAGGTTTCTTTTATGAATGTGGGCGCCCTTGCATTTGGAACACAGATGTTCAGAATTGAGAGTTCATCTTGGTAGATTTTTCCTTTGTGGAGTATGAAGTGTCCTTTCTTATCTTTTTTGGTTACTTTTGGTTGAAAGTCAATTTTATTCAATATTGAATGGCTACTCCAGCTTTTTCCTTGGGACCATTTGCTTGGAAAGTTGTTTTCCATCCTTTTACTCTGAGGTAGTGTCTGTCTTTGTCACAGAGGTGAGTTTCTTGTATGCAGCAAAATTCTTGGCCCTGTTTATGTATCCAGCCTGCTAGTCTGTCTTTTTATTGAGAAATTGAGTCCATTGATATTAAGAGATATTAAGGAAAACTGATTCTTGCTTCCTGTTATTTTTGTTATAAGAGGGGAATTATGTTTGTGAGGCTATCTTCTTTTGAGTTTGTTGGAACACTACTTTCTTGCTTTTTCTAGGTTGTAATTTTTTTCCTTGTGTTGGAGTTTTCCATCTATTATCCTTTGTAGGGCTGGATTTGTGTAAAGACATTGTTTAAATTTTGTTTTGTCATGGAATATCTTGGTTTCTCCATCTATAGTAATTAAGAGTTTTGCTGAGTATAGTAGTCTGGGCTGGCATTTGTGTTCTCTTAGGATCTGTATGATATCAGTCCAGGATCTTCTGGCTTTTATCTTCTCTAGTGAGATGTCTGGTGTAATTCTTATAGGTCTGCCTTTATATGTTACTTGATCTTTTTCCCTTACTGCTATTAACATTCTTACTTTATTTGTGCATTTGGTGTTTTGATTATTATGTGACAGGAGGAATTTCTTTTCTGTCTAGTCTATTTGGAGTCCTGTAGGCTTCTTGTATGTTCATCAGCATCATGTTAGGGAAATTTTCTTCTATAATTTTGTTGAAGATATGTACTGACCCATTAAGTTGGGAATCTTCACTCTCATTTATATCTATTATACTTAGTTTCGGTCTTCTAATTTTGTCCTGGATTTCCTGGATGTATTGGGTTACAATATTTTTGCATTTTCCATTTTCTTTGACAGTTGTGTCAATGTTTTCCATGGTATCTTCTGTACATGAGATTCTCTCTTCTATCCTTGTATTCTGTTCATGGTGCTTGCATCTATCACTCCTGATCTCTTTCCTATGTTTTCTATCTCCAGGGTAGTCTCCCTTTGTGATTTCCTATTTTTCTACTTTCATTTTTATATCCTGGATGTTTTGTTTAATTCCTTCACCTGTTTGGTTGTGTTTTCTTGCAATTCTTTAAGTGATTTTTGTGTTTCCACTTTAAGGTCTTCTACCTATTTACTTGTGTTTTCTTTCTTTAATGGAGTTACTTATGTCCTTCATCGAGTCCTCTACCATCATTATGAGAAGTGATTTTAAATCTTAATTCTGCTTTTCTGGTGTGACAGGGTATCTAGGACTTGCTATGGTGGGAGAACTATGTTCTGTTGATGGCAGGTAACCTTGGTTTCTATTGCTTATGTTCTTGTACCATGCCTTTCACCATCTAGTTATCTCTAGTGCTACCTGCACTCACTGTCTCTGACTGGAGCCTGTCTTTCCTGTTATCTTATATCAGAACACCTCAGAGTCCAACTGTCTTTGTGATCCTGTGATTCTGAGATCCTGGGTGAAAGAGATCTTGGGACTCAGGCTGCCTCTGGGATCCTGAAATCCTTTGATTCTGGTGTGTTAGAGCTCCTGAGAATTCAGTTCCTCAACTGCTCTGAGTGCAGCAGATCTTCAGCTGCTCTAAGTACAGTGGTTATTCTAGAATAGGTCAGAATAAGGTGTCTTCACAGGGGCAGATCAGCTAGGATTCTGCCTCAGCAACAAGGACCAAGCAGAGGGGCCTGAAGGGGAGTGGTATTCGTGAGGGTGGGGTTTTGTTGGTGGATGGATCCTGAGTGAGCCTGGCTCCCAGCTATAGCTCTGGGGCATCTGGTTGTGTGGGAGAGTTCTTACCTGCTGCTCTGAGTACAGTGGTTCCTCTAGGATGGGCTAGGATGTGATGCACAGGAGCAGCAAGCATGTAAATTTTATTCATTTTGTTTTATACACAGACTCATTCATTCAGAAGATATGTGAATGCACACTACATGCCTCTACTATAAGAATCAAAAAAAAGTTACTCTCATTTAACTTATATAATTGTATTTGCTCAGTTGTCAAAATCTTTTAGTACATCTCTTAGACAAAGATTACTTTTTCACAGTTTAAGAATATATTAATATGAAAATAATACAAAAATTATTGACATAATAAAAAGACTCAAGATAAAATATTATTGTTTAATAAGTCTTGGTAAAAGCTACAAAACAAAACACACACACACATACACACATATGTATGCATGCATTCTCATATATATATTAATACAACATGTAATTACTAAGAAATTCACTGAATTTCTATTTCTATTCTATTATTAGTGCATTGGTAGATTGATTTAAATGATAATAATAATCTTTCTTGAACTCTCTTCTATAAAGTATTCTTATTCCTGGATGCCTAGTGATACTGATAATGAATGTCACATGACTGAAGTACTCTGGCCATAGTAATTGATGGGAGTTGGACAATTGATTGAGAACAAAAGAGATGATAGAATTGATTGACAAGAACAATAAGCCTTTCTGATTCTCCAGATGGTATGTTACAGTGTTTGATTACCTTATATATAATAATTTATATAACCCTCAAATCAATTGTTCATTTTTTTTTTTTTTTTTTTTTTTTTTTTTTTTTTTTTTTTTTTTTTTTTTTTTTACTTTTCTTACTTTCTGTTGTGGATAGCCCCAGCCTTATATTTTGATCCTAGTTCCACCCTTCTGGGAGGGGCTGCAGAGGATGATTGAATCTGTACACAGACGACATCTTGTAAACCTTCTGTCCAATTAAAACCTGTAAAATAAAGACTAGAGCCAGAGATTGGGCAGTAGAAGGGGAGGCTGAGAAAAAGGCTTAGGGGAGGAGAGAGTGAGAGGAATTTGATATAAAAGGTAGAGCAGAAGCAGAGGAGAAGTAGAAGGAGGTGCCAGGGGAGCAGAGGCAGAAAGAGAAGCAGAGGGAGAAGCAGGAGGAAGTTGAAGCAGAAGGAAGCCAGCAAGTAGAAGGAAGCTGACAATGGAGGACAACCACACGGCCTGGATGAATCGCAAGTTATAAGGGATCTCATAGCCGGGGATTAGAGTAGTGTAGCGGTAAGCCTGCCCAATCTAGGCGTGCTATTTATACCATAATTATTGAGTTGTGTCTTCCTTTACTGGCCTCCTTAGGGTAGGAGATTTAACCGCAACAAATTTGGCGAGTTAAATATCAACTTGTACTACAACCTTCAGAGTTTTTTTCTTTAACACTTCCTTGCATTCCATAGTAGCAGCACAAAAGTAAATCCCTTTACTTACATCTTGGCCAATTAGGAAACACAGAAAATCTCTGAATGTTTGTCATTTACCTTTGTGCTATGTTTACAAATGCTGGGACCCTGGGCTTGACTTTGGCCATAACACTGATCCCCAGTGATACAAAGGTTCTCCCACAAGGCCCCACTTTCTAAGCGCTGCACATTTTCCTGAAACAGCATCACCAACAGGGAATGCAGCTTAAACACATGAGTCTGTGCTAAACACACACATTTCAAACACAGCACCCAGGCAACTGTAGTCTCACATGGTTCTCCTCCCTAGTTCTTTCACTTTAAAATAATTTAAATAGGCTTGCTTTACTTGAAATGAGATTTCTTGTCATTATTTAACTATGTCCAAAATTTGCATTTGATATATTATTTGGTTGCCTGCACAAGTGCTAAATTATCAGTAATTTCCTGGATGAACACACATTCTTATGCTGTTTAAAAACATTTTTAATATTTATTTAAAATTTTTAAATAATTGTATTATGTGATAGTTAAATCATTTGAATGAGACCAAGATCTTACATACACACACACACACACACACACACACACATATATACATATATATGTATAAATAAAACAGGTATATGATATATGTATACATTTATCTATTTATGTATGTGTGTATATAGTAACTGGATTAAAGAACAGAAATGAAAATGACAAATGATCAGATTAGAAAGTATACAGACTGATTGCTCAGTCACATAAAAAAATTAAGGTAAATATGACTTTAGCTGGATGGTGGATTGTGGTTAAAGGTGAAAGTATCTTTCTTGTTGTTGCTATGACTTTCATATTCTCTAACATGCCTGCTTTAGTGTATGCTTCTTATCAACGTACTATGTAATCAGGAAGATGAGTGAAAGGAAACTAAGAAAAACTCAGATAGATGAACTATGTACTTTCACATAGCATTTGCTTGTGCGATTCATTAGCCAAATATTTAGTCAGTTGATTTCTCCTTACACGCAAGGATGATGAGGAAAGAATATTTTGATTACTTTTTGTTTTTGGAAAAGGTCTCACCATGTATCCCAGATGCCCTTGCTTATGGTTATCCTCATATCCATAATTTCTGCAAATTAAGATTATAGGGTGTGCTATCATACCTGGTTTTAGGAAAGGGTCTTGGGTTGGAGAGTTGGCTCAGTTGTTAAGAACATTTGCTGCTTTTTCCAGATGATCAGCGTTCAATTCCTAGTACCCACATTGTGTGGCTCTCAACCTGTTATAACTCCACCTCCAGAGATCTGTGGCTTGTTCTGATTTATAAGCTCACCTGCATGATCACATGTGTGCACATACATGCATTCAGGTACTCACACACAAATGATGATGATGATGATGAAGAAGAAAAGGAACAAGGAAAACAAGAAGGAGGAGGAGGATGAGGAGGATGAGGAGGATGAGGAGGAGGAAAATTAATTAAATTAATTTTTAGCTTCTGAAAACTAAAGGGAAGAATAAGATGTATCAAAGTGCTATCTTTACATGTTACTTGAAAATTATCAGTAAAGAAAAGCATTTGTAGATATCTCATCCTAGACCAGTTACTTTATGACCAGTTATAAAATACACTTTTAGTGTTGAAAGAAAAGACTGCAAAGCTTCAATTACAAAACTGAAAACTACATTTGAAAAAAGACTTTAGAATGAGAGGCTGAGGAATTCATTTAAAAAAAAAAAAAAACCTTACATTGTAAATGTACCTTTTCTAGGATTAATTAGGGGATTTATAATAAATCTTAATTTCTTTAAAATCAAGAATATATGGTTTGTATAAGAACATAAGTAGTAATGGTCAACATGTACTGGGAGTTTCCCCAGATGAGGAATCCCTGGACATGTTTTATCATATTTGATGCCCTCAAGGATAGGATTAATTCAGAACTTAATTCTTTGTAGAGAGAAGACCTTCACCAACAGTGAAATTAAGTACATTGTTTGCATTCAGAGGGACAGAAGAACGCTAAAAGACGGGTTGGACTAGAAAGATAAGCTTTGAAGTCCTGATTCCAGAAGACAAACATGTATTCTACCATTCTATCATTCAATATCACAGAAAGAAGGAGTCAGACTGCCTACAAATGATCATTTAACTCTTTCCCCCTTTGTGCTCCCATGGGCCTCATCTGGGTCTTCTGACTTCTGTTTGTTTCTAATCACACTTTCCATGCACCTTCCAGGATTGCTAGTGCAACTCATTGAACACTACTGGTCAATCTTTACCTCTGAACTCTAATGAAGGCCCCTCTGATAGCATATCTGAATCCCTGGCTCTTAACTGCATTTTCTCCTCCATGAAACACACTGCTTACAACCTGAAAATTTCACTGTCACGTCCGCCTTGACCAGCAATTAAGACACTACACGGTCGGATCCTTCTCAGTCAGCTTTATTGCAGGAATGAGTCTTGACTTATGGACGGGGACGGGGACCAGGATGAGGACAGGGGACCAGGATGGGGACAGGGACCCCCAGCAGCAGAAACTGCTGCTTATATATCTTCCCAAGGTGGGCTGGGTGATGTGTTCTCTCAGGATAGGTTAAGCTGCCAATACCTCATTAGCATAAGCCCGCTCGGGAGGGGCAGGAGGCCCATGCATGCACAAAGGACTTGTTTACCAGTTTAGCTGAGCTGGCCACACTGGAAGCCAGCTGCTTACATTGTCAGGTGCTAGTCATATGACTTTGCAACTGTCCCAGGGGCTATCTTAAACACGGCTGCCTACACTTCACCTCCTCAAACCTCAGCAAACATTTATGCCAGAGCTTTCCTCCTTGGCTTCTAACTCCCTCACACTCTTGTCTTCACTTGGCATTGCTATCATGCTGGCCACATCGTTCCTGAGCTGTGACATAGTTCTACTACTCCAAGTTCTCTGTACTTCCTTCAGTTTCTACATAAAATACTTCATCCAGGTCAACTAATTCATTCTCTTTTCTTCAGGTGTAATGTGCAAACCAAGCTTTGCTCCTGGAATTACTAAAAAGTTTGCCAAAATTACAGAACCTTTGGTCTTTACCCTGATTTCTGAAAGAGAATCTACATTAAAAAAAAAAATACAAACAACAAGAAAACTGTGAATGACTAAATTACACACTGAAATTTAAAAAGCCAAGTTCTCAAAATAGCCTGCATTATAATAATTTAAAGGAACCTATCTTTATGTACAAATATTTCTGAGATGAGGGTAGATTCTATAATAGCAAGGATTTTACCTACCATTTTACTGCATCGTTAACAATTACTGATATAACATGTTTTCCAGAATGATCTTCAGAAAAGAATTACTGAATAATCAATACCCCAACCTTGTTTTATATATAACAAAGAAGTCTTATAAATTCAAACTCTCAGAGTAAGCTAGTGAACATGACCTATGCACAGGGAGAAATTTGATAAATATCTTTTCCTTCAAGGAACAATATAATGCAGCTATTGCAACATCTTAAAAATGTATAATATTTATACTCTTTCAAAGTATACATGAAATGTATGTGTGAGGTCTGATCATGCTAAAGTTTTCACTTCATAAAATAATGCAATAGGTATTCTATACTAAGATTATTCTTATAAATAAGTAGGCTCTGATTAGTGCACTAAGGTCTTTCGGTTTTTGATGATTACCTGTAATGTAGATGTCAACCACTGTTCCTTTGGCAACGTGAC
This sequence comes from Mastomys natalensis, assembly GCA_021653895.1. Classification (NCBI taxonomy): domain Eukaryota; kingdom Metazoa; phylum Chordata; class Mammalia; order Rodentia; family Muridae; genus Mastomys; species Mastomys natalensis. The sequence goes on from JAJTUV010000384.1 coordinate 788,121, forward strand.
AGAAGAGAAACTACTTTTATTTGTAGGTAATTGAGATTTATACCAGAGTTTAGTTGACTAATGTCCTACAAATGAGGACTTTAAGCAGTTTAATATTTTAAAGGTATTACATCTAAAAGTTGGTTGATATTTCTTGTTGTTGTAACCATTGAACTACTAAGACAGCATCCTCTCATAAGGCCATATATTGTGTTTGATTTTGCTACTGAGCAATGCTTGGAGAATTTAAAAAAATTGTTTCATCCTTATGTTCCAGTTGACTTGATGGCTAAGTTTCTAAACCATTGCCTTAGAAGCTTCATTTGAATCCTGACATACCTGCTTCACTAAAAGTAATTGTCACTGTGCTTTTGAAGCTCAGGAATGAGAAGTGCTCTGTGAACTCTGGTTAGTGGGTGGAGTTGGTTATAAACTGCAGTAGACTCATGATTCCCAAAGCTCTCATAGGCTACCTCCAGCTGTCAAACCACCCAGTTGACAATGGATGAAATGACTGTTTTTTTCCAGAGAATCTAGGAGAGGGAGAAAATGAATTTCTCATGGTTGTAGCCTGTAGATTAGCACTTGTGATATAAGTGGAAGTAATGCATAGTTCTGGGTTCCTTACTATTACATTAGCATATTTGTGTCTGCTAAATGTAAAAGCTAAGCGAAATTGTCACCTAGAATGAATTTCATTGTGACCTCTAAGATTTTTACTTCCCAGAAAATATAAAGCATGTTTTACAAATAAAGTCAGTATTTCAAAGCTCTCCTGTAGTTTATGGTATGTTTTTTGATGCCAGTTTACTCTCATAGGCAGCTTTTTTAATCTTCATTTACAAGAAGCAAATATCATTTATTCTCATCCTTTGTTGATTATATAATTTTTTTATTTACTTCCCCTCAAAAACACTTAAATAATGTGGTGGCTATTCTTGGTTGTAAACATGACTACATCTGGAATTTACTAAAACCCCAGAATTGCTGAGTGAGGGATGTTTGTTTAATTGAATCATCTGAAGTTAGGAAGATCTACTTCTAATCTGGGTCTCTGAGGTCAGAACATACCTTTAGCCCATAACTTTTGAGGTAGGAAGACCCACTCAATTCTGGGCAAATCATTCTGTCCAAAACCCATATAACGGACAGGAAAAGGGAAAAAGAAGTCTTATGCATATGATTATATGTATATATGTAAATATATATGAATATATTATTACTATCTCATATATCTAATCATATCTGATAACACATATAGATAGATACATACATAGATACATAGATAGATGGATACATAGGTATATAGTTGATAGATAAGAGAGTTTCTCATATCTAAGGAATACCTAATACACACACACACACACACACACACACACACACACGCATGCATGCACATAAAAAGAAAGAGATTAATTCTATAAATACCATTACTTTCGAAAACTCTGACTAATACAAATGGTGATTTATCTGCAACTTCTGGGGGTTAGCAAAAGAACAAATGTTATACATGATAATATCTAGTGTAATGTTACCACATTTTGCCAATGCCACTTGTTGGTTTCCTTCACTGGGACCCTTCATGTCGTTCATTATTCTGTGGTATGTTTCATTGTTATGGCTTAGAATTAAAATAGTAAGGCTGAGTCTAGCACCATGTAGATTCATTTTTCTAAAATGAGTGATTACTCTTTTGTTTGACATGTGTTCCTCCAGAGCAGAGATGACTTTAAGGACCTTCTGGTTCTTTCCAGGGGTTATGATGTGGAACTCTGAGTCATGTTCAACCAGTATGATGAGTCACTTCAATCACTGGAGTATAGCTATTGGACCATTCCTCTCTAGAAGACTAAAAGTAAAATCTGTATTGTCCTAGAAAATAGAAACATTCAATCTTACAAACAGGACATCAAAGAATGTATTGCTTTAGCAGCAATGTCGTGCTCAGGTGTAATAAAATTGATGAGCCCATATAATAAAATTTATGGAAGTGCAGTGAATTCAATTTATTTGAATATGCTCAGTTATGTTTTTGTTTATTCCCATAGCAGATGTTTAATTTACAAACCAGGCAATTACGGCAGCTCTTCCAAACAAATAAGAGCAGATTAGTCAAACGCTCACATCAATTTTTATGTTTATCATTAGTTTTATGAGGTGTCATGAATATTCAATGGTAAGAAAAACTATCATTATGGTACCTGGAAAACCTCAAAATGATGGTTTGCGTCTCTGAATGTTCTTTCTCCTTTTTTGATAAAGCTATTAATGTGTGTTGTCTCTTATTATGAGCTGAGCTTGTGGGCTGCAATGGGGAAAGCGCTCATTTTCTCTAGAGAGCTTGTGCATTCTAATCCATACACTGAAGCCATTCCTGTAGAAGTATGTGAAAGTGTATTGAAGATCATATTTTGATTTTCTGTGTGAAGATGAAAGCATTTTGTACATTTCGGAAAACTGCTATGTGGAATTTTCCTTTGGTTTTATAAAATATTAATTTTGCTGGAAAAAAAAATGGTTTGCCATGCATATTTTACTGAGACTTATCAGCTTTCTCTTCTTTAAAACACATTTTGTTATCCCAAAGGAAACTTTTACTTCCCCAAATAACAGACTTGCTGTGGCTTGTAACTATGAACCTGTAGATAGAAAGTCTTAATGTGAGACCATTTGATGAGGGAGGACTTTTCACAGCAGTCTTATTTTTCTTGTCTGTGCTTAAGCTGTCAGAATAAAAAAGCTGTAGTTCTATTATGAATCAGTGAAACTGCAGGACATTGGCCATAAACAAGAAAGACCTGTTTCCAACCTGGCTACTTTTCAATAGATTGCACATTGCAAGCTCTGCCCTAAAAACAGTGAAAATGTCTTCAATATCCTAAACAAATTCCCTCATGCGTTTCCTCCATCCACTGTAATGGCAGGTTTCTTGTCATTAATCAACGTGCAGACTGAAGAGATAGCTGGCAAACCAGTATGTTTAAATAGCTGTAGAGAGAATAACCCCAACAGAGTTATTCTCTATGTAAGTCATACAGAAACTTGAGTAGAGACAACCTGGTGGAAACCGTGCTTCTGTTGTGAAAGGTGCTTTAAATGGTAACATTACATTTTTGTGGGCATTTTTTTCTCCCTAGCATACTTTTCAAAATAGTTCAAACATTTTCTGTTTCATTGCTACTTGTTACAATATGAATCTCCCAAGACCATTAGCATCAAAATAATTTATATGACTTTAGATGTCAAAATAGATACCAATTATGTATATATGTATGTGTGTGTATATATGTATATAAATGGTGAGCTTTTGTTATTGAATTTCTAAAGTTATTATTTTAAGTTAAAGATTTAACTCAAAATTACATTCCAAATTATGTCTTCTTCTTGGATAATTTTTTTTTCGAGACAGGGTTTCTCTGTATAGCCTTGGCTGTCCTGGAACTCACTCTCTAGACCAGGCTGGCCTCAAACTCAGAAATCTGCCTGCCTCTGCCTCCCAAGTGCTGGGATTAAAGGCGTGCACCACCACTGCCTGACACTTGGACAGTTTTTAAATGTATACATTTTATTGGACTTGTTTGAAAAAGAATTCATTTGTATCAATTTATTTGTTTATGTAATATTTTTTCTTTTAGAATTGACTTTAGGTGTAATAATGTCAGTGTTATAGTGGGATGTATGGAGAACTAAATCCAACATAATATTATAGCAAGGATATGCTAAGACACAGCTCTTGATCTATCTTTACTAGTCAGAAGAAAAACCAAATCTGACAAAAAAAAAAAAAAAAAAGGAAGACAAACAGAAAAATGGATGGATACTGGGGCTCAGAGATTATCAAATATAGAATGCTGTTAATCAATTTCTGTACAGAATCCTGGAGACAGAGATAAGGCATATTAATATGTTTGGAAGTTTTTATAAAATATGAGTGGTCAGCTAGCATTGACATTGAGCCTCGAATTTAAAAGCTGGCAAGATTCTGGTAGTTTTCCACAGTAGGCTCTTGAAAGAATATAGTGTTTCCTGTAAGCTATAGTATAGTATCCTTCACTCATCAAGTACAGGACCAGCAGAAAGTGATATATCAAGTCAGTTGTTACTGTGAGAGTTGCTATTTGAATTTTTTAATGTGATTATAGTAAAGATGATGGAATTTTAAAGTAATGAGATGGGTATTGTTCTTGGTATGTGTAAAAAGCATTATGTGACAGACAATAATGACTCCAGGGTAGTAGACAAAGTTTCTGTAGTCATGCACAAATAAAAGAATGTGGAGAGCAGTTGATGAATTCTACTTACCATTATGGAATTTTCATCTGAATTGGTGCTGGCAATTCCCACTGTTAGAAGGGAGGACCCAATGCTTGGCAAGCCATGTTCATGATCTGCTGTCTGTACAGGATATCAGGAACCTCACAAGATTCTTCATTTCCAAGACACCTCAAAGCCTCCTATCTTCAGGTGTGAAGCAACAACTTTTCATAGATCTTGATACTGTAGATTATATATCTAAGAAAGCTATGAAAAAGGCACTGATATATAAGTACCACTTTTTCCACCTTGACCATATAATATCAATAACAATGGTTGAGGAACAAGGACTGTGAACCAATGCCTTAAAACAATTTACCTCTGTTTTGAAATGCATGTCCTGCTTGTTTGATCTTTTTAAGAAATAACAGAGGCCAGGCTTTGATGATCTTTGCCTTTAATCAGAGCACTCAAAAGGCAGAGGAAGGCTGATCTCTGTTAGTTCAAGGCCAACCCGAACAACAGTATGAGTTCAAGGACAGCTAGGACTATGTGGGACTATGTAAGGGTATCTTGGTTCTTTGCTGGGCATTGGTGTGGAGCCCCGAGACTCCAAGGGAGAAACAGCAGGTGTTCAGCAGTCTAGTCTTCATGGACCTACATTGTTCAGTCACATAGGCCATTACAGCCCCTCCCAAAGTGCACAGGTAGAAGGGTGTGACTACAGGCCTCAGACCCTAGAGAGATTTACATACTAACAAAGGCCAGAGGGCAGAGCCAATTAAGTATTCTTTCAAGACCCTCCCCTTTTCTCCCTCCCTATTTAACTCAGGTCTGCCCTGAGTTTCACGGGGGTATATCCAGATCCATCTCCATCCCCATGAAAATAAACCCATTTTGAAACTATGGACATTCTCGTGTCTTTAGGGCCTGCCAGTTGCCAAAGCTTCCAGCCTTTGAAACTCCAGACCTTTCTCCTGTTTGTGGGACCGCTGGTGTGGAAAGTCAGGACTACACAGAGAAATCCTGTCTCAAAAACTAAAATGTCCAAATAAAAATAGAACAATATCTATTCACATTGATTATTGCTTGTCCATGTGTCTATGATCAGTTTTTCTCCTTTGTCATGCATCTTAAATGGTCATCTTCTGCTAATATGAGAGCTAGTGTTCTGAGTTCTCCAATCCTGTGTTTAAAGTAGTGTTTTCAGCAATAGAATTTTACCTTCCACTTCTAGAGATGGGACAAACAGGTTAAATCAAATAGCTTACGTTGTTTTAAGAGTCTCTTAAATATCTTTAACTAACAACAGGAAAGAATGCTTCTCATGCCTTACATAGAATCAGTCTCCCTTACTCTTAATTTGCTTTAAATTTATATAAAGAATGGCCAATATATATTGTTAATTTTTCAGTCAAAATATTTTTATTTTGTATGTCTTTTTTTAATTTAATTTTTAAAATAATATATATTATTTCCTCAGCTACAATATCCCTTCTCTCCACTCCTCCTACTTTCAGACACCTATCTCTCTTCTTCTCCTGATTCACTCCTTCATTTTTCTTCAGAAAATAGCAGGCCTCCCCGAGATATCAACCAAACACTGCATAATAAGTGTCAATAGGACTAGGCACAAACCCTTATATCAGGGCTGGACAGGAGAAACTCAGTAGGAGAAAAAATATCCCAATAGCAGGCAATAGAATCAGAAACACTTGACTCGCATTGTTAAAACTCCTACACTAGCTAGCTAAATTGGATTGGATAGGTTAAAACCAACCAAACAAATGTAATTAAGTGAATCTATGAATGCATGAGGAGGTTAAATATGATCAAACTACATTATATGTCATTCTCAAAGTTACTAAAATTAGAACTTAAAAATTCTATCCATATGGGCAAATGTACAAATATCCAATAACGATAGGAAAAATGTTCAATATCACTCTCCACCAGAGAAATAAATATCAAAATTACACTAGACTTCTACATATGTCCTCCAGTAGAGCTATCACAAAGAAAAAAAAATAATAGATGAAGCTGAGGATTTGAGGGGATAAAGAACATTTAAGTACTTCTTTTTTTTTTTAATTGGAAATTTTATTTACATTTCAGATGTTTTCCCCTTACCCCATTTTACCCCCTCCCTCCCAGGAACTCCCTATCCCTTCCCCGCTCCTCTTGCCTTTATGATGGTGTACCCCACCCACCTTCCCCTGTACCTCACCTCTCCACCCTCGAATACCCCCCCCACGACGTCCAGCCTTCATGGGACTAAGATCTCTTCTCCCACTTATATATAGCTCCCTTGCATATGTAGCTGGAGCCATGGGTCCCTCTCTAAGCATTCCTAGGCTGGTGTTTTAGACCCTGGGGCTCTGGTTGGTTGGTATTGTTGCTTTCCTCATGGTGTCCAAATCCTTTCAACTCCTTCAGTCTTCACTCTATCTTCTCTATTGGGAACCCCATGATCAGTTTGATGGTGAGATGTGAGCATCTGCCTCTGATATGTCAGACTTTTGCAGACCTCTAAGGAGACAGCTATATCAGGCTCCTGTCAGCATGTACTTCCTGACATCCACATCAACGTCTACCTTTGGTGACTGCACATGGGATGGATACCCGGTGGAATGGTCTTAGACGGCCCCTCCTTCAGTTTCTATCCTGTACTTTGTCTACATATTTGCTCCCTTGAGTATTTTGTTACTCCTTCTAAAAGGACTGAAGCCCCCCCTATTTGGTCGTCATTCTTCATGAGCTTTATGTGGTCTGTGAGTTGAATCTTAAGTACTTCTAATAGGAATATAAATTAATGTACCCACTAAGAAAACTGATAAGAGAAAATGAAAAGAAAGTAAGCATACCACAGAGATACTTGTACTTCCATATTTATTGGGGTGCTATTCATAACTACCAAGATGTGGCAAGGAAACGATACTCATCAACAATGGGACCAATGTTACACATAATGGAGAATTGACACCCATATTTATGAATACAATTATTATATTTATAGGGAGATAGAAACAACTATGCTAACAATGTAAAACACACTCTGAAAAGAAGAATGCCACATTTTATATAATATGCAAATTATATTTTTATATAATATATTTAATATAATATATTATATAAATATATATAATATGTTACAAATATATTATATACATATATAATTATGTTTTTTGGAGAGGATAGGAATGTGATTCTTTGGTGAAAGGAAGGGAACTAAAACATTCCAATATACTCACTGTAAACATGTATATATTTGTGCCATGTAAGTAATGCATGGAAATTACTAATAAGTCTTAATGCCTGGCTTTCTCTTTCTGCTATAGCTTGTATTCCTTAAGTTCTTAATATTTTGCTCTGAGGCAATGTGATTTTTCATTATTTTTCCATTATTTAACTCACAAATGTGTCATATTAGACTATTTGGGAATCTATAAATGTGTCATCTAAAAAATAGACACTGCTTTGCTAGCCTCAAAAATTACTTAACCATTGAGATGGGAATATTATCTCATAAAATGTGTTCTATTTGTTTTTGGAATATGAAATCACTTACCCATTAAGTGTTTTTGTAAAAGCTAAGTGAATGCATAGGAAAATTTCACATATTCAATTGAAAAGTTATAGGCAAAGTAAGTACTATTTAGCAGCAATGTAGCACCATTAGCACTGTTTGTGTGGTTAGTACTAATATTATTAAATAGTTTTTCATTGAATGTATAAAATGATATTTAAAATATACACTACATAAATTTCACATACATGTTGTTTTGCTTCCCTAGATACAGAAAATTATTAAGATTTTGAGTAGAAGAATCATGTTTTACTGTTACCAATAATGTATTTTTGAATACTTTTAGTCAATTCGAAAAGTTCTGAACAATTTTATAATAGCAATTAATAGAATACAGGCAAAGACTTTTAAAAAGGAAATTTGGAGTTCTACATGATAATCCTTGTAGTACAGCAGTAAGCAGCAATATTTACTATTTGGAACTTTTACAAAAATGATTTAAAAATTATGAAAAATACTTTTAAATATATACATTCAAGAACATGCTCCCTACTGAATAAAGATGTATATAAATGTTTATAATTTTTGCAAGCACAGTGACTAATTAATGCCTCATTAATACCCTAATGAGAGGTGAATGCAAGAAGAATGGAAATACTGAGTCTTGACTTGAGGTTTATTATTATGTTTTGTCTAATTTGTCTTTCAAACAAAAAACATATCACACCTAAATCTTATAATTTTTGAAATAAGATAATAATGGTTAATTTTAAATATGAACTTGCCAAAAGAAGAATACCCTGAGACTATAAATCAGCTGAGAAGTTATCTAGATCATGTTGTTCTGTAAGCATGTCTGCAGTGAATTACCTTGAGTATTTTCTGGGGCAGACACAGTGCGGCATGGGAAGGACAATTCCTTTGGTAGCTGATAGCACTGAGCTTTATAAGACAGAAGAAAGCTGGAAGAGAGCAAGAGAGTAAGGGCTCACGTGTTACATTTTTGCTCTTGACTTTGGAAGTAGTGTGAATAGCTTCCTGAGACAGTGCATTGCTATCTCAGAGATGGACAGTAATGGATAGAACTCTAAGCCAAATAAACCTTTTCATCCTTAACTGGCATTTAGTCATGCTGTTTTATTATAGCAATAGAAATAAAATTGCAGGAAAAAATGACTCACAATCTTACTTATATGCTTCACTAGACTTTCAACTCAGAAGACCAAGTGCCACCCCTCCCACTGATGCTGGGAGCACCCTCATAGAGACAAAGGGGAGGGGGAGGGGTGGGGAATCATGGAGGATAGATGGGAAGGGGATGCCATCTGAAATGTTATCAAAAAATGATAAATAAATAAATAAATATTCAGAAGGGTTTAGGACATCTTCTTTGAGTTGCCAACAATTTGTGTCAGCTTTGAAGATTCTACTCTGTTCAAACCCAATGTGGTTACTTTGTGGATTGCTTTGCAGAGTAGGCATATGATTTTTGCTGGGAACTAAAACAGCCACTTCAAGCAGTTAGCTTACTGGTAGGAATTAATTTACATTTTTGAGAATAATACTCAACATTGGGGGAGAATTGGGTGAATGTAAATTAAGTCAAGCCACAGAAAAATATTGAAGAACGCATAAGCTACAACTCAACTTTTCTTGTACAGATGTACTTGCGCGACTATTCTGTTCTCTTTGGTAAAATTTAAATACTTCCTGTTTCACAGTTTTTTGAGGATGATTTCATGTGACTCATGGGAAGTACTTAAAAGATTTGCTAGCTCATTGTCGGTCTTGGTTTTTAGTATTTTGTTCCTAAAACAATAATATTACAGTATACATTATTGTAATTTCTAAGTTTACTTTAGTTATAAAGCAGTTAGCTTTTGCAACATCAGCATGGCTAGAAGCACACTGATACATTTAGTAAAAGAAAGACATGAGCTGATAAACTCCTAAACCAACTCAGCTTTCCAAGTTTTTTGAACACTTCCTTCTGTGTTTTCTTACTAATTCAGTAAATGCTTACTAAATAGTACACCTGGCCTAAGCAAGGATTATATATTTTAAAAAAGTGGATTGTGGTGAAAATTACAGTCTTAACTATCTGCCATGTAGATCACATCTTAAAACTCTATTTTCACAATGCCTTGACAGAAAAAAATGAGAAAATATTATTTTTACATGGCTTACTTTAACAACTGTTCTAGCAAAAATATTTAAGACAATAAAGGATATTCTTATCTCCATGATTGCTATAAATGTCTTCTTTGTACATCACATATTTCTTTCTTACCAAACATAATACTTGTTGGAATAATAGTATAAAATAGAAAAATAGTTCATGTATGTATGCTAAAATATTCATGTTCTTTAAGAACAGATTAATATAACATTTGATCATTACATTCCAAAATTATGTGATAGGATTTTCATAATTGGTAATTATCAATCTACTGCTAGTGTGCCATTGGTTAGCTATTAATCCTGAAAAGCTTGTCTAGCCTTCTCCACCTAAATATACATATTTTGTCTTTTGTGAAGAAGATGGGCCACAAAAGATATGGAATTTCCATCTGAACTGTGGAACATTTCCTATAATTGGATAGTTTTAAACAGGGAGTAATTTTACCTAATCTCACAAATAAATTATGGAATTGTGTTCAAATGAACTACCCAATGATAACTGAGGAAGCTGAAAGGATACAGTAGTTAAAAGATTTATTTTATGTTAAAGAAAACAAGGTCCTGACAGAAACAGCATTCCAACTATTTAAATTTGACTTCAAACTTTGAATAAAGATATCAGCATTACTAGATCAAGATCCAGAAGGAATGATACAAGATATCTTAAAGTTTCACTGCCAAAAGTTTTGTTATGATCTACTATGTGATTGATTTGTTTTGAAAAAATATTTTAATAAGTGTGAGACAAATGATCATACGTATAAAGAAAACAAATTAGCCTGGAATTCGCTCCAAAATTATCTCAGTGGTCTGGGAGAAACATCTAACTTTTCCAGCAGCCCTGAAAATCAGTGCACAGTGCTCTTACATGTTAAAAGTTAAGTTTACAGGACAAATGTCTTTTCAACTCTGTTTAGTTAAAAGAAGTCTCAAATGAGTTGTGCAGTTAATTTTATAACCAGCCACTTTGCTAAAGTTGTTCATCAGGTTTAGGAGTTCTCTGGTGGAAGTTTTGGGGTCACTTAAGTATACTATCATATCATCTGCAAATATAGTGAAACTTTGACTTCTTCCTTTCCAATTTGTATCCCTTTGATCTCTTTTGTTGCTTAATTGCTCTGGCTAGGACTTCCAGTACTATATTGAATAGGTAGGGGAGAGTGGCAGCCTTGTCTAGTCCCTGATTTTAATGGGATTGCTTCAAGTTTCTCTCCATTTAGTTTAATGTTGGCTACTGGCTTGCTGTATATTGCTTTTACTATGTTTAGGTATGAACCTTGAATTCCTGATCTTTCCAAGACTTTTATCATGAAGGGGTGTTGAATTTTGTCAAATGCTTTCTCAGCATCTAGAGATATGATTATGTGGTTTTTTTTCTTTGAGTTTATTTATATAGTGAATGACGTTGATGGATTTCCGTATATTGAACCAACCCTGCATTCCTGGAATAAAGCCTACTTGATCATGATGGATAAGTGTTTTGATGTGTTCTTGGATTCGGTTCGAGAGAATTTTATTCAATATTTTTGCATCGATATTCATAAGGGAGATTGGTCTGAAGTTCTCTTTTCTTTTTGGGTCTTTGTGTGGTTTAGGTATGAGCTTAATTGTGGCTTCATAGAATGAATTAGGTAGTGATCCTTCCGTTTATATTTTGTGGAATAGTTTGAAGAGAATTGGTATTAGATCTTCCTTGAAGGTTTGATAGAATTCTGCACTAAAACCGTCTGGACCTGGGCTTTTTTTGGTGGGGAGACTTTTAATGACTGCTTCTATCCCCTCTCCAGGAAAAAGACATCAGGATGGGTATGGCCCTCATGCCTCACTGGACAACGACAGGAGGACCTGAGCCATTACAAGGTCCCCTTCAATTATTGGAGGTCAGACCTCTATCCCCGCCTTCGCAAAAATAGAATTGCCAAGGTCCTTCTATACTTAGAGAAGGGAGGAGATGACAGGAGCAGCCCTGTATTTACCCTAAAGGCCTAAAATCAGCTATAGGCCTAAAGTCAGCAATAGTCCTGACATACATACATGCTAACACCAAGTCTTGGGTCTCTGTGGAAAAACACTGAAACAGCAGGCTATAAGCTATTGTAAACAGGAGGCTTTTGTGGAAATTTACTAGCCTGAGTAATCATAGGTCTTATAAACAGGCAGCCTCGGTGGACAGTACCAACTTAGATAAGGACAAGTGAATCATAGGCAGAGTCATAGTGACCTGTCCCCTGAACCTACACCCAGCTGATACCCTGTTCTGAAAGGTATCTGTACTCCCCCTGAACACCTATGCTCCGGTGCCATTCCTCCCACATCTTTTTTTGGTTGAAAACCACTCTGCAGAATAAGTAAATTATGAGTGCTTAATTTAAAATTTAACAAAATTTTAATTATTTAAAACAAATGAGTTGTGTAGACCTTTAGGCTCTTTCGCTGGATTCTTATAATTTTGGGGGTCTATGAGTTTTCCCATAAACCATATGAACTCTGAACTCAATCAGACAGGGATAGATTATTGAACACATATCTTAATAATGATTGATCAGAATCTTAGCTCAGAATTAGGGGCTAAGCCAAGGTCATTTGTAAAGGGGAAAACACACACACATACACACACACACAAACCAGTGAGTTCATATGCAGGTTCAGAGAGTGCAGCCTAGTCGTCGGCTCTCACTCAAGCCATTTTAGACATAACAGTTCATACTGACCTTTAATTTGTTGAGTCCTATGTAATGCTTTGTTGAATTTCTTAAGATTGGAGGAACTGGGGGTAGCCACTAGAAAGTCCCAGATACCAGGGACCCAAGAGGTTCCCAGGACCCAACAGGGAGGACTTTAGCCAAAATACTCAACAAAAGGAGACAAAACTTGTAGACACCATTTCCAGTGGATAAGCAGGGCCTCCAGTTGAAGGACGGAGGACCCACACACCTCAAAAATATTAACCCAGAATTCCTCCTGTCAAAAGGAAATGCAGGGACAAAGAGTGGAGCAGGGACTGAAGGAAAGACCATCCAGAGACTGCCCCACCTAGAAATCTATCCCATCTGCTGACACCAAACCCAGACACTATTGTAGATATCAAGAAGTGCTTACTGACAGGAGCCCCATATAGCTGTCTCCTGAAAGGCTCTGAAAGAGTCAGACCAATACAGATGCAGATGTACACAGCCAAACATTGGACTGAGTGTGGGAACCCCAATGGGGAAGTTAGGGCAAGGACCGAAGGAGCTGAAGGCATTTGCAACCTCATAGGAAGAACAACAATATCAACCAACCAGGACCCTGAGACTCTGAGGGACTAAACCACCAGCTAAAGAGTACACAGGGGTACCCATGGCTCCAGCTGGATATGTAGCAGAGGACTGCCTTGTCTGGCATCACTGGGAGTGGAGCCCCTTGGTCCTGTGGAGGTTCAATGATCCAGGTAGGCAAATGTTAGGCCAGTGGGGCAAGAGAGGTAGGCAGGTGGGGGAGCTCCCTCATAGAGGCATGGGGAGAGAGGAGAGATGGGGAGCCTTGTGTGTGGGGGAAACAGTGAAGGGGGATAACATATAAATGTAAATAAATAAAATATCCAATAAAAAATGAAAAAGAAAATAGATTAGCACACCTCAGAACATAATAAATCATAACAGGGTATGTGATCTGAATGACCTGGCTCTGAGTCACGTTATTTTCTGTGTCAATGACTGGCAGTCATATTGCAGCAAAATATGAAGTAGCTGGCAGGCAAGGAACAAAATGGCTCTAGCTATGCTGGCAGGGGATGGTAGACCTCAACAATAATATAGTCTACAATCTGCAACATTTACTGAAAAATAAAACTTAAATTGTTTTTTCTCGTTTATTTTTGTCTTTAGTTAACCTGACAGACTTTCTAATCATTAAGTTCTTGTCTTTGGAGCCTGGCTTATTTTATTTAATTTTATGACCAAAAGTTCCATCCATGGTATTACAAATGACAGGATTTTATTCTTTTTATAGGTAAATAATATTTTACTCAACATATTTATCACATGTTCATAGTATTGTGGCTCCTGGGAATAGTGTTTCAATGATCGTAAAAGGGCTCAAGTTTCATGGAAAAAATGTTTGAACTTCTGATAAATACTTTTAAATAGAACATCACATTAGTGAGGGAAATTTCACTGTTGTTTGAGGTGTTAGGTTTGTGACTCCAAAGTTAAAAGGCAAAATGATGTGCTCAAACTCAATTTGCCTGACTATTGCTGCTTTCTCAAGAATTCCAGGCATTATAAACATGTCCCGAGATCCACTAGCCCCCAAATAAATACCTTCTGGGGTAAACTTCACTGACTGAGGACATTAAACAATATTTAATGATTAATCCTTAAATTCACAAATGTTGGAAAATGTGCATGATGAGTTTTTAAGAAAATCGACGACTTTTCACATCTCAAATATATTTTACATGGGAATGCTGAATCCCGTTATTTTCTATTACCTTCTTATAGCAATAAATGGTCCTGTAGATTGTTTAGATAAAGGTTGATTTAAAAAAAATGACTCAGAGAATAGTTGCACCCTACGCAAAAATATATGAAAAGTAAGAAATTTCTGTGAAGTCTATTGGCTTCTTCACTGATAACTTATAATTAGAAGAGGTATCCAATGCATTCTTTTATAGCCATGCCAACATTATACCTCCTGATCAAGTTTTCTACTAAAAGAGGAAATACCTGCAGGAAGTTCTACAGGAGGCCTCTTTATGCCCAAAGCCATTATCATCAGTCTCACCTGTCCCTTCCAGATCACCTCTGTGACACTCAGGCACAGTTATAGATACTAGGTTACAATATCAAAGCCTCACACACTGGTTAACCCTTGACATCTTCTTGGATCCGTCCTTATGGCTAGTGATACACACAGAGCTTCATGAATGCCAAGGCTTTCTTGAGGTAGATTTTCTTTTGTGATGTACATTAATTAGCCATAATTTAATTTACTTACAGGATTTAATTGGGCATAACCGTTGACTTTTTATATTTTCACTAAAAGCAATTTTTCAGCATTGACTAAGACATGTTTGCAATTTTAAAAACTAGATTTACATTTCTTCTCACATAAAGAAAAAAGTTTGAAATTATTTATAATATACATGTCTGCAGGTTTTCAAATTCCTCTGAAAATTGTATTTCTCACAGGAATACTTCTTGCCAATACCTCAAAAAAAAAATAACAAAGACTTTATATATTCACTGAAAAGACTTATCTAAAACATTTGCTGTCCAAGAGCACTGTCAGGAATGTTAGCAAAATGTTTCACCCAACATATTGTGTATCATAACCACTAGATCTTACCCTCCTTAAGCTCTTTCTTAGGCAATGGCATCCAAGGAAGTTGAATTAAGCTCCCTGGTTGGCATCCTTATCTTCATCTTCTTCATTCTCATCCATGTCCTCATTTTATTAAATCACATTGCTCATTCAGCATCTATTGTATCTATCAATGGAAAGATTCACACATTGGTTTTCTGCAAATGGATATCTTAGCCAGCATTAGACTACATTTTTCCAAAATTATCAAGTTTTGTGTATCAATCAATGGTTCATTACTTGAAATTACTTTCTTTCAACATTCAATATAGTAATTACTTTTATTGGCTCTCTAGACAAAACAAACTAAAAGCAGTTAATTGAATAGGATCATCATGTGATTTAGGTTTTCTAATACATTTGTAATGATCTTATTAATTTTTAATTGTCTAAAATTATTAACAAAATTACCAAATAAAGTTGTTATTATAAAACATATATAATTAACTATGTATTTTCCTTTCTGGTATACTGACAATACAGATTATTGTGGCAAAAAGCACAAGAGATAAAGTCATCAATTTTGTAAAATAGTTTTTTGTATTTGAATTTATAAAAGCAAGATATTAGAGAATACAATGAAGATTACTTATATCATTAGTTTAAGAAGGACTTAGTATAATGCTAATTATTGATTTTCTCTGTGGATCCTTGAATAAAAAGTAGATTTGCAATACTACAATGACATGAACAGCAGATTAATTTACAAAAGTAAAGAAGAGTTATTGAACAAAATGATAAGGTGACTTTGTACTCCTAATTCAGATGTATGTTTCTGAAAAATTGGAAGACATATTAAGAAGAGTAGAGCCCATCCTGCTACAGGTTTTATTTAGGAGACATTCTCTGTCTTCTCATAAAAAACAAATTCAGGGAAACTGAATAATTTAATAATAAATTCCTATATCCTATTACATTACCTGGCCCACAATAGGTAGATTGTAAATACTAACTGAACAAATCAATGTGTTTACTGTTTAATGACATAGTATACCAGGAACAATTAATTCAGAAATGATGTTTTTATTTTTCTGCATCTGAAGGATTAGAATAAAGGTTACTGCTATGTGGATATAGATGCAATATGTAGATTATGAAGTGTGTGAATTTTAAGTGAAAACAAAGAGGTTTGGTTTAGACATGAACTTCGAGACCAATTTGTGTGCAGATATTAAGCATTTACTTATAAAACATTGTTGTCACATTGCAAGGAATCCCATGCCAGTATAGGCTCCTCTCTGACCACGGGGGGCCATGTAGCATCAGCTGTTTGCCCAGCAAGTGTGAATCAACAGCTTTTCCCCCGTGAGGTATCCACAACTGTGATGTTTTCTTTCTTAAGTGAAAAATCTAAAGTTAATCTGCATGAGTTAAAACACAGTGCTCCTGTTTACAAAATCCTATATTCTGGAATTGTCTATAATTTAAGCCACAGACATCACCACCACTACCACTGATGTCAGTTTTGGAAGAGAAACCAGTTCATTGCCAAATGATCTTCATTTATTCTAAAGGGAAGTAGAAAGACTATTTAGTTCTTGTTTTCTTTTATTGTTTTTTCTCTCTTTTTTTTTCATTTATCAGTTTATTCCTTTGAATTTCTTATGATATACCCTTCCCCGGTTATGCCTCCACAACCCCTTATCTATTCCCCTCCTCTCACTTTTCTCCTTTGCCTCTATCAGGGTGCTCCTCTACCCATTCGCCCACTCTGGGCTCACTGCTCTAGTGTCCCCCTAAGCTTGAGCATCAAGCCTTCACAAGATCAAAGATCTCCCCTCTGATTGATGTCAGATAAGGCAATCCTCTGCTACATATGTATCTAGAGTCCTGGCTCACTCCATGCATTCTCTTTGGCTGGTGGTTTAGTCCCTGGAAGTTCTGGATGGTCCAGTTAGTTAATAATGTTCTTCACATGGGGTTGTAATCCCCTTCAGCTCCTTCAGTCCTTCCCCTAGCTCTTCCATTGGTGTCCATGGTCTTAGTCCAGTGGTTGACTGTGACTATCTGCATCTGTATTTGTCAGGTGCTGGTAGAACCTCTCAAGGAACAGCCATACCTTGCTACTGTCAGCAAGCACTTCTTGGCATCACAATAGTGTCTGGGTTTGGTGTCTGTAGATGGAATGGAACCCTAAGTGGGGCAGTCCCTGGATGGCCTTTCCTACAGTCTCTGTTCCATTTTTGTCCCTGTCTTTCCTTTGGACAGGAACATTTCTAGGTTAAAAATTTTGAGATGCATGGGTGGCTCCATCCCTCAACTTGGGCCCATGCCTATTTTTTGGAGGAGGTCTCTACAGGTTGTATCTCCCCTTTTTGGGTATTTCGAGAATCCATTTATTGCAACTATTCAATGAGTGCTTAGATGCATCATAAAAAGGGAAGAGTGTTTTGAAGAAAGAACATGAATTCTAGATCAGCTTCTAACTGTAATACAGCAGTTGCTTGTGACCACTTGGTTTGAGTGATTCCTGTTCCACAGGGTACAGAGATGACATACAGTTGTGTAGCATAGTTGAAGACTGAAGAGTGAAAGAGTTAGAAGGTGGGTTCAGGCCTTTATCGTGGCCTGTGTTCTAATTTCTTATGCATATAACACTCTTTCTTTCTCAGGATCCCAGGATTCAGATTATATAGAATCATGGAGTTCTTTAGGATATGGGATTCTACTGCTTTCTAAGAAAATTGTTGCCTGCATGACTATCCTTTGAAAGTTTCAGTAAACCCAAACCACCTGTATTAGTAGTTCCTTTTGTAGGAATGGGCAAGTTTTTGGTTTCTTTTAATGATAAACAGTTACCACATACTAAGATCATCTAGCAGAGAGTTTGGTACATATTGCATTTAATTAATTGTGGCTGTAATGTAATTTTGAATGTTAACTGAAGTGTATCTGGATACACAATTAAATATAAAGCCACTGAACATTCCTGTGAGGGGTTTTCATGACTAGCAAAGACCTGCACTAAGCACCATCTGCTGTTACCCATATCAAATCACAAAGGAGAGTAACCTGTGGCTTTACCTTGTTTGGCTTCACTCTTGCTATTAAGATCATCTACTTAGTTCTGCTGTATTACCCAGAGAATAGCTTAGCTGTAGTTGTATTTTTTATTATTACTATTATTATTATTATCCACTGAACATTCTTCAATTTTTATAATTTGTTATAATCTACTTGATAAATATTTTTTATTTTATGTCCATACATGTTTACACATATGCTATGTTTTAAAAACACATTTAATAAGAAATAAAGTCAAATACTAAATATACAGAACATTTTATAAAAAGGGGTAAAATGGAAACTTCTAATTTATTTATGAAGTTAGTTGTGTCAAATGATGTTTCTTTGGACACACAAGTAAAAGGATGTCTTGCTAAAGCAGAAACAGGTAAGAATGTTTTCCTCAAGCAGAAATAGGTGAAAGGATGTTTTGATATAGTAAACATATAAAGGGACCTGTGATGAAAAAGTATAAATATGACCTTACAGACACTGAGCATTGGATTGGTTTGCTCAGCCTTGCTGTTCGTCACTAAGGGCATGTATATATTGGCTCATAGTGTTGTTGAGCTTTGCTTGTGGGAACACCCCCATTGAGAGAATCTCAACCAAGAACTGCTCTTCAGGTTCCTGAAGCAGCTTGCTTCTTCAGTGGCCTCTCAATCGGTTGGAGAGCCTGGCAGTTTCTTCAGGGTTGATCTACAGCTGCTAGTTCGTGCCTGGTGCCTGCTTGCCGAAGGACTGGACTGTAACTGCTGGTGTGAGCCTGGTGTCTGCTTGCCTAGAAGACTGGTCTGCAGCTGCTGAGTCACATTTGGTGTTTGCTACAGGACTGCTGAGAAAGAAGACCCAGCTCACCGCCAAAGAACAATTGCTGAAGAGTTCCACTTCCCCATACCCTAATAACTTTTCTCTTCTGCTGTCTCTGATGGGTGGTGGGTTAGAGGAGAAGTCGAACCCTTACTAAAAGAAGGCTGCCAAAATTTTATGCCTACACTGGGGTTTGGGTCAACTTAAAATATGTGAATTTTCAAAATCCAAAATCAATTTTAACTGAAGGAAACAAGTTCATTTCAGGCAGCTTTGGTTATTTTTACAGCTGTCAGAATGAGTTTTACTTATTAAGTGTCGATGCTTCATTTTCTATCTTTCTCTTTGCTTTTACTTACAATTTAATTCAACACACACACATACATATGATAGAGAAATGATTATACTTTTGGAAAATCAATAAAAATCTACAATTAATGTTTTCTTTATTGGTTTGAAAACAATTACTCAATTTGAATAAGAGTTGATTCATATATGTGTATAGTTTATTTCCTATGGAGATAAATCAGGAATAAGTAAACTTTCATCATGCTGCAATGCAATTCATTCATGAAATTAAAAGGAAAACTGCTTTAAATCTTTTTCAGTACATTTACTCCACTAGTACATTGGTTATGGGGCATCAAGTAATAATTTATTTCTTTAGGATGAGATTGCCTCTTTACTTTTTTAAGTTTGAAAGAAATTTTCTTTGCCCTACATAATTTCAAAGTTTGGCTGATGGAAATAAGATAAAAAAGAGATGCATTGCTTCAAAGAGCTGCACACATGGATGTTTCCACAGATATCTAAAATAAAATTAGTTTTCAGAAGTTTTTGTCTATGTGAGTGCCAGCATGTATGAATGTGCACCATACTCATGCCTTGCAAGGAAGAGGAGGAAAAGAGGCTTGAAATTCTCTGAAGGGAGTTACAGGTAATTGTGAACTGCCTGTTAAGGTCAAACCCAGTTCTTTTGCAAAAGCAGCAAGAGTCTTTAAATGCTGATTCTCTCTCTCCTAGCAAAATGTTTATAAGAACACTTCAGTTATTTGAATAACTTCCAACATTAAGATAGAGATAGTTAAAATAGAAGACTCTTATAGCAATGGCTACATTAATATGAACTTGCAATTATCAAGTGCTTTCCCATAAAGCTTCTTAACAAACCTTTTGTTTTATGAACAGATATCAAACAAAACAAATATGAAAAGAAAAACCCTATAGAATATTCAATTCTTCATTCTTCCTTTGTTTTACAGTTGGCCTGGATCCTATCTAGTATGTTGCACAAGACAGGCAAATGCCCAACGACTGTGCTACATTCTCAGTTGTCCTTGTTAATTTTGTTTTGTTTGTAACAGACTCTCATTGCATTACCAGGCTAGGCCTCTAACTAACCCTTCTCTTGTCTCAGAATCCTACAGTGGTGGAGCCATGGATGTGTACAACTACCTGCTTCTGAATATTCTCATATTATTTTCATCATTTAGGTTTTCTAACCCAAAAATCTTTAACAACTTTTTCTCTTCTGCTGAGTCCATGTGACCTTGGTAGGGACAGAATGACATGGTTGCTGCCCTTGGGACAAGGCCAGCTAGTTGTAGGCCTCCACAAGTGTTGATAGTTGCTGTGTACATAAGGCATGTTTGTATAATAATGTATAAATTTTCATGTTCCTCTGAGGAGTGTCCTCCCTGATAATGTTAATGACTCTATGATAATCAGAGACAGGATGAGTCTGGAAGGCAAAAGTGTGGCAATGTCTCAGCAAAATGATAAAGGCTAGACCTTCAGGACAGCCATTAAGGCTGTGGAAAATACTCTAAAAGAGCATGAGTTTGAAAATATATAATTTCTTAACTATGCAAAAATATAAGGATACAATATGAAATGTATAGGGAGCTTCACAGATCTAAAGCAACAGAAGCAACTACACTGTAAGCCAACTTGTCAGAAAGATACAGAAACAGGCAGATACAAATGTTGACAGATTCCTGAGTTCAATGTCACTCTGGGACAGACTGAATTTAGACCCAGTTGTGACCAGAATGGTAATCTTAGGAAAGCTCCCCTTAGCTATGATTTCAAAATCAGACAGAGCTCTGAATTCTTTTGCAATATCATAAAAAGAAACAAAATGTACTCCTCCTTTTTAGTGGGCTGAGCTAATGGGATGTTCACTCATAGGATAATCAAAGGGAATGTAGAATAAATAACTGAATTGATATATAAATAAAATACTGGGCTTTTGGTTTGCATGAGATGATCTAGCAGAAAGTTGGAGTAGTTCTTTTAAATTTTACTCTGTCAAGAGTTGAGCTCTCTGGAGATTTCTAGAGAGCAAAAACAGGTCTTCAAGATTTTTTCTAACATGAGTTTTGATTTTATTTGCAAAATCCATGGAGAGCAAACACAGCTCTTTAGAATTTTTTCCTAACAGGATTTCTTACATTGGTCAGGGTCAGAAATCCTCAAAATTACTTAGAGAGCTGACACAGCTGTTTTAGAATGCTTTCCATCAGCTATCCAGCGAAGGCTGTCTGAAGAGCCAAAACAGTTCTTTTAGAACTTTTTTTTTTTCTGGCTTTCTGGTTTTGACCAGAAAAACCTAATATTAACTTTTAGAATTTCTTTCTCCAACAGAATTTCTGATTTGGTCAGAAGATACAAGAATCTTTTATAGCAGCTTTACTGGCTTTGGTCAGAAAACCCATGAGCTACCTAGAGTTTTTAGAATTTTCACAAGTAGAAAGAACTGTCTCAAGCAGAAAGCTAGCTGTCTCAACAAGAGTTTTAAAATAGCATGACAAAATATGTCTGAAACAAAGCAGAAAACACAGAGAGAAGCCATCTTGAAAGCCATCCCAGAAAAACATAGGCTGCGAGCTTGTACCTACAATTTGACTTTGAGTTCTTTGTTTTCACTTCTTGCAAATATCCTTTCAGAAACCATTTCATAGCCAAAGCTGATTCTTGATACTCTCCAAAAGCTTCTACTAAACATAGTGATGAAATTTATCCTATCATTTATTTTAAAATTAGTGGAAAACTGAGATTATTCTAAAAACTACTCTACGTTGAATATCAGAAAAATTCAGTTTGTCTAAATGTAAAATATTACTAATTTTTTTTGAAATCTTAAATGAACATTTTGACTTTAATATTAATTCACGTTCATTGTAAATGTCTACTTTTGCAGTCATGTGATTCATTTAGCACCCTTTGGTGGTGTTATTCACAGTGTTACAAATCTGAGAGTGTTCTTTTTACCTTACATATTTAATCAAAGTGAATTAACCAGTTTCTTTGTTTCTATTAATTTGCATATCATACCTGAAAACCTTAATTTTAAGTATATAAACAAAAGGTAAAATAATTCTCACAATTTATAGTGCTTACATTCATGACCAAGAATCTGGCACAAAATATTTAAATGATTCAAAATAATTTTAAGTTGAACAAAGTGGATATTTGTGGAGATGAAGTACATGGAATGGGCTAAGAGTTCATTGTAAACCGTAGATGGCCCTAAGTTGGATGAAGGTGAGGAGAGATGTAAGTAAACAGGATATTGGAAAATTATCACTCTATTTTTACACTTGATCTTAGCCAAAAGGCCGAGAAGCAATAACTCTATTTTTTAGTGATATTATTATGCTATGTTTATTATAAACGTAAGTATAAATTATGTACATTTGTATATTAACATAATAAGTGTATGAATTCTATATACTAGAACATCAATGTTCCATACAAGTGTTGTAGTAATATTTTATATTTCCTTTAACAAATGCCTTAATATTTAATATTCCAAATGGGGCGGGGGTTGGAGAATGGCTCAACAGTTAAGAAATTAACTACTCTTGCAGAGGACCAGAGTTTTGCTCTCAGTACCAATATTAGGCCACTGACAGCCACCTGTAACTCTAGTCCAGGACATTAAACATCACTTGCCTCCAAGGGTAATTCATATTCATATACACATACCATTATAAAATATAGACACAAACATGTGATTTCAAATTAAATAGAATTATAAAATTTCATAACGTGGTTTGAATACATTTGGATGGATTGCTACTCTTATAATGAAGTTTACCATTTGGCAATCATTTTAAATAAAAATATTTATTTTAATTGCTACTCAATCTACATATTTTATATGCATAAAAATACTAAGGGCATGTCATGTAGAGGAATTTTAATCTAGTAACATGGCTGCTCTGGCAAAGAATCACATCCAAAGACCTAGGTCTGTGTGATTCAGCTGGAATACGGACATTCCCTTAGTATATTTTTTAATCCTCAACAACATAGTTAAGTTTAGTTTGTAGAAGGAAGCAGCCATGTTTGAAAGTGATGTCCAATTGAGGGGTAGACAAGTGATGAATCAGAGAATAATTTGAAAGAATGAGTCAGGAAGAATTTACCCAATGTTCATAAAAACAGATAGTCAAGAAACTATTTAAGAATAGCTCAAAGAAAGAGAGAGTCAGTTCAATTGAGTGGAGTTGAGTTCAATGCAGTCAGCTGGAATCAGTACAGTGAGTATGTGTAGGGAGTTGGGTTCCTGCAGAGTCAGTTGAAGTCAGAAAATAAGATGGAGCCAGATGATTAGAACATATTGCTAGAGTTAGTTTGAGGCCCTGCAGAGGGATCCAGTGAGAAGCTGAAAGAAGCCAGATTGAATCAGTCATCTTGGTGAGGAGGTTGAGCCAAAGCAGTTGCATTGAATCAGTCAGCTAGAGTTCAGAAAAAACTAGAAAGAACAATGTTATTCAGCAGCAAACCTCAGAGACAACAATTACATCAGGTGAATAAAAGTTACATTTACATTTAGTTTTATTGTGATATACACTATAACTTAAGTTTAAGTTTAATTCAAGCAACTTGAAGAAGAAAAGGATTACTTAACTTGTGAAATATGGTCCAGTACTCACATGAAGCCAAAGTGGGAATTTAAAGCAGAAACCATGGAAGACTGACGTGGCTTACTGTCTTGGTTAACTACATTTTATTTTATATGACTAATATACATTTAAGAATGACATACCCCAGTGACATGCTCCATGGTAACCTAGTCCCTGTTACATTAATTATCAATTAGGATAATGTCCTACAGACATGCCCAAAGAGTAGTATGACAGAAGTGATTGTTCAATTGAAGGACATTCTCCCCATTTAACAACAGTCTATGTCATTCCAACCAAAATTAATGATCACTATTGAAATCCTTTTAAACTGAACACACAACATATAGTCATTTTGCTATCTCTATTCATTTTGTGTTACTATATAAGATTTCATGTTATTTCACAATACAAAACACAATCTAAGTTTCAAATTCACACAACTCCCATGGCAAACTTCTTGCTCCAACATTTTTTGGTTGTTCAGCTCCATTTTCCTTGATGAGGCAAAATTATAGCCACTATACCAATCCTACAATTAGCTCAACCCCTGTTGTGAATTAGAAGAACATTATTTGCTTTGTTTGTTCTATAACTGTATCATGGACAAATCACCCTAACATTTGTTTTCTTTATCTCTTGTATGCTAGGAAAATAATGAACACAGGTAGCAAATGAAAGATTTTTTTCCCATATTTCTACTGCAATGAATATGTTGTGAGATGAATTGATTTAAAAACTTGTAGCTGATGGAATGCCTCTTGATAATATAGTACATAATCAAATTACTTTAATTAAGCTTACTTTTAAATTTGATGACAAAAGTTCTTATGGGTCATTTGTAAATTTGGTCTCAAAGAATTAAGATCACCAGAGACTATTAACTTCTGCCTCACTACCCACTTATTTGCTGGATAATCTTTTCTGAATGCTCCAAACCAACCCTATTAAGAAAAGGTTGGGTGTTCTACAATTAAAAACAAAAACCTGTAAAAATATTGTTGTGGTGAGAATGTACTTATTTCTCTATGAAAATCCAACCCTAGTTGTATGATTTCAAGATGAAACAATTTTATTGGGATACTAAAATCTGACTTTTCTTATATTTCAGTATCTGTACTTCATAAATAACAACCGATATACATCAGAAAGGAGACACTTTCAAATGCAGAAATATGCTACAACTGATAAGCAAATAAAGAAAACTTGAGTTTTTGTGGTAGAAAATCAGGTCTTTGTGTAAGACTCGGGAGCTTTTATCTTGTGGATCTATAGATATTTGTAACACTTCATGAGACTTTAATTGAAGATTTACTTTCTTAATGTTAATTACCATTTACCTTACCCTGAACTTTACAAAATGAATCAAATATAGCTTAAAATGTTTCATGATTTGGGGATGTTCCAATCATTTCCACAGAGTTATCTGAACCACTCTCCCCATTGTTTTAGTTTGTTACTTTTAAAGATGTTGCATTTCTTAGCAATATGTTTCATGAATGTACAATTTTGTTACAGAGGTAATGGCAGCCAGTCTCAGAATAAGTACAATGCATTCGTTAAATATCTTCATTGGGTTCGCACAAAAGTCTCATATGGATATAATTTCATTAGCTGATCAATATAGAAATTGGATAAAATGACTGGAATATTCATAGAATAAAGGAAAACACTGCTTATTAAGCAGAAAAAGGGAATATTTCTTAATAATTTTAGGACAAATTTGACAAAAATCTATATTCCATTAAGATCTTCATTCTTTGATTCTTTTTATCTTAATAGTTAGAGCTTTCATAGTCTTACTTTCCCATCTGTGATATTGCACAGAAAATGTAGAACTTTAAACTTTGTTAAGCTACAAATACACAGACAAGAAATAATCTTTAAATAAATTGTGACACCCTTTAAATAATACTGACATCTTTTGAAATGAATTGTTGGGTATACTCTATTTTCATCATCTAGTACAATTTATCATTTTATATTTATAATATTAATTATATGCATAGTTATGTATATTTCTGTCTACATCTGCCACATTTATTACTGGTGTCTGAGAAGGCCAGAAGAGAGTGTAACATCTTCTGGTGCTGGAGGTACAGGTGTTTGTATGCTCTTTGATATGAATGGTGGGATCTAAACATGTTCTTAGGAAAGCAGCAAGTGTTTCTAACTGGTGAGCCATATGTCCAATATTTGCAATTTGTTTATGTATTATTAATCTACCTACCATCACCATTTATGTTATCAACACATCAGCATGCACACTTGTAGAATTTATTAGAAAGTCTGAATTCCCTTTCTATGTTATATGTTTATATGTTGTCTATCCTGATGTGACAGACATAAAAATGAAGATGTATAACATCCATAATATTTCTTTCACAGGCAAACTCCAAAACCAAATGTTACTCTTCATTTTACCAGGCGTCTTGGAATAATTAAATAATTAAACTCTATTTGTTTTAGATTATTCCCTTTTTTGATCCTACCTAGTAATAGTCCTAGCAACATTACTTGACGTTAAATATAATTTTATTTCTAACCATATGTACAATGGTTTTTTTGTGACAATGAATCCTACATAGATCAAATAATGTGCTATTTATTGTTCTTGTGAAGTCCAATGACCTATGAATATTGGTCAGTGAACACTTTTGATATATTAGTCAGATCTCAAAATGCTTCCCATTCAATATATTCAATCCTTAGATTAGCCCTATGGTTTCCTTGCTTCCACCATCCATGTAAACAGGAAAGAAAAGGAAATGAGGGGGACATTATTTAGCCCTTACAAATCATTATTATAATTATGAAATGGAACAATTCTGATCATAGGATCTAAATTTTCCTAAACCAGAAATATTAATATAAGTTATTAGACACAAGTGATTTTAAAAATATTTATGATTATAAAATAGTAATCAGAATTTGCTAAGAAATCACTGGAAAAATAGATTTCCAACAATTTAAATTTTAATAAATTGGAAAGAATAAAAAATTAATACACAAATAATACATGATCATGTCTGATTCTTTGTTCCACACAAATTTGTTGAAATAAGGGTAAGATCATCTTTTCAAGTAACCTTATCTTAAATAATTTTAAAATAGTATTTAAATATAATTCAAAAAAAGATAAAAAAAAATTGAAAAACAGAAGATGAGATATCACCTGAGCCTTCTCCTTTGAGGAAGGGTGATGTTCTTGTGTGTCTTTAAATTTTATCTATATTTTGTAATCATTTTTGATAAAGCAATAGTTCTAAAATTCAAACAACACACATTTTTGCAATCTGGAACGGAAGTGAAAAACTTGTTTAAATGCTCAAACTTCCTTATAAGTAATTTTCTCCTTATTCTTACTTTTTCTCTGTGGTTTTGAACTTATGTTTTGAACCAAGCTCAGCTCAGCTTTATTGGCATAAAAGAGATGCTGAACAGAGTCATGTGACTTCACTGTCCTAGATCAGCAGGGTTATTTCAGCTGTTTGCCTCTGTGATGCTCAAAACTTCCTCATGAAACTGAGCCTCCTGCTTTTGTTTAGAGGCAGATCACCAGTATGTCTTCTGCTTTACAGTTGATTCTTAGCTGAAGATGAAAAATACTAAGCCCAGAGAATTCCAGGAATAAATGGATTGTGCTGAAGAGATGGCTTTGAGGTTACTAGCGAGGATATCTCTTGCATGGAAAAGGAGTTTAGCTTCTAGCATCCACTTTTAAAAATAATTTATTTATTTATTTTTACATCCCAATCATTGCTCCACCATCCCAGTCCCACCTAACAGCTGTCCCTCCCATCCACCATACTTTTCACCTCTGAAGAGTGGAGCCCCCTGGGTATCTGACTACCCTGGCAATCAAGTCTGCAGGCATAGGTGCATCCTCTCCTACCGAGCCCAGACAAAGCAGCCCTGTTGGAGAACGGATTCCACAGATAGACAACAGCTTTAGGGATAGCTCCTGCTTCAGTTGTTGTGGGATTCACATGGAGACTGAATTGCAATTTTGTTAATCAGAACCCCCCATAATTTCAGTTCCTGGGGATCTGATAGCATCTTTTGTCCCCATTTTACTGCACACACACAACACAACACACACACACACACACACCACACACCATAAAATAGAAAGAGTTGTAGTTACATATGGAATGGATGAAACTAGAAAATATCATCCTGAGTGAGGTAACGCAGACACAAAAAAACATACATGGTATGATGTGTTTATAAAAAATAAAGATAAAGAGACAATGTTCTGTGGGTGTGTGTGCTGAGGTATGGAGGAAGGAAATGTCTCAGCAGGCCCATGCTGGGGCATCTCTTCCTCCTGAGGGACCAGTCACATGATGGTATAGTATAGAATACAGTTTATTCAGGGCATGGAGCAAGGAGTTAAGAGGGTAGTAGAGGCAGAGAGAGGAAGAGAGTGGGAGAGAGTAGAGAAGTAGGGGCCGGACATGCATACATGGAGAGAGGGGTGAGGGAAGAGGGTGAGGGGACAGAGGGACTAAGAGATCAAGAGAGTGAGAGCAAGAGAGGAGGAGGGCACAAGCACCCCCTTTTGTAGTGGGCCAGGCCTACCTGGCTGTTGCCTGGTAACTCTAGAGGTGGAGCTCAGACAGAATGCTAACATTCCCCTGTTTTGATTTAATTAAAAAATAAAAAATTAGAAAGAGGTGGTGGCAAAGCAGGAATAGGTCATAGTGATATCTAGCTACTTCCGGCTGGCATTGGGGGTGATGTGTCTCTCGGGAACCTAGAAAAATGGGCATAGGGGATGTTAGTCCAGTCTCAGGAGAGTTGGCTGTTTTTTGCTGTCCATGGTCCGTCGAGCAATCTGAGGATAGGTCAAAAGGAACAGGTCCAGTAGAAGCATCTGTGTGTGTGTGACAGGAGATGGAGCATCTGGAGTTTGCTTCTCTGGAGCTGTTCTGAATGTGCCTGGACTTGACAATATATAGGGAATAAGATTAAGTATGTTTGGAGAAAGAAATTTTTTCTAAGATGTACATTTGAAACCCAGAGGAATTCCACCCTTTGGAATAGGTAGTAAGTGGGAACTTTAGGCAGATGTACTTATCTGGATGCCATTATTTGGTCCATGAGAGGTAGATCTGAGTGGGTTTCCTGTAGTTATAAGTTTACAAAGAGATAACAGCATGAGTTACAACATATCAGCTTTAAGATAGCCTTTGTTGGATCAGTATAGTGGAATGTTTTATTAGAGTTAGGCAAATTTATAGGAACTCAGATAATTTAGGACAGTGGCATAGCAAGAAAAGAAATATGAAGCATTTAATTGTTGGAAATTGAATTTAGGTAATGAGGTAACTGATTATATCTGTGAAAGTTTAGCAGTCAATGTAGTCAGAATTCTGAGAAAGAGTAAACAATCTACCAGTTATATATTTAAAACTTACAGAGTCCACTAGTCAACAATTCCCATGATCTCCATGGTCTCTTGAGCAAAGTCAGTCTGGCTTTCAAGTGCAGAAGATGCAGGGCTTTTTTGTCTGTGGAATGAATACACGTGATATGAGAAATGATACCTTGGTTTAACAAAGTCATTTGACTCAGGGCATCCAGTTTTGTCCACTGCATATTTCAGTGATCATAACATCATGTACAAACCAAGCAATATCTTCTAGGTATGTCCAAGTCTTCTGAAACCATCTTGGGTCAACTGTTAAGGCTTTGGGAATTCTGTCTGTCATAGTCTTAAATATAGTATTAGCAGACTTCTGACAAGATTGAGGGCCATATGGATTGGTTGTAACTGAATAGAATTTATTAGCAATGATAAAACTCTATCAAGACAGGATAGAAAAGAAAACCTTTAAGTAACTTTGGCAGGTTGTGTAGGTAGAAAAAAAGCACATTTTTTTGTACTAGCAAAGAAATGTTTGGCTAGGACCAGAATAAGAAAGCTGGCAGCAAGATCATAGTGACAGAACTGAGCACACAGGCTGTGAGAACAGGCCAGGGGTGTAGAAGCATGGATAGGTAAGCCCTTGGGAAACCCTTTTCCATTTATCAGACCTCTGGCAGTATGTGTGAAGATCTCTTAAAATAATTATCCAATGGGTACTGAATCCAGGTGTTCAAAGACAACTTAGCACCCATTGGTGATGGTGGTGTTACTGAACTATTCATACCGGCCTCCTGAAAAGAGTTCAGAAATGAGTCAGTGTACAGACCAAGCTAGAAATTCAGGTTGTCACATGAATTGCTAGGGGCTACAGGGTGACAGAAATGTCATGGAAATTGCCCGAAAGCAGTTCATCCTAGTACCATGAATTTAGCCTGGCTGCAAGAGCTTGAGGGATATATGAACTGCTTTTGAGAAGAGAAGTCATACAAGGGTCTGGATGGGGCATTGAAATGTGAGTGTTCCAGGGGTTTTTTGTTTGTTTGTTGCAGTCTGATAGTGAGAAATGGCCCAGAGGTCACTCCCCCTCAGAGCCTGCTGCCTGCCTTGCAAGTGGCTGTAGCTGCCCAACACAGCTGGTGGGTTTGGGTGAGGCAAAGGCACAGAGGCACGAGGTTGGGTCCATGCTGCTGTGGCACAGGAACTTCACTAACAGCCAGATGATGTGGAGTCCACGATGGGTGTTGGGGGGGGGGGAAGCATGTTCTGTTTTACAGTAATGTGCACTTCGCCTCTAGCACTCGCTTTATAAGTTCCAGGCAGAGAGAGGGGGGGGGGAGAGAAAAGAGAGAGAGAGAGAGAGGAGAGAGAGAGAGAGAGAGAGAGAGAGAGAGAGGGGAGAGAAAAGGGGGAGAGAAAGTGAGAGAAGAGAAGTAAAAGGCCAGCCATGAGCTGTAAAGAGAGAGGGGGAAGGAAAGAGAAAGCAAGAGTACAAAGAACAAGAGATCAAGAGACGGGGGGGGGGAAGCAGCCCCTTTTTTAGTGGGCCAGGGCTACCTGACTGTTTTTCCAGGTAATTGTGGGGAGGAGCATACCTGGCTGTTGCCAGGTAACTATGGGTGGGTTTTGGGCAGAATGCTAACATGTTATGTACTCACTGATCAGTAAGCTCAGAATACTCACATATAACCACAGACCATATAAAGCTTAACAAAAAGAAAGGATGCTTTTAAAACCACTTAGAAGGGGAACAAAAAGTCCGGACAGGAGGATCAAGGTTTTGGGTGGGGGAGGAGAAAGGAGAGGAAAAGTGGGGGCAGGACCAGGTAAAGGAAGAACGGGAGAGAATCCAGAGGGCCAGGAGAAGGAAACAAAATAAGTTAGGGGGTTGGGGAGCTTGGGGAACCAGCAGAAAGCCCCAGAAGCCCAGGATGCTAGAGGCTCCTGGACACATTGGGATGCCATTTCCCGAAATACCGAACAAACAGAAAGATTGATGTGATCCCCAACTGAAAGGGGTAGGTCCACCCCCATTTTCAAAATGTTTTTTAAAAAAAAAAATGCAGGGACAAAAATGCAACAGAGCCCCAAGGAAAAAGGGCCCTCCAGAGAATGTTCCACCGTGCAATCCATTCCGTCCTCAGACACCAAAACTCCAACAGTTCCTGTTGCAAATCTTGCAGACAAGAGCCTGCTAGGCTGTCCTCTGAGAGCTTGCCCCACAACTTACTGAGAGCAGATACCATAGCCAACCAATAGACCCAATCCCGGACCCCAAAGGAAGAGTTAGGAGAAGGGTTGAAGGAGCTGAAGGAGATTGCAAGCCCCTAAAGGGAAAAACAGGACCCTCAGAGCCCCAGTTTCCCTTTAAATTTTATTTTAACCACCTAGCTTTACACCAGCCCTTAGAGGAGAACAGATAGTAAGTGCAGTGAAGGACTCCACTGTTCTTTAAATGTGTGATTCATTGAAATCATTGAATGGGAAGAGTTCAGGAGCAAACAATTTAAAAGGTTTATGTGGGCTCTCACAAATCATTAGACATTGAATTTCATAAAAGATAGAAATCGAATAAACTGAAATTACCAATAAAATATTCAGGTATCACAGCGCTTAATATCTCTATTTTTCAGTTCCATCCTCCAACTACTTGGAAAATGGAGACCTCCAAGCAACAGATTATTTCAAATAATTCTTCTGGCACTTTTATATTTTTTAAGAATGATTTCTAGCCAGGCAGCGGTGGTACTGCCTGTAATCACCGCGCTTGGGAGTCAAAGGCAGGTACTTTCCGAGGTTTAAGTCCAGCCTTTGCTGCAGAGGGGCGTTCGTCTCCCAAGACCAGAAAAAAAAAATGATTTCTGATTTTTAAATTGAATCTCTTGACTTGCTTACTTAGGTTTTTGGTTACTGTGATAAACCTACTTTTGGACTTCATATCTTTGTGTACTTTTCACGTGTGACAAAAATATGATTACAATGAATGGAATGAAATTGACCAATGCACCACTGTCTCATGCTAGAAGAAAATTTAATAAAGGCCAACAAAGTCATCCATCATACACTAACATAAGAATATGTTTTATAGCAGGAAACGAATGAAAAAACCTAAACTTTATTCCCGTTTTCTGAATTTGATATTAGAAAACATGTAAATATTATAAATAATATATTTTGCATCTTTCATTTGGCTAAAAGAAGAGAAAAACCGGTAAGATCTTAAAAAATAAAAATTGACATCACATTCAAAATTTAAAAAAACACAATGCTAGCTTTGCAACCTCTTCAGCTTTCCTCTTTCTGCTCATAAATGCATTCATTTTTTTCAGATCTAAATAACAAATGCGAATTTTAATTTTTAATAACACTTACATTTCTGAAGCACTTCTATTTTTCCCATCTTTCTAAGATGGATGGCTACTGTGATCTCTTTACTTTATAAATTCCACTAGAATAGAAAAATCCAAGTTATGTCATATTTTCTCTTTAATAAAATATCCACAGATCACTTTTCCACTTCCCTATCCACCCAACTTTTTTGTTCTATCTCATTTACTCTCTCAAAAGAGGAAAAAAAATGAAATATTAAAAAAAAAACTAATAAAACCCATAAGACAAAAGTACCAAACCAACTAACCAACTAAACCAAACCAACCAAACCAACCATCCAACCAACTAACCAAGCAAACCAAAGGTGGAAGAAAAAAAATGTCCTTTGGGGTTGGCCATCTTTCTCCTGGGCATGTGGTGCCCTCGAGTGCGGTTGATACCAGAAAGAACTGATTTTTTTTCCTTTCCTAGCAGATATAAAGTACAAATACTTCTGGATAGGGGTATGAGTTTGTGTATACTTCATCTTCTCAGTGCTGAGAGGTTTTTTTTTTTTTTTTTTTCTTTCTTTCTTTTCTGGCTTAAACTTGTCCAGGTCTGTAAGCCAGAATGTTTTATAAGCAAGGAAAAATATATTTGATAATGTTGTGTAATTTCTCCTTGTTCCAATTATCTTGGTGTGGTGTGTGTGTGTGTGTGTGTGTGTGTGTGTGTGTGCGTAGCTCTGGCTATCCTGATGCTCATTCTAGAGATCAAGCTGGCCTCAAGTTCATAGAGATCAGAGTGTTTCTGCCTCACTGATTTCTAAGATAAAAAGCCATGTGCCACCATTGCTCAGCTTAGCTTTTTTAACCTTTTAAATGTTACACATGCACACACACACACACAAAACTAAGATTATATGACATTATGTACATGTACTGTATATATATAAAGTGTGTGTGTGTGTGTGTGTGTGTGTGTGTGTGTATGTGTGTTGATTTGGGTGTCATGCAGAGCTCATCAGGATGTCAGAGAACATTCTAGGATTTTATCCTCCCCTTCTACCTTATTGGTCGAAAGTGTCTAGGGGTCTAGCTCAGATCATCAACTTGATGATAAGGACATTTATCTTCTGAGCCATCATGTGATCCTACCATTCATTTTCTTGTTGTTTGATGATGTTGTTTGATTTTTGGTTTCTGAGGTTTCCCTTTCTTTTTTAAAGGAAAGTATAAAAACATCCAACAATGTGTATATTTAAATAATATCTTTGTAATACTAACTTTATTGTATCTAGAGAGATTTCAGAATCTACATGCTTGCCTTGCTTCCTAGTCCTTACACTGTAAGCCAAAAATTCATCCGAGCCTCCCACTGCCCAATTTCTTATGTTTGTTACTACATTATTGTAATTGAATATAGCTAATTCCTTTAAAGTTAAGATATCTGTTTAGGTTTTGGTTGATGCTGAAATTCAACATAAGTTTTGTTGTTGTGGCTGCTGCTTTTTTTGTTGTTTAATTTATCTAATAGTTCATCCAACTTACATTTGTTGCAATAGGAGAAAGAGGAATTTTGGGAAAGACCGACTAGATTATTTTGATGCATGCACTGGTAGTACCAGCCTGGGAGCTTTAGATTCTAGTATGACGAATAGCAGATAGTTAAGTTTGGATATTTATGTTCCATGAAGATCTTAGCTCATTTATTGTGATGGGCCTTCACTGACTTATTACCTGTATATGTGGCCGTCTTTAGTGTTCTTCATAAATGAAACTAGAAGATGAAAATGTAAGATTTTTACTTTCTCAGAAATGTGATAGGACAGATAAATTTTTTGATGTAATTCAAATGAAAATTTAATATTCTTTTTCCCCCTTTTCCTTTTTAAACCACTATCTGAGTCTGTGATAAATTGTAATCTGTAGAAAAATAGTTGCATGTTTTCTACATGCTAAATGTAGAAGATAGCTTGTTCTTTTCTTCATTCCCTATTTTATCACAATTAGAAATTTAGCAACAGTCAAGAATATTAAAAGATTTCAGTGATTCATTAGATTATTATAACAAGATGAATTTACTGTTAGAAAATATCAAAGGCAACAATATCAGAATTTTGCTATTTGTGCAATTTCACTTACTTTTTTCTGTTGTATCCTGATTTTCACTATCAAAATACAATGCTTTTTCAGACTTACTTCTTAACAAACTTCTAATAAAATGATTCCTAACATGTCTCAGTTTTCTTTCAAGGAAAAATTTCATATGTGCTAGTGATTGGGAATTGAATTAAGTTGCGATCTTCCAAGGTCAGCTGCAAACATCATTGCCCACATCAAAATGATTAATTATTTCATAAAAGCACTGTGCCATAAAAGTACATTAATAACAAATTTAGGATTTATTTTTTTTTCTACATAGCTTTAAACTTAACCAACTGCTATAAAATTACTGCTAAAATATGAAGGTTTGAAACAGATTTTACAACTAAGCAACTAAGAGGCTAATGCTTCCCCATTTACTAGGCCAGTGTATATTAGTAATCTCGGAAATTCTTCACTTTTATTTTCATGAGAAATAAAGACTGAGGGAGGGAGAACAGGAAAGCAGAGTGATGTTATGTTTGGCATCTGCCTTTTCCATTCAAGAAAGTGTAATTTCCTCCTGAAAGGAAAAAGATTTCATGCCTGAGGCTGGGCATAAATCAGGTTGAAATGCTATAGCAGAGACTATAATTTTATAAACCATCACGTTGCAGAAAATGGAGTTAAGTTTGTAATCTATGGTGTAGTTACCATCCCTCTAAGGAATAATTGAGTAATGGCTGGCAGCCCTAAAGAGCTCTGGGTGTTGTGATCTTTTGGCACCTCTAGACAATGACTAGGTTTCTTCAAGTAAATGATTTGGGGTTTCATACATCTTTTACCCTGCAAAGTCACTAGGCGGGCTCAGCAAAGATACGTGATTCTCTTGTACAACATGTACAGAATTTTAACTTACTTAAAAAATGGTAACTTTTCTCAGATGTTACAATTATTTTAACAGTTGTGAAAACTGTCAGATGCTCCATAAAATAATTTGTATATTTTAAAATGTAACATTTTCATTATGAGTTTCTGGTAAGAATTAATATTAATGAATTGGGCTGTTTATAAAATTTTGTAGCCTTTCAGTTTTGACCCAGTGCCCACTGCCTCTCCTTTGGAGAGATTTCATTAGCTGAGTAGGCAACTCCATCATGGAATGGCCAGTGAAAAAAATAAGGACTTGTTTGGTTTTCAGGCCAGTCAGTCTCATGGTACATTCAGATATTGTAATTTTTTTTTCTTTTTTCTTTTCTTTTTTTTTTTTTTTTTTACAAGAGTAGTAGAGGACAATTTGATTGTGCTACTTATCTCAAATATAAATATTATCTTCATTCAAGGTTTATTCATTTGTCCATTGAATTGCTTATATTATTATTCTATTCCACTTAATATGACTATCTTGAAATTATGATATTATAAAAATTTGACAACTCAGCACGACTATAGAGACTTAAAGATATGTTTTAGTGTTTTGAGTAAACCTTATTATGCTTTACTTAATTATAATACATTTTATAAAGTTTTGTATTTTTATAATGCTACAATTTCAATAAGAATTTAATTGTATAATATGAGCACATTTATTTTAGCATACTAAACTAGTTAGATATATTAATGTTGTAATTAATTATCAATCACTAAGGATTAGTAAACAACATAATATAATTAAGTATCAGTGATTAGATAACACAGAAAATAAATATTATGTACAAAGGAAATTGGTTACACAGTAAAAAGGATTGCTGAAAATGCTATAATATTCAGCTAAAATAATGATTTTATCTATTTCATAAAATGTCTATATTCACTTCCATGTTATCCTAACTATCATCTATCTATCTATCTATCTATCTATCATCATCATAATCTTATTTCATTTATTATCTATCATCTATCTACCTACCCTTCTATTTACCTACCTATCTATTCAATTAGTCTATAAGTATCTCTGTGGGGTTGTAGTAGTGTGCTGGGTCCTGTGGTTGAATTATGAGTCCCACATCTGTTCTCCCAAGGGGCTAGGGCTGTGGCTCAGAGGGACAGAGGCACGGGAAATTGACTGTGTTCACTCCACTCTGGCACCAAGTGGACATGGGGCTATAGAACTTTCAGGACTCCATTCAGGGTGGAAGAATACAGTCTGAAGTCCTGTGGGGAGGGGGAGAATCTCTGGCTGTGTCCTGCAGGGGATGAGAGTCTTGGTCATGGTGATTCAACTCACTTGGCTGGGACACAGCTGGCTCCACTTGCCTCCTTGAGTGGCTGGGCCTTCATGGCTGGAACATAAAGAGGTTGTCAGCAGGAGATTAGGCAGCAGCTCAGTAGTTGAAAACCTTCTCCATGGTTCCCCATGGCGGGACCCAAAGAAGAGAAGTAGGCTATGGTCTTAAGATATTTTTTGTCATGGTAGAAAATGAATGACGCTATACCCCGATATTCTCAGAGGGGCCTGAGGTTAAATACCTTTTACAAGGAGGAGGGTCTGGGAAGGAATGTTTAATTGGTCTTTATGTATCTCTTTAATATGGAGATCTGTCTAGAGGCTCTGTGGCCTTTAGTTCATGCCCTCTACCAGTGAAGGGGCTAGTAGGGGTATTGTCCTATGTGCCTGAAAGGCACAGGTCAATGCAGGTCTTTTGGGCTCATGTCAGGAGCCTAGAGTCTGGGAGTATGGCAAAATGCATGCCATCCCTTGCAGGGAAACCTATGGGGTCTCCAACCAGCTAGGTCTCCGGCCATCTCTAGCCAGTACTCGACCAGAAACCATCTACTCCTTTCACGGTCCTATCTGTTGAATAAATTTGTAGAAGTCAAAATGCTTGATCAAAACAATTATTTTAAGTATTTGTAGATATCACACATAAATACTTGATGTTTCACGTGCTACAGAATATTTGCTACAGTTGCTTATAAATAAAAACAAAAATGTAAAAGCTAGATGGTATAAACCAGTTAACAACCATAAGCAAGTATAAATCCTTCATAAAATGATGTGTTGATTTTCAATTTATCTCTTCAGTTAAAAACATCTTAAATTATTATACTCAATGTTTGGGTGTATATATTGTAAATATTTATTCCTGTGAATATAAACTCTTATATATTTGAATATATAGAATATGTACTATTGAGGATGCCAAGAAGTGCTAGCTGACAGGAACCAGTTATAGCCTCTCCAGAGAGGCTCTACCAGAGCCTGACAAATACAGAGGCAGATGCTGACAGCCAACTATTGGACTGAGTACGGGGACCCCAATGGAGAAGTTACAGAAAGGACTGTAGGAGCTGAAAGGATTTGCAACACCATAGGAGGAACAATATCAACCAACCAGACCCCTCAGAGTGCCCAGGGACTAAACCAGCAACCAAAGAGTACACATGGTAGGACCATGGTTCCAGCTGCATATATAGCAAAGGATGGCAATGTCTGGCATGAATAAGAGGAGAGGCCCTTGGTCCTGTGAAGGCTTGATGCCCCAGTGTAGGGAATGCCAGGGACTTGTAGGAAAAAGTGGTGGGTGGGAGGGGGAGCACCCTCATAGAAGAAGGGGGAGGATGGGCTAGGGGGTTTCTGGTGTGGAAACCGGGAAAGGGGATGACATTTGAAATGTAAATGCATAAAATATGCATTAAAAATATTCTATATATTCTTAGAGCTCTTGAATTGGCTAAATCAAAATGTACCATAATTTAAAGTCAGAATCTTTTTTCCAGGTGATGTTTGACAGAGAGGAAAACTGAGCAGCTTCGTTTTCTACCCTAACCTGTCATATGTTTGGAACTCAAACAATCCATTTTTATACATCCAATTTTATCTTTAGCTTTGAGAAGTAGACAATTGCTATAATGTATATATTATAAGATATATCAATAGACTCAAGAAATAGAACAGTTCACAATCTCTCTCTGTCTCTCTGTCCTCTCTCTGTCTCTCCTGTCTCTGTCTCTGTCTCTGTCTCTCTCTCTCTCTCTCTCTCTTAATGAAGCTGAGGGTTGGCATCTCAACAAGAAAATGAATGTAATTTCAGATGCCCCATGCATTTCTCTTCCTTGAGGTAAGCCTGATATGGACATCATAGAAGAAGGCATCTTCTTTAAAAGGTTCAGACACTTAAAGTACTATAGAGAAAAGCATCAGGAAAATAGTAGCTAAGAATAACACATAATTCTATATATACACTCTATATATTTATATATACACTCACATATACATACATATATATGTTTATGTGTATATACTTACCTTGATGATTTTATCTTATTTACTACAATTCTAAATTAACTCGGCTTCTGTTATCTTTTTGCAAAAATTATCAGTGTTACTGCTTCAATTGTAATACTTTCTACATAGAAGTAATAATAAAACCTCAAATTGCTAGTGGGTATATAATCTATATTTGCCTTACGTTAACATGAAATGAATATAAGAATTTAATTGCATAATTAATATTGCAGAAATAAATCTCCCATTTTGAATTCAGTAACAAAAAATTAGAAATTTTTACATTTAGAACCAAAGTTGTTATTTAGGTATTATTTTATCAAAACACAGATGACTTAACATGTGACAAAAATTGATCTGAGCTTTAATCAAATTATTTGTCCATAGTTATAAAAGTTTTCACAACTTAAATGCCAAACTGTTAGTAAGTTAAATTATATTTCACCATCTCAGATCACTGTAGGGTTATTACATAATTGTTTAGATGTACAATATAAGCTCACACTTTGATTCTGAATATTTTTTCATAAAACAGCAAGAGAAATTATTTCTGAAAGTATCAACAAAATTTGGTGAAATGGGATGTGAAATGTTCTTGTAAAACTTTGAGTTTAAATCTTTTACATCAGGCAAGGTATTAACACCAAGTATTTGGTAGGATTTTCATTCTAAAATTTGTTCGGGCCAAATTTCTGGATGCAAAGATACTCTGAATTCAGAGACAGATCTCTATGATGAATGAGCAACTCTAAGGACTTGCAAGTGTGAATATACGTAAACCCTCAGAGAAGAGTATGGCTTCTTTCCTTTCACAGTATCACTTGGGAGTTATTTAAAATGCTATTACATTACTCTCTCTATTTTTACTTCTTTATATCCTTCTGGTAGATCCCACATTAGCATAAAACCCTAAACTGCATAAAAATGTTCTCTTCTGAATCAACTAAATGTAAAGGCTTTATTCAAAAGTTACTGTATAAGAAAAGAGATTATTTTTATTTTATTTTATTTTTTATTGGATACTTTATTTATTTACAATACAGATGTCATCCCCTTTATCCATTTCCCCTCCCTAGAACCCCCTATCCCTCCTCCCTCCTCCTCCTCCTTTATACTTCTATACCATTTTGATTACATGTATGTATTAAGGTCAGTTCTAGTTGAGGGTCTAGCAATACAATAGATGCAAATAGTCAAGGAACAAGCAATACAATAAACACAAATAGTCAAAGAAAAAGCAAGGCATTAAACCCAATTACATGAACACTTCCATGATCACTGTTTCTAAGAGCTTATCAGGATGACCAAAGTATCTCAGCCTACTTCCCTGTCCTAGCCCAAGGTCATTTTCATGCCTGAAGCCTACTTTTTGTTCTAGCTTTAAATTTAGATTCCTGTCTGAAATTACTTCTTTGTTCTAGCCTAATATTTAGGTTCCTGCCTGAGATTACTTCTTTGTTCTAGCCTAAGATTTAGATTCCTACTTCAAATTACTTCTTTGTTCTAGCCTAATGTCAGACTCCTGCTGAAGCCTACTTCCTTGATTTAGATATTATTATAATTTTTAAGCAGTGGAGGAGTATTTTCTTGTTGGTTATTTTTTTGTTTGTTTGTTTAAAGTACAATTGTTAAATAGGTCCAATGTAACAAATTCAAAGATCCTTATCTTTAAAAGGGTATCTTTTACAAATCTAAGTTTATTACCTCATATTCTTACTGAATTATGTTGTCTGAATACTAGCTGAATGTTTCACAGTTGTACAAATTTCAATTATGTTACTAATTGCTTTGTTTCTTCACTGATAAAATCCAGCCATCCTTTTATGTAATTAGAATTTCATAGTTTTCTTACTGCCTTTTGTTATTACTTTGCTGTTCTAGTTTGCTTTTTGTGGCTATGGTAAAACACTAACCAACACCAAGTTGAGGAGGAAGAAATTATTTGGCTTATGGGATAGTGGAGTATTGAAGGGAAACAAAGATGATGGAAACTCAAGGTGTGAAATTAGAGATAGAACTGAAGCAGAAAGTGTTTAGGAATGGTAGACATTAGGTACACATTAAATACCCTTGCCCAGGCTCAAGCTAGTGAGCACAAAGAGCACTACCAATGCAGGAATTGATTACATCTAAACTGAATCATTGGACAAAAGAACCTATTGAAGCAATACACATTGAGAAGCTAGAAAAATAAATAAAACAAAACAATACAAAACAAACAGAAAAACTCAACTGACAGCATATGCTGGTGAGGATATGGAGCAAGACGAACACTCCTCCATTGCTGGTGGGAGTAAAGCAGTCTACAAACACTTTGAAATCAATCTTGTGATATCTCAGAAATTTGGGAAGAGTTCTACCTCGAGAAGCAGCTATGCAACTCCTGAGCATATGCCCAAAGATGCCCTACCATCCCACAAGGTCACTTGCCCCACTATATTCATATAGCCTTACTCATAATAACCAGAAATTGGAAACAACCCAAATGTCCCTCAACTGAAGAATAGAAAAAGCACATTTGGTACAGTTATACCATGAAATACTATGCAGCTATTAAAAACAAGGACATCATGAATTTTGCAGCCAAATGGATGGGACTAAGAAATGTCATCCTGAGTGAGGTAACCCAGACCCAGAAAGCCATTCATGGTATGTACTCACTTATAAGTTGACATTAACCATACATTGCATGATAACCATACTACAATACATAGTCCCAAAGAAGCTAAGTAACAATGATGTCCTAAAGGATGATATCTGCAATTCATTCAGAAGGAAAAATAAAACAGAAGTGGATGGAGTGAGGGATCTTGGTGGGAGAAAAGATGCAGAGGGGAGCTTGGTAGGGATTAGATGTGAATAGAGCAGAGGAGGGGATGAAAGGGCTGGAAAAGAAGAGAAATTCGTGGGTAGGGACCACTTTAGGACAAGCCAGAGACTAGGATGGGGGATGTCCCTGAAAGGATATGGTGGTAACCCTAGTTGAAAACTCTAGCAGCAAGGGATATGGAACCTGAAATAGCCACCCTTATAGCCAGGCAGGACTTTCAGTATATATAATATATTCAGGGATAAAGATGGAACAGATATTTAGGAAATTGCCTATCAATGACTGGCCCAAATTGAGACCCATTCTATGGGAGTAAGCCAATCTCTGACATTATTAATGATATTCTGCTATACTTCCAGATAGGAGCCTAGCATAACTGTCACCTGAGGTGCTTCATCCAGCAAGTGATGGAAATAAACGCACAGGCCCACAGCCAAACATTATGCAGAGCTCAGGGAATCTTGTGAAAGAGTCTGGGAGAAGGACTGAGGCAATTGGAGGCCTCAAGAAAACCTACAGATCCAACTAACCTGTGCCCTAGGGCCCAACAGAAACTGAATCACCAACAAAAGAACATGTAGGACCCTAGATGCCCTACACATATGTGCAGAGGTGCTGCTTGGTACTTCATGTAGGTCTCATAACAATTGGTGTGATAGCTGTCTCTGACTTTATTGCTTGCCTTTGTATCATTTTCCATACCTGGGCTGCCTTGTCTTGCCTCATGGGAGGAGATGCCCTGAGTTCTGAAGCAACTTAATGTGCCAAGGCAGGTTGTTACTTGGAGGGGGAAGGGAAGGTGTCCTTGAGGAGAAGGGGAATGGAAAATGGAAAAAGAAGGGTGGTAGGGTGGGACTGGGAGAATAGGAAGGAGGGGGCTTCTATGGGGATGTAAAGTAAATA
This sequence comes from Mastomys natalensis, assembly GCA_021653895.1. NCBI lineage: Eukaryota > Metazoa > Chordata > Mammalia > Rodentia > Muridae > Mastomys > Mastomys natalensis. Next base: position 830,858 of record JAJTUV010000384.1, read on the forward strand.
ATTAAATAAATTAATACTAAAAGAAAACATTTCATCTTATAAAAGAATGGCTACTTCAACATGACAACTGATAACAAGTGTTGGAGAGGTTGTGAGAAAACGGAGACATTCATTGAGTGCTGATATATTTGAAAACTTCTTTAGCTATTCTGAAAATTATTGTATGGAATTGTGGGGCGGTGGGCTGTGGAAGCAGCTGGGTGCCTTGTTGAGCAAGCCTTGAACCCCGGACCTTTACCAGGACGGCAGGTGTTCGGCGCTGCCCCCAGGCCCTGGCTCTTTTCATTCAGCTTCAGCCCTCCACAGCCTCTCCCAAAAAGAGGTCAATGACTATCAGTCACGAGGAACAGTGCCTCAGGCCCTCCCACATGTAGATGAGGTATCTCTAAAGCTCTCCGACCAAGCCAATAGGCATTATCTGCCAGACCCTAACCCACATGCAGATGAGGTATCTCCAAGCTCTCCTACCAAGCCAATAAGCGTTATCTACTGTCAGACCCTAACCCACCCTGAAACTGTATATAAAGGCTCTATTCGGGAGAAGTAAAGGTGTGTGTTCGAGAATCATCTTGGTGTCCTGGAGTCTTTGTCTCAAGACTGTAACATTGGGGAGAATCCTCTCCCGGAACTTCCTGGGGCACCAGCTGCTTCCTTGCCTGCTAGGCCGGCTTCTATCGGCCAGCCCGGGGGGCTAGCGTGGAGAGGAAGGTGCAGCACCTGGTGAGTAAGCGGAGACTCGAGCAGAGGCTGCATGCGGAGGCAGGCAAATCTCTCCTCCTGTTGCAACCCGCAACCTTTTGGCCAGACCTCTCACACCAGGCTTGGCAAGACTAACAAACAGGGAGACGTGGGTAGAGGACCCTCCTTGCTCTCATCTGTCCTCACCGGAATCATCGTGGGCACCTCCAGAACCGGAGACCACCAATGGAATCTTCAAAATACTCAAAATAAATCTACATTATGATCCTATTTTTGTCTACATTAGCATGTGCCAAGGGACTTGATTTGGAAACATAATTACTTGTTCAACCATGTTCATTGCTACATTATTCACAATATCTGGGAAATAGAAACTTTATAGATGTCCTTTAACTGACAAATGGTTAATAAAAATGTGCATGTATACTATGGAATACTATTAAATAAAATTATGAAGTTTGTAGGTAAATGGTGAGAACTAGAATATAACATATTGAATAAAGGAACCCAGATCCATAAAGACAAATGTCACATATTCTCTCGTTTGAGGTTCTTAGCTTCAAAATTTAAAATATGTCTATATAACCTGGAGTACTTCAGAAACACAGAAAGTAAAAAGGACCACTGAGGGACAGGCAATGTAGAGAATAATATGGGAAGTCTGAAGATGTAAATGGGAAGTGGGGGGGTAATTATAGCAAGTAATATTAAGTAACACTAAAAATTGTCATAGGGAATCATATTATCATCTATAATACATGTAAATATGTAAAAGTTCCTAGTAACTACATTTTAAGCTTATTAGCATAGGTTACCATATTAATGAACATGTGCAAACACATGAGGAAATGAAAAATATCCTTAGTGAAAGCAAAAGGGAAGAAGAAACTATGTGTAGTCCTATAATATTCACTTCCTTTTGCTTTATTGATTTTGTGGGCACAGGTGTCTGTCTGTGCACATGCCTATGTATGCAGTGTGTGCATAGACCATAACCAAGATTAGTATTTATCACTCTCCATAATACATTCCAAATGTAGTCTTTCACTGAAAATGGAACTAGCCACTTTAGTTAAACTGGCTGCCCAGAGAGGCTATGTATATGTTGTCCTTTCCTGTGTCTCTTGTGCCTTAGGGTTTCACACACTCACTCCGACTCTTGCCTTGTACTTAGGTGCAAGAAATCCAAAGTAAGGTCTTCATGCTTAAACAGCAAACACTGAGCCATCTCCCTAACTCCCTATTTTAATCATTTCCTATAGTCTTAACTTTATTTACTATCCTGTGCCTTTTTAGCATCCAGCTTCTTTATCTTATACATTATCTTATTCTTATATCTTATCTTATTCTTTTTCTGTACGGAGCAGACATAATAATTACTCAGCACAAGAAGAACAACACATGCTTTGTGAAACTCAGCATTTCATTGTCTAAAGGGAAAAAAAAAAACCTGAGGAAATGCTGTGTTCTACCTAGTTATTCTCCACATTTTGTAAACACTTTGAACTGTATTCTTTATATTGGCATATAACATGCATACTGATACAACATATCAAGGATTGAAGGTTAGCTATGGACTAAAATATTCACAAAATACATGGGATTAAAGTACTCGGGTTTTTTCTTCTTCTTTAGAGCCTCACAATTTACTCTCTGCTGACATTTTAGTAGGAAATAAGCCAGAGACAGAAAGACCACGTGCTCTCAACTGTTCATGAAATAGGTAATCTCATAGAAGTTGAAAGTAGAAGTGTGATAATGGTAGCTGGGGAGTGTTGCAGAAGACGAGAGGGAAGAATGGTGAAAGGTACCAATAAGTCATGATCAACAGAGGGGAGAAGAATATTCCAAGGATGTTGCTCAGCAAGATAACTACAGATAACAGCTATCAGCTGAATATCTAAAACCAAAATCTATAATTTTAATGTTCACAGTTAACAGCTTTGCAGAGAGATACATTTATGATGGTGTAAGCACTACATAGTAAATATTCCCTTATACCAAAATATCAAAGTACGCCATACTAATACTTATAATTTTTATGTTGTATCTTGTGAGTTTTTTAATATAATGAAACTCTGTGTAAATTGCAGAGGAGCTGTTCATATGCTTTTAAGGACAAGCTGTAAAATTCAACTGAAGACCAAAACATAAAAAGATATCTAATGTACAAAAATAGTGTAGTTAAAACTGAAAATGAGTATTCTTACTGAAAAGATCCAATATTCTTTTACTAAATAATCAAACTCATCTTTTTCAGTTATATTATATGAAAGCAATATACTGTAGATGTGAATCTCTCATGCAGAGGATAGGACAATAGTGGAGAAGCTCAGGTAGATTTCAAAGAGCATGTGAAACGCTTTTGGGAGGGAGTAGATGCTCAGGATTCACCGTCTTCAGTGTGGAGATGATTATTGCTGGGTGCCTATGGCAACACTAAAACATCTGAACAATTTTAAATATGACTTTAAATATAAAAACTACAACAGATAAACTATAGAAAAAAGAAGCCAGTGTTCTGAATATTACGGTTGCTAAATCTATGTCTAAAATATGGCAAATGTTTAAAATTCCACCATAAATTCTTTATAAATTTAAACAATTTTAATTTGAGAAATCAGTGACATAAACGTAGAGCAATAGGAACAAAACAAGAACCCGACTTCTGCTGTTTGCTTTTTCTTTCCTTTTAATGAAGAACATTTTTGACTGTTAAAAAACTACCTTACCATTTATTGTATGCTGGTGTTCCAGTTATGTTGACACAGAACTCATAGAATTGTGTTAATACTGAATTAGTTATCCTTACTCCATGTATCAACTTTAATATAGGTAGTTAGGATTTCATTTTTTAATTAATTTAAAATTAAAGAAAATGGTCCACTATCTACATTGTTATTAATCTAGCTACTTTGTTAAGTAATAAAAAGATGACCATTTCCTATGATTTTTTATGCCTAAGTACAATACATGGACTAACACAGAGAAATAATACATTCAAATTTCAGAATTACACAACTGAAATATACTTTCAAATTAAAATACAGTGAACCATTTACTCTTTTTACATTTACTATTTCAAGGTTTTAGCTGCAAATAAAAATCTAAAATTCTAAGCTAAAAAGAGTTTGAAATATTTCAAAATTCAGTGAATGTAAATTGACTTTCTATAATATAATTCACTATTATAGTGGCCTGATTTGACATAAGAATATAGCCCATGATTACCCAATGACACATGATTTAGCTATATATCAAAATGGCCAAAAGTATTTTCTCAGAAAAGCAAGTGCGTCAGTGAAGTATGTTTGTGGGCTTGACATACCTGGGATGAGAAAGCCTCAATCAACTAAATACTTTTACAATGCCAGTTGTAGGACATTTTCTTGATTGATATTTTATAGAGGAGACCCAGCCATTTTGGGGGTAGTAACATTCCTGGGCAAATTGGCCTAGGCTACATATGAAAGGCAATTTTGAATATTACATGGAATCAAGCCTTGTGGATATTGCTTCATTTCCTACCTTTGTATTCTTCAGTTAATCCCATGCTTAATAAATGAGAACATTGTGTCTGTTAACCAAGTAAGCCTCCCCTTAGTTGCTTTGAGTTATTGTTTTATAAAAACATACAGAAACCAAACTAGAATAATATTGATTCTCTGATGGACCCCACAATATTTCTTGCACAGTTTTGTGGGATGAAGTTGGAGGAACTTGATACTTTGAACTAGAAAATCATTGAGTGATCAGAGTTTAAGAGCTGTTATGGGAACATGGAAGATAATGCCGAGAGAAATGCAAACAATGGAGCCTAACATGAAACTTCAGAATAAACTTTGATTCAATTAACATCTGTATCAGGCATGTTATATTTTTGACTCAATAAGTTGTGGGTTGTGGTTAGATGACTAAAAATAATCAGTGCTGCTTAATAATTGACCACCATAATTGAAACGCAATCTTCTGGAATTTATTCAGTATCATCACACAGAGGCTTGAGGCTACATCTCAAGATCACAGCTAAACATGGCAATGTGTAACGAGTCTCTCAAATGATACCATTCAGTGCTTATGTAACAGAACTCAAGCTTGGACTCTGTAGCAGGATCAGATTCTCTATGATGAGAGATTAGGAGAGAGCACTGGTGAAGTTATGTGGTGAAGGAGACCAGAGATTAAAGGGTAGTGGAAAGAATATTCTCTGAACCACTTATGCATGGTCATTGGAGAGCTGGAGCCTCAGTTTTAGTGGAGTCCCCAAGATGTTGGAGCTTCTATAGCATGGGATAACTGCCAAGGACAGCAGCAGGTATGGAGTAGAGGTGGCTTGAGCCTAGGAGAGATGCAATTGATGCCCATGGCAAAGCTAGAGAACTCAAATCCCCAAAGCCCTTTGGAGCCCAGAAGATTATGAACGAATTTCAGATGCCAGAAAAATCAGAACAGGGTTTTATTTACACTGATGAGTGTTGCTTTTGCTTCTATTTGACTATAGCTGTGCCCATGGTCTTCCTTCTTGGAATAAGGAATTGTTGTGGGGGTAAGGGGAGGTTGGTTCATTGGTTGGTTGGTTTGCTTTGTTTTGTTTTGTTTTGCTGGCACTCACAGTTAAGATAGAGTGAATTATGTTTAAGAGACACTAAATTTTTAAGAGGTAGAATTTTAAAAATTATGACTTTTTAAAGATATAATTTGTTTCTTATTCTAATGGACTATGTGATTTTTATAGCCTGATATTTTATGTGATGTGTATGTGGTCAAATTGACAAGGCTAATCTTGGTTATCATGTGAACACACAGAAAGAAGAAACCTCAGCAGAAAATTGTCTCCATTATCTTGGTTTGTAGGCACGATAGTGGGGCATTTTGTTGTTTTTTCTTTTCTGTCTTTCTCTATTTTCTGCTGTTGTTGCTGCTTTCTCTACTTTATTCTATTAGTGTTTTCTTTGAAAACTTTTTTGTTTAAAAAGTAGTTCTGATACACTATATTCTGATCAAAGTTTTGATCCACCAACTCCTCCCCACCCTTCTCCCTATAAAACTCTACACAATTTCTCTATCTTTTCCTCTCTCTTTGAAAACAGACAAAAGAAATTAACACACACACACACACAAACACACACAGACCAGGAAAACACAAAATCAGAAATCATAGTACATAAGCAAAAAGTCCACTAAGACAAAAACAAATGCTCAAGAGATAAAAACAGAATGTTTAACAAAAATAACATTGAATTTGTTTTCATTTGCATTTTTGTGATAACTAAGGAAATAAAACATTTTTTATATTGTGTCTCAGCCATCAGAGATTCCTTATTGAGGATTCTGTTTTGCTCTGTACTCAAGTTTTAAATCAGGTTATTTGGTTAGTTGGTGTTTGATTTCTTGATTAATTTATACATTTTGGATCTAGCCCTCTATCAGATATAAGGGTGGTGAGAATCTTTTCTCAAACTGTGTGCTGCCATTTTGTGCTAGTGACAATATCCTTTGCCTTACAAAACCTTTGCAGTTTCATGAGGCACCATTTAGTAATTCTTCATCTTAGTGCCTGAGCTGTTGGTCTGTTCAGGAAGCTGTCTCTTGTAGCAATGTGTTCAATAGTATTTCCCACTTTCTCTTCCACTAGATTTAGTGTATTCCAGATTTATGTTGACATAATTTTCCAAAGGACAAAGCCATCATAAATTATTTTATCTTCATGTTTTCATAGTAATGCTTCATTTTATCTTGAAAATAAATTTATAAACTTTACAAAAATTGAAGATTTAGTTACATTGATGTTTTTGTGATGTATTCATCAAATAGATGGGAATAATTACTTTTTATGTATTTCTAACACAAAATAAAACATTAAATGTACATCTAACTTTTATTTAATAGAATTATCTTTTTAATATGTGCAACAGTTAAATTTTACTTTTATCAGGAGAGAAATTTCATTTGTTCCATCTGTTTGCTAATATTACCTAACAAAATTAGAATTACCTCTTGCTTACACAATTATCATGTGATGTTCCTCTATGGAACAGAAATCCATTCTTAGACTCTTCAGGGAAAAGTGGTAATTTTACTATGTGGTTAAACAGCCACACAAATGGTCTGTGATTTTCATTTTCAAGTAAAATTGTTCTTTAAAAAAAATGAAAAAGGAGAATCAAGTTTTGTTTCAAATTGTATTACTGCTGGTATTAGGATATGGTTGGCTGCTCAGCTATGTGAGCCTCCTGTGCTATGCCAGAGGAAACAATCCTATATATGGGATTTTCAAGACTTATAAAGGTAACTCAATTGCTTGGGAGGCATTTTCCTGTGAGGTTGTCCAATGTTTTCTGAGAAGAAGAAATGTAATATTGGAGATTAGCCTTTAAAATAAATCAAGTTGCTGTGTTGAGTATTTTGATATTCTTTATTTCTGAATAAAGGAAGAAACTGCAGAACTTTTGAAATAAAGATGAGAGAGAAATGAAAAGACAAAAACAATTTGAGTGAGATATAAATCTCTTTCTGTAGGGTCTCAACTTTGAACTTTTTCTTCTCTGTGTATGATTATCACATTTTGGACACAAGATTCTTAATAAGTTGCTAACGAAAATACATCCATAATTTTATCAACGTGCTTAGAAAAATACCTCCATTTTCAGTTGTCATTTGGAAAAAATAGGATTAAAAATGAGTGTGCAATGAACTTGTTAGATTATTTTTATGAAAATTATCTATTGATAATAGGATGTATTAGAAATAAATGTTTTGGATTAAATTGGAATATAATGCAAAGTAAATTTTCAAAAACTATACATATACACAAGTCATTTGGGGTCAAAAACTATATACCATACGATATATGTCTAGATGTTTCATGACAAGGAGGAGCTTGTGATCCCACTGTCTTCTTTCAGGCCCACAGTTCCTCTTCTGAGTTCTATCACAAAACCAGTTTCAATCAAGTAATGATTCTTCCCACCTACTCCACATGTTTCCCTTAACCAGGCTGCCCACAAATTGTCCTGCAGCTGAAGACAACTTTCCTTTCAGTGCAAGGTACTGCCTGAGTCCTTGTGGGTTCCTAAAAATGTAGCCACTGGAATTTCTTCTGGGAATGCCTATCAGGCTCCTGCAGTGTAGATTTAACTTAACATGGTTTCTTTTATTTGCATGTGTGTGTGAGTGAGGGTGTTTCTTGGGGTCGGTATTGTGTACAATGTGTGTCTGTGGCTGCAGAGGTCATAAGAAGTTGTCAGATCTCAATGGAGCTCTAGTTACAGGTTGTTATTAACAACCCAGTGTGGATGCTGGGAATGACATTCAGGTGCTCTGACACTGAGCCACCTTTCCAGACAGAGGTTTGAGTTTTAAAGACATTGCATTTGGGTTCTTTTCCTAGGCTTATAAACAATTACTGGTACTCCCTCAAAAATTTAGTATGTCAGTATCATTTTTGTTGACTTGTTTGGGCACAACACAGACAAGTAGTATAACACCACAGAGAAATCTCTGAGTAAAAACACCCTAGAGTTTCTAGGTCCTCTGTATATGTGATATGTTTGCATAGCTTGGTGTTCTTGTGTGACTCCTCACAGTGGGAATGGGTGCTGTCTCTGACTCTTCTGTTTGTTTTTAGGACCCTTTTTTGCCTACTGAGTTGCCTAATCCAGCCGTGCTATGAGAGTTTGTGCCTATTCTTACTGCAACTTCTTATGCTGGGTTTGGTTGATATCCTGGGAGGTCTGCTTTCTGAAGGGAAACAAAACAGGAGAGGATCTGGAGAAAGGGGAAGTGGAGGGGAACTGAGAGGAGTATGAGAGAAAAGAAAATGTGTGTGTATTTGTGTATGTATTTGTATATTTACAGAAATATACATACATACATTTATATTTACAAAAACATATATAGATTTGCAAAAGAGGCAAATAATACTGTCAAAATATTTTCACATATTCTTACATTAGGAAATAAAATTGAGAACTGTTTTCTGAAGAAAAACACCAATAACTTTCTCATACCGTTTTAGAACTCTGTTTATACTTCACAGTTCTACAATAGACGATGTAATCTCTCTGTGTTCAGTGACATGATGGAATTCTGTTTTAGTTCCATTACTATGGAGTGTTTCCATGTGTCATGAGGATGAAGAACTAAAGGCACCTCACCACAGGCCACTGACAAAAGTCAAATATCAATCAAGTGTGACATGATTCACAAGATGAAAAGCGCCACTTGTGGCATTTCTGCAGCACCTACACTTCCTCAGCTCCGGCTCAGAAGATAGAACCTTGGTTCAGCAGTGAACGAACAATGGAATACATTTTGCAGAAGACTGACAAGTGCACAGAATAAAGACTGGGATGAACTGTACGCAGACTGGGATATGAGGGTACTTACACCAGTTTTGCACAGAGGATGGTAAAGACGTTAGAGCTCCTGTGAAATATAAATTATGCACTCTTTGATGAAGCATTGAAATAATATACTTTTATTGTGTGTATTTGAATAGGAAAATCTAGAGGTAATACATTTATATAAATGAAAAGCAGAATCAGTAGTACAGAGATCACTGCTCCCAGAGCATCTATGTCTCAGAGAGTTTTTCTTCAGTCATTCATGAGTGAATGTTTAGTTTTTACCACACATTAAAGTATTATCACTGAAACATCCTATGAAGGGAATTTAGATCCTCCTCATCTTGGATCTGGTAGGCATAGAACTCAGTCAAGTTCCGGTCCCTTGATGTTTTTCACAAATGAGTACTGAGCACAAAGCAACACATCTACAGCCATCCAAATGATGGTGCACAATACTATTAGCTTAACCCTAGCATCTGACAAGGTAATGTACAGGATTCTGGCAACTGAGAGCCAGGTAAAGGATGTCAGTCTAGGAAGACCTGGTCATGGAGAATGACCTTCCCTACTCAGTCTCATACCCAACTTCCGTCTCAGTTTCACAGATTGTCAGTTACTTATCTTACTAGTTTCAAAATGAGGTAGCAAGGAATTTAGTAAGTTTCTTCCTTCAATGGATAGACTATGTAAAACTAGAGACTATCAAATCACTATTGAAGAGGGAGTTCTAAAAGGTGACTATGGCAATGACACTGATCATCTGAATTAGAATTAATATATTCTCACGAGCCCTTCTGCACAGAAAGCAGGGTTTTCAAACTCCTGAACACACATACTGCCTGAGAATGCAAAAAGCCAAAACACCTTGAAGACTGTATGTGCCAATATGTGTGCTTGTTTGTGCACACATGAAGAGGTGTGTACGCATGATGCAGTAAGGAATATGATATTCTCCTCTCAGTGGTATGATCCTCTGACTCCCATGAGGTTTGGGTGTTTCTGTTGTCATTTCATAACACTAAATGATTAAAAGCTACATGTTAATGTTTGACTCTTTTACTCACACATAATAAAAATATTGTTTTATTGTCCTCTAGACATTAAAAAATGTGTTAAACCTCTAATGTGGTAGTATTTTCTCATCAACTTAAGGGAGGAAAGTTTTGTCAGATTTGTAGATCTGACTTAAATATTTTGTCAATTGTTTAGACATTTTTTAATCAGCTCTTTTATTCATATAGACTGTATCTATTTGTTCTTTGAAATAAAATATATACTAATAGTTGACAAGTATTTTATCTTTGGTGTATGGGGTAGTCAGGGTTTCTCACCAGGCTAGACCCTAGAGGAAGACATGGAAAGCCTCAGCATGACCAGGTGGTGCAGCCACCACCTCTGATGTTTTTTTTTCTATTGTTGGTTTCTTGGTTGTTCTGACCTTTTTGCACAAGAATTCATCTTAGTAAACAACCTTTCCCCCTTTTCTTATCTCTCCAGGCTTCTTGTCTCTAGCTCCCTTCTCCATCACAGTTTCTGTCACTTCTGATTAATCCAACTAAAGGATGTGATTTTTGACTTGGGAAGTTAGTGTCCTGTTCATAGTCTTTGAATGTGATTTCAGCTCTCACATGATCCTGCGGTTCTTTGGCAGGACTCTGATGAATCTTCTGAACAACCATAGATTTGTAGAGTTTTCAAGATTTTGCAAAGGGCCCCTCTTTATCATCAATGGCATGGGATGGTTATACCCTTGAGGGATACAGCTTTAAGCCAAATGCCACAGCTATGTTCAGAAGACACTTTCAGTCTAGAGTAGAAATACCCCACAGCCACCAGGAACATCTTTCAAAATATTTAGGTTGCTTATATTAATCAAAGAAATATCAGCCATGTTTCAGAGCATTTGATGATATCCCTGTCTTCATTAGAGAAAACAAAAGATCCCTTCCACTGGATTTGATGATGGTTTTTCATTTTGCTCTTGACAGCTCTAAGGGGTTGAGAGGAATGAAACTTTGAATTGATTATAAGCTGTTTTGTTCTCTTCTCTGTTTCAGTTCTTGCCTCAGTGCTGGGTTTGACATCTTCCTTAAAGAGAAAGACAAGAAAAGCATGATTTCTTTTCCTAGTTACAACTCCCTCACCCCTGAGTAAGAGAGAAACTATCAATGTACTGTTGAGGAGCTGCTATGATCTGGGGAGGAAGATCCTGAGCAAAACTGGATAAACCATGCAATACCTCCTGGAAAATACACAGGCCTTTATTATTTTTTTTTTTAATTTTAAAACAACTTTATTTTTTTCTTTCTATTTTCTTATTTAATCATTTTATTTGTTTACATTTCAAATGATTTCCTGCTTCCTGGTTACCCTTCCACCAACCCCCATCTCCTTTGCCTCTATGCAGGTGCTCCTCCAGCTATTTACCCACTCCTGCCTCACCTCTCTAGCATCCCCCTAAGCTGGGACATCAAGCCTTCACAGGAACAAGGGTCTCCCATTGATGTCAGATATGACCATCCTCTGCTACATATGTATCTGGAGTCCTGGCTCACTCTGTGTCTACTCTGGTTGGTGGTTTAGTCCCTGGAAGCTCTGGATTGTCCAGTTTGTGGATATTCTTCTTCTTAATGGGTTGCAATTCCCTTCAGCTTCTTCAGTCCTTCCCCCTAGCTTTTCCATTGGAGGCCCCTGCTGAGTCTAATGGTTGGCTGTAAGTATCTACGTCTATATTGGCTAGGTGCTGTTAGAACCTCTCAGGAAACAGCCGTATCAGGCTCCTGTCAGCAAGAACTAGTGGGCATCAGCAATACTGTGAAGGTTCGATGTCTGCAGATGGGATGATCCCTAGATGGAGTAGTCTCTAGATGACCTTTTCTTCAGTCTCTGTTCCATTTCTTTGTTCCTGTCTTTCCATTGGGCAGGAACATTTCTGGATTAAAACTTTTGAGATGCATGGGTGGCCCCATCCCTCACCTGTGGCCATGTCTATCTACTGGAGGAGGACTCAAAAGTTTTAATCTCCTCTTTGTTGTGTATTTCGGCTACAGTCATCACCATTGGCTCCTGGGAGCCTCTCACTTCCCTGGTGTCCGGAAATGTCTAGTGGCTACCTCTAGCGGATGCTTCTATTCCATTTCGTGATCCTCTGTACTTCTATCCCTTCTAATATCTGTTCCTGCCTCCTTTTTTCCTCCCTCTCTTCTTTACCTCCCAGGTAGCTCCCTCCTTCTAGCTCATGATATATCATTCCCATTCTATGTAGGATTGAAACATCTTCACTTAGGTCTTCTTTCTTCTTCAGTAGTATATGGTTTATCAATTGTATCATGGATATTCTGAGATTTGGGGATAATATCCACTTATCAGCAAGTACATACCATGTGTGTCCTTTGGTGTCTGTATTACTTCACTGAGAATGACATTTTCTAGTTCCATCCATTTGCCTGCAAGTTTCATGAAGTCATTGTTTTTAATAACTGAGTAGTATTCCATTGTGTAATTGTACCACATTTTCTATATCCGTTCATCTGTTGAGGGACATCTGGGTTGTTTCTAGCTTCTGGTTATTATAAATAAACCTGCTATAGACATAGTGGAGCATCTCTCCTTGTGATTTGTTGGAGTACCTTTTGTGTGTATGTCTAGTAGTGATATAGCTAGGTCTTCAGGTAGAACTATATCCAATTTTCTGAGAACCTCCAGATTGATTTACAAAGTGGTTTTACCAGTTTGCAGTCCCACCATCAATGGAGAGTGTTCCCCTTTCTCCACATCCCGTCAGCATCTGCTGTCCTGTGAGTTTTTGATCTTAGCCATTCTGATTTGTGTGAGGTAGAATCTCAGGGTCCTTTTGATATGTATTTCCCTGATAACTAAGGATGTTGAACATTTCTTTAAGTGCTTCTTAGCCATTCGAGATTCCTCAGTTGAGAATTCTTTGTTTAGCTCTGTATCCCATTTATAATAGGGTTATTTGGTTCTCTGGAGTCTAACTTTTACAGTTCTTTGTATAGTTTAGATATTATCCCTCTATGGGATGTAGGGTTGGTAAAGATCATTTCCCAATCTGTGGGTTGCTGTTTTGTCCTACTGACAGTGTCTTTTGCCTTACAGAAGCTTTTCAATTTTATGAGGTTCCATTTGCAATATATATATATATATTGCTTCTTTCTGCTACATCAAAGCTGGATCATATAGTATCTGTTTGTGTCAAGTTCATTTCACTCAGCATAATGTTCTTCGGCTAATCCATAATGTCACAGCAGCATGGGTTTCTATTTATGACTAAATAATGTTCCATGCCAGGTACAAATCACATTTCCTTCATCCATCATCTACCAGCAGAGATTTAGGTTGTTTTCATTTCTTGACAGTGATTAATGATATTTTAATGAACATGGGATTCACATATCTCTTTTAGACACTGAATTTATTTCATTTGTACATCTTTTAAAATGAAACTGGGAATAAATTAGAGTATTGCTTTAATTTGCGGGGGGATAGGGGAAGATTCACACTGTGTATTCCAATTAACAGGTCTACCATTTCTGGACATCTTTGCCAACCTGTGTATTTCTTTTTGATGATAGTCATCACAGTACATACAGTGAGGAATTTAAGTGAAAAAATGAATGGTAAAAGACCAACACTAAGAAATCCTAGAGGAAATGGAAAATAATTTTCTTATGTTCCACATGCTATGTGAGATCATGTGGTACCTGTCTCTCTATGTCTGGTTTGCATTAATTACCAGTAAAATATTTAATTTTACCTATGTTGCTGTAAATTGGCATTCTATGTATTCATATGATTTATGTGAATCACATTTTATCCATTCTATATGATGAACACATAGACTGTTTCCAGTCCTTTGTTATTGTTGCAGTGAACATGACAATGTCTCTTTGACATACTAACTTGCTTGGGAGAGTTCCTCCAACTTACTGAGTTTTTTGTTTGTTTAATATTTAAAAATACCTCCAAACTGGGTCAAATTATAAAAGTATTAATTTCCAGTTCTACCCATAATGCCCCAAATGACCCAATTCTCCAATGTGTCGCCTTTCTGTTCCTTGCCGTATTTTATTGGTAACAACTATTAATATCACCCAACAAACAGAGGTTTAAATTACAAATGTAACATGATTTTGGAGATTATAATGTGCATATAATGAAATTAAGTGGTTTCCTAGAGTCATAAATTGGTTGGCATGAAATAAGTTTTTTTCCCTTAATATTTCACTGTATCATCTAGATTATACATACACACACACGTGTGTGTGTGTGTGTGTGTGTGTGTGTGTGTGTATTGTCCAGGCTTTTAAGATGGCTTAAGAGGAAAATGTTCTTGCTGCGAAGCCTGATGATTCAGAATTGATCCCTGAAATCAAATAGTATGAGAGAACCAAATCTCTAAATTCTATACAAATATATCAGGAGAACATGTGTATACATGCGTGCTTATGAACATGTATGCTCACACTTACTTACATTAAACAAATTAAATTATATTGCCAGACATATCTATTGTTACTGTATTTGTAATAAATTTGTTATTAGGTTTCATTTGCTTGAAGAGAATGTAGAACAGGATCTCTGATGTAACATAATTTTAATAAAGTAGTCCACACATTGAACCTTGATAGTTTCAGTTTTAAAGGAAAAATTTCTGGATTGATGATCTTCAAGAGTTTGATAAATTCAAGTATGTAGTACATTTTTTATGAACAACATTGCCTCTTAATTGTGGATTTATGAAGTTGATATAAAAGACATTAAGCTCAGCATATTCTGATTGAAAACAATTTTTTCAAAAAATGTGATTTGGGAGACAATAGAATTGTATATTACCAAATAAAGGAAGGACTAGTTAATCCTTTTTTAAATGTAAGAATTAGAGGAACATTCACATAATATACAGAATTAATGGCCTTGATAACTCAATAATGTAATTAATTACATTATTGTATTTTGAGATTGCCAATTCACGTAGAATGGTACAAAGAAATTTTTTTCCTTCAGAATTTGGCACAATAGTCTACACTATTAACTTTAACTAAAGGTTTATACAGTAACATTGAAGAAGGTAATATGAATATGTTCATACAATTGTTCTATTTTAATTAACAAAGATAATAATATCTCAGTTCAGTGTTACCTAAATGATTAAAAAATGTGTCAACACAGTGTTTTTGGACTTTTTCATAGTGTGAAAGAGAAGCTATATAAATGGCATTTTTTCCTCTGTAAATATTTGTTGACTAGAGTAAATTTCCATCATGAAAACAGTTTTAAAATATAATAACCTATGAGGAAAATGCTGATGGATATTTTGTCATAAACAAATCAATATTTATTAATTATTTGTATTTGAGAATGAAATAGCATTCACTTTATAGAAGATGAATAAATCAATAGGTATCATGAATATGTGGACATATCACAACGTCACAGGGTAGCAAACACTGATCAATTCTTCCTCATGGCTGTATTCATTTTGCTTGTTATTGTTGAGGTTTAATGTTCAACACAAAGTCATTTAAATATTGTGGCTGAAAGTGAATATAAAGTAGTTAAGGGAAGCCTTTAAGATTTTTCCTGAAATGATGCTTAAAAAGAATGTAAGCCTATAAAAGACTATGGGGACCTTTGAAGTTGGGCTAAGTGCATTTTGTATTGTGGTAGAGCCATGATTCTATGGGGGCCAGAGAGTAGAATGACTTGAATTGAATGATATGTCTCCTGTAGTCTCAGACATTTGAATATTTCATCCCTAATTGCTGGCTCTAAGTGGACAAGTTTAGGAGATACAGCAATGCTGGTTAAGTATGTCATTGAGAGAAGGATTGGATAGTTTAAGGCCTCACCCTTCTTGCAGCTTTTTCTCTCTGCCTTGTGTGTGTAGTTTAAATATGTAAGCTCTCAGCTTATCCAGACAACATGTTTCTTCTATGTAACCATGAATTCTTATCCATTTGGAACTATAAACCAAATACAAACCTTTTTCTCTTTTTTATTAATTATTTTATTTATTTACATCACAAATTTTCCCCCCTCCCAGTTTCTCCTCTTAGAGTTCTTCCTCTATGTCTCTTCCCCTTCTCTTCTAAGATGGTTCTCCACCCAGGGTATTCTTCTACCCTGGAGCATTGTCTCTACAGGATTAAGTGCATCCTCTCCCACTGAGGCCAGACAAAGCAGTTCTCTGCTACATATGGGACCAGGACCTCAGACCAGCCTGTGTATGCTCTTTGGTTGGTGGGTCAGTCTCTGGGAGCTCCCAGGTATCCAGGTTATTTGATATGGTTAGTCTTCCTATGGTGTTGTTATCCCCCTCAATTCCTTAATTCTTTCCTCTAATTCCTCCAAAGGGGGTCCCCTGTTGTGGATAGCCCTGGTACTGTTTGTATTTTGATGCTAATTTTGCTTCCCCAAGAGAGGCTGCCTGGGAATCACATACTTCTGTGAATTTTCCCCTAATGAATAATGATTTCTAGGAACCAATCACTGGGTGATGTGTAGGCCAGACTTCAGGGTCACAGAGGGGAAGAGGGAGGCAGAAAAAGTGTCTTGCTTTTGTGCAGGGAGAGCTTTGAGGACAATATGTAGCTAACAAGAGGCCCCCGGATTAGATGACAGATCACTAGGATACACCACAGGAGGAGTTGTATTTACTATAGTTTACAAAATTAGGATGCTATTTGCTGCACCCAGCGATTGAGTGACCTGTTGATTCTTACCTAAGTTTGTGTGGTGTTTTCCTTCACACTCAACTAAGTTCCAGAGAGAAAGGTATGGTGGCAAAGCGTGGATTTGCAAGAAGTGCACCCCAAAAAGCTATGGAAATTTGGAAATTTGGGGCTGGTGTGGTAGTGACCCGCCAGTGGGAATTTAGTGGGCTGGGTGGAGAAATTTCGGAGCTCTAGGTCAGAGAGTCTCTAGTAGAAGAGAACAGGCAGGTGCCTTACTGGTAATACCATGGTTTGCTCTTTAATATTTCTTGCTACCTTCTTCCAGTGCTTGGCTGTGAGTATCTTCTGCATTTATCTCAGTCAGCTGCTAGTAGAGCCTCTCTGAGGACATCCATGCAAGCACAATATAGTGCATCAGTAATAAAATCAAGGATTGGTTCCTGCCCATGGGATGGATCCCAGTTTGAGTAGGTCACTGGTCAGTCATTCCTTCAGTCTCTGCTCCATATTGTCCCTGTCTTTCTTTTAGACAGGAACAATTTTGGGTTGAAAGTTTTGTGGGTGGGTTGGTCTCCCCATCCCTCCACTAAAGATCCTGTCCGACTACTGGCGGGGGTTTCTTCAGTTTCCATGCCCCGACTGTTTCTGCTAACATCACTTACATTGAGACTTAAGAACCTCCCTCATGCTGGGCCTCAAAAATTTCTAGAAGGTCCCCACACTACTACCACCCCCAGCATATTTCCATTCATTCTCCTAGCCCTCTGGGCCTTCCCCCTGCCTCCCCTATGCCTGATCTTGACTCTTTCCCCTCCCCCTCCCCTCTCCTATGCAGGTCCTTCCACCCTCTGCTTCTCATGATTATTTTGTTCCCGTTTCTAAGTGATATTGTACCATCCGTACTTGTGCCTTCCTTTTTGTTTAACTTCTTAGGGTCTACAGGGTGGATCATGGGTATTATGTAGTTTTTGGTTAATATCCACTTATCAGTGAGTGCATAGCATTCATGTTCTTTCATGTCTGTGTTACTTCACTCAAGGATGATATTTTCTAATTACGTTATGTGTTTGTTTTTAATAGTTGAATAGTATTCCATTGTGTAAGTGAACCACATTTTATGGATCTATTTTTCAGTTGTGGGGATCTGTAATGTTGCCAGTTTCTGGCTATTATGAATAAAGTTACTATAAATACAGTGGAGCATGTCTCCTTATAATATGGTGGAGCATCTTTTGGGTATATGCCCAGGAGCAATTTAGCCATATGTGAGCTCTCAGCTTCTCCAGATACCATCCTTCTGATATTTGACCATGAACTCTTATACTTCTGCAACCATAAATCAAGTATAAATTCATTTTTTTAAGAAAAAAAGATGCAAGCTATATGAGACCTTCCCTGTTTCCAAAAGAAGGTAATACAAATTATGTACATTTTTAAGTTGATCAATTCTGTATTGGACTTTGGCATATTAAATAATTCATCCCAGAGTGGCTTAAAAACATAAGATAGTGTTTGTGAACTACTTACTACCCAGTAGACATTATTTTAGTTATCACTAGTGGAGACGGGGACTCTAATGACAATTAGAGAATAAAGAGTGGGCTAAACATCTTTGGATGTATACCTCTACATACTACAATAAATCACCATCTGACCTAATTTGTCAATAATGCAACTATTAAGAAAGTGGTTTAAAAATTGTTCAATACTTGTTAATTTTAAACATAGCCCAAACTCAGAATTCTGTCTCTGTCTCTCTCTTTGTCTCTCTGTCTCTGTCTCTCTTTTTGTCTCTCTGTCTCTCTCACTCTGTGTGTGTATGTGTGTGTGTGTGTGTGTGCTTGCGCACACTTGTGTTTCTGTTTCTCTGTTACTCTCTCTCTTTGTATGTGTGTGCTTCTTGGTGACTTTTAGGTCTTAATTGAAGATAGTTCTTAGTCTCTCTCTCTCTCTCTCTCTCTCTCTCTCTCTCTCTCTCTTTCTCTCTTTCTTTCTCTCTCTCTTCTCCTTCTCAATATCCCACTTTTTTCTTTGATTTTTCACTGATGACATATTTGATTGGATTCAATGGTACTTCATAATTGGATGCAAAACCTGTAAGACAGAAACAAACTACAAAATGATGTATAGATGCTGTACTAAAAAGATAAAATCAATTTTCTCCAGCAATGTGACTTAAAACCATCCTAAGGATGAGTTCAGGATGCAAGGATGAAATAACTCAAGACTATCATAAATCAGAGGTCACAAACAAGGAAAACAAGTACCAGAATGAAGAGACTTTGTACTTGTGTGGATCTTACACATTTAAGTTATTTCCCATTCTCTCATTCCCATTCTTTCATGTTATACAAGTGACATCCATATACCATCTTGAAAGAAATTACACAAAATAAATTATGATGATTTTCATCATTATTTTAAAGAACTTACTTTACTTCAGATATCCTATGTGAGATAGTTTTTAGAATTTACTTCCATTAACGCAAAGTAAGAAAGCTATAATTCCTTTCTACTTAGGATTGTCTATGACCTTTCTCTTCAGTTAAATATGATATTTTCATTATGAAATGTGTTAAGCAGGTGACGTCCATACACCATAATGAAAGAAAATAAATTATGATGATTTTTTGTCATCATTTTAAAGAACTTACTTTACTCATTTAAATTCTACCCATAATCTTTTCCTTTGGACTTAATTGTTCTCTATATAAATTTTCTCTTAACATTGACTTCCATTCATTTACTGTATTAATTAATTGAAGACTAGGGAATACAAAAATGAGACAGAATCTCATTATTGGATTAATTGAACTAGGAAGTAAAGTTGTGAAATAATGAAATGGTAAAATGTGTTTCCACAATCAATTGATCATTTTGTACAATTCTCTCCTCATATGAGGTCATTAATTTTATTAACCATTTTATTTACCTTTTCTGTGTATTATTTCAACCACTTCACTGTTTCTGGTTTGATTCAAACACAAAAAAGCTATATTTTCTGTCTTCTACTTTAGGCACAGCTACACATATTCTCTCTGTGTTTTTTTCTGGGCCCTATAGGCTTTTATATTATTTTGAGTAGATTTATATATTAATAAAAGATGGAATTGGGGAAAAACTTAATATTTAAAAACCCACATTTTGAGCATGCATTAAAATCCAATGTCTGAGCCCAAGAGGGTTCAGAAGGGTTCAGGTGTGAGAGCATAGAAAAGATGAATCAAGAAATGTCAGGGAAAGTTTTCACACTAAAAATAATTGGCTAGTATTCAATTCATTGTCACAAAGCGTTCTTAGTGTCCCCGCAGAATCCCCAAAATTTATTTGCAAGTACTATTCCCTAACTTTAACATGTTTACAAATTTGAAATCTCTGTAGACCTTGCAACTAACCTCTAGATCAGGGGAGATTTATAGACTTCTACTTTCCAAACAATGATCTAAGCAGATTTATACAACGTCATACACTAACTAGCCTGTATAAACCAGAGTTGTAGGTGTCCTCAGATACTAATGTAAGCCTTTTAGAGATAACTAAATATCATTTATCTTTACATATATTAACTTAATTCAATGTTAACTAAAGTTTTGTAGGTAAATTCCTAGAGTTTAACTGGAAGCACTTTTATTCAACTAGCTATCACATCTTCACATGGTTAATTTCCGCATAGCAAACTTATTCTGGAAACTACAAATACTATCCTTCATTATTTCATAAAATATGTTTTAAAAATATTTTATGACTCAGAATTTATCTGGACTACGATAGTATTAGTAGTAGTAGTATCTTATTTAGAATTCTCCATAGAAACAGAAATAACAGAAAAAGTAGATGAGAGATGAGAGATAGGTAGATAGGTATATTAAAGGACAATTAGTATGGAAATTGAATCATGAGATTGTGGAGCCCATAAAGTTTGATCTTCCTCTGTTTACCTAACAATCATATTTAATTTATTCATTTATCTCAGTCGAAATCCATATTTAAGAATAAAGGGAGATGGTAGAGCATGGTCGACTATGGAGCATTCTCATGTAAACTTAATTAAACTCAGCAAATTAAATCCCGACTCCTAAAAGGAAGTTCTATATTTAAGAGTAGGAGAGTTTCCTCAGTGAATGGGTTTTTCTTGACAATATTCACTCAAATATGTTCTTTTCCTAAAACATATCACAGATATAACAAAAAATTATGTTTCAATGGAAAAACTGTAATGACTCAGATTCTTTTGAGTAAAACAGGTTATAAACAGAATATAAGTCTGTCTTAAATAAGCATTCTGCTATTATATAGCAAAGTTTCTTCAGTAATTTTTCCTAGTTCTACAATATGTACAACTACTAACATCTTTACATAGATATATGTCCATTATAAGTCCTTAGAAATTTATAACACATAAACACAAACACAAACACACACATACACACACAAATACACACACACACACACACACACACACACACACACACACACCAGGGAGGCGCACACAGACATCACACATATATGTTCACATACATACATATACTCAAAACTTACACACATAGGCACAAATACATACACATCCTACACAAAACATACAATTTCCTACAAGGATATCTTTAACATATCCTAGAGCAAAGATTATTTCTACTTTCATATGTGAAATAATTATTATTTTAAAATATTTCAAGAGGAACTGTCTACATTAGCAAGGGCAGTTGATGGTTCTTGGTGAATCTACTCTGTGTCAAGGTCAAAAACTCATAGCTCTAAGTGCCTATAAAAAGAAATTGGAGAGAACATACAATAGGAACTTGACAGCATACCTGAAATCACCAGATCAAAAGGAGCAAATACACCCCAAGAGACAGGAAATAATAAAACTAAGGGCTAAAATCAACCAAGTGGAAACAAAATGAACTGTACAAAGTATCAACAAAACCAGGAACTGGTTCTTTGAGAAAATCAAAAAGATAGATAAACTCTTAGTCAGACTAAGGAGAAGGCAGAGAGCCACTACCCAAATTAATAAAATTAGAACTGAAAAGGGACATATAGCAACAGAAAATGAGGAAATTCAAAAAATCATCAGATCCTACTACAAAAGCCTATACTCAACAAAACTGGAAAATCTGGATAAAATGGACATTTTTCTAGACAGATACCAGGTACCAAAGTAAAATCAGTAGCAGATAAACCATCTAAAGAGTCCAAAACCCCTAAAGAAATAGCAGCAGTCATTAAAAGTCTCCCCACCAAAAAAAAAAAAAAACAAAAAAAAACAGCCCAGGACAAGATGGTTTTAGTGCAGAAATCTATCAGACCTTCAAGGAAGACCTAATACCAATTATCTTCAAACTATTCCACAAAATAGAAACAGAAGAAACACTATTCAATTCATTCTATGAAGCCACAGTTACACCATATCTAAACCACACAAAGTCAAAAGAAAGAAAGAGAACTTTAGACCATCTCCCTTATGAATATTGATGCTCAAAAATACTCAATAAAATTCTCACAACCTGAATCCAAGAACACATCAAAACAATCATCCATCCTGATCAAGAAAGCTTTATCCCAGGAATGCAGGGATGGTTCAATGTTTGGAAATCCATCAACATAATCCACTATTTAAACAAACTCAAAGAAAAAAACCACATGATCATCTCACTAGATGCTGAAAAAGCATTTGACAAAATTCAGCATCCCTTCATGTTAAACGTCCTGGAAAGACCAGGAATTCTAGACCCATATCTAAACATAGTAAAAGCAATATACAACAAACCTGTAGCCAACATCAAATAAATGGAGAGAAACTTGAAGCAATCTCACTAAATCTGGGACTAGACAAGACTCTCTCCCTATCTTTCAATATAGTACTGGAAGTCCTAGCCAGAGCAACTAGACAACAAAAAGAAATCAAAGGGATACAAATAGAAAAGGATGAATTCAAAAGATCACTATTTGCAGATGATATGTTAATATACTTAAGAGACACCAAAACTTCCCCAGAGAACTCATAAACCTGATAAACAACGTCAGTAAAGTGGCTGGATATAAAATTAATTCAAACAAATCAGTAGCCTTCTTCCACTCACAGGATAAAGAGACTGAGAAGGAAATTAGGGAAATGACACATTTCACAATAGTCACCAATAATATAAAATACCTTGGTGTGAATCTAACCAAGCAACTGTAAGATCTGCATGACAAGAAATATAAGTCTCTAAAAAAAAAAAAAAAAATTGAAGAAGATCTCAGAAGATGGAAAGATCTCCCATGCTCATGGATTGCCAGGTTAATGTAGAAAAAATGACCATCTTGCCGAAAACAATCTATAGATTCCATGCAATTTCCATCAAAATCCCAAGTCAATTTTTCATAGAGATAGAAAGCACAATTTGCAAATTCATTTGGAATTACAAAAAACCCAAGATAGGGAATACTATTCTCAACAACAAAATAACTTCTGGGAAAATCACCATCCTAGACCTCCAGCTGTATTACAAACAATAGTTATAAAAACTGAATGGTATTGGTACAGAGACAGGCAGGTAGATCAATGGAATAGAATTGAAGACCCAGAAATGAACCCATACACCTATGGTCACTTGAACTTTGACAAAGGAGCTAAAACTGTCCAATGGACAAAGGAAAACATTTTCAACAAATGGTGCTGGTTCAACTGGAGGTCAGCATGTAGAAGAATGAAAATTGATCCATTTTTACATCCTTGTATAAAGCTCAAGTCCAAGTGGATAAAGGACCTTCACATAAAACCAAATACACTGAAACTAATAGAAGAGAAGTTGGGGACAAGCCTCAAATACTTTGGCACAGAGGAAAAATTCCTAAACAGAACACCAATGGCTTATGCTCTAAGATCAAGAATTGACAAATGGGACCTCATATAATTGCAAAGCTTCTGTAAAGCAAAGGACACTGTCAGTAGGACAAGACAGCAACCAACAGATTGGGGAAACATCTTTACCAATTCTACATCTGATAGAGGACTAATATCCAATATATACAAAGAACTCAAGAAATCAGACTCCAGACAACCAAATAACCCTATTAAAAATGGGTTACAGAGTTAAACAAAGAATTCTGAATTGAGGCAACTCGAATGGCCAAGAAGCACCTAAAGAAACGTTGAACATCTTAGTCATCAGGGAAACACAAATCAAATCAACCCTGAGATTCTACCTCACACCAGTCAGAATGGCTAAAATCAAAAACTCAGGTGGTAGGATATGCTGGTGAGGATGCAGAGAAAGAGGAACACTTCTGCATTGCTGATGGGATTGCAAGATGGTGCAACCACTCTGGAAATCAGTTTGGTGGTTCTTCAGAAAATTGGTCATAGCATTACCTGAGGACCCAGCTATAATATTCCTGGGCATATACCCAGAAAATGCTCCAACATATAACAAGGATGCATGTTCCAATATCTTCATAGCAGCCTTATTTATAATAGCCAGAAGGTGGTAAGAACCCAGATGTCCTTCAACAGAGGAATGGATACAGAAAATGTGATACGTTTACACAATGGGGTATTACTCAGACATTAAAAAAATGAATTCATGAAATTCTTAGGCAAATGCCTGGAACTAGAAAATATCATCCTGAGTGAGGTAACCCAATCACAAAAGAACACACATGGTATGCACTCACTGGTGAGTGGGTATTAGCACAAAAAGCTCACAATACCCATGATACAACTCACAGACCACATGAAACTCATGAAGAAGGAAGACTCAAGTGTGGGTGTTTCAGTCCTTCAGATGGAGTAACAAAATACTCATGGAGCAAATATAGAGTCAAACTGTGGCACAGAAACTGAAGGAGGGGCTGCCCAGAGACTGCTCCAGCTGAGTATCCATCCCATGTGCAGTCACCAAAGGTAGATACTGATGTGGATGCCAGGAAGGGAATGCTGACAGGAGCCTGATACAGCTGTCTCCTTAGAAGTCTGCCAGAGTCTGACATATACAGAGCAGTATGCTCACAACTAACCATAGAAATGATTATAGGGTTCCCAATAGAGAAGTCAGAGAGAGGACTGAAGGAGCTGAAGCAGTTTGTGGCCCAGTTGGGAGAGCAACAAAACCAACCAACCAGAGCTCCCAGGGCCTAAACCACCAGCCTGGGAACACATAGGAAGGGACCCATGGCTCCAGCTGTATATGTAGGGGAGACTGGCATTGTTGGGCATAGGTGAAAGAGGAAGTCTTTGGTCCTGTGAAGATTGGATGCCCCAGTGTGGGGAATTTAGGTTGCAGAGGAGGGAGTGGGTGGGTGGGTAAGGGCACATCCTTATAGAAGCAGGAGGAGGGGGGATGGTGTAGGGGGTTTCTGTTGGGTGGGAAATGGGGAAAGGGGATAACATCTGAAAAGTAAATAAAATATCCAATAAAAAATTAATCTTAAAAAAAGAAACGGTCTACTTCACCTAAATACACATGAATTCTCTATTAACAACCAACTCACCTCTGTTTTACTCTCTTAAATATGGTAAAAAGTGCACTGACTCATTAAAATTAACTCAGCATTATTTTGCTATAATCTCTTCACTGGATAAATTCTACAGGACTTTGATATGGTGAATAATCTGGAAATGCTGTTATGAAAAAATTATATAAACAGTTATTTGTTCCAATTTTGTTTACCATTAAAAAAAATCCACCAAATTGTACTCCTGTTGCTCTTGTTTTAACACATGTTTTACTTGTTTAACAGTGTTTTAACAATGAGAAAAAACACTTAAAATGGATTTTAAAATTCAACTTTATTCTCACTTGCATAGAGGGGCAATAGAACCTGAGATTCAAGGTTGTTGCCAGCCTGAGGATAGTTGTCAGGGAAGAGGACTCTTATTTTTGCATGTTCCAACTTGCACTGGAACTGAAGACTTCTAAAAATATTGAACTGATAGGCTAAAATACAGCTAGTCTCTTTCCTGGAAGAAACAGGATCAAAGTGCAAGTTGTTTGCCTCAGCACCACCACTTCTTAGGATGTTGCCTTTCTAGCACTTTCTGTGCCAATTCTGTAAATTACCAGGGACAAGGAGGTGAAAAGGTGTATTAGTAAAGCTATCTGGGGAATCTTCTTTACAACTAAGAGGATGATTGTAGTTTGTTTGCTTTGTTAGAAACAATATCCTTTCTTTCAATCTTCCCAGTGGATGACTTTACCTAATATTTTTACCATATTAATTTTCCTGAGACATCAAAAGTGAATCTGGGCTAGTACATCCTTTCTTTAACTCTATAATGACAGTAACATCTTTTCTTCACCAAAGACCAGCATTTTGTATTTTCTCTTAAGCTCAGTATTTTGACTCTTCACAAAAATTTATTTCTACAATTCTCCTTATTGTTTCTTCTTCTGTTGTATTTATACCACTATAATAGTATTTTTGTGTATCTATACCCACTATGTTGTGAAGAATTCAGATTTAAAAAATCACCTACCAAAACAATCCATCACACTATCTCTCACTATTTAGCTATATTTGTTTTCGGTCCAGAATCAGTTTTCTGATGTAATGTGTAGAAAATTCTTCTACAATTGCTGTGATAAAACACATCTTACAGGACAAGGGGTGCTTACTTCAGCCAAATGTTTAAGGCTTTATCTGTCTTGACAGGGAAATCAAATCACAAGAGCCTGAAAGTCACAGTATATCTACAGTAAAATGATAGCAATTAGTACATACATTCCAATACTCAGCCAGCTTTCTGCATTTACACACATAAGATGTTATTTCTTAGGGAATAGATCCACCAAGCATGTGTGGGTCTCCTTTTTCAATTAATGAAATAAAGATGATTTCCCACAGAAATCAATATATAAAAATAAAAAAAAATCCTTTAATCTAGCCAATCGCTCACTGAGAACCACTTCCCAGGTCGAATTGACAATATAAACAACACACAGTGACATCAGTTCAGACCAATACTTTTTCCAGCCATTCCATTAAAAATGTTTCCGTTCATACACATCGTCAGTATTGCTAATAGAGCTCCTATATGTTGGGGTTGGTCTTGTGCACTATATATTCAGATGTTAGTTTCTATAGCCAGAGATCTGGTTACTGTATGGATACATTACTGATACATCTTGTATCAGTGTTGTGTAAAGATTGCCCCATAATTGTCTCTGATTGGGCAGAGGAGATAGGATGGGTGGACTTCCAATTTTATCCAGGTTTTCCAGGTAGAGAGCAAAGGACCATGAGGAAAGGAGGAGTGGAAAGACCATGTGGTGGGACCAGGATTATTTAACATTAGCTTACAATGAAAGAGTTACCGTGTGGACATACACAGACCAGAGAGAACCAGGGCAAACCTGATTGGAATGTAATAAGACATTACCCCCTTACTCTAGATATTACCAGCTTCAGAAGGTTAGATAGCTTAGAACATACCTAGTTTAGGCTTGCAGTGTATAAATAAAAATAGAGTTCTCTGTGTCATTTCTCTGGAGCTGAAAACCACCGAAGAGGGTCATAGGACCTGCAGTAGTTGGAAGCAAAAAAGGCACAGATAATCTCACAAAGGATTGCATTTGCATAGTTTTTCATTATTTAGTTATTTTATGCATAGGTTTAAAATCTTGCTTCATATCTTCCGAGATGCTAAATTTTTTTTTCTCCATAACTTGCCATATCTTCCTATGATATTTCAACTGATTTCTGAATATGTCTTTGATTCAATATGTGTGATTCATTTGTAGGAAAACCAGGGTTTCTCTCTCTACTATTACTATTTTTTAATAGAAGGGTAAGGTTTTATTCACAAATAATTATATTTAGATACACATAGTGGTCAATTCAGATTTAGGTACATTCATTTCATAATTGTATAAAATAATATATTCAAAGAATTGATACAAGGTTGGATTAAAATTTAGATGGTTAAGGGAATTTCCATAAAGTTCAATGAACAAGTTGTATGTCTCATAACTTTTTAAATATAAGTCTTGGAAATGTTTATTTATTTAACTTAAATAGTATCTTTCGTGCCAAATTAAAGGGAAGTAATAATAGTAAATAATTAATCGGAGTAAATAATAGTATAAAGGCAGCCTATGTTTTCTGATCGCTAATAGACAAATGAAGTGGGAACATTTCATAGGAGCCCTGCTTTTTCTATTCTCTGCCCTTTACAAAATGATAGTTCTCATTCATTTGTTCCTTTGGGTAAACAATATCACTAACATGTAATTTTGTACATATTTGTATCTATCTTTAAAACTGGTTTAACTGTGTATTATGTTTTTATCTTTATTATAAGTATATACATTTCTTCTATCATATGTTATCAGTTTTACTATGGTATGTTTTACTCAGGTATGTTGTCTACATACCCATACTTTTGGATGTTCAATTAGAACTTTTTAACTACTGATGTGAATTTCTATTTTTTTAAACTTTAAATCTCTTCTAAACTCTACTGTCCACTTTATAATACAATTCTATTTAATTACATCACTAAAGTATCTGAAAATGTGCTTTAATCGATTTACAACAAAAGCTTCACTTTTCAAATATTGAATTTGACAATTTAAGGCATGTCTTTTAGTCTGTTGTTTTAGTTAACTTTCTATATGTAGCTTGTTTATTTCTATGTATTAAAATTCTTTTATTTATTCGATTTCAACTAACATTTATTTTTACAATTAAATATTTCTATGTTTTATATAAATACAGGCTGTTTATCTTATAAGTTCTTTGTTTGATTTCATTCTCTGATAGCTCTGGCCAACTCACTCTGTAGAATGTGAACTCAGAAATCTATCTGCCTTTGCTCAATTTGGATTAAAGCTGTCTTAACCACCCAGTGGGTGAAAATTTAAGAACTTCACTTAGTTAATTTTTATCTCTGAATTCAAGTGAGACATTATTATTTGATTTATTAAAATATATATTTCATATGTTTATGTAAAACATATCAGGACAGTGTTTTGAATCATAAAGCTCTTTTTGAAATCTCTGCCCCGTCTCCTCAACTAACAACACAAACACACACACTGAGAGAGAGATTTGTAATACGTTACAATATATAATCTTAAATATTAATAACTATACATATACTATAATAACTAGAGTATAAATTCAGATACTTACCTTCTGCCTAAATATCCATTCATACTGTATGCAATAAATAATAATCTACTGAAGATTTGCTTTTGGAGATTCCGTATTAGTAACCATGTTCCGTCACTGAGGCTATTTCTCCTATTCTCAGCATTTCTGAGTTACCTGTAGTTAATTGGGTAGGTGTTTTTCCTTCCTCTTTGACTATTGTTATTGTCCTCCTTGAAACGTTATGGGTAGAGTTTGTGATATACTTGGGAGGCACAATCTCATAATTATATGTGATCTATCTTGTAATTATTCTGCTTCCTCTTCTCAAAATTCCTTAAGCCCTATAAATGGAAGTGTTTGTAGATGTATCTATTGAGACTGGATTCCAAAACTCTGCATTTTTGGACTGGTTATTGGTTGTTTTTCTTTCTTTAAATCTCTCTCTCTCTCTCTCTCTCTCTCTCTCTCTCTCTCTCTTTTCTCTCTCTCTCTCCCTCTCTGTGTGTTTGTGTGTGTGTATGTGTGTGTGTTTTTGTTTTTGCTAAGTGAGTTTTCTTGATGAGAATTGAAGATTATATTTATCTGTCCATATAAGAAGAAATTATTAGATTCTTACTAGGGAGTATGCTGATTTAGCAAAGCAGTGCTACTAGGTTCTCTCTTAGTATATCTAAGTATACATGCGTCACTAGCACTGAGTAGTTAGCTAAGATTTCAGCACAACCATGATTTCCTTCCTGTTAAGTGAGTCTTATGTCCTATCAGACAGAGCTTTGTGTTACCTCAAGGTAGACCTGCTACCACTGCGTTTTTAGGGTTACAATGACGTACTGGTCATTGATATGTTTCATAGGCATCATAACTAGGTAGGACATTGATTGCCTCCCTCTGGAGTCTTGCATCACACTTACTGTGGTGATTCCTCTAAAAGCTTTAAAGCAGGCAGGGAAAAAAACAATCAGGTGAGGTAAGAATGATATCAGTTTGCTTGATATTTGTAACCAATGCTGAAGCAAGACTTCTAGAGTTGGATCTAGATCATTTTACTTCAGCCATGTTCAATCCCTGGCACAATTTTGGCAAAAAGTATTTAGATAACAATCAACTCAGTCCCAAGTACACAACAATTTACAACCTGTTTACAAGTCCATTTGGCTTCTTTCATAAGAATAGGTACTGTTGACTCACAGATAGGGTCTAGGGAGATTGACTAGCGGAAACATAATGCTTTTGAATGTCAGGATTGTTCAGATCTTAGGTTTCATTGCATTAACACACTAGTCATGGAAAATACACAAATACACACACACACACACACAAAATGTGGGAGTAAAGGCAGGTGGATTAGAAGTTTAAGGGGGATTCACTGCCATTCTGGGTAGAGATCTTAAAACAAACCAACAGGAGTGTGTTGTGCTACTTGATATGACACTTTGTTATCCTCCTGGAGACAAGGTGGAGGTATGTGATGAGGAACAGTCAGGGGTAGACTGCTAAGGGGATAAAAAGACTGGACTGTAAAAAATGATTAAAGAATAAAATACATCTTTTCCATGGGGACGAAAAAATTGTTCAACATTTAAGAGCATTAGGTTACTGGTTGTATTATAGGACACACGTGGCAGCTCACAACTGTCTTTAAATCCAGTTCTAAGAAATCCAACACCCTCTTCAGATGGTACACTGTGGTCAATAATGCATCAGGTACCCATTTGTACATACATGCAAAAAAAAAGGAATTTTAAAAACATCTTTGGCATTTACATTGTAAGAATTCCATAATTTTAATTTTCCCTTGTGTTATAAAAAAAAAAAACCATATAACTCAAGTCATAATACACACAGAAGCATTTTAAAATGTCAGAAACATTAGAAACCAAAGTTTTCATGACCTTCAGAAACAATTGCCTTCTGTTTTGAGGACATAGCCCAAGAAACTTGTATTAGCTTTCTCCTGGTGCCTAGAAAGTGTCAACAGTAGGATACTGCTTGGAGTTTCTGGTTCACAGTGTAATCAGTGATAAGTATGCCATAATCTGTGTGGTTTTGTTTTGTAACCATACATTACTTAATAATGGGACTTTTCTTTAAAAAATAATTAGATAACACAAAAATCTTCGACTGTTGTAAAGAAAAATGACCTTACTCATAAAAATGATTTATTGTATAAAAAGCAATGGTAAAGATTTAGGGGAAAGTGTATAGAATAAGTAAATTCTGGGAGATATAAACAAAGCCTGTCTCATCATATAGCAATGGATCTTAGGATGTGCAAGTCTACTGTTTCTGACATTTCAGAAATAAAAACAGCTATGCACCTCATTCCATCTATGAAGTGAACTGTGCATTTAACTCTCCTGGCTTCTCCAGTGCTTATCTGTGTACACAAAGCCATTTTGTCACTTACAACTTACTGGTACTATCAAAGCAAGTTCCTGGGGAGGAAGCATATAGGTCTTTTCTAGATTAGGGGCCTCTGGCTCCTGTTACTGGAGTCTGTGATATCTTCAGAAAGAAGGACCGACCATCCTGTCTTAAGGGTACCTGAGTGCAGCAGCAATAGGATGCATGTTTAAGAAATCTCTTGGACAGTGCTGAGAACAACTTAAAAGAGGGCTTCTCATGTTATGTGATCTTTCATATTGGAGGAAACATCATCAGTTAAGATGAAAAAAAGTTGTTTAAACTATTTATGTACATCTATACATATAATAACATGAACTATGATTAAAAATTAAATATTTGACAATATAGATACTTACAGAATTTTCAGTTATTTTTGTTGTTATTTTATCCTTCTTTCCTTTTCTCCTTTTCCTTTCTTATCTATTCATCACCTTTCCCTATAATGAGCCTCCCTTTTTTCATTTCCCTTATAAGAGCAATGATTTGTTGTAATTATCCACTTATTAGTTGTAGGTCATTTAAGTTGTTTCCTTTCCTAGATATCATAGTAGTGCGGCAGTGAACATGGCTGAGCAAGCATCTGTGCAGTGAGATGCTAAGATCTTTGTCCATATACCGAGGAATAGTATAGGTAGTTAATATTATAGACTTTTATATTTTTATCTTTTTGAGAATTCTTCATGGAATTTCTATAGTGGCTGTACCCCTCCAGCATTTGTTGTTTGTTTTATTTATTTTTTTTTTTTGACATTTGCCATTCTAATTGGAGTAGGATGAAATCTCTGGGTTGTTTTGATTTGCATTTCTCCAATTTCTAGGACAACTAAAAATATTAAATTCAAATATAAAACTTATCTAAAACTTATATTCCTAAATAATATGAGAGGACATTTTTTCCTTGCCTTCATCCAACTTTAAAATCAAAAAAGAAAAAAAATATCCTTTTGATAAATTTATTTCTTAATCACCCCAAAACTGAAAATGAAAAATATTGGATTAAATTTTCCTACACAGTAATTTAAGATGTTTGCTAATTTATATAGTTTATTGTAGTAGATTGATGTGAGTACTGTTGATAGATATGTATGGATGTGATGTAATGTTTGTGAGTGTGTGTGTGTAGTGTGTGTGTGTGAGGGGAAGAAGGGAGAGAGGGAGAGAGACAAAGAGAGAGAGAGGGGGAGAGGGAGAGAGGAGAGAATGTGGATGGGAGAGAGAGACTGTATATTTTCCCTTAAATCTAAAATTATTTTGTATCTTCTTTTGAATGGTTAGTATTCAAAGACAGATACGTTACTCTAGATCCTCTATTTATGTAGACTTCAAACTTTAAAGTAAGATACAAATATTTACACAACCTGTTTGCTACTTAGAATATAAATGCAATGTCCTTTATGATCTCTGTAAGTGAAAGTAACATTCAATATAAAAGAATAAACAACAATTAAGGGTGATAAATTTACCTCCTTGTCAGATAATCAAGGTAAACAAACTCAAAACATTCCAACAAAATCACAGATACATCTTAAGTAAAAATCATGATGATTGGCATGTAAGCCACAGACCAATTGAACATAGTGAAATCTCAAATAACAAGAAGAATTGATAATCTATAAAGGTGCATGTGTGTGCATACAGAAAGACAAAGTTATGACCCAGGGGGTTGGGATATTGAACACATAACAATATACAGCAAACAATACCCTGATGGCCAGTTTATAGTATAGTGTTGACAATAAAAGAAACATAAATTAAAGTGACAATGTGAAGTTACCATTAAATTACTTAACAAATGTTGAAATCTCTGTGAGTAATAAATTTGTGAAGGATTTAGAGTCTTATGAAAATCCTAATAAACACTCAGTGCAAAAGTTCAGGTAGACTTCATTATATCTGTGTTAGGTTTCTCACTGGTCCATATAGGGACGCATAGCACATTCTCTACTGGCAAGCATACTTTTCTTCAGTGCTTTGTAACCAGTAGATTATAGATGACTTATGAGTTTAACATACTTTCCAAAGACAAATAAAAATGAATGGTTAAATAGTGTATATCTATTTTATGTTTCTCAAATATTCCAATTAGCTCCTCTTTCAGAAGTTATCCTCAGGTATCTTAAGGTAATATCATCTTTCTGGTGAGTTAACACACTTCAGTGTGAGTAGAGGTGGAGGCAGGCCTAATACCTAACAGCAGTATCAAGAAGTCCCTCAATGTCATGCCACTGTTGTCTATGAACCATTGTTTGAGACTGTTTCTTAGGATTAAAAGTTAAACTATTTTTAAATTTTATCAGTTTTTAAGGAGAAAAAAAATGCTTGTAATGGTAATTTTAGTCCATGTGTTTGATCCAAAGGACTCATAACCTCACATTGTAGACTTCTTGTTTTTTGTCTTGACATGAGCCATGCTTTAGTAAGTGTCGTGAGCTTTTACCAACCACATATTGTCTTCAGATATTTGCTCTATGTCTGATTCTGTCTCTTCAAGGGAGAACCAGTCTCCCAACAGCTACTTCTGTTTTAGGAATATTAACAATGGCATCTCCTGTGCATACATCAGCTCTTAATATCTTCAGGAGATTTCAGGTGGGGACCTCAGCACTGGCCTCCTGTTCTCATCTAGTTTTGCGATTGTACTTAATTGAGTAATGATATGAGCTTTTTTTTTTTTTTTTTTTTTAAATCTGTGCATCTGTGCATCTTTGTCCATATGTCCTTTTTATTTGATGCTTTAGTTTTGTCTTAGTTGGAATTTCATTGCTTAAGAAACACTATGACCAAGGAAACTCATATAAAAGAAAACATTTAATTGGGGCTACGTATAGTTTTAGAGGTTCAGTCCATCATTATCATAGCAGAAAGCACAGCAGTATGCAGCAGAGACAGTGCTGGAGGAGTTGAAAGTTCTACATCTTTTCCAAAGGCAGCCAGGAAGAGACTATTTTATGCAACCAGAAGGAGGATCTCTGATGCATTTCTTCCAATAAGGCCACAGCCCCAATAGTGCCACTTCCTGTGGGCCAAGCATATTCAAACCACCACAGACTTCTATCAAACATTAGGCTTTCATTCCTGTTTATATAGAATAATGAAATAACTAGTGGTAATTTTCATCATTTTCCAGGTAAAAGTAGTTTAATGGAAGAAACATATGTTAGAAAATAATCAAATGAAATAGAATATAATAAGTCAACACTATGATAAATTGTATATATATTTACCTTCATGCTTCTGATATATATTAATATAGACCTGAAAAACATTGAAACATAGAGTTTGCAGGAATTTGTTTATGTGTAGACGGCATGTTCTTAAAAGATTTCAAGGTAATATTAGCTTCATTGAAACTTTTTCCTTTATTTCAAATTATTTCTACATTCAAACAACAATGATGGTATTCTTGTATTAACAGGTGTAGGCAGTCATACATATGAGATTTGGGATGCCAACAGAAAATAAAATTAAATAAAAAGCATATATTTATTTAGTGGTTTTTAAAATGAAAATGGATGTGGAGAAATTGTTAGGCTAACCACAGAGAGTTATGACTGCAGAAGTTTGTGTAAATGTAGATGGCATGTTTAAAAAGGAATGTATGGCAATATGTGTCTAATTCAGAATTTTTCAATAATTCCAATAATTCTTCCTACATTCACAAACAGAAACCTTAGCTAGTAGAGGCACACAGCAAATGATGATCCTCCTCCTCTTCTCTTCCTCCTCCTCTCTCCTCCTCCTCTCCTCCTCCTCTCTCCTCCTTCTCTCTCTTCCTTCTTCTTCTTCTTTTCTTCTTTTCTTGTTCTTCCTTCCTTCTTCCTCTTCTCTCTTCTCCTCTCTCTTCTCTCTTCTTCTTCTTCTTCTTCTTCTTCTTCTTCTTCTTCTTCTTCTTCTTCGTGCAAGTGGTCTTTGTTCTCCTGCTGCTTTTTATGCATATGCTCAGTGTTGCCAGAAGCCTAATCCTCATCATACTTGGTTTCATCTCATGGAATCCATGAATCTCTCCTTCTGAATTTCTCAGTGTTAAATTTTTAATTCAAAACTGTAACACCAAAGTTCTTATTTCTTCAAGTTTCCACAGTTCTGTTCAAGTCAAGTGAATTTTTTTTTTTTTTTTTTTTTTTGTCTTCTGGTTGCGTGTTCTACGATGCTATGAACCATAAGCATGGTACTACACAGTACTACATGGCCATCAGGAGCAACAGAATTTCAAGTTGATAGTCTTTACCTTGAATCTACGCTTGATTCTAACCAATAGGTATCTTTACCTTGTCTGAAAAGACATCTACTCAATAGGGGATATTCTTTTCACCCTCAAAAATAATCAAACTCAGCCGGGCAGTGGTGGGCACGCCTTTAATCCCACACTTGGGAGGCAGAGGCAGGAGGATTTCTGAGCTGGAGGCCACTCTGGTCTACAGAATGAGTCCAGAACAGCCTAGGCTATACAGAGAAACCCTGTCCCGAAAAACAAAAACAAAAAAGAACAAAAACAAACAAACAAAATTAAACTCACCAATAGCATTGCAGTTAAGGATTTCACTAAATTATGAATTACTTGTTCATATTAGTTTTATACCATATTAAATATTTGCTGTATAGTAACCACCTGGCAAGTATATTATCAACAACAAATTTGATAGAAATATATGAATAATACATTTTCAGTTTTATTTTTAAATTATAATAATCACAAAACTGTTTATAATCTCAAGTATTAAGGGACTCAATCAGTAGATTTGCTCAGTAATAAAATTAAATATTTTACTACCTTTTAATCACATTTAAATGACACTTCATGTGAGTGAAAATCAAAAGCTAAAAATGATTTAAATATTGCCATTACAACTAAAATTTACCAAATTGCTATTTAATCAAACATAATGAAAAATGTGAAAAACTTTCAACTTATTCATGCCTTGTTTCTAATATCCTACTATAAGAGAATGGTTGCATGATAAAATTTTATTTAAAACAATACATGGCCAACCTTTTCTGCAAATATTTTATTAATGGAAATTAATGGAGTAACATCTTTCCTCAAAAACCGTCAGCCAATTCTCTATTTAACAGAAGGTAAGAACATTTTAATGTATGCTAAAGGAATATAAATCTTCCACAGACATGCATAGTGAATACTATTTCTCATTTATAGTTTCTTATGATCAACTAAGTATAATCACTTTTATTTATATAGATGTGATTTCTTATTTGGGCTAACAAAATTGAGGGAAAAATCTTTCTCAGAATTGAATGCAATTTATTAAAATAACTTTTAGGGAAGTAATTTCAAAACTGGAAAAAGGCAACATTTCAGTTTCTGATATGTTAGTGATCTCTCATGGAATCATCTCCTGGAGTGAAACCGATTAAAACAGTAGCTCTCTAGATCATACTCAGAACATATTAATACATTTGAAAATATTGTCATATGATGAAAAATTACACTTCTTCTTCAGATTTCATGATGATTTAGTATTAACATGTGTGAATATAAAATTTAATTAACTTTACCAAAGAGCTGACCACTGTGGATTATTTCAAATAATACTGACTTTTATTTAGAAGGGAAAATTTTAATATAAAAACCTCACTCCTTAAGCTATTCTGTCTTTACACAAACACACACAGACACATACATACATACACACACAGACAGAGAGAGAGAGTCAGAGAGAGACGAGAGACAGAAAGAGACACAGACACACACACACACACACAACACACACACACACACAGAGAAAGAGAGAGAGAGAGAGAGAGAGAGTAGGAGAGAGAGGAGAGAGAGAGAGAGAGAGAGAGAGAGAGAGATTGTAGTTTGAATAGAAATGTTCCCCATAGACCCATGTGTTTGAATGCTTGACCCATAGGGAATGGTATTATCAGCAGGTGTGGCCTTAATAGAGCAGGCATGGCCTTATTGAAGGAAGCATGCCACTCTGGAGGTGGGCTTTGAGGTCTTATATACTTGAGCTATGTCCAGTGTGGCTCACAGTATCTTCCTCCTGTCTGTAAAACTTTTAGCTTTTTCTCCAGCACCATGTCTACCTGGTGCTGCCATGCTTCACACCTTGATGATAATGGACTTAAACCTCTGAAGCTGCAAGCCAGCCCTAATTAAATGTTTTCCTTCATAAAAGTTATGGTGGTCATTGTGTCTCTTCACAGCAATAAAACCCTAAGACACACACATGTTCGCACATATTCACACGCATGCACACGCATACACAAGCTCACACACATACACCCACAGGCACACACATCCATGCATGCATAAACACACTCACACATAACTCACATTACCTTCAATCTACCTTACTCTCTCGCTTCCATTAATAAATCTTGTAGAAAACTGTAGGCAATTGTTAAGCAGATTTTACTTTTTGACAGTCATAGATAGTATAGTTGCTTTCTTCCATTTAACCAATAATACATTCATTTATATGGAAAATGGCATATATGTAAATATATCAGAAATCTTTGTTTTGAACAAAGTTAATCCAGAGAGATCAAAGTATCCTTAGTAGTGAGTATGCATTCCATTTTGCTAAAAGAAGACAATAGAACAATTTTTCATTTGAATAATTTCTCTGTTTTACAAATGAAAAGAATCATCCATGGTTTTTCTATCAAAATTACAAATTCCTAGTACATTTTGTTTTCTTCTATCTTTAATCAGTAGTAAACAGGCCTTGTTGTTGATACTACTGCAGCAATCATGTGATTCAAAGGAGTGATAAATCATGACCTTAGAGAAAGATATAAATAAAAACAAAAGTAAGTAGCACACCTTCCCCAAGACAAAAATATATTAGGATGTTACTCTGTTGTAAATGCTAGTTTCTGCCTTGAATTTGAATTACTATGCAGATCACTATGACCTTAATGCTTTCTAATTATTAATTGTTATTTTTTAAATAATCTGTAGAAAAAATGGAGCCAGCTGATACATAATCAAAGGGTTTTTGCTTTCTATGTACAGTAGATTTGTGTACAACAGATGACAAAAAGTATGAAGAGATACACAAAACATGTTCTCAACCCAGCCACAAAAGATGGCTTACAATACTGCCAACCTGGTATGTTTTCTCAAGTTGAGAGACGAACATTCATCTTGGAAAAAGAACCTCAACTGGAAAAAATCCTCTATAATATTGCCTGAATGAAAATTTGTGGGTAGATTTTCGTGGTTTATGATTGATATGGTAGGATCACTATCATGGGGAGCATCAACCCTGAGGAAAATGTTCCTTGACTGTATAATAAAGAAGATGAGCAAGCCATGATGTGCAAGCCAGAAAAATGTCTACATGGGCTTCTCTTCAGTTTGTGCTTCTAAGCTCCTGCCTTGAGTTCCTGTGTTGGCTTTCCCTGGCGATGGTCTGTAACCACAAATACCCTTTTGCTCCCTAAGTTGTGTTTGACCATGATGCTTTATCACAGAAATAGAAATATCAAAGTCATGTGGTTTCATGCTTTTGTTTTCTGCTGCTGAGTCATATCCTTCTAGTTCCTGCATCAGTGCTCTATGCAAGATCCATATTCTCCAGTTCCATCAGAGTAACCATAAAATATCATGTAATCTACATGAATACAGTCCTGTCCTAACACTCTTAAAAGCCTCCTAGATTTTCATGCCACATATTTATCTCTATGTTCTATTAAGAACTTTTATATTCAGAAGAATTAGGATAATACTTCAAATTTCTTTCTTCTTGGCATCAAAGTAAATACAGTTTCAAGTTGTTCCATCACATGTAAATGAAAATGAATTTTATCTGTTTTATGTGTACATGGAAAGAAGCTAGATTTTCTTCAACTGTCCCTCATTGAGATGAGTAGAACATACATGACATAACTAATATAGAAATATGTATAATGTGATTTGGTTCAGTCTATTTCTTGCTTCAGTATTTTTTTTATCTTTTCTTTGATACTATGTATATTCTCTCAAGCCAAATTGTATAATGCTGTACTTTATAGATTAGAATCAGCATTTCCCCCCCTAGAAGACTTCCAGTCATACCCTGACAACTAACAATAGTACCTGTATCATTCTTATCTTACACTTACTTTAAGAGTGTAAGTAAAAGCCTATGCTGTGGATAAGGCTTTCTGTAAGCTTGGTTAGGAAAATTCTGAAATAAAACAACTTACCTCTATTCTAGATCTTATTTTTCCATGCGATTAGCACCAGCAACAAATCTCATTTTTACATAAGTTCTCTCACTCTTCTAATAGTCTTATATTTACTAAGTGTGTGTAATATGTTCATATTACATGTGCAAGAGAGAAGTAAAGTTGAATATGTATCTCATATAATGACTAACTTGTTATAGAATTATGACCTTTTTTTTTTTTCACAACTCCTTCCCAAAATGTGGTGCCAGTGAAGATAGAACTTGTGGCTTTTACATTTCTTTATTTCGCAGCATCTGAAATGCTATTAGTGGGAATAAATGCTTCTTATACAAATGGTTGTGATGAGCTCTATACATTGAATCAGAAACCTCATGGGATATTTGATTGACTGATTATCTGGATACATCAATGTTTACCATGCAAGGATTACACTAAGTATTTAACAAGGACTGTCTATAAGCCACCAACAAGCCTGCAAAGTGTTACCATGGTCAATATTTCATCATTGACCAAACTTCAGGAAAAATAGTTGCTAAAGGTCACATTTTAAAAGTAAGATTTACACCAAAGCTTTATTATATTGAATCTTTCAGTTTATATCTTTTCAACTATAGTGTACACTCTTTAATGAAATAGTCAAAGTTCATATTTAGTGAAGTGTTTGTGGGCACATATTATGTGCATATTAACATATACATAATCACAAGACAGAAAATATGTTATTCTTATTATCTCTATACATAATATTATTTTTTCATATTTAATAAACATTAGACTTTTGTAATCATAAGTGAAATTACATAAAAATGAACCTGTGCATATTGATATACTTAGGAGCCTCTTCTCTCCCTTTTTAAAATTTATTCATTTTAATCCCACTCACTTACTCCCCTCCTGTTCCTCCTCCCATCCTCCATCCACCCCCTCCCATCTCCTCTGAGTCTCCCTGGGTATCGTCTCATCCTGGCATATCAAGTTTCTGCAGGGCTAGTTGCATCCTCTCCTACTGAGGCCAGGCCAGGCAGTCAACTAGAAAAACATATCCCATGGACAAGCAATAGCTTTGGCGACAGACTCCTACTACAGTTGTTTGAGTCACACAAGAAGGTCAACTGCACACCTGCTATATATATGTGGTGAGACCATGTATGCTCTTTGGTTTGTGGTTCAGTCCAGGAGCCCCTTCTTAATCTCAATTGGCATCATCTACCCGAAATATCTCTCCACATTCAGCTTCTCAAGCAGGTAGGATTTTATATCTCTAATAGAGATGACCACAATTGTGACAAGTCCTCGTGAGACATTTGAATGATTCTTCTCTAAACATATTTTTATGTATTTTTATTATTCTAATATCAAGCATCATTTCTTCCTCTATTGCACATAGTATGAGTCTTACCATTGGGATGGAACACAACTATTTGAACAGCTCTCATCACATGTGACTTCATTGATGGTGAGACACTGAGATCTTCACTCTATTATCTATCATAAATGGTATTCTTTCTAAAGTAGCATCTACAGCTAAATGAATATAAAGTGGTGCTTGTGAAACATGGTGTGTTATTAGGTCAAAACAGAGAATGAACACTAAGTAAAATAACACATGGTAAAGTCACATATTCATGAAGATCTTAATAGGCTCAACATTTATAAAAATGCTTCCAATACTTTCCATTTTCTATTCTTATTTTTGTCTTCCAAAGGCTAAAATCCAGTTTTATTTCACCCAAAAGTTTTTCCATTGTCCCTGAAATGTGGAACTTTAAAGACAGAAGGGACAGATGAGAGGGCAAACCAAAGTGGAAGGACAGAGATAATTTAAGGAACCACTGGAATTCTCTAATAAACATGACCCATTGCTGGTGTCAGTGAGAATCTAATGATCATTAGCATCACCAATTCAAAAGAAAAATTACCGCAACTCCATCCATCAAATCAATACTGCACAGAAGAGAGAAACTATCATAGATTGTAATCAGCAAGCTGTTCAATACATTGTCTGAGGTTTTCAAGCCACGTTAATCAGATCCCTGTTTTACTGATATTAATGAAACATATTCACCAATTATATTGAATATTCACCTTTGTTATTTGAGATATTTTTAGAAACATACAATCATAAAATATGATTTATGATGATAGAAAGGTAAGGGGAAAAGGGTGAGGAGATAATATTTATATAGCTCCTGTGTAATATTTACTATTTAAAATTTATAATGTATGAACAGAAAACATATAAAGATAAGGGAAAATTTATACTATTGTGATGAAAATGAAACAGTAAATATTGTTATATCATCATGGATAAATTCTCCCTCTCAATTAATGTACTTGTGTTCTGGTACATATTTATTTTATTTCATTCTTTGAAAACATTTAATATACACAAAAGAGAATTTTCAGTTTTTTACATATTTTGTTTTCATCAAGTTTTAAAAGTTTATTCAGAATGTACTGGAACAACTTGTTTAGTCAAGAGCTAGTCTGACCTTAATTCTATGCCTAACCTGAATTATGATGTGAACACTGAAGCCCCAGCCCTTCCTCTATATAGTCAGTACAAATTCTGCCTTTTGTTTCAGCTGAACTAACTTTTGCAAAGGCTACTTACATTCTTGCTGAGCACAGTCATAGATATAGAAAAAACATCTAAAGAAGAAGTTGCGTCATTCACTAATTTATAAATATCCAGTAATATTATATATCAGCATTGAAATACTAAAAGGGCTGACACAATATACTGTGTGTTAGCAGAGTTTTGTAGACAAGGGTAGAATATGATTATGTGTTGAGTATAGTTATGTAGAAATAATTGGGTCATTATATTAAACAGT
The DNA here is from genome assembly GCA_021653895.1 of Mastomys natalensis. Lineage (NCBI taxonomy): Eukaryota > Metazoa > Chordata > Mammalia > Rodentia > Muridae > Mastomys > Mastomys natalensis. The sequence goes on from JAJTUV010000384.1 coordinate 873,059, forward strand.
GTCCTTGGTAGTCAGCAGTTAAAGAGAAAAGATTCAAACATGGATTTATTTTTGTTTCTTCTTCCAAGTTGTCACACAACTTCTCAAAATAGTGACTCCAGATGAGAATGGTGTATGCGAATGCTTAAGTCTGTACATCTGCGAGAGGAGGGGAGTTGTATGTTGAAGCTACAGTATTTGGCCTGTGACTCTTAACAGTCATATATTGGAACTGAATGACTCTTGGGATTTGTGAAGTTGCAGTCATTCATTTTTCATTATGAGATGGATATGACCCTGTGAGGAGATCATGGAACCTTTAGGCAGTGGAGCCCAGCTGGAGGATGAGTGTTGCTGGAGACTGGGTTTCTGAGTTACTGCCTGGCCTTGGTTCCCGTCCAATTGTTTCGTGATCTGTGGAATGTAAGAAAGGATCTGAATGACCTCTGATGACATCCATAGCCACCATGCACCCTACCATACCTTCCCTGCCATGGTGGAATGTTCCCTCTCAAATAATGAGTCAGAATATGTCCTATCCCCTGATGGTCCTTATTTCAGATGCATCATCAGAAAGACCAAAATAATGATGAAAATTTGATGATTTACAATCTCGAAAGCAAGATGGTCACCCTATCCACAACTCTGATGGAGTTACAAAGCATTTTTCAATGCAGTAGCTCTACATAGGAGCTTAGAACCAACAAGTGTGGAATAGTAGAGCTAGTGACAGTGGCACTGACAAATATAGCCACTGTATGACAAAAAGCCCACCCTTCCTAGCGTTTTTTTCACTTTTCATCTGAGAATCTACTGGATCATATAATAGAAAGATGACAGCTGAGAAGCAAGGGTTCAGAATGCTGCCTCTATTGTCAGGAAAAAGAATTCAGAAGTGTGCGTTAAGATCTGGGAACCATGATTTTCAGCTGCCCCACAGGATCCCTTTTGCTAATCTACATTACGCTTCTCCTTGATGTACTTGAATTTTTACAAAAGAAGGATGTTGCCACTTCATGAAATGAATTACTCTCACATCAAATGTTTTTCCCTAAAGTAGAAATAGCTGTTTTCCCAGAGTCATTGTACCCTTCTCTGAGGCAGTGTTTGAAACTAGATGGTCTGAATATTCTGTTTTATGTTAATTTTTATGTTACTGTACAGTAGCCAGAAGAATGGTGCTGGATATAATACCCTGGTGAGAAATTCTTATAAAAATTGTTTTGTATTAGGAAAAATGTCATAAATCCAGGGAAATGCAGTTCAAAGTGACTGTGAAAATGTTTAGAGTTTGTTTAAACATAATAAACTGAAGGTGTAAAATGATTTTTAAGTTTGCTGGAGCGTATGTTAAAGCAGTAACTAACAGAGATGATGCTACACAATCAGCAGTTCTGTAGGAAAAATGAACTTGGCCTTTCAACATATTTTAAGTGCACTTTTAATTAGCATGTAAAATTTGTTCTTTGGTTCACAGGTCTAGAAAATATGACAACTGCATAAAAGTGCTTGCAATAACAAGCACATGAGAAACATTAAACACTTCCATAGCTTCAACCTTTCCACACTCTACCCTTTAGACTCAAATAAATACTTACTCCAATCCTCTGAAAAAAAACATTGACATGATTAGTGAATAATTTTAAGACAGAGTCTAGCTACATAGTTCATGATGCCCTCAAACTTATAATCATCCTGCATCAATCTCCCATAACCTGGGTTTCAGGTATAAGCAACCATGTCTAATTCCAGAGCTTTGCTCTTACTACAATGATGCAGAAATTTAATATTTCACTACATATGCATTTCAAGTTGTTCCAGGGTTCTGTGTGTATTACACTGCATGTTCATTCCATTATATATAATCTATTTAAATTTATACATGTACTTGTACATTGTTTGTTTGTTTGAGGCAGTGACTCATGTAACCCAGGCTAACAGTCAGCTCAGCATGCGACTAACAATGGCCTTGAGATCCTGCCTCTACTACCTGAGTTCTCGGATCACAGATAGATATCATCATACTCAGCTTCTTTAACTATATTCTGAGATAATTTACTATAGTATATTTTATGCACCATAAAATTCTCCCACTGTAAGTACTCTAGAAGCAGCTGATCTCATGAGGAAGGGCCAGTAGTAAATCAACCCTGGCAGAAACAGGAGATAATGATTTGTAATAGATTTACATACGTAGGCAACTGTCGTTACAATTCAAATTGTCAAATTTTATTTCTATAAATCAGCCATTATAGACATTTTATATAAATAATGACATGCTAGGCATTATTTTGCATCTCTCTCTCTCTCTCTCTCTCTCCCCTCTCTCTCTCTCTCTCTCTCTCTCTCTCTCTCTTTCTCCCTGTCTTTGCAGAACAATCACAATTCAGGTACTTTCTATTGTAAAGTATATTATTATCTGTCATTTATAAATTTTATTCCATATATTTATCTGTTATTCATATAGAGGTTGTCTCTGTCATTACCTGTGACAACTCTGAACAACTACAAACACAAGTTTGTGTTTATTTCACTTGGGTATATTTCTATGAACTAATTTTTGACTTATATAGTAAGATGATGTCTAACACTCTAAGAGAATAATTAAAGTTAGATGGTTTAAATGTTATGTAGTATGTATATGAACTAAAATATCCTGTGCTTTGACATTATTATGTACAATTTTAACATGTTTTAACCAATTAAAATACGTTTCATTTTAAGCAAAGTTAAGAAAAAGGTAACTTTTACTATATACATTTCTCCTGTAAAATGCCATTTATAGTTTAGGTGTTTAGTGAACCATAGTTTTGAAAGGCCCCCAGATAGGGAGACCCCCACTCAAGAGATTATGGTCACCTAATGACTCACGAGACACCGATCTTGATGCAACCAGGAAGAGGTTTAATGATTCCAGTATACTGGGGTTCCCTCGCATGCAAGCAAGAAGAGAGAACCCCGAGTTTGAGCTAAGTATAGCTTTTATATGGTCTAGGGGGTAGAACAGAGAAACAGTGACTAGGCACAATATGATTGGCAGAACAGTGTGACTTTTAAACTGATTAGTCTTTGGGGAATGAGATGGCAAGGACCTCCCTTGTCTGTCTGTGTGCTCTGGCCCTTCCTCACTCACAGGTGGATTCCCTCCCCACCCCCCACCATGTGTTACTCAGCCTCTCCCTTCCTTCTCTGAATGTTAATCCAGCAAGTGTCCTCTAACTAAGGAATGTGCCCCTCCTGGATGTGTCCTGGGACAAGTGAGGTTCTTTTAATCTGAAATTCAAACTGAGACCTGAAAATCCTACATTTAGACCCAAAAGTCTTACAGTTTGTCTTTATTCACAGAGGATAATAACATTCTGTTACTTGTCTGTTTTTCAGGCTTCCCTTTGTTAGTCATCTTCATTAATTAACAGGACTTTTTAAGCACTTCTTTAAGTCAGATGGATTGGCCACAGCCTCACCTGATTTTTTTTATTTATAAATGTTTAGTTTTATTTTCTTGTTCCTGAAGGACACAGCCAATGGATGAAGAACTCTGTTTCTATTTCTTTAATTTCTGTTCTTTGAAATGGCAGTCCTTTATTTCCTGCTTTCCAGTTTATTTGATTGTTTTTCAAATGTAGAACCTTTGTAGGTAGTATGCAACATTGTCTGGTTGTTTCAATTTGTATTTTTTATGTTTGGCGTTTGGTCGTTTTATTCAGTGAGCATGATTTTTGTTGAGTTTACCCATTGGCAGTGCAGTTAAGTTTGCATGTTATCTTCTATTAAACCAAAGAAGTCTGATTTACTTTTTCAAATAATTTTTGTACCACCTATATCAAATCTCATGAATTATATTAGAACTTCTAACTAGAACTTTCTAATCTAAATGGATTACATTAGAACTTCTACCATAATCACACAGCTTTCTGAGTCTCCTAATTTTAAATCATCTAAACTTCCTCATTGCTGAAGATATTATTTCTATTGAACTGTGATCAAATTTACAAACTTGAACACAAACTGATATCCTTTATTATCAATTCAGCTCATTCTGGGAAGTTTTACTCTTAACATTTTTATTTATGCAGTTCTGCACTTGCTACTTGCTGAGTTTTGTGGCTTTTTTCTCTCTTTTGTTGAAACAAGTATTTCCATTCACTTTACCAGATGATGTAGGATTGTAAACATTGCATTTCTTCGAAAATTTCTGATTTGACAATTTGTTTCTATTTTTCTCTTTATGTTCATGATTTTTCTCTTTCCAAATTGTGTTCTGGATACGTGCTCTTATGTTGGGATCCAAACTCAAGAAACTACCTGCTGTTCTGGAAAGACTAGTTAGTACAAGGTTTAGAAATGACGTTCTCGGGTCTCAGGTCCTAGGAACTTAAAGAACGTCTGGCATTTCCTGGGAGCTGGTTACGACAGTAGGATGGTCTAGGGCAATAAGGATATGGCAGTGGGATGGTCCAGGGCAATAAGCATTCAATAGTGGGATAGCCCTAAGCAATGACCCCATCCTGTTCCTTGTTCCCCTTCCTCCCTTGCCTAGAGTATATCTTGTAAGCTGCTTCCACATTAAAGGAGACCTTGACAAGGCTACATTTTGTTTGGTCTCCGTCCTTTCTCTCACCCATGTTTCTTTTCAGGTGAGGTCCACCTCGAACCCCACGAATAACTGGACCCACGGGTCGGGTCACTCTTATGTTGTGATAGTCTAGATTCTGATAAAATTCTATGAAATGAAATGATTATGTGTGTGATGTGTGTATAGACATGTGTTTATGTTTTCTGTCAAATTCATGATAGTTAGACCACGCGTGTGATTGTACTTTCTATGTATAGGGATTCCAGGTTTAAGTGCTCTTTCTCAAAAGGGCCTTTTTGATATGCATGAGGAACCCTGAAGTTTACTTAGGAGTTGGTCAGGGCTTTGCTTAAATGCTTAGATTTCAAAACCAATGTCTGGTTTATTCCAGTATTATCAACAACATATAGTTTTTGACATGATGAACCTATGGATCAATCTACAACTTGGATTAATCAACACACAGAAACAGTAGATAAATTTATTTAGTTCTCTTCATTCATATGCCTATATTCTTTCTATCTATGAATCGTAAAAAATACTATACAAATTTAAAATCAGGGAAAGAACAAGTATTAGCAGATATTCTGTTGAGTTTGTGTAAGGCTGATATTAAGTATTAAAATGTCAGTCTGAATACAAGATGTCACATGAATATTCTCCTTCCTTAACCCCACAGGACCACATAGCCCTTCTTCCAAAGATCACTTTTCTTTGGAATCACTGCATGATACAATGACTTTGGAGTCACTGCATGACTGAACTCCTTGGCCTCTAGCTAAGACATGACAAACACAGCTAGATGTTCTCTTCTTAGTCAATAAAAGATCAGGATTGAAAGCCAGATGAACTAATTTCATATACTTCTCTACTTATGGTCCTCCACAAAGTTAGAACTTCAATCATCAGTAGTGGGAGACTTGCCTTATCATCAGTGTATCCTCATAACCAAGGCTGATACCTGGTATTAACATAGACATACAGTCTCTGATGTAATGGTTGAATATTTGAATTAATAACTGAAATATTAACTGGACATATGAATCTCACTCTAAATCATGAAAAACATCATGTATTAATTTCATTACTGTAATTCTTGCTTATCTATGAGTGGCAACCTATATATCCAAATTATTATTGGGATGCTTGTAAGCAAATAATATTGGGGAGAAATTATCAGATATCTCTCTTTCATTTCTTCTCATAGCATACTATAGGCTCACATAGCCTATAACCTTGAGAATAAAATTTTAAAATGAACAAAGATATAGAAAAAGGTTAAGAGCATTTTATATTTTCGAAAAGAATCAGGTTTGATATCCAGAACATGCATGTGTCACTAAGTCCACGTGTAAGTTCAGTTCCATAGATTCCAATAGCCTTTTCTGATTTGCATAGACAATGTATGCATGCAGTGCACAGACTTACATGCAGCCAAAGCACCCATACATATAAATAACAATAATAAATCTTAAAAGCAGGTTCTAAATTAAAATGAATTGAATCACAATTTACTGTTTAGTATTATTCTCTAATGTCATTTAAGCTATAGTTATAATAACCTGTAATGTGCTGATAAGAAAAGTCTAATTTAGACACTTGTCAGACTAAATGAATGCACTTGTGAACATGTTAGTATTTGCCATCAAGAATTGTGGAAATTGTCCTGGAACCAGATAGTTCTCTTATGTCCATAGCTTGATGGAACACAGGATATTCACACATTCTCATTCTGTATCTCTTCAGTTTAAATGCTCTAGTAAATTTTACCCTGCATTCATATCTCTATCATATTTGACTAGAGGAAGAATAGTTTGAATGCTAAAATATAAATGAGATTGAGCTAATAAATATTGGTTAAAAGCAGAACTCAAAGAGAAGAGCGTTAGATAAACACTCTTTGTGATGGACAGAAAAATATTCATAAGCATAGGTTTCCACCTGTTATTTAAGATTGGAGGAAGGAGGCCAGGGCAAGAGTGCAGTGCATAAAAGATGTGCTGTGGATGCATGACAACCTGAAAACACAGGATCTGAAGAACCTACTTAGAAGTCTGATGATTTGATAAATTGTTGGGTTAAAGTGTGGGGTCCTGCGTCTGCTCTGCTTTGGGGGCTTGGGCTGCTTGGGGAGGCAACATGTGGGATGGGAAGATGACTGCACTCACCCCAGACTGGTGCTGGGCAGCTGCTGAAACATGGCTCCAGGGTGTAGGAGAGTACAGTCTGAGGTCCTAAGGGAGCCAGAGCTCGGGGGTCCGGGGGTTTGTCCCAAGGCCTTTAGGGTGGCCAGGGACCTTATGGTTCTCAGGCTCTTGGGCACCAGGCACCACTGGAAGCCACCAAAGAGCTGAGAATGAAGTGGGGGCCCACTGGCTGGATTGGCCAGTGGTCTAAAGGGAGAAGAGCATCCTCAGGCCGCGCCCTGCAGGGATGGAGTCCTCGCTTGGCTTGGCTGGCTTGTTCGCTGGCTGGCAGCTTGCTTGGGTTGGTCATCATGGCTGTGAATGAATTCTGCAGTACATTAGACCGCAGCTCTGTAGGTAAAAGCCTGTTCCATTGTTCCCCAAGGCAGATCCCGATGAAAAGAACCAGTCCATGGTCTTAAGATGTTTATTTCAGGCGGAAAGTAGATGAGAAACTGGTACCCAATTTTTCAGGGCATGGCCTGAGGTAAATACTTTTTGCAGAGAGGAGGGTCTGGGAAGAAAACCTTAATTATCTAAACCCTTCTAGCCGTTAGGTATCTCATTAATATGGAGATCTGTCTTGAGGCTCCATGGTCTTTAGTCATGCCTTCTACCTTTGGAGGGGCTAAGGACATTGCCCTATGTGACTGGTGACTGAAGGACACAAATCTATGGAGGAGCCTGAAATCTGGGGGCATGCTGAAATTCCTGTTGTCCTTAGGGTCAACTGTGGTCCCTCCTTGCGCCCCTCTGGATAACCTGTGGTCTTCTAGCCTGTGCTCGACCAGAAACCAGGCTGCTTTTCACGGTCCTACAACAAATCTCTAATTTCACTGCTTCTCTCACAAGATGGGAGGCAGGAAAAGAGATTTCTTCCCCTGAAGTTCAATAACTAGTTAGTCTAGTGTGTGGAATGACAAACAAGAGAACTTGTTTCAAATGAGCTAAAAAGTGGGGACCTGTGTGATGATGTACTATGACTTCCATATACATACTATAGTGCAAAAGAAGCCTAACACACATGATAACATGCATGAATAAGTTCAAACACATATCAGCCATACAAATGCACATGTATTATTTTAAAACCAACAATGAATGACTCTTTAAAATAACAGTGAAAAGGAGAACTTATTCTTTTTCTGGATATTTCTTATATCACAATGATATTCTAGATGGAAATTAGCACATGACATCCCCATCTGCAATTTTTATTCTTTTATTCTGCATCTTTGATATTATATAACCACCATGTCAAGGAAAGACATTAATTTCAGAAATTCTTTTCTAGCTATTCAGAAAGCTATTATTACACCTCGGCAATTCAGGAGGCGTGTGGGAGGAATGGCTTCTGGTGGCCAGGACTACCCATGTGCCTGAGATGTTTTTCTAATTATTTTTCAAGAAGAATTCCCATATAACATTCTATCTTTCTCCTTCTCACAACTCTTTACCTCAACAGCCTTTAAAATTTAGTGCAGTCTCCCATACTTTCCTAACTGCATGGCTGAATGACAAGGATGTTTAAAGTGACTTTTGCATTGCATGCTACTTGTACTTATTACTGCTCAATAGATGAATATATCCTCCAGGAAACTATTTACTCTTTGGGGGCTCATTTTATTTCCTTCAGACAACAACTTTACTTGGCATAACAGAAATTACAGCCTTTCTCTGACTGGAAAAATGTGATTCTAGGTGACTTTTATTTTGTTTTTCTATTTTTAATTTAAATTCCTCATATTCTCTTCTCCTAACACTTGAAATTGTCAATGAAAGGGCTCACCTTGTGTTTTTACAAAGTATCATTAGAAAGGTTTTACATTTCTATTTATGTCACTATTAAGTTTGGAAAAATAAAACCATTCATAATATTTTATTCACAATTACCTTGCCTTTAATTATTAAGGAAATTATCATAATTGTGTTATAAATGCAATTATTGTATTTTTGATAAATGAGACACAGGTGATGGGTAGTAATTTAAATATGCCTCAACCCACCCAAGTAGTTGGATAATTTTGTATGTCAGTCCTGCAAAAAAGAGTCTGATGAAAATACTCTTTGTATGTATTGACTGTTCTCTTAGCACTTTGGTTCAATTTCAACCATTATTTTACATTATACTTCAATGTACAGGCATCTTTAAACTACTTGGATGAGAACTTCTTAATGATTTCAAATACACTGCCGTAGATACTCTCAGTAGAGAGAAAGGAGAACTGAAAGGACCATGGTATGGCACACTGCTTGTAAATTTTGCAGATGTTTTTGACTGCTAAAGTGAAAAGTTTACAATTGTATCCAGGTCACTGCTATTTTCTTATGAAATATTTCCAACATTAATCACACAACATCTTGAAAAAACTTAACTCCCAATTCCTATGAGCAATTGATATCCTGATATGTAGCAGTAAACTTTTGAAAATACTACATTCTGTGTTAGTTGCCTCTGTTGGTCTTCCTGTGAGTTCCTTTCCCCTTATGGGCCACAATCTTTCTCCTGTTCTTCAATAAGAGTCTCCAAGCTCCATCCACTCTTTGGCTGTGGTTTCTGCATCTATTTGAGTTAGCTACTGGGTGGACCCTCTCAGAGAAAGCCTTTAGCTCCTCTCTGTAAGCATAAAAGAGTATCATTAATAGGTCAAAGTTTGGTGCTTGAAGCATGGGATAATCTCAAATTGAGCTGGTTATTGGTTGGCCATTCCCTGAGTCTCTGCTCTATCCCCGTCCCTGCACTTCTTGTAGACAGGAGAGATTTGGGTTGAAAGTTTAGTGGGTAGGTTGGTGTCCTGCTCCATTGGGGTTCCTGACTGGCTACAGGAGGTTTCCTCTTCAGGTTCTATATCCCAATGCTGTCAATCACAGTTAAGGTCACTCATTCTTGGGTGCCTCCCTTATCCCAAGTCTCTGTTCATTCCTGGAAATGCCCCACACCTCCCCACCCTATGATTTGTAGATTCATCTGAAATCACTCCTGTCCCTCCCAACATATGATCATGAACACCTCCCCCATTATTTTCCCAGACCCTCTCCCACACCACTCCTTCTCTTGATCTTATGTTATTAATTTATTTCCTTTTAAAGTGAGATTCAACTATCTTCAATTGTCCCTTTCTTCTTGTTTAGCCTCTTTGGGTATACGAAATATAACATGGATATCCTGTATTTTATGGCTAATATCCATGAACAAGTGGGTATATACTATGCATGTCCTTTGGGAACTCAGTTACCTCACTCAGATGATATTCTCAGCTTGAATCATCTGTCTGAAAATATATGATGTCTTTGTTTTTAATCACAGAAAAGTATTTCATTGTATAGATTACTGCATGTTCTTTATCTGTTCTTCAGTTGATAGACATCTAACTTATATCGTGTTTCTGTCTATTATTAATAGGGCTGCTATGGACATAGTTTACAAGTAATTTTGTGAGTGGTAGAACATCTTTTGGGTATATGCCCAAGAGTGATATAGCTGGGTCTTGAGGTAGAACTATTCTCAGTTTTCTGAGAAGCCACAAAATTTTTTTCCAATGTGATTTACAAGTTTGCACTCTCTCCTTCAATGAAAGTTGAAGGAAGTTTGCTCCACATCCTCACCAGAATGTGCTATCTTTGTTTTCTATGAACATTGATGAAAAAGTACTCAATAAAATACCACAATCCGAATCAGAAACATATAAAAACCACATCCATTGTGATCAAGAAGGTTTCATCCCATGGATGCAGACATGGTTCAATATACAAAAGTTCACCAATATAATCCATCATATAAACAACCTGAAAAAAATCACATAAACATGTCATTAGATGCTGAAAAGCCTTTGGCAAAATCCAAAACTCATTCACATTAAAAGTCTTAAAGAGATCAGGATACAAGGCACATACCTAAACAAGCCAAAGCAATATACAGCAATGCAATAGCCAACAGTAAACAAAATGTAGAGAAACTTAAAGAATTTCCACTAAAATCAGGGACAAGATAAGCCTTCCCACTCTCTCTAGTACTTGAAGTTTTTGCAGAGCAATAAGACAACTAAAAGAGATAAAGGGGATACGAATTTGAAAGTAAGATGTCAAAGTATCACTATTTGTAGATGAAATGACAGTATAAATAAGCAAACCCCAAAATGCTACCAGAGAACTACAGCTGAAAAACACCTTCAGGAAAGGGACTGGATACAAAATTAACTCAAAGAAATCAGTAACCCTCTTTATACAAATGATAAATTGGCTGCAAAAAAAAAATTAGGGAAACATCCTTTATAATAGTTGTGAATAATATAAAATATATTGGTATAACTCCAACAAAGAAGGAGGACTGTCTTTATGACAAGAATTTCAAGCTGCTGAGGAAAGAAATTGAAAAGGATATCAGAAGTTGGAAATATCTTCATTTTCATGGTTAGGTAGGACTAACATAGTGAATATGACCATAGCCATCTATCTTAAGCAATCTATAGATTCAGTGAAAAACTCTTCAAAATTTCAGCACAAGGGTTTTTTTTTTTTTTTTTTTTCATAAATCTTGAAAAAGGCAATTCTCAACTTTGTATGGAAAAATAAAATATCCAGGATAGCCAAAAAAATCCTGAACAATAAATGAACTTCTGTGGGTATCACCATCCTTGACCTGAAGCTGTGCTACAGAACAATAGTAATAAAAACTGCATGGTATTGGTACAGAAACAGATCAATGAAGTCCCAGAAATAAATCCACACACCTATGGACACTTGACCTTGAAAGAGAAGCTAAAATCATACAATGAACAAAGAAAGCATCTTCAACAAATTGTACTGGTCTAATTGGATGTCTGCATGTAGAAAAATGAAAATATGATCCATACTCATCACCCAGCACAACATAAAAAACTGGATACACTAAATCTCATAGAAGAGAAAGTAGGAAATACTCTTGAACACATTGGTACAGGAGACAATTTCCTGAACAGAATACCAGTTGCTCAAGCTCTAAGATCAACCATTGATAAACGGGACCTCATGAAACTGCAAAGCTTCTGTAAAGCAAACACTGCCAATTGGACAAAATGTCAGCCTAAAGATTGGGACAAGATCTTCACTAACTCTACAGACAACAGAAAGCTATATCCAAAATTTGTAAAGAACTCAAGAAGTTAAACTCCAACAACCCAAATAACCCAATTTAAAAATGGGGTACAGGCTAAACTGAGAAATCTCAACAGAGGAATCTCAAATGGCCATAAAAACACTTAAAGAAATTAGGTGGGTTGGGGAATACCCTCTTAGGGGCAAAGGAGAGGCAGGGATAGGGAGTTTCCTGGGGGAAGACAAGGAAGGGGGACAACATTTGAAATGTAAATAAATAAAACAATCAATAAAAAATAAAAATAAAAAAGAGATAAAAGCCATGAGGACTACTGCTACTGGTTGTTCCATGGGTTGCTCAGTCTGCCCTCTTATACAACCTAGATCTACCTATCCAGTGGTGGCACTACCCATAGTGGGATGGGCCTTCCATGTCAATCACCTGATGTCAATTTCTTTCTTCCACATGCATTTGAACAAATCTTCATGATATGTTCCCACACACGTGAGGAAGCACACATACCATATATCTTCAAATAAAGAGAAACATTTAAGTAGGATTTAGATTGAAGTATTTTTAAAAATTTTGCGTTTAGACTTCTTAAAATGTATACATGTGAAAATTTAATGACTCCTGTTTTAAATATAGATATGGATTCTCATGCTATCACATCCCTTAAATATTCTATTTGAAGTAACTTTACTCAGAGCTTAAGTAAGTTAGAAGCCACGTAAGGCATTCTCAATTTAAGAAATTTACTGGAGTAAGAATATGTACTAGAGTGCATATTCTACTGTATCTAAATATTTGTTCATAACAATCAGAAACTATAAACAACCTACATGTCTCTCAATAGAAGAATGGATTTTTTTAAACATCAAATGTTACCTAGCTGCTAAAAAATTATGCCATTGTAGGCAAATGCATGGAAATAGAGAACATCATAAGTAAGGTAACCCGAACTATGAAAATAAATATGGTTTATATTCACTTATATGGATATTAACCATTAAGTAAATGATAGGCAAGCACCATCAGTAGAACCATAAAGGTTAGGTATTGAAGAAGGGTCTAGGATAGACACATGGATCTTCCTTGGAGGAGCAATAGAATAGATTTTTATGGGTTAGTTTGGGGGCTGGTGGGGATAGGGACAGAAGTCTGGCCATCTCTTGCTATGATTTCTGGTAGTGAGACTGGGTTACATTGAATTGAGTTGCTAGAAAAACGGATCATGTGGTAATCTCCAAATAATCTAGGCTGTTGCTAAAACAATGGATTGTTCTCTGAAAATTTACAGGGGCCCACATTTCCAAGGACAAACACCTACACAACTCCTTGAACATGAAGTCCAGATTTTACATAAAAGATGCCTTTACATCTAACTTTAAGTGTCTTTGGGCCTGGAAAGTACTCTGCAGGTTATCAAAAGAGAAAAACAAACACCAACCCAGCCACAAAACCTTTGACCTACAATCTGCCCTACCTGCCAGGGCAATGGTGGTACAGAACTTGTGGGGTAGCTAACCAATGTCTGATTTGATTTAAGGCCCATTTCATGATAGAAACCCATATTCAACACTACTTGGGTATCCAAAAACCAGAGACTAGATAATCCATAGATCTGGGATAAAACCAAAACAACTGGTCTAAAAACAGGAGGTGTATAATCAATAAAATTATTCCTAATGATATTCTGCTATATCATAAATTAGTATCTTGTTCAGTCTCCAGTAGAGAATCCTCTTTGAGCTGCAGATGGGAATAGACATAGAGACTAACAATCAAACGTTATGTGGAGAGAGTTAAATGAGATGTCTCCATCAAAGCCCTTCCCTAAAGCTCAGGGTACTTCCCTGTGAAAGAGGAAAAGAATGTGAGCCAGATGGTATGGAGAATACTGGGAAAGCAAGCCCTCTAAATAAATTAAGCAAGGTATACGAATTAGAACTGAAGCAGCGCATAGGACCTACACATGTGTGCACCAGGTCCTGGATATATATATTAGTGCTTTTATCTTAGAATTCTTATGGACTCCTAAGTGTGAAGCAAGTGTCTCTGTTTCTTGTATCTGAACTTAGAGCTTGTTTCTTCCTGTTGGATTGCTTGCCTTTTGCTATAAGATGAACTTTTGCTTTATCTTCTTATATTTTATTTTGTCATGTTTGATTGTTATCTCTTAGAAGCCAGTTCTTTTCTAATGAGAGACAGAAAGGACTCTGTACAGGAAGAAGGGAAAATTAGAAGGAGTAAACAGAGGGAAAACTATAAGCTGTAAATATTGCATGAGAAAAAATATTTTCAATAAAGAAAAAAGTGAAAAATAATAAAGTACCATAAACAGCTATAATGAAAGTATTGAAATCAAGATATAAACCTCAAAATAGTATATAATTTATTTACCACAATTTCTGTAGTCGTTGTAATTGTTTCATAATATGACCAGACAGAAGATACTACACACAAGTACCAAGCTCTGTAATGATTTAACAAATGTTTTAGAAGCACAATATACATATTTTAAAGTACCTTGAGTGTTTTCTGGTGTATTGTAATTGTTCTGTTTTTGTAAAAACTGCATAAATAATAGTATGCTGTAAATTCAGCTATCTACACATCTGGAGCTTTTTAACCATATGATTTTTCCGTTAACTGAGCATAACTCACTATGATGTTCTACTATACTGTCTACAGAGTCCATTTAGGAACTGATAGGTTAATCTGAGATTCTAATGGAATGATTTGAATTTGAATTATTTCTTCAGTCTTTGGAAATTGTCTTAGAAATAACTTATTTGTCCAAGAAATTTAGATGTACATGTAAATCAAGACTTGAAGTAAGATTCAAGGTAAATACAAATCATAATGGTATTAGTATCATATCACTAGTATCATATCAGTAAATAGTTGTGCTATGTGTGCCATGTATCAATTTTATATTAAGTATCATAGAAAATCTTAAAGTTGTAAGTTATGTGATATTGCTTCTGTCTTTAAAAATAATACCTTTCTTTATAAATGATTTAAAAATAAGATAATGACTCCATCCACAAAACCTATTCTATTTCCCTTTCCTAAGGAGATCCATGTGTACACCTTCAAGACTTCCTTGTTACTTATCCTTTTTGCATCTGCGGTTTGTAGCATGATTATCATTTACTTAGCAGCAACTATTCAAAAGGATTACTGATGTCATTTGAGCTAGTAAAGTTAGAGATTAAATTATTGTAATATATTTCCATCTTTTTTTCCCATGAAACTCATAGAAACTTAGCAAAAGCACTAGGAACAAAAGAACCTATTGGTTATTATTTCAATGCTCCTTTTTCTGTCTCTACTGTGGATGTTGTAGATTATACAACTACTAATATATCATTTTAATCTGTGTTTTAAATAAATTGGAACATGTTCTTTAATGAAATCTGGCAAAGACAGTTCAGTTGTTCAGTGATTATCCAGTAGGCATGAGGATCTTTGTTTTCATCCAACATTGATAAAAAAAAATCAGACAAACAAAAAGTTTAAAAATTAATCATAAAAACATCTTGGAATACATCAGACTCATCCAAAAAAGTGGCATTTTTGCCTTTTATATGTTGAAGAAATTTTGGAAGTGGAAAAATGCAAAAATAAAATCCTCCAAACCTTCTGCCTATTGAATTCACATTTCACAGTGTAGTACAGCTGAAGAATAAAATAATTAATAAACTCAAAAAGAATCTAAGCATTTTAGTAAGGAGAGGAATTGAAAAAAAGACCTGATACATACCACTATGTATAAAAATCACTGATATGTTTGAAGGCTTTCACTCAATATACTGATCAGAATTGACTCTAAGTATTGGCAGAAACTGTAAGAGCTTATCTGGCCCAAAGAGCAAATTTTCTCTGCAGATCTACTTGGAAGTATCCACTGAATCTATTCTCATTAACCTGAACTTTGTTTTCATGTTGAAAAGTATGACAGAATTGCCACTGAAGAAACAAATGTTGTAGTAGTATTCTATTTCACTTTCTAGTCTATAAGGAAATGTAGACTCAAAACAATGCTTTTTAATTCCAGGCTTAAATGTAAATCTAGGAATAATTGCACCATTTCCTACAGATTTATTAAATCCTGTAAGGAATGTTTGATGATAGACACGATAGTTTTTAAATTGATTTTTATGTATTAGCAGATTGCATTTGATTCTTAGTCTATTACAAAATAACACAGCTCTTTAACATTAAATGCTGAATAAGTTATAACATTCTAGAAAACAAGGGGCATGTTAATGAAAGTAAACATTTGTTTCATTAAGACTTCCATATTGCTCCAATTGTTGGGTAGGTATGAAGTAGAAAAAAACATGGGTCTCAAAACAAATCTATTTGCGAATTAAATGAAATTAGAAACTGATCCATGCGGGAATCCAAGACTACATATGCTCACTATGATTACAGAATAAAGGCAGTTAATCTCATACAAAGTATATTTAAAAGAAATTGATTATTGTTGAAAGGAGGTTGTGGATCTTTCATTAAGTAAATGATTCATAAATCTGAAACGAGACTGAGTTTCAAATTAAAGTAGGAGCCTTACTTTATCTCTCAATTTTCAAGTCCTCAAAGCAAGAATATTATCTACTTCCCTGTGATGTGCAATATTTTTGGTAAAACTATCTTCATATTCACAACATAACACCTTCCCCCACCACACACAAATGCATCATCCAGGGCACTTTATCAGGTTTGTTTTCTATTCTATTAAAGAATTAAATGGCAGAAAAAGGCAGAACACAACTTTTACAGGAGGGAAACCCTACAGCAGAGCAAAACAATCCACTGATAAAAGGTTTTATTGGGAGCTAGAAATCACTCACATACACAGCAAGCACTAGCAGAAAAAGACCCTCTGAATAGCAGAGGGAAAACTCAAGAGACCAGAAATAAAATGTCTCTTTGAAGTTTGAAATCTTTAAGGATCTTCTACCTCAATTTAGGCTTGGGTAGTGTGACCAGAGACAGCATGGCTGATTGACCCATAACCATTATGTAAACATGTACACATTTGATCTTGAATTTTAAGGATGGCTGCCATAATGGGGTGGTAGTCCAACTACTGGGAGAAATAACCCTTACCAGACTTTTGCTTTTAAGCAGCCAGGCTTTTGTGTCAGATCAGGGAAGTGAGAAAGAAGCCAGCAATCTTGGAATTTCATCATATTTACTACCATTTTATGGCCCTTCTTGATGATTTGGAGTTTTTATTAATGTCATATACATATTATTATTCATACTAGGCAATTCCTAAGCTAAAATATTTTGACTAATTATTTCAAGTGATTTTGGTACTGTCCCAACAAAATGTACTAGGAAAAACATAGAAGAACTATTTTTCCCAATATCTGTTAAAGATATTTTTTGAATCACTTACTTACTTAATTTGATCTAGGATTTCCTTTCCTTACCAGTCTTAGCCTCAAACTATCTATAGATGCCCAGTAATGGTATAGCTGGGTCCCCGGGTAGTATTATGTCCAGTTTTTGGAAAAACCACCAGACTGATTCTACCAGCTTGCAATCCTACTAGCAATGGAGGAGTGTTCCTCTTTCTCCACATCCTCACCAGCATCTGCTGTCACCTGAGTTTTGATCTTAGCTATTCTGACTAGCATGAGATGGAATCTCAGAGTTGTTTTGATTTGCATTTCCCTGATAACTAAGGATGTTGAACATTTCTTTAGGTGCCATTTGGCCATTCAACGATTTCTCGGCTAGCATATGTTCTCTCCAGTTTCTTTTTGGAGGCACTTAGAGCTGTGAGTTTTCCTCTTAGCACTGTTGTCATTGTGTCCCATTAATTTGGGTATGTTGTCCCTTCATTTGCATTAAATTCTAAAAAGTCTTTAATTTCTTTCTTTATTTCTTCCCTGACCAAGTTATCGTTGAGTAGAGAGTTGTTCAGTTTTCATGAGTATGTGGGATTTCTGTTGTTTTTGTTGCTGTTATTGAAGACTAGCTTTAATGCATGGTGATCTGATAGGATGCACAGAGTTAATTCAATATTTTTGTATCAGCTGAGGATTTTTTTGTGTTCAATTATATGGTCAATTTTGGAGAAGGTACCATGAGGTGGTAAGAAGAAGGTATATTCTTTTGTTTTAGGGTGAAGTATTCTATACATATATTAAATCTATTTTGTACATAATTTCTGTTAGTTTCACTATGTCTCACTTTAGTTTCTGTATCCATGATCTGTCCTTTGGTAAGAATGGGGTGTTGAAGTCTCCAGTTATTATTGTGTGTGTAGAGGAAGGGTAAACACAAAATTGGGTAGGTAGTGAACTTGGTTGATTCAGGAGATGCTGTGGAAAGAGAGAATAAGATCAAAATATAGTGATTAAATTATTTTAGATAAAAAAAAATTGGAAAAATGACTGAGAAGAAATCTTTTCCATTAGTTATTTTTACATGTCCATATCTATAATATTTTTTAAAGTTTTATACTTGGTTACATCTGCAAATGGATAGCCCCTAAGTGTAAGCATAACTGTGTTTTTTGTGATTACATATATTTTAAAATTGAGAAATAAATTATTCATTAAGGTTATTTTTGAGAGACAAACCAAGCTGCTTGGCTCACAACTGTTACAATGCCAAAATATATTCCTAGTTTATTTAAATAAGTAAAAACAAAATAAATGAAGCCAAAACAAACTGCAAGAAAGTAGAAGCAATTTTCGTTTCACTCATTATTGTGGAGAAGACTTTTCTTCTGTTTCCAAAATTTATAGAATTTATAAACATAAAAGCTTGGCAATATAAAACAAACTCATTTAGATGCAAACGTATGCCATAAATAAGTTATAAGACAATTTAAAAACTAGGAACATATGGGCTACAAATATAACAAACACTGAGTTAATGTCTATGTAAAGAAGGCTTAAAATAGACAGGAAAAACTAATATACCAATATAAAGGCCATGAACTGAGCACTCCCCAAACATTCATTTCATTAGTAATAAAAGAGATGAAAATTAAGACATTCATTTTAATTATACATTGTGAAATGCACTAAACTTTATAAACATAATTCTCAGTTTGACTGATAAAATAGTCACAGTTATGCACTCTTAGTGAGGGTTTTCTCTGTAGGAAGTTAATCGTTTGAGAAGTATGTTAACAACTTTAATAAATTCTAACTTTGGTAGATGAGTTTTTCTTACAATATTTTGCAATGAAATTGTCAGATAAAATGTATTTATATCCCAATTGTGATTAATATTATCCCTTAAGGTCAAATAAAACCTGTTGATTTTCCTGAACTTACTTCATTCTACTGCCATCTTTCAAATTAACAGACACGAAGTATTTTTAAAAAATTATGTCTGCTGGCTCAGGATGGAGCAAGACGGGTACAAAGTCCTTCCCAAAGCTAAGGAGCTTTTGGCACTTGCTGGGAGGAGAGTCAGTTTTCTTTCAGGGTGTGGACCTTGGTGGGTAAAATATCCCTAGTGAAAGCCATGTCTCCAAGATATATGGGCAGGATAAACAGTACTTGTTGGGTTACTTTTAAAGAGGAAGAAGAGGAAAAGGAGGAGTAAATGGTAATGTTAGAGGAGGGGAATGATACAAAGTAGAGTAGAAAAGGTCATGAATTTGGGATGTATGAGGAGAGGGGGTAAATATGATCAAAATACAATGAAACTTCAATTAATTTTAAAATTAAATTAGAAAGGAAGCATCGTATCAAAATTTCAAAGACACTAAGAAAAAAGTTTTTGAATATATCTATAATTTATTTTGTATTATATGTAACAAATTTTCTGTTTATATGTCAATCATGCTGTGGCTAATGATATACATACAATCAGAGCACAATCAAGAAATAGGAAAATTATGACATGCTTCCATATTTGATTCAAACTAAACTGATATTTTGCAATGAACATTTATTAAGCTGTAAAAAAATGTATTTATGTGAGTTTTTATTTAATAATAATATTTAATAAAATAATATTTATATTTGTTTATTTTTAAATTTATTTTGGGGTGTTTAATATTGAATTTACTGCATTGTGCTTACTAGTGAAGTACTCTGACATCAATTTATATCTCAGCCTAAATCTAATTATTTATAAAAGAAAATACTGTCCTTCTACCCACAGGTAAGTGTAGTCCTTTCCCCTCATTAAGGATGCTTTTCTTTGGAACAGAGTGAGAGCATTACAGAGAACTACATCCAGTCAAAATGCAGGGTTTGTAGAGTCCAGTCACAATGAACATATCTACAAAACAGCTCTCTCACCTAAGGCTCAAGGCACATTTGGAAGGGGGGACCACAGTGATGGCAGGAGCCACAGTCAGGGAGTTTGCTGGGAGATGATGTTTCCTGATAATGTCAGAAGCTATACTTATAATGTTTCACCAACATGACTGCCTAAAAGTTAGATGAACAGGATGATATTAATATACTGCCAAGATGCATAGAGGAAAGACTGTAAGTCCTCAATTCAACACAAAGAACCAACTCTCAGAGTGAGAGAAATAATCTTCCCCTGGGAAAAGCATAACAATTTGTTATCAAATATGACATGATAAATGATAAAAAGATACATAAAAGAAACTTTTGTATAGAATGAACTTTTTGAATTTAGGACTATGCATGTACATAGAAACACATATATGAATGTAGCAATTATTATTGAAAGAGGAGCCCAGCCATGAATTTGTAAGTAAGAAAGGAGAAGAAAATATGAAAGTTTGGAGGGAGGAAAGAAAACAGATAAACTAATCATACTATAATCTTAAAAACATAGGAAAGGGTTTAAAATTCTAAGAACAATTTTAATACATGTGTTAAACATTTTACAGATTACAAATAGAAGGAATTATGTGTCTCATCCATGCTATTTACATTTCAATTGGTATTAGTGAAATACAAAAATATTTCTTATGTAGTCTATAGTGAAAATATTGATTGTGCTTTCAGAGAAGTTTATACAAAATGTATGTGCAGGGAAACTGAAAGAGAATATTTAAATATGCAGACATTAATTAGTATTTATCATGAAATAAGATGTAAAATATTTTAATTTTTATAGCATTACTACCTTTGCTATTATTGTAAAGCAACATGAAATGCAAATGTAATGAAGATGGGAAGAGATTAAAGAAGAGTAACCCTTGGAAGTATATTTTCTGAATACAGGATCACAATAACTTTTGATAACCCTATAGAGCATTATATAGCCTATTAATTTCAGCTATCCTCTCTTCTATGCTGATATCAAAATATTAGTAACAGGCAAAAGTAAATGCTCATAACCAATTTATTATTTTTTAATCACCTGCAACATGGGTAGAAATCTATCATAAATTAATGATACACATATATTGTCTCTTCTGTGTTAGTAAATGTGTACATAATTTAAACCATGGAACTCATTAATAACAGAATGTCAGATATTTTCCAATTCAGTACTGCATGTAAAGCTTCTGAAAATAATAATCTAGTCTCATTTATAGATATGCCAATTCTGTATGACTGGCTACCGCCATTAGCTATCATTCAAAAAAAATCAGTATTGCCTGTGAATACTTAAAACTTGGGAATGTTTAAATATGAAATAAAGAAGGATTTTCACTTATATATATAATAATGTGTTCACTTGCCACTTCAATGTATTTAGATTGCTCTTAGAAAGTTTATGCTATTCACTTAAACTCCACAGTTTTGTCTCGGTCTTCCTCTAAAAGTGATGAAATTACATACATTATATATATGATTACAACTATCATAGTGACATGTTTGAACTTCTTTGAATTGCATACTAGTAAATGATGCCTAACAAAGTTCTTTTGGGATTTTCAATTAAGTACTGGAAAGACTTTACAAATGTTGCCTCATATTTGAGAAGACGGTCTTTGGAGGTGTATCAGTTATAGCTAACCCTCTCAAACTGCTAGCAATTATTCTTAAGTTTTTAGTTTGTTATATGCATGGAGGTCTCAAGTGCTTAAACTGTGATATGAGTCCTCTGCCTTCTCTATAGATAGGCAGGTGAAATTCAGCAGTAAAAAACAAACTGTGAGTCAGATAGGATAGATTTCAATGAACACCGCACTATTTATGGACTGAATGTTCATTTCAAGGGTGTTTGTGAGGACTTAAAAGAAAATCTTGTGAATTTCCAAGTGACAGGGATGTATGGCCTCTGACTCTGCTATCCCTGTGTCTGTTTGGTTTTCCAGCTCATCTGCCAGGGACCTGCTCCAATGTATGCAGTGCCTCTGTTATTTTCATCACTTCCTGGGGATGTTTCCTTAGGGTCTCAAGTGTGATCCACTACCATGCTGTATGCTCTGTTTATTGCAAAGCTAAACGAAGCATGCCTGGGAGCATCTGAAAACAATTAAAAAATAATTGAAATGAGCTGTAGTCTCTACTAGACTCATTAAGGTTTTTATTTCATCCTCCACACTTTGGGGAGATTCAAATCTGACCCTCCTATCCCACTGGCCCCCTGCTGGCTTGAGAGATCCCTTGCCAAAGGCAGAAAAAGGACCATCAGATTCTGTGCAAAGTTCTCCAAAGGACCAGGCAGGGAAAAGTCCTGATGGCTGCCAAGAGGCTTCAGTGGTAGGGAGGCATGTCTCTGTTTTCTGCTTTGAGCAGCTGCTCTATGAATTAATAAACATCACTGTGGATACACACACATTCTTATTAAGAATTCACAAACACATTAATCAGGCCACTCACATGCAACTCAGGAAATTAAAGTTAGCTTTTCTCTTGCATTTTTTTTCCTGAGGAAAGTCAGAGACAACATTAGAATGAGAAAAGCAAACTGGCAGAAAGGATAGAGATGAGGAAGTGGAAGGATTTCAACACTTTCAACAAGGAAAGTTTGAAATCAGTCCAGGTAAAATGATACTTCCAATGTTCTCTGGGTTTTTAATTAAAATAACATAGTAACTTAAATATATTAAAAATATACAGTAGCCCCTTTGATGGTATAATTATGTCAAAATATCAGTCAATATTTTTCTATGATATATAACAATAAGTATCCCAATACTCACCCCACCCCTGATTGTGTGTGTGTGTGTGTGTGTGAGTGTGTGTGTGTGTGTGTGTGTGTGTGTGCACTCAAGTCTGGGAAGTTTAGCTGAACAGTAATTATTCTTAGAGAGATATTTAACATGAATCAGTGACAGGTATGAGGGAATGAGATTAGCTCTTAGCGTGAAGAATGACTTAGATGTGAGCTTGGAATAATGTGTGTCTAAGAGAGATAAAGGTTGTATTTTATTAAAGCAATGGTACTTGTACAGATCATTCCACAGACAGCATTGTGCATTTGCATTCGTCACAGAAACAAGACAGGAAGCTTCAAAGTACAATTGACCTTTCAATTTTCTCTACTTCAGAGAGATCTGATTACCCATAGGCTCATCCTAAAATGTTCTTATCCTGTCAACTGCAGAACATTGATATCACTGTTGATTCTAAGAAACCATGCTGGTGGAGCTAGGAGAGTTACAATACCCTTAGCTTCTACTAAATTTTGGAGTTAATGGAATGCACAGAAACTACAACTTCTTCGTATATAATAATCCTTTCATATGATGCAAATTTTCAAAGACTTTCATCAGTCTCTTACTTAGATATTGCCACAATCTCTACTCCATTGTCGTTTCTTTTCTCTTTTCTTTTCATTTTTATTTCCTTCTGTTCCCTTCCCTTCCATTTCCTTTCTTTACTTCTCTTTTTTTCATTCCTTTCTTGAGTCAGTCTCTGTCCATAATCTAGTTGTCCTGGTGCTCACTATGTATAATAACTGGCTTTGAATGCACAGAGATCTACTTGCCTCTGTTTCCTGAGGAAAGAAACATTTTTTCTCTCCTTCAAAACCTAACGTTTATGGCAATAGTATCCAGGACTCATTAAATACTTGGAGTCAAGCACAATTCTTAGACCTTTATACAAGGCTCCTTATATAACCCAGCACCCTGTGATATAGGATTGCATTATTATTTTGATGTTTTTTTTGAAAAGAAGACACTACAAGAAAGTAGCAGTGGAATAACCGGCCTTGGTAAGAACCCAAGGCATAAGTACTAATGACCTGATGCCCTGGAGCTTATATCTGTTTTGTTAGCCATTGTTGTAGTGTATCCTATTCATCCTTTACTAGTATGATTTTTGTGCCAAGCCTAAGGAAAAGAGACAATTTTGATACTCAGTGTATTGTGTCTTTACTAAAAAAAATCAGTATCAGCAACTCTGGGGAGAATGATTTGCTGAAAGGATTAGATTTAATACATTATTAGTACATTTAATAGTTCTCAGTTTAACTTCCAGTTGTGTCATCCCTTTGCCTCCTAGACATACAGTTAATACTAATTTCCATGTCTGCATGAGACAGCAGCCCCCTACTGAGGTAGCTTGAAATGATTTTAAGATGAGTATGGCTCCTTCATTGGGTTTCTTGCAAGACAAGTTTCAAGATTTAAATTGTTAAGAGATTAGAAGAAAACAACAATGAAGTCAGGCTGAAATAAAGGAAAAATTCTGAAGTTTCCTAAAGCTATTTTGAAAAAGCTTTTATAATTATCTTTCTCTCATTTGTTAACCCAGACATTTCACTATAGATTACAGCCACTTTAGAAAGTCTCCTCATGTGAAAAGAACTCCTGTTGTCACTAGCAAAAAGAAAAGAATAAAGAAACCAGGTGCTGAATGTAAGACATACATACTGCAGTGAAGAATCAGGCCTACAGTAATCTATTATTATGACATGAAATTACACCAGGCAAAAAGAAACCTAAAAAATACCTATGAATAAGTAATTGTGTGTTTTGAAGACATTGATATAGGCATTATGCTATAAATAAATGCACATATGGTTAAACATAAGACTGTGTTTACCTATCTACATCTATATTTCTATATAGATATACTTGTATATTTATGAGTGTGTGTAGGAAAACAGACACATACAAGCACACTAGCATAAGTATTCAGTCTACTGGCAGAGTTTTGTGATAAATTTAAATGATTAAAGTAACCAAGTTTTCTAGAGTAGATCTGTATAACAAACATAGAGATAAAAGAGACACTAAATTCAAATTCTATATCAAAAACTTTAAAAAATAAATAGTGATTTATTTACTTTACATCCCCATCGAAGCTTCCCCTCCTTCCTTTCCTTCAATATCCTCCCTCTCACCTCAAGTCCTCCAGCCCCAATATCTAGCCTTTAAGAGTTGAACATACAGACCCAGCTACACAGCTGTTACATATGTGCAGAGGACCTAGGTCTGTCCCAAACATGCTCTCTGGTTCGCAGTTCAGTCAATATGAGCCTCTTTTGGCCCAGGTTAGTTGATTCTGCAGGTTTTTGTGTGGTATCCTTGATCCCACTGACTCCTTCTATCTTTCCTCCCTGTCTTCTACAGGATTCCCTAAGCTCTGCTTAATGGTTGGCAGTGGGTCTCTAAATCAGTTTTGTTCAGTTGCTGAGTGAAGCCTCTCTGATGACAGTTATGCTTGTCTCCTGTCTGCAAGTATAGCAGAGTATCATTAATAGTGTCAGGGTGGGAAGAAGTTTTAAGAAGCTTTTATTTAAGATTTTCACACAATACTGTGTTTCCCCTCACATCTCCCCACATCTCTACTCACCAAACTCTTTGTCTCTCTCTGTTTCTCTTTATCTCTGTGTGTGTCTATGTGTCTAGATCTCTTCTCTCTCTCTCTCTCTCTCTCTTTCTTTTCTTTCTTCTTCAAATTTTCTCTCTGTCTTCCTCTACTTCTTTCTTCTCTACCTTTTCTTCTCTTTATTGACTATGTCTCCAAATATTGGACATGGAAAAAGCCTCTCTCAGTTTCTTTCTATCCCACTTCATTATCTTCCTACATTTTATCTTGTAACACCTTTTCATGGACCCCTGTTCCTTCAAAGATGTATTGCTGGTATAAATGAGGCACCATTCCAGTTTATCCTTTCTTAAATGTTTTGCCTCCTACTATTGGTAGACTTTTAGTCACCTGCTTTCTAGACCTTCTTCTCTCCCTCTATTCCATTCACAGAGGACTCTGCCTCTTGGTACAAAATGAGGACACCATAGCCAGTTTATCCTCATCTCCTTAAAATGTTCTTTGTCCTACCGTAGCCTACTTGAAGGAACTTCTCCTACCCTACCATTGCTTGTACTGTACTCTGTCTCTTGTTGGGGACCAGATCCTCCTTGTTCTTGTTCTTTCCCGCAGTGCTTCTCAGTCTTTCTCCCTCTCCATCTCTTTCTACAACTTACTGAGTTTCAGAAGTACTCTCTATCAGGATCCCACAGCCATCACACTTGCCTAGGATCTAGAGAGGGCAACAGCAACCAAAGAACGGAACACTTATAAAAGAAGACAATTTATTAACACCAGGAAACATCTCAAGCATAATTCTATATGCATAGACCACAGGAAAAAACAAACAGCATAAACAGACCAGACAATATAATTCTATTCCACCAGATTCCAGAATCCCTGATACAATAGGCCTCCAAGAAATGCAATATAGCTGAAGCACAAGATACTTTTCATGTCATATTTCCAACTCCTTGTGTACCCCACCTCTAGGTGTGAACATGATCCCCTTAGTTCCTGTCTGAAGCCTCTCTCAGATGTTTCTCTTAGCACACACCTGTTCCTCTCTGATACAAACAGATGTGCATTCCATATGATGCATTCTCTATGATGTAGCCACAGCCACTGCCCTTCCCTAAGTTACAGAGAAGACAACAAAAACCAACAGAACACAACAGAAAATAACAAATATAACACCGAGAATATCAACAAATATCAACATCTAGAATCACAATTATCCTCACCCCAAATACCTAGACACTAATTCAAAAACACAATCATTAGCAACAAAAAGCAATAAGTTTCCCCGCAATGAACCCAGTTACTCTATTAAATTAGGCCCAGATAAATTAATGTATTAGAAGCACAAGACAGAGACATCAAATTAGAAATTATGAATATGTTCAGGGACCTTACAGAGGACATGAATAAATCCCTTAATGAAATCAGTGAAAAAACAGTGAGATGAAATAATTAAAACCATTAAAGACATGAAAAGGGAAAGAGAATCACTGAAAAAAAGCACAATCTAAGAAAAAATTAGAAATTAAAATTTTCAGTAATTCAAAACAAACAAACAAAAAACATCAGAGGTAAACCTTATCAGCAGAGTAGACCACATGGGAAAAGAATCTCAGACTTTGAAGAGCAGCTAGAAAAAAGATGGCAAGGACCAGCCTTGGCTTGTGATGAGGTCCTGAGGAATGGGTGTTTGGAAATGGTGGAAGAAACATCTCAAAGTCAGTGATGAGTGCAAGCTGACAGCTCTGTAGTCTGCTAGAGATAGCTCTCTAGACAGTTTTCTACATAGCTCATGTGTTTTCTGACAAAAGTCAAAATTTCTAATGTGCTGTAATAGCTCTCTAGATAGCTTTTTGGGTTTTCCAACCAAAATCAGAAAACCTACTACATAAAATTTTAAAATAGCTGTGTTAGCTCCCTACATAGCTCAGTTCTTACTGAACAAAGCCCAGTCTTTTATTTGCGTAATAGTTCAACCATTTACTCAGGTTCCCTTTTGTTTACACCAGGAATCAATATTTTATACCAGAAATCAACACTTTAAGAACTTAGCACAATAATTCTTAGAAAATGACAACAATAAATTTTTTAAACATTGTAAATCCTATGTACAAATCCCTGGGCACAGCACTTGTAGTTGCCAAATCTAGACACAAAGGCTATCTTTATGTGAGAAAGTTAGCTTGCTGTTTTCCAACTCCTTCACAGCCTAAGCTTGGCTGTCCTGGCACTTGCTCTGTAGATAGACCTTGAGGTCAGAGAGATCTGTCTACCTTTCTAAACACAAGCAAAAAGCTTAGTCGGTTAGGATTTCACCTTGAGATGACCACTCTCTCACTTGATGGTGCTCTTTTATTTCTTGAACCTTGAGTCTTTTTTTTTTTTTTTAACTAATCCTTTCCATTTATTGACTTCTTAGTGAACCTGCTACTGTTCTTTCAGATCTGTGTAGGCCCTCTTTCAATTAACGTTGTATCCTTATATTTTTCATAGATTTGAAATCCTGTTTATATATTTTTGAACTCATGTTTTCAGAGTGCTTTCCCACAGCCTTAAGGGCTGTCCTAAAGGTCATAGCATTACCATTTTGCTGAAGAATATTAGACAAATTCTTGCTTCCAAGACTTGTGCTGTTTTTAAGTATTATGGAGTCATGTTCTCATATAGGGAGAATGTTCTCAAAAAACATGGTTGGACACAAAAGGATACTTCACTTTAAGAAAAGGTTAAATTTAAAAAATAATAAAGGCACAGAACATCCAGAAAATTTATGACACCATAAAAACACAAACTTGTTGAATATTAGAGATACAGGAGAAGAAACACAGGCCAAAAAACCAGAATTTTAAAAACAAAACCATAAAAGAAATACTACCAACCTAAAGCAGTAGAAACCTGTCAGGTTTTAGGATATAGAGAGAGCACCAAACTGACAGGGCCAGAAAAGAAATTCTTTAACAACACATAATAATCACATTATTAAATGAACAGAACAAAGGAAAAAAACAAGCTAAAAATTTCAACAGAAATAGATCAAGCAACATATTAAGCAGTCCTGTTAGAATAACATCTAATTTCTTAGTGGAGACTACGAAAGCCAGAAGGGCTTATAATAGTATTCTTCAAAATCTGAGAAATGAGATAAGTTATTTCAGACTACTATACCCAACCAAACTATTAATCACAATGGGCAGAGAATAACCATCCACGATAAAGCCAGATTTAAACAATATATGTCTACAAATTTAGATCTACAGAAAAGCTTTAGTCTGAAGAGATTATACATACTCAAGAAGACAAAATGAATTAAAAGTTCCCAGAGCAATAAAAGGCAGACCCATGCCTTTCATTTCAACTAATCCTGAGATGCAATCCCCACAGTCTGATTCCCAGTTCTGTAACAGGGAATCTGCGGTGGTCTAGCTTTCCTCTCTGACTCCATACCAAACGGATCACAAATATCTTCTCCAAATTTCCTTCCCTCAATTTAAACCAGTATTCCAGCCTCCAATACCAGAAGACATCCCCTATAAACACAAATATACAAACCAAGTAGGGTATCAGCACAGAGAAGAGAAGTTGACTTGGATTCATAATCATAAATCAGATGCTAAGTGCAATTAACACCTGCTTGCAAAGGGAAAAAAGCTTTCTTCAGTGGAATCTAAGTTGCTATACCAAAAACATTTCAGAGTAGCCCAGGTAAAAGGAACATGCCCAACACAAAAGGAACTCAATAGTATTTGTAGTTTTGTTTCATATTGCTTTCTTTGAACACTTCATGTCTTACTTGTCTCTTGGTACTTTATTTGTACAAGTTGATTATCCCTCTCGTTTATTGTGGGTTTTGCATGAGTTTCTTTTTGGTTATTCTTTTTATTTATTGTTTATTTTTAAAAAAGAGCAAGAAAGGGTATTAACTTTCTTAGTTTAGGGATTGGGGAGCAGAAGAGCAATATATATATATTTAATCCACATGCATATACATATATATTAAAAAGTTAATAATGTGAAAAAGAGGCTTTAAAACAAACACACACATATACACAAACACATACACACACCAAACAAAACCCAAAAAACAAAAATCAAAACAAACATAATCAACATTAAATTACAAAATAAATACAAAAAAAAAAAACAAGGCAGACAAAAAGCATATCTTGTTTTTTTGTTGGCCAGCTTTTGAGTATGAAGTACTCCAAGACTGTGATTTACATACTCAAAGACAAAGCAGATAGTGATTTTTCTTTCCTATCATGTATTATTTCAAATAGCTTTTTGTTTTAGGTTGGACTTTGTGCCAGTTCCTCTTTTCAGCATTGGGATTTTGTCTGGTTTGAAGTCTTATGCATGCTGTCACAGACTCCTTGAGTTCATTTCTGTATCAGACCTACTATGTCTGTAAAATTCTATTTCCTAGGTGCCATTCACCACCTTTGGCTCTTACAGTCACTCTGCCTCCTCTTCTGCATAGATTCTTGAGGAGAGGAGTTTTGAGGACAATCTATATAGGAACAGTAGACAGATATAAAATGCATTCAGAATTGACTTTCTTTATAACTTGATTTGTGTTTGATTAATCTAGTATATATTAGCAAATACTTTCAGTGTGGGAGAGTGAATATTATTGATGCAGTAAATACTCAGAAAAAAATAAAGAACATATTCTTAATAATTTTGTATGTGTAAAATATTATTTAAATTATCTACATTTTATCTTTTATTCTTTAAATTCATTATAGAAAATAAGTGTAAAAGCTTTTTATCACCGCAGACAATTTACTTTTTTTCTCTTTATGATTTGATTATCTAGTAGTAGATCTCTTTTCTATGATGATGAGTACATTTAAGTTTAAAGAGTTTAGTAACCTAGCAACTATTTTGCAGCAGTCTTTTCATAGTTTCCTTCTGCTTGCCTATAAGCTTGATGCAGGAATTAAGAACTCAGTGACTATTAATTGTATCTGAATTTTTGTTTTTAATGCAGATTTTTATGCCATTATATATACTTATATTAACTTTAAAGACTCCTGCTCACAAATTAGCGTATGAATTTTATAAACTGAAATTTATAAAAATAATAACAAGATGCATTGTTATTAGTCATGGTGGCTTTGAAGATACACGTTAGGTAATTGAACTTAGGACTATAAGAATTTCTTGTTTGATTTTTTACTTCCCAGTTCTTAGAGCATTCCTTTTAGAAATCCTGAAGTCATAATTTTCTCAGCTGTTTATTCTGTTTCATTGGTCTAAATGTATGTGTTTATGCTAACACCATGCTTTCCTTGTCAACTCTTTTTAGGGTATCTAGAGGTGGAGAAATAAACATTCACAGGTGGAGGTATCTAAACTTTTGAGAAAATTATAAATTTTTTCACAAAAAACCTACACTGGAAAAAAGTGTAGGGCTGATTCTGGTGAAACTGGTATCTACTGCAGAAGAATGGAATTGTATTAACTTTCCACAAATGTCACGTAAATCTATTCAAATTTCCTCAAAGGTCTTTATTTAAAATAATGTTGAAAGTTCTAGATGCAAATACAAGGAAAACGCTTTAAATTATAAATACAGGCACCAACTTTCTGAACAAAATCCCAATAGCACAAGAAGTAGTATTGAGAATCAACAGTTTAGACTGTAAGGAGTTTCAAAGTTTCTACTGGAATATCAAAACTATCGGGAAAATATACATGGTTTACAGAATGGGACTAAATATTTAGCAACTGTATTTCAAACACAGGATTTCTATCTGAAACATACTTTTTAAAAGTAGAAAATCAAACACTTCCAAAGACTGCTAATAAATTAATAGCCTAAGGAAATTAAGAGACAGTTTTTAAAGAAGAAACATAAATATCCAATACATATTTTAAAAAGTATTCCTCATTCTTAGCCTTCAGGGAAATATATCTTAAACCCTTTTTGAGATTGTATATTACATCAGTAATAATAATGATGCTCAGGAAAACAAAAGATATTAGTGTTTATGAGGATGTAGGAAAAGGGGAACCCTTATTACCTAATGGAGGAGAACAACATAATACAGCCTTTATAGATATAAGTATGTTGTTCTTTCAATCAAATAAAATTAACATATGGGCTGTCTTAGTTGGAGTTCCTATTAATGTGTTAAAATTCTATGAATAAAAGCAATGTAAGAAGAAATGGTATATTTTCCTTACACTTTCATATCACAGTTATCATTGACAGAATTCATGGCAAGAATTCAAGACAGGAACCAGAAGATTGAACAGAAACAGAGAGCCATGGTGGAATGTTACTTACTGGCTTCTACCTCATTGCTTTCTGAGCTTGCTTTCATATACAACCCGGGGCACCTGTCCAAAGGTGGCACCTCCTATGTAAGCAAGTTACAGTCTCCACAATAAATCATTACTAAAACCTTTTTCCATAGGATTATACATGAGACAATCTGGTGGTTGAATTTTTTTCTCAAATGAGAGTCTCTCTTCCCCAATTATTCTGACTTTTATCAAGTTGATGAAAATTTTTTCAGCAGTACCATTGATTCTAAATCATCTTGACACACCAATGCCTTTTCTTTCTTGTGTATCTATGAAATTTTATATGTTCCAATATCTCAATATAAAACACAGCACAACTTTTAAAATTTACATAGTCTTAAAACTATAAACATTGTGTAATTTAAAACCGTTCTCAATATCCAAATTATCTTTAAAAGTACAAAGCTTCCCTGAACTATACGAAGTCTCCCTAAATTACCAAAGTCTCTTAAAATTCCAAAAAATTTAACCATAAAAGATTACAATTCTTTATTAAAAATTTCCTCTTCCAGGAGGGAAGAACCAGTGCACAATTTCATTAAAGAAAATCAAGACCAAAGTGCCATATTTTGCTAATCTGTTCTTAATTGCAATTAACTCTTCAGCTCTCACTGATATTCCAGCAAACCAACAATTTCACTTTATTGGTTCTAATCTTTAGTTAATTACAGACTGAGTAATAAACTCAGTGGTGGACATATGGGACTTAGAACCATAAGGGCTCTGGAGAGCTGCTTTTCTCCTCCACCTCTGTCATCTATAGCAGATACTGGGTTACAGTTAGCCTCAAACCATCACCACTCCACACTTGCTACTATCCTTTAGTCATCAAATCATACTGTCCGCTCCAAACTGTTGGAGATTCTGCTGCAAATGGAATGCAACTTCTCGAATAGCCTCTCCTGGATGCCGTTCAGAGACCCTGACTTTACCTTTAGGTTTCAGTCTTCATCCTTTTTCCATTATCCCTTTAATATTAAGACTTGTACTGCAATAGATGCTGTACCCTTAAAATTGACCTCTTCTGATATCTCAAAGTTCCAAGCCTTAGCTACTTTTCATGATCCTTTTATGCCTTCAAAATCAGTACCATCTGAGAAACTTGGTTTGGCTGCCTGAACAAGGTATAGCTTTTGTACCCTCTGGAGCACACAGCTTCAGATCCAAGGAAACATTTCTTGGAAGATTTCACCTCAATTATGCTAGTCTGTTCTTAATTGCAATTAACTCTTCAGCTCTCACTGACATTCCAGCAAACCAACAATTTCACTTTATTGGTTCTAATCTTTAGTTAATTACAACTGATTTTTTAGCATCAGGTGATTAGAAACACAGATTCTTAATTTATATGGCTCTGATGGGGTCTTTAAAGAATCCTCAAAATTTCCCTTTAAAGTTTCACATGGAAGGATTCTATCATCTGTACTACTCTCAGCATTATCTTCTACGTTTTTATCATAGCTCATTAATCTCTCTGTACACTCATTGGTTTTTCAAGTTCAAATTTCCCAGGTTCTTCCACAATGCTCTCCAATACCATGTTGTCAGATATGACACAGCAATCTCCTGTGAACTAGGTACATAATATTGCATTTAGTTATCTGTGGTTATGATTAAACTTTCTGGCAAAAACCAATGGGGGAGGAGAAAGGACACATTTGATATTGCAAATTCCAGTTCTATCCTGTCACTGAGTGAATTCAAAGGCAAAAACATGATAAAACCTGGAGACAGGACCTGAGTTGAAGGCTAGGAAGGAATGCTTCTTACTGACTTGTTTAGCCTGTTTTCTTACACAACCAGGACCACCTACCTGGGGGTTGACACCACCTATAGCAGACTGGATCCAAGATATCAATTATTTCTTTTAAAAAAAAAACACTCCACAGTCCTGCTCATAGAACAATCTTATGGAAAAATTTTCTCAATTAAGATTCCATTTCCCAGACATGTCTAAGTTTTTGTTAATTAACTGAAAAACCAAGTAGGACATAGAGCTATGTCCAAAGAATTCTACCTCCTACCATAAAGAGACTTGTACTTCTTGTTGATTGTTGTATTATCTCAATATCAAGGGACAAAAACAACCTAGATATTCAACTATAGATATATGTGTAATGAAAAGTGACTTCCATACAAAATAGAATGCTATTCAGATTAATGAAAAATGAAATATTTGAGAGAAGATAGGTGAATCTTGGAAGCATTCAATCAAGTGTTATGACCCAGAATCTGAAAAACAAATATAATATGTTGTCTCTCATATGCGGTTCCTAATTTTTAGTGTTTTTATTCAAGTTAATGAGATTGTGTAAGATGGTATAAGTGAGAAAACCAAAGAGAAGAAGATGAGAGGTGCTGGAGAAAGGGGAACATAAAAGAACACTTGCAACATAGAAGTTTAAACATGCCTACTGGAGTGGCAGGACACAAAGGCTTATAGGAGATATCACAAAAGAAAGGGGGAAGAGAATGAAACATTTTTCTTCTTTAAAATTGAAAATAGATTCTTCTCTCATACAATATATCCTACCATCAGTTGCCTCTCCCTCTACTCCTCCTACCAACATACGATCTCCTCTCTCAGCCCTAGATCCACTCTCCTCAGTTGCCTCTTCAATAAAAAGCAGGCTAGGAGTAAATAACTTTTGAAAAACAGTCATAATGAAATGTAAGATAATAAAAAATTAAAACTATGATAAGTATGTTCTTATTTCCTCTCAGTTTCACAACCAGGAAAATTGTCTCAAGTACTTTGAAGCCATTCCTTTAAATAGAAATCTTTACAGAAAATAAGCCAATGGGATGCTGGGAGCTGAACTTCAACAGTGCCAATTAGCAAAGGCAAATGGTCTAATTACATTGACCACCTCTTCCATATCTCTTCTGTGCTGCAGTTACACTGAGACATCAGAACTCTGGCCTATTTCTTTAAGGGCAGTGAGCTCAATTCCCTCCCCCCAGGTTGTAATCAACTGAAATATTTTTCTTCCCTATTTAGTTTATATGCTTCATTTTCTTTTTATTATTATCATATCATTTTGTTTTCTGTGATGGCCAATAACTCTAGTGGCAAATCTTTGCTTTTTTCCAAATATTTTATAAAACAATAGTCCCAGGGACATTTCTAAGTGAAATTTGGAGGCAACGTTTACAATATGGAGAGAAACAAATGTTTTAATATACACGTAAGTGTGTTATGTGTATACTAAAATGATTTTATACATTTAATACAATAGAAAAATGTATTTAAAGAGTTAACATTATTAAAAGATCAATTTTAAATCCTTCTAGTTTTTAGAATCATAATATTTTCTATTTGGAGCAGGGGGCTCTAGGCATCTCTAGTTAGGCGGGTGGTGTTCTTTCTTTCAAATTCCCTACAGAGACCACAGTTCTTTCAGCAGAAAAATGACATGTTTATATTTAGACTGGTCAGTATTTTTAAATTAAAGAGGATTATTATTGTTGTTGTTGTT
Organism: Mastomys natalensis; assembly: GCA_021653895.1. NCBI lineage: Eukaryota > Metazoa > Chordata > Mammalia > Rodentia > Muridae > Mastomys > Mastomys natalensis. The sequence goes on from JAJTUV010000384.1 coordinate 908,311, forward strand.
ATTTGTATGTATATTTTGCCTGCATGTGAGCATGTGTGTCATGGCTTGCTGCTATTTGAGGTCATAAAAGACCTTTACATTCTCTGGAACTGGAGTTACAAATAGCTGTGTGCCTCCAGGCAGATTTTAATCACTGAACTCAAGTCCTCTGGAACAGCAGCCAATGTCCTAAACCACTAAAGCATCTCTCCACCCACCCCCACTCAGTTTTATAAAGTCAATATGGAAGATTGCCAGCATTTTTGTAGATTTTTAATAAATAGTAAGGATGTAAATTAATACACAGTTCCTAAGCTGTACAGTGAATATACTCTATAATCTGAGAAATCAATCTTAGCCAATGATACAAGAAGTTTCTTAAGTATTTTTGCATTTCTCTGAATTAAAATCCCATCTTATAATGATTAAACTGAAGAAGTGAAGTGTTCTTCCTGGAGTAGTAATTTATCTCTTGAACGCTGGCTCTATCATTGTTGCACCTAGGTTCAAGTCCATACTGAAAATTTGAATCTTTTATTCAAGTTTCTTTTCTGCTTTCTGGTTCAGATGTTCCATTACAATACCTTAAGAATATGCTAAAGCCTTAAACCTGCAAGTGATTATCACAAGGCCACACAGCTTCCAAAATGGAGTGCTTCCAGCTTTGTAGCACAGCATTCGTGCATGTGGGTAAGCAAAGCAACACTTCACAAAGAATAAAAAAAGCCATGTCTATTATAATATCATTTTGTTGCCTGCATTTTTCCTATTTCATTGAAAAGAAGTAAGAGTAAAAAATACATGAGTTTGTATATTACAATAAAAAACAAATGGAAGAAAAAAACCCAACTCTTTTCAAAATAGAAATATAAAATTAGCAAAAGTTCTTTAAAATACATGGAAGATTATTTGAATAATAAAATGTTTTTCTCAGACTATAACATTTTCAAGGGGAGCTTTAAAAAGAAATCTTATATCTTCAAGTTTAAATATATTTGATTATCCAAAGTAGTATTACATAAGCCTTCCAATAAATTCCTTGTATTTGGAAAGTTTTCAAATCTTTTTTAATTTGCTTGTTTAGAGAACTGAAGATTAAACTCAGGACTTTTTGAATGCTACGCATACACTACTGTTGAGGCATATACTTGCCCCATCACTTTTAGACAATATTTTTAATTCTAGCAGCAGATTTCATAAAAATTGTTAACTTCTTACAAACAATTTTAAACCTTCCTTTATTCTTGATGATTGAGAGAAAACTTTATGGCTGATAATTACTGTAAATCTTACTTCTAACTTATCATATATACTAATTGACGCATTTTCCTGCATAGATCCTGTGTGATCTGCATTTAAATTTAGGAGTGAAAGGTTATAATTTGGTTGTGCAACAGAACTGGCTTGTGAAATAACAGCAATTCACTTAGCACTCTCTCGTAGCCTTGTGTGTTCAGGGCTATTGTCTATTGAGTTCAATGATATGGATGGTCCTTTCTAACCCAGGCGCTCCGAGCAATAGATAGTAAGTGCTGGTAAATAGTCAATATTGACTAGTATCATGACTCTAAAACTCTCTCTCCTGTTAAATCAAAATAACATAGAGAATAATTTATTTGTGCTTACTCCTTGCCTGACTAACTATAGGTGGATGCTACTGAAAGTTTTTGGCTTGTCTTGATAATTTGGCTTTGTTTGTCAATTTTCTTTTGAGGTTTTAAACAAAAGACAATGACAAAAACTCCAGTTATGATATAATTATGTCTTCCTGAAAAGACTGAGTAACTTAACAGATAAAAAATTCTTTTTAACTAGGTGGCACAGTACATTCCTCCATGCCATAGTACACTACTGAAGTACACACCCAGAAAAGCTATAATTAAAGTTTCATTTGATGTTTTTGCTGCTAAACAAGACAAAATTAATTTCATTACTGGAATGTTCCCTTTCCAAGTTTAATAGAGTATGGAACCTGCAATACAAAATGATGAAAACACTCTTCATTTTCCATCGAGGCTTGTCATTACTGATGCCAGAGTTTTAAGATATTTATTGGAAAAAAAATCAGGAATTCATCTGTTAACAAGCATTAAAATTACTATATAAGAAATACGGTTAACTTTCCCTCGATGAACAGAGACTCAGAATGAAATCCAGACATGTTTGAAAGGCCTGTATGGTTTTTTATTCTGTTCTCTGTCAGTGGTAAAAATAGGCATTGATTGAAAAGCCAACATTATTTTGTTTAAATGATCAGCAATAGTCATATAATACTAGTTACATATGGGAAAGAGCATACCTCCATAATTAGGTAAAAAATAATGAAGATATAAACACACTGTCTAAATAATTAGATAGAGAATGGAAAAAACTAGGATTATTAGCAAAATTAAATTTTTATGACTGGTGGTTAGGAAAACCTGTTGGAAAAATTCTATTTGGGATAAAGCTTAACTTATTATTTAGGTCCTAAATGCTATAAAGATGCATTCTTGCCTAATTATTGGCTGCTAACTGCTAAGAAGTAAAATAACTTCATTGAGTGCTGACATAGTATAGGTTATAGAAGGATCTTTGTGTAGATCATACATACTATAGTAATTATAAATATGAGTTAGTTAAACCTACTTCATGAGGTCTAAAGAGATAACTCTGTCTACACAATGTTTGCCACCTAAGCATGATGATCAGTGTTGTATCCCCATTGCCTGCATTCAACAGGTAGGTATAGTCTTGAAATCCAAACTTTGAGAGATAGAGACAGATGATTTCTGGGATTCATTTACCAGCCAGTCTATTTTACTAAACAAGCACTGTAGAGAGACTGTGTCAAAACACAAAGTGGATGGAATCTGAGGAACAACAGCTCAGGTTGTTCTTCTCAATCATTTGCATCAATACACACACACACACACACACACACACACACAATGCATGGAGTCTTCATACAGTGAATAGCTGGGGAGAAAAAGCTATGATGTACATTTCCTGTTCACTATCTGCATCTATACATGGACCAGAAAGGACAGCTTTGCCTTTACTCTCTGAGTCTCATCCTGAAGGAGAAGACAACACCATTTACGACATAGGTCTGAGGTTCTTGGGTCCATGAAGTGGGCTTGCCAATACTAAGAGTAGACACTCTCTCAGGACATCACTTACTTAGTGCTTCTTCCATTCCCTACAGAGCACTGATTGCTCTTCCACAGGACCCCTGTTCAATTCCTAACATCCTCATTCGGGTGGGCTCACAACAACATTTAACCACATTTTGATGAAAGATGGTAGGCTCTTCTGGCCTGTGCAGTCACCAGTTATGCATGCAATACCCAAACATACATGTGAGCAAAGTACCTATGAATATGAAATATTTTTAACTACAAAATTAAGGTCCACAGTTTATAACAAAATCCATTGTGCCAGATACATAGAAACATGAGCAGCCATCATATCTGGGGTAAAGTAGATTATGTATCTCTAATACCAACGAATAGTTGGTAACAACACAGCTAAGACTGCTTCCCAATCCTTGCCTGATTCTCAGTGCTTTGTCTTGTAGTATGCCTCAACAACTGAATTAACCTTTCCTGAAGATAAATTTGTTATATTGGTGAATATCTACAATCCAGCAATTGGGACTTACAGTCAATAGATTAGGAATACAAGGTTGTCTTTAGGTAATAAGGAGTTTGAAGCTTGTTTTGACTATACAAACTCTTTCAAACAAATAAACAAAAAACTAAAGCAGAACAAGAGGGAAATGAAGAAGATAGGCAAAAAAGAGTAAGATAGGGGAAGAAATGAACATTTTATATTTAGGAATATATGTGTTTTAAAAAATGCAATAACAATTAGCAAAATCAAGCAAACACCAAAACAAAACAAACAAACATAAACCCAAAACCATGAATTTGAAAGAAAGTGAGAGATGTATTTAGGAAGATTTAAATGGAAGAAAGGGAAGAGTGAAATGTTATAAGTAAATTATATCATTTTTTTTTCAAAAATTAAAAGAAAAGAATACATAAATTCAGTACTATGTATAAGAAAAAAAGTACAGTAAAGAACTCTTCTGTTGGAACTGAAGAGTTGGTCTGTGGTTAACAGCCCAACCATGTCTAGCACGGCTCCAGAAACAGACAGGGCAGCAAGGGACTGAACAAAAGACAGATAACTGAATCCTTTTTAGAGGACTGGGTTCTCTATAAATGTAACTGAAGCACCTTGAAAGCTCAACATAATTTTTATAGAGTTGAATAATTTGAATGCAAATTATTGTATTCAGATAAATAAGGAGGCAGAGTTGTATGGCATACAAATGGATCAGTGAGAGAGACTGTGTTCTCTCCACACTGCGCCTAGTGGATGTTGGCTGTGAGAAGCCACAGGGCTTCGCTCCAGGTGTGGGGAGAACACAGTCTGAGCAGGGGCCAGAACTCTTGGGTTGGGGATCCCTAAGACAAGAGGGTAGAGCCAAGGACCTACTGGTCTCAAGCCCTTGGGCTCTCAGGCACCTCTGAGAGGCTGTGGAAAGACCAAGACAGGGGGACTTATGGACTGGATCGACCCGGAGCTGAAGGGGCTAGAGGGAGAAGATGAGCTCCAGGGGCAACCCTTAGGATTGAGACTCTTGGTCATGGCAATTCACTTGGCTGGATCATGGCTGGCTTGGCTAGCTCACTTGAGTTGGTAGTTTGCATGGCTGGAAGCATAGAGAGGTCATGGGCAGGAGGTTAGAAGGTGGCTCAGTAGTTGAAGGTCTTCTCCACGGCTTCCCATGGTGGGCCGCAAAGACGAGAAGTAATCCAGGTCTTAAGATATATCTTAAGATATTTATCATCATGGTGGAAAGTGGATGAAGCTATGCCCTGTGTTCTCAGGGCCGACTTGAGGTTAAATACCTTTTGTGAGGAGGAGGATCTGGGAAGGAATGCTTAATTGGTTATACTCTCTGGCCTTTAGGTACCTCATTAATATGAAGATGTCATGAGGCTCTGCAGCCTGTAGTCACATCTTCTACCTGTACTATGTGACTGATGGCCACAAACCTCTCTTTGGGAGGGGCTGTAGAGGGTTGTGGCTATGTGAAAGGAACAAGGGGTCCAGGAGCAATGCCAAACTCCTACTGTCCCTGATAGTCCCTGGGGTTCAAAGCATGCTGGAACAGTTACCCAGCTGCCTCTTACAGCCCACCTCCCCAATCTCTACCAACTCTTTCATTATACTCAGTTAAGGTGAAGTATCTTTCATTTCTGCATGAAAATTATATTTCTTTGAAAATATGTTAATGAAATATTATTGCAATTAAGCATTTTGACAGGATTCAATAATGCGTCCTGGAACTAAGCCAAAGGGAGGTCTTAGATTTAATCAGTTCAAAAATGATCATATTTATATAACAGTAATTATGTGAATGATTCTTACATGCCTGTGCATATGTACATCTTTACCAGTGAATTACAGTAGATATTCGAACACTAACATAAAAATTCAATGAAATGAATTTATTTAGCCTACTCTGAAAAGAGTTTACTGATAAGAATATCAACTTGATATTTGTTGATAATTTTTATGAAACCATTGATTATAGTCTATTCTTTCTTAGCCACTACTATTGCTATTAATTTTATGTTTCTAAAAGACTTTATCTTATGGGCCACTTTTCATCAAGAGCATAAAATAATATGGAAATATGAAAATGAAGTATGAAATATATGTTTTGTTGCCTTTTAGTTTTATTGTTAAATCTATTACTCAATTATTAAACAAGAAATTATAAAGTTATTTTCCAAATTTCTGGATATTGGAAATTTCTATTCACAACTTAGAATTGTCATTACCTTTATTTATCTTGGACAATGTTTCATGTAAGATTCAGACAAACTCTGTTATTTTCTGTATCATACTCACAGAGTCCTTTGGATGGAGTTCATTATCCTACATCTAAATAGTATTTTTTTATTATTTTATTTTTTATTTTTCCCAATCTGCTTTTATACCATTTTAATTGCATGAAAGTATTAAGGTCAGTTCTAGGTTGAAGAACTAGCAATATAATAGATGCAAATAGTCAAGGAACAAGCAAGATAATAAACACAAATAGTCAATACACTAATCAAGAAACTAGCAAAACAATAGATCCAAATAGTCAAAGAACAAGCAAGGTGATAAAAAAAAAAAAAAAATCCTGTGATTACTCCCATGATCACTGTTTCTAAGGACTTATCAGAATGACCAAAGTATCTGAGCCTACTTCCCTGTCCTAGCCAAAGTCACTTTCATGTCTGAAGTCTACTTCTTTGTTCTAACCTAAGATTTAGATTCCTGTCTGAAATTACTACTTTGCTCTAGCCTAATGTCCAATTCTTGCCTGAAGCCCATTTCCTTGTCCTTGACCAGTGTCAGATTCCTGCCAAGCAACTCCAAATGCTCTCCATATCTCCCTCTTTTTTATTTCATAAACAAGACTTAGCCTTAGGTCATTCTGACAAAAATGCCTTCCTTATCCGTTATGGAATATGCATTATCAAAGCAATGCACTTCTTTCTTAAGATGGTAAAGCTCTGTGCAGAATCTTACCTGTCCTTGGCTTGCCAGCCTGTTAATAACTCTGCCTGGGGGTCCATTTTCAGTTTCACCCCATGTAGTTTTGCCACCAACATGTTGATGTTGTTAAAGACAAGCTTTAACATGATGAGTAGAAATAAAAATATTCCCTGGACAAGAAGGGTTAGCATGATCAAGCTATATATGCCATTCTGAAGCTTTACCAAAATGAAAATACTAACCTAGGCCATGGATAATTTTATCAACAGTATCTGCAGCATCAAAGCTCAGCAGAGTAATCATTCTTTAAATTCATAATCTCACTATGCAAAGTTAAAACATCCAGAGAGGGGTTAGAATTATAACAAATACCCTGCAAGTGTCTTTAAACTTTTTCCTAATTATAATGACTATCATTGCAAATTTTAGAAGTAACACAATTCCATTGGTATTTGGCATGACACTTGAGAGGGTCCTTACTCTTAAATTCTGAACTTCATTTCAATAATTTGAATAGAATAAAGAGCATCAACTTGTTGTTTCAAACACCTATCTAAATTCTCTTGAATACTCAACACATTAGTAACATTTTTTTTCTAAATGATTAACAAATGTAGCTGTCTTAATTTCTTGTGTCAAAGCAATTGCAGAAGCAGTGGTGCTAGCAATTAATATAATTAAAGCTATTGTACCAGCAATAATCAAGCCCATTACCCTTTTGCTTCTGTTTAAAGCCTACTCACTTCTTCCATTTCTTGCAAGCTTTTTTTCAGAATAACAAGGTCCTGTAATACTCAGGGCAATAAAATAAATCTGGTTGCATCTTAATTGTTAACAAACTTGAGGGCTATAGAAAGATCCTGGAATTTTCCTAAATCTCTTGTTTTAAAAAGATGGTTTTTATTCCATTCTTTGTTACATCTTTTGTTTTATATATATTTTATCTCTTTATGTTGATGAAGTAAACTCTCTCACTCCTCACAGACCCCCCCCCAAATGTACTTGGGTACATAAAAGTGGAGGACATTATTGTAAATACATGTAAAATAAGTATGAATGATTTTCTGTAATTCAGAAGTTTGCTTCTCCATTCACTCAATCACATATGGCTCCAAAAGCACTGTGACTGAGTAAGAGGTGCTAAAAATTCTTTCTCTTGAGTTTTCTTTCTGAGTGGGTGTCTCAGTCTCAAAATAAGTGACATAGTCCACAGAATTGTACTTTTCACAGCTTTGGAATTCAGGAAGTCTGACAGGAAGGGCAAAGACCTGCTCACACTCCACTTTATAAACGATGACTTTCCCTGCAGTCTCACATGAGACAAAGTAAGTCAAGTGTCCTGAATTTTACTCTTGAAGCAGAGTTTGTTAGAATGATGGGATCTTCCATAGCACTGTTGCTCATGACCTGGAGAACTAAGATTTCAGACATTACGGGTCTTCAAAAATAGCCCTAGACACTGCCTCTCATTTTATTATCTTATACCAAAAAAGATGGCATGGGCACTCCAAAAAGTAAGCAATACAGAACAGGCTTTGTTAAGTATGCCAGTACAGATGAGAATGGAGGAAAATTGAGAAATAAAAGAAGAATGAGGGAAATTCTTGAGAGAAGGAAAGGCTTCCAAGAAAGGAGAAAGCTATTCAATTCCCCTTTTATGGGTTTTATAGGGCAGCAATAGACTCTAGCTAAGGATTAAGTAGTATCAATGAGACTGGCAAATTCCCTGGGTTTATGGGATCCGAGACAATACAGGACCCACATTCTCAAGGCCTTAGAAGCTAATGAAACTTTCAAAACTTGGGATATGTAAAAGTTACAAAATTTATAAAGTACCTCCAAAAAGTTATATGAACTGTGAAACATCGAAGAGAGGAAGGATCTGACTGTAGATGTGAAGATCAAGGAGGCAGATTTTCTTAGTTATCCCTAAATCTAGGGTAGGCTTTCTTGAGTTGCAGTTGGCTATGAGTCAACCATTTTCTTGTAACACCTTAGCTATAACTCAACCAACCTCACTGATCCACTAAATTACACATGGATGGAATCCTTTCTTTGACCAATTGTCAGTTTCATATCTGTCTACATAACCAATAGATATCCGTTCTTATTTTCCAGAAGTAGTAATACAACAGGGATTTTTCAGATAATATATTAATTGGAGTCAATTCTTTAGTTTAATTATACCTTATGAAGATTACATATGTATATACATGTTTACATAGAGTTGTTATCCCTTGTCTCTGGCTTAGTTGAGTACTACAGAGTGGGCAACTTTAAAGAATACAGCAGAGGACTGCCGGGTCTGGGTTCAGTCAGAAAAGATGCACCTAACCTCAAAAGACTGGAGGACCCAGAGAGTTTAGAGATCTGGGGGGGTGGGGGTGGAGACATCCTCATGGAGACAGGGGGCCTGGGAGAAGGTATGAGATGTGGAACAGTCAGAGAATGGACCAAGAGGGGAATAAAATCTGGAATATAAATTAAATTAATTAATTAAAAAAGATTAAGGGGGATGGGGTGAGGTTGGGGTGGGGGAAAGGTGAGGAGAATATATGGAGTGGGTGCAGTGGGTGGAGGACTACACTCGCAGAATCAAAAGGTAGGGTGAAGAACTCTTGGATGATGGATAGGGAAGAGGGACAACATTTGAAATGTAAATAAATAAAACAATTTTCAAAAAGAAAAATGAATTGAAATTGATTTACCTTACAGTTTACTGACTAAAACTTTATCATTCTAATAAGTTCTGCATGAAAAATAAGACTCACGACACCTGGCTTGCTCCTGTCACCATTTGAGGTTGTACAGAAAAGTCATCATCTGTAAACTAGAGTATGAAAACTTCTGTTGTCTTCATCTCAGACTTATCAGAATTTCAAAACTGTGAGAAGTACATTTCTGTTGTTTATGTCACCAAATTTATACTATCATTGCTATACAACTAAGACTGTGATACCCCGTAAGAATCTACTTACTTCATTATAACATAATCCAGTTCTTCCTACCACTAAATGGCAAAGTGTACTGTACCATTTCAGGTCACTCTCCCCCTCCCCCTTTTCCCTCCCTTTTTTCCCTCCCGCTCCCCCTCCCCCCTCCTCTCCCTCTCCCTCTTCCTCTTCCTTCCCACTTTCTCTCCCTCTCTCTGAATGTGTATATTCTTATTAAGAGTCCTATGGCAATCACTGAAGACCTGATCATAATAGTAATCCCATTTCCTTCTAAAGGCCAACCTCCAAATATTATCACCATTATATACACATATATAAATATTTATATGTATGTATGAATTTAGAGACTAAATTTCAACCTACATTTCAGAGAAGGATTCAAGCCACAGCTTGTGTGCATTCATGTCTATATAAAACCAATGGAAGTAAATTTTAAGTAGCTCTCTAAGAATATATAGCATAAAATATTATAAAGTGATCTTTGATTATCACATTAGTGAAAGGTGGTCATTTCTAAAAGTTGTCTAGTAACAATCCAATGGTTCTTGATAGGCTTCTGGTAAGCAAACATTTTTGTGATCAAGAAATTTTCTTTTAACTTCCCTTCAAACCAATTAAAATGTCATTGTTTTGAGGAGGTAATGAAAACAATGAACTATCAAAAAGATGTTGAAACATCAAGAAACTATAAAATAGTGACTCTTCAAAAGTTATAATGTAAAGGAAAAATAAGTCTTATTCAGAAAATTTCAAAATATCTCTCTTGTATATAAGTTCATATCTTTATATTAAAGTCCCAGTTATAATGACTATGATTTGATATGATTTGGATCAGAGAATGTCTGTAGTTTTAATGTCTGGTTTTCTACAGGCTCTGAATATTTAGAGGTGATTGGAGCATTAGGGCTCTAACTTAATGAATAAATGTAGAAATCCATTGATGGATTTATATTATGATGGTAATACAAGCGGGTGAGTATTAGCTAGAGCCTGCTCTCTTGATATGGGACTGACTCCTTCCTTGATCCCTCTTGTTCCTTTTTGACATGTGGTGCATACTTAGCTGCAGCCCCATGTGTCAAATTCACCTCAGGTACAAAGGAGACGAGACATGAGTTGTATATAAAGAAACTACTGAAATGACCCAGGAAGTCTTTTCTTCCTAACCACATCCTCTCAGATATATGTCACAGTCTCAAAAGGAGAAATAACAGAGTAACCAAGGGAATATGCTCTGATCATGTGATGAGCTGCTACAAATAATTGAATGAGAATCTTGAATCTGAAACTCATGGGCAAAGGACATTATTTTCTGATAGGATTCAGAAAATAAAATGAACTATGGTGGATGGATATGAACTCAGAAAGGTAGCTAAATTTTTACTCTCCTAACAACATGGTTGTAATAAAAGTAAAAATATTTTAGCATAAAACATTCCCTAAAATTCAATTTCTGTCACCTTTCATCATTTGAAAAGCAGAGACTATGAGAGACTATGTCTGTAATATTTCATTATTAGAAAGAAAAGTCAAAAGAAAGTGAACATTATTCACCAAATATCAGTGTTTTACTTTTCCTTTTTACCATTTGAGAAAATAGAAGCAATCATTACATTTCTGATATGTACAGTCAGATTCAAGTTAACACCAAGTTATGATGAAATATGAGAGTTGGAAAGACCAAATTCTATATGCTCATAGTCTACAGGGAAATTTTATTTATAGAGACTTTTTGATCTCGGAATCTATGGTTTTTTTTTTTTTTTAACCAGACATATAATAAAGGAGTTGAAATGAAAAGAAAATACTTTTGCCCCTTTTGGTATAAAAAGAAGCTTAATTTTCCCTTCTATGATATGTTCTGGCATGTATAATGGCATGCATATACAATTAGTGCTTATAGCATCTCCAGAATACTAAAGCATTTGTTTCTAAATATTTTATATTTCCAATGAAAAGCTCTAAGATTTTAAATTTAAAAGAAGAGTACATCAGAAAATAAAATACATTATGATCAATGCATTCTGCAATGTCGTTCTGAAGCAACTGTTTCAGAGAACCTAAGTAGACTTATTTTTATAGTACCTTTCTATGGCTTGGGTGGGTCATTCTTTTTCAAATTCTTTGCCAGTGTTAATAAGTTCCTCAAGTCTGATTAGCAAGTGTTTGGATTTTTGTTTCCACTATTCTCTACTGAATATATTCACCTATTTCTGTGATTCTCCCTCTGTGTTAGACACCCTTTCTAACCTGCAAGTGATTACCTGAATGGAAACAAAAGCTTCTGAAAGGTAATAGATAACGAAAAAGGAAGGTCCATGCTGATTAGTCCCATGAAATTCATGCCACTACTTGTACTGATAGACTTATTCAGCCAGAGAGATTCCCATTGTAGTTTTCTGACTATATAGCTTGGTAAAGATTATATAGATATAGATAATAATAGATTATTCTATTCTCTAGCAACATGTACATTATCTCCCCATGCCCTGAAAGCTAGCCAATAAGGAGAAAGATTCCAAATGAGAAACAGTTAAGTTTCTCTGATTTGTCATTGTAACACGTCTTTTCTTCAGTAATAGGCTTTTGAAATCAAGTTCTTGGGAATGATCAAGAATATTGTGTTGGAGGGTGTGTGGTACCTCACTGGCCAATAACGCTCAGATACAGAAATAATTCATGACACTGGAGATTTTTATTTGCTAGACTAATGGTGTCTTGTGGGGATGTTTTTGTACTGTTATATACTAACTCTATTTAAACAATTTGTATATGTGTGATTGTATTCTTTAAGAAACTACTATAGTAGTGGTTCTCATATATCCTTTTGAAATATATTTAAAATTTTGCTACCCATTCCTGACTCCACGTTCTTCCCAGTCTGAAATCTTATAGTAACTCATTATAAAACCTCATTCTAAATTCACTCCCTTGAAAGGCTACCTCCTTGAAAGTCTTTCAAGTTAGTGTTCTACATTCCAAATAAACTACACATATTGAAGTTTCATTACTAGTTATTTGAAGAGCCTGCACATCAATTTCCATAGTGTTTGCATTAGTTTTTCCTGCCCTTAGCTACAAATAAGTATTTCATTTTCTAAACATTCATGTTAGCTTTTGTTGCCATTTTATAAAATCCTACTTGTTTTAATTGGAGTAGGAGGAAATCTCAAATTTATTTTAATTTGTATTTCTCTGATGATGGATAATGATCAGTAGCCCATTAGTGGCTGTGTATAATTGACCTCACATGGCCAAATCCAAGCCTCAACATATTTAGAAAAAGCTGAAATAGCATCCCAAGTTTAACCACATTGCAATAAGTCTTAATATTAACAGCAAGAGAAACCTCAGAAAGCACAAAGACTTATGCGTACTAAACAAAACATTTCTGAATATCAATTCAGTCAATGAAGAAATTATGAATGAAAATTTAAATCTTAAATTTCTAAGTAAATAAGCTAAGAATATACAGTGTATATCTCAACACAATAAAGGTAATATACGGCAACCCCCCATCTTGATAAATAGAGAAAATATCAAAGCATTTTCACTAAAACTGAGAACAAAGCAAAGATATTCACTCTTCCCTATCGTGTTCAATACAGAATTTGAAGTCTTATTTAGAGAAATGAAACAAGTGGAGAAGATAAATACATTCAGCATAGTAGGAAGACACAAAATAAACTCACAAAATTTAGTTGTTTTCCTATAAAAAAATTTGCCTTCATGCTGAGAAATAGATCAGGGAGATATTATTCACAATATCCTCAAATATAAAAAAACATGTCTTAGAACAAATTTAGTCTACCAATTTAAAGACTTGTACAATGAAAAATTTAGAAAGGTAAAAATAGAAATTGAAAAAAGACATCAGAAAGATAGAAAGACCTCTTATGGTCATGTATTGGTAGGAATAACATTATGAAAATGGATATTGTACCAAAGCAATCTACAGATTCAGTGCAATCCTCATAAAATCTCCAATGCCATTCTCCTGAAAACTTGAAAAATATCACCTTAAGTTTTATACAGAAAAAACTAAAATACCAGGATAGTTAAAACAATCCTGAATATTATTCAAAAACCTGTTAGTGATATTAGCATCCTAGATTTCAAATCATACTCCAGAATTATAGTAATAAAAACAGTGTGATATGAGCATATATACACACATATTGATCAAGGGAATAGAACTGAAGACTCATTGATAAGAACAACTTTATAAGGTCACCTGATTTATGGCCAAAGACAACAATACCTACACTGCATTTAATAAATGAAGCTGATCAACTGGATAGGGTCAGGTTGAAGAATGACCTATATCATTATTACTCATGTCAAAAACTCAACTTCAAATATATGAAGTACCTCAGTCAGCACATGATATGATACACTTAATGTATCAGAGAAGAAAGAATAAAACTTCTTTAACTTTTAGATACAGTTTAGATACTGGAAAGAATTTTCTGAACAAGACTATGATAGGGACAAGAATTCAGGACAGGAAATAATGAGATTTTATGGAAAAAAAAAAAAGGACACCGTCATTTAAAATGGTTACAAAATGGAGAAAAAAATAGTATCAGCTAATACATTTGATAAAGGATTATTATCCAGAATACAAAAATACCAAAAAACCCCCCCAAAAAAACCCCAAAACAGCTAAACATCAAGAAACAAAGCATCCCAATGAAAAATAGGGTGTGAAATTTAACAGAAAGTTCTTAGAAGATTAAGTAAAAATAGCTGAGAAGCATTTAAGAAAATGTTCAAATCCTTATTATTTGTTTAGTTTTAATCACAAAGTAGCATTTTATTCCTAAAATACATAGAAACTTATACAGGTAAGGAAAGAGAGAGATGAGAGAGGAAGAGAGAGAGAGTTGAGAGCACCTTGTTTCATTTTTGGTTGTTGTAAATATATTTGTATTATCTATCATTAAGTATAAACATGGAATAAGTGAGTTTTATAGTGTGAATATGAAAATAATTTGTTGAATTGCAGGAAATATACCTATGATTCAATAAGGGAAAATCAGGATATGTTTTATTTGAATTAGCAAACTTTTCTTTTTTGTATTGTGCATAATAGACTCTCTGAATTTCCTATTGTGTGATAGCTTCACTCCTTCAGGTTTCCAAGACAGCTTAAGAACGCTATCAGAGACTTTCTATGTCTGTTGCTTCTCTTCTCTTAGTTAATCAAGAATAAAGATTATCTATAGATGATTAGAAGGAAAATAGTAGAAGCTTCAAGAGAGAATACAAAGTGAATATACTGGGGAAATAAATGTATATTACCAGTGTACCTCAATACAGAATTGAGTGTTATTAGCTTTAACATAGGCCTGACAAACAGAGGTTTTGCTTTTTTCTTCTCTATTGGTCTTTATCAACTTATATTTTAATCAAAGTGGAGATATTTAAATATCTGGAATATTTTTATTTTATATTTAGCTGAGTGAGAAAATAAAAAAAAGGATTGAAGAATAGTAATAATGACATGCTGAGTTTGGAAAACATGGCTATAATATTGGGAGGAGTATCAGGAACAACAATTTTAAATTTAGTTAGTATAGAGGGATTGCTTGAGTCTAGACAGTAAATAGGAAACCTAGAGGTAAAGTAGAGAATAACAAGGAACAAAAGCTGGTGTTTGTTAACATGAGATTATGAATTGTGGCAGTTACTGAGATTATCATGTTTGAAACAATAAAAGATTAAGTGGGAACATGGATGACGTGCTTGAAGAGGATAAAGTCAGAACATTGAGTGGTGTAAGTCAGTCACCTACATTACAAATGGGAAGAACATTAATGTAGGGCTTTTTGATAAGCAAGGATCCAGCTGCTATCCTTGTAAGAACAAGAAGTAGGAAAATTTTATGACAAGAATTTTATAACTAGAGAATTTCAAAAAAAAGAGAAACTAAAATGTCGAAGATGTAATGAGAATTTTTCTTATCTCCAGAACATATAGAAGAAGACAGTAGCTTCAGGGTAAAGTGAGATAAGGAAAAAAAAAAGATAATGCAATCATTACAGATGAAACAGAGACTTTAGCAGAATCAGGGTCCAATAGGCATAGGAGAAGGATGTCCCACAAGTCCTAATGATACTCAGTGCTTCCGCCAAAGTCACTGCATTTCTTCCCTAATACAAAAGCCAGCGCACTGCCTAATGGGCAACTATGTCCCTGCTCAGTAATTTCTATGGCACACAGTTTCTACTCCTTTACACCACTAAGGAAAGGCATCTGAATAAAGCAGAGAACAAGAATAAACTAGAAAGATGCAAAATAGAAAATAATCGAATATGGAATATTTAGAGACCATAATCATAAGGAAATCTCTCAAGAATAGGAATATAGTGACACTTAAAATCTAAAACCTAAGTGTAAAGTCACTAAAAACTAGATAAAGAGGTTTTACAATTGTTTTTTTCCCTTTTAGGAATCGACAAAATACAATATTTCAAGAAATAGATCTGGAAACAAGGGAACACTGCTGGTTATTGGACATGTTCTCAGGCAAGTACATCAAAGTATAGAATCAGAGGCAGCCTGTGTATGCATCAATCCTGCTCCCTGTCAATCCTTAATACCTCTGTAGCTCAAACTCCTCTGAGAAGAATTACATGTTATTATTGAGTGAATACTTAGAATTGAGTTTGGAATATGAAAGGTTTGCTTTTGGTATTCATTATTAATAGTGGTATTCTGATAATTCTAAAGCTCCAATGCATGGGCTATATTCCTGTAACAATGTAAAATGCATTCTTTTCCTGGAAGTGTTGCTCAAGTACAACTGACACTCTACCTGTTTCATATCTTCTCACTTCAAAAATAATAAACTTTTCATTGATATTTGTTTTCAAGCTTATTTGGATCACATGCACAATAAGACAAGTATTTCTATTAAATTTAACTTTACATAAATTCTCCATGACCAAGTATCTTTACAATCTCTATCATATCCTTTGACCTAGAAACTTCTCAGTCTTTCTCTGCTAGAAAAACTCCATAAGGCACGGGATCTATTTTATTCAGTAATGTCTCCTAAATGTCTATAATAGTGTCAAGTACCTTCAATATGTCCAATAAATACTTTCTCTGCATATCTGCCCTCTGAGAAGCTCTATCCATCAGATAGAGATACCTACTGACAAACATTGGATGGAGGTTTGGGACTTATAGGCTTAGATTTTTCAAATACTACTTTTAATAAAGGTTTTCAAATGCTTTGATCCCTTTTCTAGCCCATCATCCAAAGGTAGGGGAGAAAAGATGGTAAATAGGAAAAAGGGATATGGACCTGTTTAGAAGTAGTTCTTTCTCATGATTGCAATCTCTCTTTGTCAGTATACTAGCAGTTCAGTTCAGTAGTGCCAAGATAGCAAACATGAATCAGCAACAGTGGCTTGATGCAGCAGAATCATCTTTGCCTCTGCAGAATTCTCATTTCAAGGCTAGCTATGCAAGTGCCTGTCCCTGTCCACTGAGATCTATTTATACTTTCTCCAAATATCATGTGTGCTCTCATGGGTCTTGCCTCAGCAAGACTGCATCACATGACATGACCAGAAATTTCCACTCCAGGAGCTCTTAGAAAAGAGTTGGGGGAAGGATTGAAGGCCCTAATGGGGATGGGAACCCAATAAAAGACCAACAGAGTCAACTAACCTAGACCCCTGGAAGCTCTCAGAAACTAAGCCACCAACCAAAGAACATACAGGGGCTAGAAAGAGGCCTCAGGGAACATACGTAGCAGCCATGCAGTCTCCATGTGGATCTCCAGCAACTGGAGCTTGGAGCTGTCCATAAAGCTGTAGCTGTAGTATCTGTTCTCTAACAGGGCTGCCTTATATGGCCTCTGGGGAGAGGATGTGCCTGATCTGGCAAAGATTTGTTATGCCAGTGTGGGGGGATATCCAGACAATCCCACCCTGTCAGGGAAGAAAGGAAGGGGGTATGGAGGGAGAGACTCTGTGAGGGGGGAAGGGAAGGGGAACAACTTTTGAGATGTAAATAAATAAATTGAAATTAAAAAACTATTTTTCTTATAGTGTATTTAGCCACCAAGACTATTTTTTTTCATGTTCTTTGAATACAGACCTATTTTCTTTCTCTGATTTTTTTTCTCCTTCCTTTTCTAACCCATAAACCCTTTTCTTTACATATACTTATTAAAACAATGAATTGTGATAGAAATCCAGCAGGAAACTGGTGTTGGAGATATGATGTAAAATAGATTTATCATAAAAATTGAAAGGTTTGTTCATGAAAACACATTTATAACTGTTGTTTCATTTTCATGCATGTTATAGTTTCTTTTAAATGTTTATTTTGGAAAACCTTTTCCTTCTTTGTCAAAATAAGATATAATAGGCTATTACAAGAGATTTAAGTGAATTGTCTGCCACAGATTGAATAAAAATATTATTAAATTCTAAAACACTTATATTAGTATTTTTCAACTGTAATGATAACATTCACACAGTTAAATTATGATTTAGTTGGACTACCTCAATGGTTTTTTTTTAATTCTTTATTACATTTTTTACTTTATTTTATGTATGCATTTGGAGATCCAAAAGGAGAAAAGATGACTCTTTTCTCTCCTTATATTATGTAGGCCCCTAATGATTGGTAGCATGAAACTTTACCCACTGAACAATCTCACAAGCTCTCTTAATTTATCCTTCATAAAAGTTTCAATACTTTTGTTTTTCTGAACTCATAAATGTGCAATGAGCAATTGGAAACTCACCTTTTGCATTGGAGTAGTTGTCTATAATTGATACAGGTATAAACCTCAAAAGAAAGGCTTGAAAAGTCTTGAATTTTTCAGGAGTTACATGTGTGCCTGATGTTTTTATTAATTATCATTTACATTGCTGACATGGTAAATTAAAGAAGGAAAAATTTAATTTGTTAAGAGTGTCAGAGGTCAATCTATCATAGCAGGAAGGGTATAGTAGAGCACACCATGTCATAACAAGCCAAGAAATGAGAAGAGTACCTTGCACAGCCCATGGACTAGTACTATTTATATATAAGATGGGTTATCCTCAATCCACTTTAAGAAACACACACACACACACACACACACACACACACACACACACACATACATCAGTGTCTTAGTAATTTTAATATTCAGTCATGTTTAAAAGATAAACCATCACAAATTCACAAATTTGAATCAAGAGAATTTGTGTAACAATCTTAGTGAAAAACCTCTCTGGATTGACTGAGAAACACTTAAAGAAATTTTCAAATTCTTTAGTCATCAAGGAAATTGAAATCAAAACTGCTTTGAAATTCCATCTTACGTCTGTCAGAATGGCTAACATCACTAACACAAGTAATAGCTCATGTTCACGATGATGATGAACAAGAGGAACACTCCTCCATCGATGGTGGGAATGCAAAATTATACAGCCTCTCTGGAAATCAACTTGGAATGCCTCAGACTGAATAACATTCAGTAGAATTGTTGACTATGGGGTCCTATGGAAATCCCCAGCCAACCCAGGCAGATGTTAGAACAGAGGATTGGTCTCTAAACACTTAAGTCAGGCCTCATTGCCAAAGACAACAATCCACATGGAACATTGAAAATAAAGTGGCCAAGCCCATTCCTGAATGGAGCTTTTATCCCTATGTTCTAGTAACCAGGCACAAGAATGCAGTTGGTAGACTATGGAAGAGAGAAACCTGGACATCAACCCAGTCACAAACCTTTGACCTAAAACTTGTACTTTCTACAAGTAGTGCTTGGGCAATGATGACTCAACTTATGGTAGTGACCAATCAACACCTGGTTAAACTGATGGCCTATGCCATTAGAGGGATCCAATGCCCTGCAAAGCATAGATGGCTAGGAACCAGAGAAGGATAGCCCAGAGACATAGCATAGAACTAAACACAACTGGAAACAAAAATCTGTGAAAAGATTCCTAATCATGTATTGCTATGCTCATAGATAATTCCTTGTCCAGTTGTCTTTAGAGAAGCTTTCTCAAGTAGAGGTTGGGTAGTAAGTGCAGAGATCCACAATCATTGGTTGAATGGGAGGTCTCCAGTAGGCTCCCTCTGAGCTATGGGGACCCCATGGAAGAGAGGAAAAAAGACTGTAGGAGTCAGGCTTTTGAGGACAACCAGAGAACATGGCCCAGTGAATCAGCTAATCAGGGCTCATATGGCATCACAAAGATTAAAGCAGCAAGCACAGAGCCTGAATGGGTCTGCTCCAGGTCCTATGCATAGACAGTTAACTGGTTAACTTGGCGTTCTTCTGGCACTCTTCACAGTGGGAGCAGATATGACTGACTTTTTTGCCAGCTTTTGGAGCTCTTTTCCTCCTACTGAGTTCCATATGAATGAAGGCTTTTTTGGCCTTGTTGGATCTTGTTTTGTCCTGTTTGTTTCTTGTCTCTTGAAGGCCTGCTCTTTTCTGAAAGGAATCTAAGAGGAGAATGGATCATTAGGAAAGGGGTGGCTGGGAGGAGTGGAAGGCAGTCAAACTGTAATTGGAATATATGGTGTGAGAGAAGAATGTATCTACAATTTAAAATATAGATGAAAGCAACTTTCTGGGTTGTAGAAATTGAACCAACAGACACACACACACACACACACACACACACATACACAAACCATACCTTGGATGGTACTTCTTCCAAACTGTGGTGGTGTAGAAATATATACATATACATACACATACATATACATATGTATGTACAGCTGGTATGTGATCTACTGTTAATTTATTATTTGATATATATGATAAACATTTAAATGGCCTTTCCTTCACTGATATTTTAATGTTTGTGACTACTACCTCAGTAGATAATCTATGAGCTAAGAAATCAGCAGCCACAGTTAGAAGGACTCTTCTATTCACGAAATTCATTTTTGAGCAACATCCCCAAAAGTTATGGCAATAAAAATGTCAAATGATTTATTCTTTGAATCATTTGAAGCTATTTGGATTCTGAACTCTGACTGAAACAGAAAGCAAAACTTTGACTTAAGGAATTAAGAAAATTGTCAATTTCTTGGAAGGCCCGCAAATGATTGAGCTAGACTTGTAAAGATTTGACTGGAAGTATGGACTCAGTGGGTACTGAGTCTCTCTTGATTTTGTGGGTGGGTTAATGGGTAAGCTAACAGCCTAAGTACTTTCCTCCATGCTTAGCCTCTTCTTTTATGGGCCCCTCCAGTTAAATCTGCTGGGCAGCAGTGTGAGGAGTTTAACAACTCAGTGCCTTTTGATCTCAGTACATCAGCTGTGATTAAACAGACACACATCACTTGCTGTGCCACAGTGAAATGAGTTTGTGGTTCACCTTTGCTGAATTAGTGCCCACTGAGCACAGCAAATATTTAAAATGTCAATCCACTTGATAATGTCACAGAGGCCTGCAAATACCGCAAAATGGCATCAAGGAAGCACTCCACACAAAAGAACACATAACATCTCTCTAGTTCAAGAGAAAATGAGAGTTAAATGGGAATAGTAAACCTCTGATGGAGTTACTAAGGTCATCCAGCTTAAGAACTCTACCTGAGGTATGGGTTTGTCATGCACTCACTGTTTCATATATTTTCATATGCAGAAGAGGTGTTCTATTATTGATCCCAAACCTACCACTGTGGTTGAAGAATTAATTTATATTGACACAAAATTAGGAAGTTCTCATGATAACAATCTGTTATTCTTTCTCAATCTGCAGACATTTTAGGCAAAAATCCAGCCTTACATGAAATTTCAAATAGAGTGGCAACTCTAGGTTGTCTTTAAATAGTTAACTCCAAAGGCAACTGAGGCAAAAGTATCACATTGTTTTAAAGTTTGAAATGCAGTTAAAACTATAGAAGAAATCTTGCATCTTCTCAAGTTTCAGGGGAAAAATATCCTTGCATTTAGCATCTAAAATCATCTTTCAAAAATCTTCTGACACTAATTTAAGCACAAAAGTTAACTAAAACTTTCTCTATTTTAATTTTCTTAGAGTTATAAATATTAATGAGTTATATTGAATTGTTGTGTTATATAAAAGCACATATTCACACACATATACCACATACACACATATCATATACACACATCACATACACACATACACATATATACTATGCATAGACATGCACACACACACAGACACACATACATGTCTATATGTATGTATATACACACACACATATATATACATCATATATACATACACTTACACATACAGATTTATACTGCACACACATATATACATGTACATGCATGTTTATATATATGCAAATATACAAATACACATACACATATACAAATAAACACATACAAATACACATAGACACATCAATAATGTTAGTAAAAAACTAAGTTCCACAAATAATTCAGTTTTCAAAAACTATTCAAAGGAAAGTATTCAAAGTCAATGCTCTGAAATATACTAAGAACTCCATTCAATCACCAGCATCAGAAAAACAAGCAAAGAACACAAAACAACAACAAAAAATGGAAACAAAGGAAGAATCGAAGGAAGGAAAGAAGGAAAGAAGGAAGGAAGGAAACAGTCAGTGAACAATTCGACAATATAAAGAGATTTATGGCTAGAAAATCATCTCTACCACACTCACAGAAGGCAGCGAAAACCTTCTATTTCCCCTTTTAATCCCAAATTGTGGAGAATAGGAAAGATCCCTGCTTTCTTCTAAAAATCATGGGATGCATCACATACCATGTTTGCGACCTTCCACTGGCATAAAGTTAGTCACCTGACCACACCTGAGAGTCAGTCTAAGCAATGTGAGCTGATGGTGCAAGGGAAGACAATGCTTCTTATTTCTTTTCCATATTAAATATGACAGATTACCTAAATAACAAGTAGCAGGTTTTTTTCCCTCCCCCTCCCCTATATTCAAACAGGTGACGCTTTAAATTCAATACAGCAAATGAAGTGGAAAATGTACGAATGCTAAAGTCAAGAATATTCATATGCTGATAGGCAAAAAAAAATTCACAGATAAAAAGTCAAAATAACTTTGGTACATTTTTTCTGCCTCTGGAATCAAAATTTTCTCATGCTTTTTACTATTTCATTAATAAAATATTTTTTGTCATTTTATGCTTCTAACTCTTCAGTGTAAAGAAGTTTAAAAGATGAACTTTCAATTTGTAACTCAACAGTCAAGTAGTAGTTATAGTTGTTACAAGTGTAAAGCTGATAGGAAAATCATAACCGGAGCATATGAAGCTGAATAACACTAGATTTCTAGTAATATTTTATTTTCAGAGTTTAGGACATGCCTTCATATTTTTTTTTTTTATTCTTTAATCATTTTTTACAGTCCAGACTTTATCCTTGTCCCAGTCTGCCCTCTGACTGTTCTCCATCCTATACCCTTTCCCCTGTTCTGTTTCCAAGAGGATGGCCCCATCCCCTAGTACAGCCCTACTATGCTTCCCCACTCCCTGGTGCCTCAAGTCTCTTGAGGGTTAGGTGCATCTTCTCTGACTGAGTCAAGATTTGGCAGTCCTCTCCTGTATGTGTCAGGGGCCTCATATCAGCTGGTAAACGTTGCCTGGTTGGGGGCTCAGTGTCTGAGCAATCTCAGGGGTACAGGTTAGTTGAGACTGCTGGTCTTTCTATAGGGTCACATTCCTCCTTAGCTTCTTCCAACTTTTCCCTAATTCTACCAGAGCTCTGTCCATTGTTTGGGTATAAATGTCTGCATCTGACTCTTTTAGCTGCTTGTTGGGCCGCTTTGAGGGCAATCATGCTAGGCTCCTGTTTGTAAGCACATCGTAGTAGCAGTAATAGTGTCAGGCCTTGGGACCTCCCCTTGAGAATGGATCCCAATGTGGACCTGTCACTGGACCTCCTTTCCCTCAGACGACCCGTCTCCATTTTTGTTCCTGCAGTTCTTTCAGACAGGAACAATTCTGGGTCAGAGTTTTGACTGTGGGATGGCAACTTCATCCCTCCATTTGATGCCTGTCTTTCTACTGGAGGTGTACTCTACAAGTTCCCTCTATCTCCCTTTGATGCCCCACCATGACACAGTGGCACATATTCCATTATGTTCATAGCAGCCTCAATATTATCTTAATCTGACAATTTTTTCATCATTATGCATAACAGACATGGAAATTCATTCATTATAAAACTCAGAGGTACAAATTTTATGCTTGATTGATAAACTAATAGCCCAGAGACATAGAGTAGAACCAAAACACAACTGGGAAAAAATCAATGAAATGATTCCTAATGACCTTGTACTATAGTCATAGGTAATTTCCTTCCCAGTCATCATCAGAGAGGCTTTCTCCAATACCAGTGGGTGCAGGGAGCCACATTCAGACTTTTTCAAGAGAAAGAGTCTAAATTGAAGGCTTCCTTCGAATCCCTCCCATCAGAGATTTAGGAACCTCACAGAAAATGAGGAGGAAAGATTGTATGAGTCAGAGGAGATAGAGGACATCCAGAAAATATGGCCCACCACATCTACTAAACAGGGCTCATATGGACTCATAGGGCTTGAAGAACCAACTATGGGGTCTGCATGAGTCTGCTCCACGTCCTCTGCCTGTGTATTGTGACTATTAAGCTTGGTATTTTGTGGTGTTTTCCTACTAACTGTAGGAAAAGTTCTGTCTCTTACTCTTTTGCTTGCTCTTGGACTCCATTCCTCCTGCTGAGTTGCTGTATCCAACTTTGGTGTGAGGACTTTTGGGTTTTTTTAATGTATTTTGGTTTGTCATTTTTCTGTTGTTGTCTTTTGGGGCCTGCTTCTTTTGGATAGGAAGTGGAATGAGAGACCATCTTTGAGAATGGAGGTTTGTAGTGGGGAGTTGTGAGAAGCAGAGGGTGAGGAAACTATGATCAGAATGTATTGTAAGTGAGAAGAATCTAATTTTAATACAAGAAAAAAAGAGAAAATTTTCCAAGCCTTTTGGGTTTTTTTTCTGTTAATTTCTGAACTAATTTTTTCTATCAGGCATGTTCTCTCTTCAATTGGTATTTGCATGCATTCAATAATTACAGATGATTATCAGAGATACCTTCAGTCCACCACTAAGCCATGCTTTAAAACATAATTGCTATCTTTGGGAAGGAATAACATAAGTTAATCTAATATGACACAATTAAAATAGTGGGAGTGGAGATACTAAAAATCAAGCCATGTCAGGTTCATGCAGAGCATGATATCAGATACAATGGTGAGCACTTATTTTTATTCTTCTCTTTTGAATCATTCCCTGTAATTATTAATCACTTAACTGTCTTTAGTGGTCGTTTCTCTATTTATTCATTATAACATACTATTTTCTATCCTGTTATTCCTACATGATGCTTCAGATACAGTCAGCAACATCAAATGTTCAATCACACTTTATAGAACTGATAATTGTTCTTAATTATAAATCAAAAGCTTAGCATGCTAATAATTATAATGGAGATCAGCTCTTCCTTGTGATGTAAGACTGGAAGTGTAGGGAATTTAGTTACAAAGAAAAACTATATTATAGACTTTTACTTTTATTTGGGTCTTAGAATAATTTTAAGCATATGTATGAAGTAACTGCTCTTATGTTTTGAGAAAAACCACTCCCTCCGTCTGCTTTGGGGAGATCCAACATAGAGTGGCAGTCCTTACTTCTGTGCTTCATATGATAAGTTATTATAGTTTGCACTATTGCTGCAGTATTGCAGACACAGGGAACTAGTTGCATTAGAGAACTACTTATAAAGTGAAGTAGCACAGTGAAAAATGCAGTGGATGGAGAAAGTAAAGAGGAGAGCACTGAGGATATGGCCCAATGACCCCAGCTTCATGTAGCAAAGCTGGTATTGTCAGTGCTGTTGGAAATTGCAAAGGGTTCAGAACCAAAACACACAGGGAGAAATACAAAGGCTTAGTCTGGAAAAGTTTAGTGTAAATTCATTTTGTGCAAGCCCTTAGAACTTGCACAAATGTCAGCGAATGATTTGGTGTGATGCTTGAAGGAGAGATACGGCCTGGGTGTAATATACTCTGAACTCCTTGCATAAAGGTGAAATCTAAGCCATATGCAGTGGTTCGTTTATCCAATGGTAGCAGAGGAAATGGAAGGGGAGGTTGTTTGTTTGATTTTGTCTTGTTTTGTTTTTGCTTTTCTTCTTTTTATCTTGAAAAGCCTCCATTTCTAATGGTTTGAAAATAGAACATGAGTTTTCAGGAACACATGAGAAGGCAGATATGTGTCTGGAAAGAAACAGAACTTTGAACGTGGTGTTATGCCAGTTAAGTGACAATATGAAATATTTAGAGATAAAGATGTGGGTTAACAATATCAAATTGAAAAATTGATTCACAGTAATGATAAAATGTGAAGAAAACCTAAAGATATAGTCATTTCAGATCAGATTAGAATGAATTAAAATAGACCAAGTCCTTGGGAGAGATGTGTGACAGGAGTGATTCACATTTCACTTGCAAAGACTTGACTATGAAAGGAAAATGAGACTAGGAAGCAGTTGGATGGACACCGCCTTCATTGTCTTTTCTAATGTTTTGCTTGATGTACTTTTGTGTGCATGCCTGAAGTACTTTATTATGGTTACTTAGCAAGAAAATAGATTAGATAAAGGAAGAACAGTGAGTAGTTTAGAATAGTAGTACATGAAGGTCTGGGCTGTAAAATGCAAGTAGAAAGGCAGAATCTATATACAGCTTTATTATCAGGGGGAAAAGGTGAACAGATTAATCTTTTAGCTAGATTTCAGTAGTTGTGATACTTTACATATGCCTTCTGGCAATTCTCACTTTCTTTGTAAATAGAGGACTTTTCTGTAGAAGTTAGAAGGGAGTGGAAAATGAGAAGCATCACTTGCTGAAAGCAGGAATATATTGTGCCTCTTTTTTTTTTTTAAATGTTACGAAGTTGTTTTTATGAACATAATTTTACCAAAGACCACCAGCCAAAAGATTCTTCTCTCATCAAGTAGAAGGATGGAATAAAAGCAGGTGTGTAGTAACAGGAAGATGCATTTTCTAACATTGTGTAAGTACCAGATAAGAATATAGCTTTCAGTAAAGATAGATTTTATTGCATATATTCAACCTAGATAAAAAAAAAAAAAAAGCTTAAGTAAATATCAATTACCTTAAGAAAACAACAAGATAAATTCTCCTTCTTTCCTGAGGGACACCTCCCTTAGTGAATCTCAACTATGACTAAAAATAGCAGAGATTATCAAACAAAAACAAACAACAATGAGATGTTTATTTTTTGTTAAGTCATTGAAATATCTTAGAGGTTACAAAAAATTCAACAAATCTAGAATTCCCTTGAGTTTCTTATATCTAAGATTAAACCCATTTTATATTTAAAATGAAAATCTCTTTTTTAAAGAACATTTTCCTTTAGCTTTACAAGCCTAGTATTTTGACTACTTTCATATGTATTTGGTACAATAAGATCTTTCTTCAAGAGCTTCGTGAGTTATTCACTAGAAGCATGGCTTTTTTATAGTCATGACAATGACTGTATACTGCCTGAAGCTGTGTCCAGATCATTTAGATGACAACTATTGAAATTATAGTGAAAAAAAAATCACACTTGAAAAGAAACTTTTCTAAATTTTAGAAGAGAAATGTATTTTATTTTTGCAAATAATTTGCATTTTTGAAAGCTTAGGAGATAATATAAATTGAAAATCGAGTTGCTTTTAGTTGGAAATTGAACCTAGGGTTGTGAATATATTAGGGATGTATTCTACCTCTGAACTGTATTCCCCATTCATATTTTTTCTTGTTTTATTGAGAGCAATATTGTGGCTCATCTTGTTTGGAACTTATGATAAGCTCAGGTTTGCCACAAACTCATGGCAATATCTCTGCCTCAGCCTCCTATGTGCTTTGAATATAGGTGTGTGCCACAAACCTTGAAAATGGACTGAATTTTGAAGTCCATTATTCATGCTGTTATTGCCATGAGTGACAAAATATACAAGAGAATTAGACAGTTTAATTTATTTTAGAGTCTATATTTCTTTTTCTCTGTGTGAATAGATTTTGTTTGTTTGGGTTTTTGGTTTTTTTTCCCCATGTATTATAAAAATGTTAGGGAAGCTATACTCATGACACCTCAGCAATGTGGCTGCCTGCCTATACCTCTAACTAAGGGATTTTGAGGAAGAATTTGTCATTCCTAGGGTGAGGCCTCTAGTTGGTTGTTTATTTCCTAGTGATCATTCCTGAAATCACATACATAAAAACAAAATTATATGGATTCAGCAGGCTATATTTATATATATTTTTTACTGTAAACATATGGAACAATAATAAGCAAAAAGAACTCATGAATTTGAAAGATTGAGGTGGGTGCATGGAAAGGGTTGGAGGAAATAAAGGGATGAGAGGATATAATATGCTTTATAAAAATTAGGAAAACATAGTAAGAAGGATATTATATATTTACATAATTATGTTGTTGGGTATAAGAGCAAAAATATCAGTATCAAAGGTACTTACACAAAACACAGATATGCATACAAAGAAATGCATATATTATTATATATATATATATATATATATATTTATTTATACTCGGCTTCCATGTTTCTATATTCTCATTACTTGTTGTTGTACTACTTTATTTTATTTATAAGAAAAAATTTAAATGAATTTGTCTTTCTTTATTTCAAATTCATCCATTTCACAATCAAGAATGAACATATATTCTAAAAATTTTACAAACTATGTCAAAACTAAAATCAATCAAAATTCCATTAGCTTATCTTTTCAAAGATAAATTTCCTTGTTGGTATTCTTTTAGTATTTTCTTGTTGCTCCTTGGAATTTTATATATACTTCTAAATTTTTGTTCACTGATTTGAATAAACCAGTTAGATAAAATTATTTTATAATTCATAGTTTTGTGTAATTATTCCTAGTTTAGTTACTTCTCTAATGGTTGTTACTAAATACCCTAGAGAAAGAACACATTGAGATGACTGTCCTTAAAATATGACCAACAATTGACAAATGAGACCAAGGAACCAAAAATCTTTTATAGCAAAGATGGAGGTAACCTGGAAAGTGTGGAAAGAATCTTTGCCTGTTATCCATCTGACATAGTTATTCATGTCTAGGATGATCATGATGATAATAATAGTAATAGTAATAGTAATAATCATAATAATCTAAAAAACTAAGCACCAAGAAGGAAAACCATACACTTTAAGGTATCAAAGGCCTTGAGGGAGTGAGAAATTGTAAAAACATGACTAAAAATTATTTTTTACAGTGATCAGCATCAGAAGCAAGCAAATTAAATGATATTTCCTCTTACTCTTCAAAATGACATCCAACAGAAGATAATTGAAAACAAGTTCTGGTGGGGATTTGAAGAGAGCAGCATTCTCATTAACTCTTGCATAAAACTTATACAGCTGTTAAAGAAATCACTGTAGAAGTTCCTCAAAAACCCCATAGGAAGAACAACAATATCAACCCACAGACCCCCAGAGCTCCCCGGGACTAAACCAGCAACCAAAGAGTACACATGGAGGGCCCTATGGCTTCAGCCACATATGTAGCAGAGGATGGCCTTTTCTGGCATCAATGGGAGGAGAGGCCCTTGGTCCTGTGAAGGCTCAATACCCAAGTGTAGGGGAATTCCAGGGTGGTAAGTGGGTGGGTAAGTGGGTAGGGGAGTGCAGGAAATGGTGAAAATCCGGTGATGCTTTCCACAACTGTGGGTCCCTCAAGAAAGTCCGTAGTTCCAAGGCCTGGAAGCTTTGGGAACGGCAGGTCCGAATAATCTAGAAGTTCTTGGGTTCCAAGAGTTTTATTGTTCATGGAGTGTGATAGATGGTCTGTACCCCCCCCCCCAGTTTAAGCCAAGGGGAGCTGGCTTAAATAGGGAGGGGGAAAAGAGGAGGGACTGGGAAAATAAATAACTTAATTTAGCTATGCCCCTGGCCTTTAGATACCTCATGAATATGGATATCTCTCGAGGCAGAAGCCTGTAGTCAAGCCCTCTACCTGTAGGTGAATGGTGACTCTGGGAGGTGCTCCTTAGCCAAGGTGCAGGTTAATGGAAATGTAGAGGAATCTGGAATCTGGGGGCGTGGCGAGATATGTGGCCTACACAGGCTATGGTCACCTGTTGGGTCTCCAGGAATCTCAAACCCAGTGCTCTACCGGGAGACCAAATCATACCTTCATGGTTCTACAGGGGAGGACCCTCATAGAAGCAAGGGGAGGAGAAATGGGATAGGGGTTTTCTTGAGGGGAAACCAGGAATGAACATAGACAATGAGGCATCATTGTGGTATAATATTGAGTCTCTTGGGCATATGTCCAGAAATAGCATAGTGGCCATGTGGTTGTTCTATAGCTAGATTTTTGAGGAACTTCTTTTTTGTTTGGTGTGTGTGTGCGGTGTGTGTGTGTGTGTGTGTGTGTGTGTGTTGTGTGTGTTTAATTTATTTTACTAATTTACATTTCAAATGTTATCCCCATTCCTGGTTTCCCCTCATAGACTTCTTGAGATTATTAAACACATTGCTCTAACAGGTCACAGTTCACATCCATTAAAACAGTCAAATTTTTCATCTGGGTTGTTTCATTAATTCATTAGGACATATTAAGTGTATATGCACATACATAGAGAATTTTGTTTGAATAATAATTATACATGATTTATTTTCTATTTTTATCATGATCCTTACTACGCAACGAATATAATCCAATTTCCACAGTTTATATATACCGCAATTTAGTTAACAATGTTCATTTAATGTTCACATTTTTTCTGTAGTTGAAAGTAAGATTCAACCATAAACAATTTTGTCATAAATATCCTTGGCTGAACATCAAAGTAACACATTGTTCTCTGGGGATCAATCCTGAAGTGCAGTGTAGTTGAAACATCTGGCTGTATAGCATAGAAAGGAAGTAAAACTAGGGACACATTTCCTCATATATCTTTAGCTGGCACTAACAGGTGTATCTGCAAACTGCATCTGGAGTAGCTGCTTGCTATGCATAAAGAAGCTTATGGAGATCCATAGAGCACCATTGCTGGGAAAATTCTGAGTCTGGTTCATCAAGAGTAAGGTGATCTTCATCAAGTACCCTGAATACTCAGTATGAATCTGAAGGACCAGCTCAGTGCTGAACTTTAAAGAAATGCTCTAGAATAAGGCATAAAATAGTTGCCTATGAACAAAGCCGATTAAAGGCCTTCCAAGATCCAAAAGCCATATAAAACATGTGGAGAATGACAAAACCAACAGACATTAAGAGCATGTCGAAATCTCCATTAGCACCCTGAATAAATAGGCTTGCAAAAGGTGACCTAATATTAAATTACCCATTAAATAAGAAGTAACACTATTAAGATGGAAGCATCAAAGACTTTTGTCCTAGAATTAGCTAATACAATATTCATGCAGACATTACTAGATAACAAAACTCCAAGTAATTGTTTATCTGTAGAGAAGAAAATGCCATTAGTAAGGGACCTCGAAGCTGATTTAAATATCCATGTTTAGTGAGCAAGTCTAAAGTACAGAATCAGGGCCACTTCCAGGGTCAAATCTTCCATGGGATAAGGCTGGATGCTATCACCCGTTTTGTGTTTTATAGTGCTATTAATGAAACACAAATTGATGTGGAAGTTAGGCCAGGACTCTGTCAATGACTTACTACAAACCCAGGCCATTGACAAATCATCAGACAATAGCTGGACATCTTAGATCAATCAGAAACTTGGGGCCACAGAGCAAAGGCAACTGTAGTACGAGCAAATACAGAGCCAGGAACAAGCACGTTCAGAGAACCACAGCTTTGATGTGCTCACCTGAAGGAGAACCACTGAGATCTTAAATGCACAGTGTTTATTTTGAAGAATCCCTTGGCCTGAATGTGCACTGGCTTGAACATGGACAATGTTGTGAAATCAGCTTTACACTCTCATGAATTTTACATTTGAAAGACATCAATGTCCCATGGTGAAAACCTAAGGTTGACACATAAGGTGAAAAGAAAAAGTAGCCATTTTTATATCTCTCAAAACAAAAGGACTACTATTTTGGAGTAGAAATTTTACTTTATCGGGACTACGTGATGGCAACTGTCCTCTTTTTTTTTTTTTTTGATAATCTATAAACAAACAGAATTTAGGTGGTTTTGCTAACAATATATCAACAAATGATTCTTCTGTACAGCATTGTAGAGGCTTCTGGGAATGCCAGGTAGTTGTATGTCTCTGAAAAAAAAAAGATGAGTGTATACAACAGGAGAGAGGCCATTTTTTTTTCTTTTTTCTTTTTTCTTTTTTTTTTTTTTTTGCCTTGATTTAATCTTTTTTTCCTTTTATTGGATATTTTCTTTATTTACATTTCAAATTTATCCCCTTCCCAGATCTCCCCTCCAGAAACCCCCTATCCTATCCCCCTTCCCATGCCTCTATGAGGGTGCTCCCTGACCCACCCACCCACTCCCGCCTTCATGCCCTGGCTTTCCCAGACCCACAGGACCAAGGGCGCTCCTCTTACTGATGTCCAACAAGGCCATCCTCTGCCACATACCCTGCCAGAGCCATGGGTCCCTCCATGTGTACTCTTTGGTTGGTGGTTCAGTTCCCTGGAACTCCAGGAGGTCTGGAGGCCATTCATGTTCCGCATCCACTGTACACACATTCACTTTTACCTGTTAGATGGTTTCTTTCCGTTTCAAGCATCCCACCAGAGTTATCTGCTTGGCTTCAGTGCTATGGTAATATCAAAAGCACAGTCTAAGACTGACAGTGTATATTTGTGCAATAGGGAGGCTGAGAAGATCAAACTATAAATCTACTCCTTAATTATTAAATTGCTAGTATAACCCTTTGACATTGCAAGTTTATTTTTAATGCTGCCTGAAATTTTATTTTCAGTTCATACAAGGAAATTTAAATAGGACTAGAGGAAAACGGGCAAGTCTGACTCCTGTGTGGTTTGCATGTTTGCATATTACAGGGGTGGGATTATGGCGAGTCTAAGAAAGCAGCAAAAGATTTTCTGCTTAATACAGGAATCCCATTTTAAACATGTAAGCAGTCCCAGAGGTGGGGAGGCTTTATGTGTGAATCAGCAGCTTCACCAGCTCCTGCTCAGTCCTGAATTTTCTCACTGCGTGTCCCCGCTTCTTCAGTCCAGCTTTGCTCTGTAGCATCCACAAAGACTTGTAATGTTAATGTAACCTTGGGCAAACTTCTGATTTACTGCTCTGAGTTTAAATATCAGATTCACTCTCTGAAATACTTTTTGGAAACGGGGACTGAATTTTCTCAAGAACTCTATGAGTTAGGTAATTTTTCTTTTTTGAATTACCAAGTGATTCTATGAAAGGATGGTTCCAGTGCTGAATAATTTAGCATTATTGTTCAAGAAATTTTCATATCCTATAAGTAATCACAAGTGCCCTCTGTTTTGAATTGTGTTTGCATTATCAGTGATTGCCATAATCTTGAGCTTTGATTTTTAGTAACTTATCAGTGTATAATATGAAATAAATTTTACTGTTGTTAGCAAACTAGATCATCTTAAGCACTTAGTTTTAAGTCCATAATATTTTATTCAGGTCTTATAAGTTATTACAGATTTAGAAATTATCTACAGGTCAATTCAATAAAAGTCAGGTTTATATATTTTATATACTAACTATAAATATAAAATAAAAGTGGTTGGAAAACCTATAAGTCATCATAACTACATATTAAACAGCTACATAAAATATTGCTTCATTGAAATAATTTGTTGAGGAAGATCAATGATGGAAGCAGAAAAGCTTGGAAAATATATGGCTTTAATTAGTGATCAATAATCATGATAACAACAATAATAAATATGATTCACTGCCATCATTTCCAAAGGTATGTTGTGTAGAAATGGGAAGAATAAAACAACAGGTAAGTATGGTTTATTTTTAAGAAGACAATAACCTATGCACATGCATTGCTCATATACTTCTAGGAAGGAAACAAAGGAAACAGTTTATATGTAGCAAGAAGAGCATATTAAAAGACCAGGAAATCTGAAGTATCTCTGCTTGTATCAGCAATCATATGTTCATTTGTCAATAATATCTGGACATTTGAAATAGTATTAAGAAATGTTCAGATGGCAGTGAATTTATATTTTCTGGAGTTTTATAAAAGAAAATATAAAATATGCCATTTCTCAACAGTATCTTATAAAAATATGTTTCTCTTTTCTTAATTTAAGCAACCAAAATACTTTTAAGGCACCCTGAAGTTATTACTTGCCCTTTCTACCTGCTTATGATTTCAATATATTCAATTTATTACAAATATAATAATACACACACACACACACACAATATACACACTTCATAGTATTACAGGGACTTTTCTGATTTGAAATATTTTAAATTTTTATTATTAAATAGATAATTCACACTTGTAGAAAAGTAGATACTACAGAAATAACAAAAGAAAATGTAGTTTTTCTTATTTTCTAAAGATCTAATACATGAAATTTTATGTATAAAAGTCCAGACAACTTTCAAAGTACTTTCTCTTTTTACTGTCAATGCAATATTAGCTATATTCTTCATATTGTATTTCAACTTGGGCTAGTATCATGTTACAAATAGCTTAGGAAAGCAATTGTAGAGTATTAAATGTCAGTTAAATGTGACATTTGTCTTTCAAATAACTTAAAAATTCAACACAACAGATTTTTGTTTTTACATTTTACTGCTTTAAAGTATGATTTGTTCTATCTTAATCATTTTTCTGGTATTTTAATAAATACTGAACACATTTATTTATTTGGTGATATCATTTTCAGTAGTTTTACAAAGAATAATATCAATTAAAATTATTGTTGCTAGTTGATGGCATATATATATATGTATATTATGCACATATATGTGTGTGTCTTTTCAAAAAAATATCTAATAAAACTTAATCTTGACTTTTTCCTATTTATACATTTGAAAGATGTTTATTTTCTTGTGTGTGTGTGTTTGTGTGTGTGTTTCTCTTTATGTATATGATGCTTGCAGGTGCTCAAGGAAAGAAGTCAGGATAATATGTCAGACATTCTGAAACTGAAGTTAAAGGTGTTTGTGCGCTGCCTTATATGCATGTTTGTAACCATTCCTAAGTCCTCTGCAAATACAGGGATCTTAAGTTCTGAGCCATCTCTCCATCCCTTTCCATGGATTCTTTCAAAATATTATATTTTTCAAGTTTGCCAAAAAAGTGTACACAGTTTTCTACCATATAACTGATAAGATTATTAACAAAGTTGTTATACATATTATTTAAGATTGGAATGCACTGATATAAAGTGGAGAAGACTTCAGTAAAGAAATAAAAATGACTATCAGAACTATGCTAATTAGTTCAAATATAGTGCATCATTTCCTGTTCAGAACTTCATTTCCTACTCAAGTATAAGTAGCATAGCTCCAGCATTTGAAATGCTAACAACAAATCTTGTGAGAAGTTAAAGATGTTTTCTATCTATAAAAATAAGAAAAGGTGAAGATACGAACTGGACTTGCACCCATATGTTTATCACACCAACATCAAAGCAAACTAAAGCAAAAATTGATACTGGGTGTGCAATATTACTGTGAAAGACTTGAAAACTTGCTCCATAGGAGAACTACAGGAGTTTTTGGAACTCTGAAGCACAAAAGCCACTGAGTGTTTAGAGCTCTCAAATCTATCTTAGCTCTGAATTTGTAACTCTTATACTTGTCCTCATTTAAATATCCTCATCTATTTTATCATAGGCTAATGCAGCCACCAATTTCCATGTTTGCTTATCTCCAATTGTGTCTGGAGAGAAAGCATGAGAGGACAAGGGAAAGAATTCCTGAGTTTAAATGGAAAACCCAGTTAAATGGAAGTTTCTGTTTATGTCATGTAGTGCAGATTTAAGTGGTATTTTACTGAGGAAATACACACAGTAGGACAGGTGATGTTTAAAAAGAGTATAAATAAGACTCAATGGACAGTGACGGGGTGCTTCTTTGCTAGCTGTGCAACTCCTTATTGGTATTAACTCCTTAGGGTGCATGGCAGAGAACACCTGGCATTCTAGCTGGTCCTGGTCACTCTTACTGACTTGCGTCAATTCAGCAGAGGCCTGACAGTTTGTGCTGGATCATGCTGCTCTTGCTGATTCCTATTTGATGACACTTTTGACTAGACTGCTGGTATCCTGAAAAACAGAGATTGGAATCACCCCAAAGAACTACTTTTAAACAGGTCCATATGCCCTTGTCCTTTTACCATCTTTTCTCCCCTATCTGTGGAAGGTGGGCTATCAGTTGGGTCAAAGCATTTGAGGACCATTATTAAAGTAGGTTTTGAAAAATTCATCCTACACCCCAGGGTATCAGAGATGCCACATTTGAGAGGCATGTGTCAAGAGCAGCAGCAACTTTGGATTGGACTAATCTACAAGACAAGCTATGTGTACTGTGGATAACAGAACTGAAATATGGAACCGTTAGAGTGCAGAAAATTAGTGACTACCAGATATTGAATATTGAGCTATTTACATTGTTATATTTAGATGTTCCTTGATGTGATTGTAATAGTACCTTTATTCCCTCTAGGTATAAGGAGTATTGTGTTAGTTTGGTTTCTGTTGCCATAATATAATATCAACCAAACACAAATTGATGAGAGAGTTTATTGGGCTTACATGTTCCAGTCATTTAGGGAAGTCAGGACAAGAAATCAACCAGTAGGAACCTTTGTAAAAGTTACTTACTGGATTGCTCTTTGATGCTTTTGGTTTAGGTAGCTTTCTTATACTTCCCATGACCATGTATCCAAGGGTGGGAATGATGCCCACATAGCCTGAGCGCCACCCCACCCCACCCCCGCCGTATGTCAGTCATTAATTTTAAAAAAATGTTCTACAGGACAATCTGATGGAGGGATTTTTTTTTAATTGAAACAACCTCTTCGCAGATGTTTCTAATTTGTGTCAAGATTACAAAATGCTAACTAGCATAAAATTGTGACTTATTTTAGATTTTATAGTAGCTCATAGTTCAAAGATTAGGTTTTTTAAAAAAAATGTATAATTTTTACGTGTTGAATTTATAGGACTCTTATAGTTGAACTGTTGTGTATATGACATTAACATGAGATTTTGAAGATAAAGAAAGGCTGTGGTTTAACAGATAAGAGTTTGTAATTGAGTTGACAAAGGATTAACTTGTGATTGTTAAGTTTGGAGGTCAGATTGACACTTGGGAAGAAAGACTCTCAACTGAGGAATTGCCTCCAATAGATTGACCACTGGGCATGTTTGCTGCACATTTTAATAATCACTGATTGATGTGTAAGTACCCAGCCTGTGATGTTATCTTTAAGCTGTAGAAGAAGTGATGGGGGGAGGTTGAGTGAGCCAACTAGAAAGCAGAATTCTGCCATATTCTCTGCTTCATACCTTTCATCCAGGTTATTTCTTTATAGCTGCCCTATGTTTTTCTTGACTGTAGACTGTAACTCATAAATAAACCAAGTAAGCCATTTCCTCCCATGAATTGGTTTGGGTGGCAATTTGTTCTAGGAACAGGGAAGTAAACTGAGTCTACAGATAAAAACTAGCGATGCATGACAAGGGGAATCAGTAGAAAATCTACCACTTGCCTATTATTTGGGTTTTGAATTACTAAAACGGAATTTAGCTAGATGGATAGAAACTAACCCTATGTCTTTAAGCTTTTATCATTAAACGTTAACAACACAAATACTGAAAATGCAATGAGGTTTATAGACTGTGTTGTCAAGTGTGCAGAATTTCCAATGGACTTCTACAGAATGTGTCAGAATGCAGATCAACACACAATTCATTATGCCTCAGGACTTCTATACCCTCAGGAAAAGTGTCTAGATGCAGAAGTTATTTTTATCAAGGCTATGAGTTACACTATATGCCCTATCAGTTGTCTCTGAAATTCAGAAATATACTGAACACATTTTTAATTATCAGTAGTCACGATCTTTTTTCTATAAAGCTGTCATTGTAAGACATGAGCCTATTTGCAGTCACCTTCATCGAGTGTTAATCACTATTCTATCGTTTCAGTTCTTCTACTCATCCTGTTTTATCAGAGGCAAACTATTAAGTTTTACAGTGGAAAATAAATGCTGTGAAAAAAAGTGGTTTAGTCTATGAATAGTTTCAAATCAATATAAATACTTTCAGATGAATTATGGTCCCATTTCTAACAAAAGAATGGGGGGTAATAACTGCCTGCTCCATATATGTTCACTTTGATAAAAGTTTATGGTATTCAGTGAGTCATTTAGACTTATAAGACTTCACTAAATAAAAACAGCATAAGCATATGGAAAATATTTAAACAGAAATTATTGATGATGTCATGCCTTTTATTTCTGATAACTTCATTATTCAAGTGAATGCTTAAATATCTGAGGTCTTGGCATGGTCTATCAGGTAAATGCTTTGTCATTTCAAGAAAACAGAATGTTAGAGTTAAGGAGGTTCAGTCAACGTTTTAATCTAGCCCACGAAAAGACTAAGCATCATACAGGGAAATGGAATCTGGCAGCTAACAAAGTACTGTGGTACATCGTTCATACAATCCAAAGAACTCCGAGAGAAGGTTTCAAGTGGCAAATGAGTGACAGTGCCACTTATGTGCTTTGCCTGTGGTACAGTTCAGAGGCTGCTGGTGTATTAGAAATCACAGAGCTGAAGTTTGGAAGCAGCTTGTGTGCAGATCACAGATTGGCTACTGTAAGAGCTGAAGCATGATGGGAAAATTGTCAAATTCCTATCACTGGGGTGTCGTCAGTAACAGAAGTGGTATCTGCCTACTAGAGCTATTTAGTGGATATGAATTGCTTAAACATGGAATTATCTAAAACAACTCTTGCTCTATATTATTAAATCTCTCCAGTGTCCTTCTTTATTTTAAATATTTGCAAATTTGAAAATTAAAAACTTATGAATTATCAAATTGTACAAACTCATAGAAAGGATAATTAACAAACTAGATTTTGGAGCTTTGTAGTTTTCTTCTTTTTTACAGCCATTTTCACCTCTTCTGTGACAAGGACAAACAAGTGCTTTCCAGGTAAATGGATTCTAAATTGTGTCTCTGTTATTAGGAAACATCAGAAAATATTACTAATTAGCAAGTAAGATTTTCTAGTCTACTAAGTCAAACTTGGTCCTAAGTAGATGGAAAGATGGCCCATTGCTTAAGCATGATTACTGTTCTTGCAGAGGAATCAAGTTCGTGTTCTCACATCCACATTGCAGCTCATGATTATCTGTAACTCCAGTTCCATAGGATGTGGCACATCATCAGAACTTCATGATTTTCTGCAAGCATGCAATGCCTATACATACATCCAGACACACATACATCAAATAAGAAAAAGGAATATTTTTTAAAGAAGTTTGCTACTAAAATAGTTGATGTAAAGCCTCAGTACCTATAACTGCATGTATAGATTTGTTATGACAGGTATTGTTACAGGTGCCAATAAATATTACTGGAAACTAGGTTGTGAGAAGGAATATTAGGCACTTTGTCTTTTCATTTAGCTTCTGTTTATTAACCTTTCCAATATTTACACTACAATCAATATTCATAAAATTGTAATATAATTAGAAGATTTATTAGGAATTAGGAATAATTAATTTAGGCTTCAGGAAAAAAGATTAAGGAGTGATCTGAGTTGTTGTTAACCATTATTGCTGTCTCTGGCTCCTGGGGAGAAATGTAAACTGTATGTAAGGAGTGTCTAATTCATTATGCCCACAGATTCTAACCTTTCAGGCAACCTTTCTAAAACTCCTCAATGTTTGTAGCAAATAATTATTCACTATCACTTTAAATCTAAATTGTATTTGGAAACTAAACACACAAAAGTTGCTTCTAAGTTTTCTTAGCTGGGATTTGATATTAAAATCTGGTAGTAGATTATTTATTATTGTTGTAACATAGTATAAATATAACATTTTAAGGAAACTAACAATGAATTCTAAATTAGTCTAGACATTGTGGGAGAGAATTAGAGTGAGGGAAGCAGAAAGGGGAAAGCAGATATATATATATGATATATAGATAGATAGAAAAAATAGATAGATA
Source organism: Mastomys natalensis (assembly GCA_021653895.1). Taxonomy (NCBI): domain Eukaryota; kingdom Metazoa; phylum Chordata; class Mammalia; order Rodentia; family Muridae; genus Mastomys; species Mastomys natalensis. The sequence goes on from JAJTUV010000384.1 coordinate 947,952, forward strand.
GATAGATAGATAGATAGATAGATAGATAGATAGATAGATATAGATACATAGATATATAGCATAAGAGAAAGAGGAAGGTAACAAGGAGCGTGGATACTTCTCTAAGAAAGAATTTTATGTGACAAGATGAAGACGGTCTCCCCTTGAGGGCTGGGCTCGATGAAATCTGGTTACAGAAGATGAGCACTCATCTTACTCTGACAGCTCATGTCTAACATAATCCCAAAAAAACCAGCTTCTTCTAAAGCTTTATGCCAATATAAGCACTCCTAAGCTTGGAAATTTATTCCTTCTAATTACTTAAAATAAAAACTCTGCCCATTCTTGTTTTAGAGCTGATACTGTAAAGAATTTCATAAGGTCTAGAAATTTTAAAGTGAAATTAGAAAAGTTATTAGTAATTTCCACTGCATTTTGCACATATATGAATTTTAAAATATTTCCTTCTTCTCAATCAAGATAAATAGAAAGATCAGTGTAAATAACACCTCCTGATAGAGCAGTGATCACATTTTTGTGAAGAAACAAAGTTAAAATAAACACTTGAGAAATATAATGTTTTGCCCATTCAGATATGACCTTCATGTGGGGTCTCAGAGTTCAAGATTAAGCGTATTTGGGTTTTTATGTGACAATGCTCCATGATTTGTCCCATATGATTAAGTTTCTTTTGTCTGTAAATGTCTGGAATAATGTACCTTATCATTAAACCCTCCCCTGGCTCTGAAATGACAACAGGTTAAGTATAATTTTCTCTTGGTAGTGAAACTTTTCAGAAGTTACTGCTTAGCATAAAGAAGTAAGTTGTACCAAAATGCAGAGGCATATATCTGAAGAATTTCAGCCTCATCTAGGTTTAGCCTGGTGCAATGAATGGAAAAACTTCCATTATCAGCATACACTTAGCTGATTTCATAACTACCCCTTTATGTTTTGTTGATAAATATTTTTAATTATTTTTAGTTGAAAATAGATTTTTATCTCATATAGGACATCCCAACTAGAGTTTCTTCTCCATCTACGCCTCCTAGATATCCTTTATCTCCCTTCCCGATCCACTCCCCCTTCATCTTCCTTCAGCCCTCCAAGAAATTACAGCAAAACAGGACAAAACAACATGCAATAAGACAAGGCAAAAGCTCTCATATCAAGTGTGACCAAAGCAAACCAACAGAAGGAAAAGAGTGTTAAGAGAAGAAAAAAAGAGGCAGAGATATACTCTTTCCCATTGTTAGAACAGGGGGGGGGGGGTGGAAGGAGGGAGAGGGAGAGGGATAGGGAGAGAGGGAGATGGAGATAACAGCCATAACATATATAGAGAAGACATGGTACAAACCCATGCTTAGTTGCTTTGGTGGGTCATGGTCTCCGGGTAGTCTCATCCCTTCTCACTTTTACAATCTTTCTATCCCCCTCTTTGTTTGTATTCCTTGATCTCAAGGAAATGGACCCACAGAGACCTCCAATTGAGACTCTCTCTGCATAATGTCTGTCTGTAGGTGTCTGCACTCATTCCTATCTGCAGAATCTATTCAGTTCTATTTTCTACTTCCCAGGGAGCACCATTCCTGATTTTGAGCTGTAGTACAGAACAATAGAGATAAAAAACATGGTATTGTTATAAAATATATGTTGATCAATGGTATCAAATTAAAGCCATAGCTAAAATTCATACACCTACAGATACCTGATTTTTTTTTTTAATAAAGAAACTAAAAGTACACATTGCAAAATAAAAAGCGTTTTCAGTACTGAATGTCTGTACATAGAAGAATGAAAATATCATCCTGCATAAAACTCATGTTCAAGAGGATTAAAGAGCCCACCTTCAGCAGAAAGGCAGGGCATCAAGTGAGGGACGGAGTTGCCATCCCACAGTCAAAACTCTGACCCAGAATTGTTCCTGAAAGAACTGCAGGGACAAAATTGGAGAAGAGCTTGAGGAAAAGGAGGTTCAGTGACAAGTTCAAATTGGAATCCATTTCAAAGAGATGCCCTAAGACCTGACACTATTACTGATACTATGGTGTGCTCATAAAAGGGGGCCTAACATGACTGCTCTCCAAAAGATCCGACAAGCAGCTGAAAGAGTCAGATGCAGATATTTACACCCAACCAATGGATAGAAGCTACTGAGCCCTGTGGTTGAATTAGAGAAAAGCTGGAGGAAACTGAGAGGAGGGTGACCTTGTAGGAGGAGCAGCCATCTCAACTAACCTGGAGTGCTGAGATCTCTCAATCACTGGGCCACCAACCAGGCAGTATATACCAACTGATATGAGGCCCCCAACACATATACAGTAGAGACCTGTCAGGTCTGGACTCAGTCAGAGAAGGTGCAACTAACCCTCAAGAGACTAGAGGCCCCAGAGAATGGGGAGGTCTGGCGGGGTGGGGTTTGTTGGTGGGGACATTCTTATGGAGCCTGGGTGGGGTGGGGCAGGGTAGGTATGGTTGAGGAACAGTCAGAGGATGGATCTGGAGGGGGATAAAATCTGGACTGTAAACAAAAAGATAAAATTATAAAATAAAAATTAAAAAAGAAAAAATTATGAGACAAAGTTAAAAGACCTATGGCTACTCAGGCTTGAAAACAAATGAGGGCTGAAGAGTGAAAATTAATAATGGAATTCTAGTAACAAAAACTTTTACATGGTACATGGGTGATTCACTATTTTCTAAATGTGTTAAGAACAGTTGAAAAACAATTTGTACTTCAATATACAAAATTCAGCTATATGTAAAGAGAAACTTCCATAGAGCAATAATATTTTTTCTCAACATCAGAAAATAAAAATAAAAAAGGAAAAAGACCTCAGCATAAACCAGACACACTGAACATGATAGAAAAGAAAATGGGGAACACATTGGCATATGATAACCCCAATGTTATGGGCACTAAAATAAAAAAGTAATAAATGGAACCCCATGAAACTAAAAAGGCAAAGGATACCATCAATTATGTAAAGAGGCAGTCTACAGAGTGGGAAAAGATTTTTATCAACTCTATATTAGATAGAGGACTAATACACCAAATAAAGAAAGAAAGAAAAATAAAGAAAGAAGAAAGAAAGAAAGAAAGAAAGAAAACCCAAGAAATTAGATATTAAAAACTAAATAATTCAATTAAAAATTGGATACAAATCTAAGTGGAAAAATTCAATATAGGAATCTCTATTGCTGAGAGACACAGAAATGTTCAATATTCTTACCTGTCATGGAAATGCAAATCTTAACTTCTTGAGAGTCCGTCTTATACTTGTCACAATAACTAAGATCAATAACACAAGTGACAGCTCATGCTGAAAAGGATGTGAAACATAGGAACAATTTCTCATTGATGATGGGAGTGAAAACTTGTACAGCCACTATGGAAATCAATACAGTATTTCTCAGAAAATTGGGAATCCATCTACCTCAAGAACCAAAACATCTCACTTATCATAATCACACAATACACGAGGCAATCTCACATGCAAATTGCTTAACTATTTCAATAATCTTATTCATAATACTAGAACAGGTCCCTCAACTGTAGAATGGATTTTAAAACTGGGTACTTTAATAATGGAACTATTTGAGAGCTTGTAAAATGGCATAGCAAAGTTTGGAAGCACTTGAAGCGTAACTAGAAAAAACAACTGAGGGAGGTGACTAACCCAGAAAGACAATATTATGCATTAATTTAAATGCGAATTAGCTGCTAAGTAAAAATAATCAAACTGGAATGCCCAGACCATTGTAAGTGTGGTAAAAAGGAAGCTTATAGAGGGAGACAGCAATTTGACATTCTTTCTTAGTGTGGAATTCAAATAAATGAATGTTGCTTCTTAACAGAAAATTTCTACCTTACTCCAATATTTGAGTTAAAGACCATGCTGTGTCTGCATTATTAAATTTTATTTTCAAGCCCAATTCAAAATTTTCTTATCCCTTAGATTAGGTTTTGTCAGAGAAAGTCCCGACTCATCCTAGATTAGAGAAGTGACTTACATAAATGCAGACAGAGTTGAGGAATTCGATGCTGACAATGTCTAGCAACCAACCTCAAGTGATGTCTAGAGGCTGCCATATCTACAGTGGATTTTTTAGAACATCCTATTGTGTTTTCTCAGGAAAGGATCAAGGATTTTAGCCTCAAGTAAATAATCAGTAATTGATTATATCACAGTGCTCGGTGAAACTAGGAGTGGAAATTACGAGGTTATATAGTCCCAAATAGTCTCTGTTCTTGCAATAGATCATCATGCAACCTGTCCAACAAGGATCCACATGAGAAGTCTTAGCTGAAAAACATGGCAGAAAATAAACCAAGAATTCAGCTATCAAGGGAATGTGAATCTTTTGGGTGTGATATTTAATTGGGACTTTCTTACAGTTTCAGAGCATAAAGTTCATGACCATGATGGCAAGGACTGCAAATTCAGGAAAGCAGGCTTGGTGTCAGAGCAGATGTGGTAACTCACATTGGATCTACAAGTTGGAGTCAAAGAATGAAACTGAAATGACATGAGCTTAGAAAACTCTAAACCCACCCTCAGTGACACACTTTCTTCAACAAGGCCATGCTCCTAAACAGCCTACCAATGGGCACCAGCATTCAAATATATAAGCCTGTGAGGCCATCGTCATTCAAACACCATAAGTTGTGACTTCAAAGTGGGCCACAAAAACAGACAGGGAAGTAAGATGGAAACTGGGAAAGATATTTGGTAGTATTGGAGAGAGGACAAGAGGAAAATGGGAAGACTTGAACAGATAATGGTATACATTGTATAACATATACACAACATAATATAATTATATATAATATTATAATATATACTATATGTGATATACATGAATGCCATATATGAATTTAAATGAAAAAGTACTTGAAAAGATTTCAGTGTCCTTGCTATCCCCATAAGCCTTCATGATCACACTAACATGAGAAACTAGATATTCTGTGCATCCTTCTAAAATTGATAAATCTGAAGCCTACAGTAATAAATCTGAAGCCTTAAATGATGATAAAGAAGCGTTTTACTTTGCTGCCAATAAATATATCTCAAATGAATTTTTGGAATTTAACTAATGATCTCTTGGAAGTAACCAACTGGAAATTTGCTGATAAGACCTTAAAGAAAAGGGAGTGTAGCTCAGTGAGATATCAATACAAATGTTCTCAGAGAAATGAGGAATTCAGGAGCAGAACAAAGACAGCAAATCATACTGATTTTGTGCAAAGAATGAAAACTTCCCTTGCAGTATCACTTCTCCAGAATAGATGAGAAAAAAATATCAAAACAGTGACAGATGATGCAGCATATATGGAGTCTGAAAGAAAGATTTAATCTATGAGTTGACAGAGTCTCTGAGATAATACCAAAATAATCACAGAAGCAGTAATACAAAACTGATCTGTTTGTAATCTGTTATAGAACTCAGGATGCAGATAAAAATTACATTGTTGTAAGAAAATAATCATGAAATGAGACCTACAGCTAGCAAGCACTAGATATATTTTCTATTTTAGTGAAAAACAAAAGCCAACTCACATTCATTCAGGTAAAAATTCTGCTTATCTCTACAAGAATACAAATCATTATAAAACTAGTCTTCACTTTTACAACAAATCCAAGATTTTGGTAGGGAAAGATTTATTGTTTTGACAGAGAAAAGTTTGTAATTCAGTACGTTTTATAACCAGCTCTGATGTATTTTAAATGTCAAATCAATGATAAAATATTTCCATTTATATTAAAGTTCAGACAAGATGCCTTTAAAAACATCTCCACAAGGTCTCAGAAATCATAATTCTGGATGACTGTGAGGACGCCAAATAATAACTCAAGGCCTTGGAGATTTTCAGTTTGAAGAACTGAACACTCTTCTCATGTCTAACAAATGTATCATAAAAACACATTGCAAGATTGAATGTCATAGTGAGATATTCTATTCAGACTGGTCATTTGATTTATCCTGTAAGACTACTAAGTTTTTTATTTTTGGTTCATATGTGCACATTTAAAGAAGAAATCTAATGGATTGTATTAACTATGGTGTGGACAAATACACATTTTTTAAAAAAAATAACTTAATATATGTGTACTTTGACAACCCAGATGCAATTTGTATACAATGTCTTCTGACTCTGCTGTCACCCAACTAGTCTTTACATAATTCCCACCTCAATCAACCTCTAGTCCTCCCTCTAAATCTCTCATTTTTTTGTTTTTTAATTCTTTGAGGTTAACCAAGGTAGTCAGTGTGATCATGGACTTGGAACTGTCCTTTGGAGCCTGACAATGTCACTCATGGATATACAACTGAAGACAATGACTGATCCTCCCCCAGAAACCATCAGTAATAAATTGTTCAGAAGGAAGTGGTAACGCTCTCTTTGATTCACTTGATTGAGGAAGAGTCTTAATCAGCATTGTGTACTACATGATCATGACAATAGTGCCCTATCACATTCATACAGTAGCCTTTCTCAGCCCTTCTTATCTTCTAGATCTTGATTTTCTGTTTCATTTTCATCTACAACGTATCCTAAGCCTGAGGAAGAGTGATACAAATATCCTCCCAAGTGGTAAACACTGCTCTATCATCTTGCTAGGTATCAATTCCTTCTGGGAAGCGGTTCTAAATCTGACCAGTAAGTAACTGATTACCCCATAACAAATACAATAATGTTTATGTTATTTTTGAGTATTGAGAGCACAGTAATCTTTAAATATGTTTTGATTTTCCAGTTGTTTTCTACATTTAGGCACAAAGCAAGTTCCAGTCTTTCAAACAAATTCACTGATTAATATTGAAGCTATTAAATTTGCTAAAAGTGCAGCCAAGCTGATTATAATAACACAGAATACTATACCATGCCAAAAGGATACTGGCTCAACTATGTTCATAAGCAGTTTTATTTGTAATAGCTAGAAATGGATAACAAACTATGTGTATCGCACCCCAAAAATGAATAAAGAATATGGGGTCTATTTACACAGTGGAACTTTACTCAGCTATTAAAAATCATGAATTTTGCAGGCAAATGAATGGAACTAGAAAATATCATTCTAAGTTATGTGACCCAGACACAAAAGGAAATACATAGTATGTACTTACTGAGAAGTGGATATTCGCCAAAAAGTTCAGAATACCCATGATACTATTCACAGACCCTATGAAGCTTAAAAAGAAGGAAGGCCCAAATGTGAGTGCTTCAATCCCACTCAGAAGGGGGAGCAAAATAATCACGGGAACAGAGGAAGAAAGGGACCTGGGTGGGAGAGGGGAGAGGCAGGGGAAAGGGGTGTAAGACTCAGGTATGGAGGGAGACAGGAGGGAAGACCAGAGGGTCAGGAGAATAAATAGAAATATGCAGCTGTAGGGATAGATGACAGGGAGGATCTCTAGAAAGTCTCAGACACCAGGATGTGATAGGCTCCCAGCATTCAGTGGGAAATAACCTTAGCTGAAATGCCCAACAGTGGGGAGATGAAACCTGAAGGGACCACCTCCATTAGATAGACATGTCCCCCAGTTGAGGGATAGGGCCACCCATCCATCTCAAAATTTGTGACACAGAATTGTTCCAGTCTAAAAAAAATCAGGGACAAAAAATGGAGCAGAAAATGAAGAGGACTTGCCCTCCAGAGACTGCCCCAACTTGGGATGTATCCCATGCAGAGGCACCAAATCCTGACACTATTGTTGATGGCAAGATATGCTTGCAGACAGGAGCCTAGCATGGCTGTCTTCTGAGAGAATCTGCCAGCACCTGACTAAGACCAATGAAAATACTTACAGCCAACCATTTGGACTGAGTTCAGAAACCCCATGGAAGAGTAAGTGGAAGGACTGAAGGAGCTGAAGGGGATTTCAACCTCACAGGAAGAACAAAAGTATCAACTAATTGAACCCCTCAGAAATCACAGAGAGTAAGCCATCAATCAAACAGCATACATACATGGGCTGGTCCCTGGCCCTTGCTCCATTTGTAGCCCTTTCTGGACTCAGTGGGGGAAGATATGCTTGGTCATATGCAGGCTTAATGCCCCAGAGAAGGGGGATGCTACAGGGGTGAGATGGGAGTGGATGGGAAGCTGGGGGAATACCCTCTTAGAGACAAAGGAGAGAGGAGGGAAGCTTGTAGAGGGGAACTCGAAGGGGGACAACATTTGAAGTGTAAATAAATAAAATACTTAATAAACAAGAAGGAAGAGGAGGAGGAAGAGGAAGAGCAAAAGAAATGAGGAGGTTTGGGTGGCTTGTTATTGGCAGAGGCTGTGGCTGCATGAGCCTGGCCATCCAGGCACATCTGAGATCAAGTAGTGAATGCTTCAGGAGAGTGAATTCTTCCCCAAGTGTTTCAGTTCAGTAAATATGGCAACTCTCAGAAGACACTAGGTGAAATGACTTGCATGCACTTTTCCATGTGGACAGGAACTGTAGGAACGTTGAGGAGTGGGGTGAGATTTGGGGTAGGTATTTCTCATTGACTGAGTTTGAGATAATAATAATGCTTTATTTGCATGGGGAAGGACTTCAGGTGCTACTTTATGTCACTGACTGCCCATGGTGTTCTCAGTGGGGTGACATGTGTCTCAGAGCAGGTACAGAGACAGGGAAGGAGTGGCTCCACTTTTGCCAGTCTCAGATCTCTGAGATTTCCTGGGTCTGAGCTCACTTAACCTTGCCAGTTCTGATGTTATTCTGGTGGCACAGCCCACTTGCCTGACAAGAGGCTGCCTAATAACATGAATCAAAGTAGTTTTAAGGTTTAACTATGTGTTCCTTAATATGTTTTGTAAATCTATTGATTGCTTTTTCCTTCTTCTTTTCTTATTGCTCCCTGACAACCTACCTGTCAGATCTTTGGATGCTCAAGCTATAAATCATAAAACTCAAACTCAACCTCCAGTACTTGTGCTGAGCTAATGTTAAATGCTTACTTCTTGCAGGTCCTTGTTTCACAGGCTGCATCATCAGATGAGATGAATTTCATTGTCAGAAATGTTTTAAGTGAAGATAAATGCTTGTCCTTTGAAGGTTATGTAACCATACTCTTCTCAGTTATATAAAGAACAGTGTTGCTTCAGCTTATTTAACTAGTGAGAATATAAATCTTTCAATAGATGCTGAAATGTGTGTGTTCCACTCAGGCTGGGACTCTGAAGGCTTTTGGTGAAATTCACTAACCCATCGTCAACAGTGATGGGGCATTCTTGATTTCTGTGTGAAGCATGTGGTTACTGATATTTATTAAACATAAAGTTGACTGTGTAGTGTTCATTGCTGCATCAGCCCCAGCAGAATGTGTCACAGGGAAAGACACAAATGGAAGTGGTCCCCTTGTAACTCAAGGTCTCTGAAGGAGATAGGGCAAGGATGAAAATATGTACAATGACAGGAACATGATCGTGATCATTTTTTAAAATAGATTCCACTTCATTGACTAATGATCATCTAATCTCATTTATTTTTCATTGTTCTTAAGCACTAGTGCATGCTGAGGGTGATGGTAACAGTTTCAGTTGCTCACCATGTTAATTTAAGGATATCGCAGATTCTCACATGCAATTGTAAGAAGCAACATGGTAGATAGATATCTTATCCCAAGGCCCAACCATAGCTCCCTTCTTGCTAATATATGTTATAATTCCACTACACAGCACAGGGATATTGAATTGGTCACAATTAGAACATTTACATGCCCTCACAGATTTTTACATAGCCCTTATATGCCCACCCCTCCATCCCTTCCCTAGCTCCTTAAATTCACTACTCTTTACTTTTAATTTCCTTTCAAAAATATTATCTGTGTGGAATTACATATAAATATAACTCTTTTAAATTAGCTTTGCACATTATTTCTATATTATTCCATATAGGATTATGATTTGACCTTGCTGTTGTTTGTATTAAGTCGGTATTATTTGTTCATTGCCAAATAGTATTCTGTGATGTGTTCATACCACAATTTTTGTCACCTATTAAAGAATATTTAACATTTAAAGATTTAAAATTTTAAAAGGTCAGACAAATGAAATTTAAGAAAGTATGTACATGTTCCAGCCTCAATTGCAATAAAAGATTAGCCATCTCTCTAGGCAAGCTAAAGGTAAACTCTTCATTAAATAATTGAGAGTATTATATATACTTTCAAAAGACATCCATTTATCTCCAATCATGGTTTAGAGTGGTATTTTGTGATAACAATGAATAATTTAATTAAAGTAATATAAATTTTTTTTAAAGTTAAATACTCAGGTACCACAAAACTCACTATATTCCATAGAAATAAAAGCTTGTGTTCACATAAAAAAAAAAAAAACACAAAACAAAAAAATAAAACTCTTTTCAAAAATCTTTAGTGTAGGTTTTGGTTCCTGTAACATAAACAAACCAAAGTTGAAACAACCTCAGTGTCTCTGCTTTGCAGCCATGGCCATGGGAGGAAGAACAGCTCTTGCAACTGAACTGTGAGATAGCTGGTCACATATGTCCACAAGCAGGAAGCAGAGAGAAAAGAATGTGGCGTGCTTTTCCTTGTCATTCATTCTGGAACCCATCCCATGTGACTATGTCATTCACATCCACAGGTATGTCTGCTACATTGTTTTCTGTCCTCTCAAGTTAACAGCTAAAACTAACCATCATAATTACCAACCTGCTTGTCACAAGGGTCCTACCATTTTACATTCTCACCATCATTGAATGAATGACGTAGATTTTTAAAACCCTTGCCAGATGTCACAACATGTATTCATAGTTTAGCCTCTTAAGTAGGTATGGTGTTATAATTATAATTTGTATCTCTCTAATAGATAATGAGGCTGAACATTTTTACAAATTTGTTATCTATCTGGTATGTCTTTGGCTAATGGCCTGTAGTTTGTTTGTTTGTTTTTTTATTATCTGATTGTATTGTTTTCATTGGTGAGTATTGAAAGTATACTTTTCATTTTAACAATGAAAAGTAAATTATTCCATTATTACAATGAAAAGTAAGTTATTCCATTCTATAAACAATGGAATAACTCTCAGGTATGTACAATAGCATCAGATATTTTCAGATAAAAGCATGTAAATCAAGAATGTCAGAATATTAGAAAAACCTGCAAAATAATATCTGTACACTTATGGTGCATTATTAGGAAGTACTTATGTCATGGTACATATTGTGAATGATTTCAAGTTGTTTATGAAATGAAAATTATTGAGTAGTCTATGAATTAATTGTGTAATGTATTAAAATATCTTTTCTTGTGTAAAGGGAGAATGAATGCTTACCAAAAGGTGAATTTTAAAAATATCTAATTCATTTTAAAAGGACTCTTTTATTAATTATTTTACACAAGGATTTTTAGTGAAGCATCACTTGTAAGGGAAAAGGAGGTGGGGATAATCCAAACTCCCCTAAAGGTATAAAATATTAAAGGTATAAAGATATAAAAGGTACCGATAGTGGAATAACTATAGTATAACTGATACACCTCTGTTCAAATTCAAATTAGCAAATTAAAATATAATTGCACCTTTGCCCCTTCTTTTTTCCTCCAGCCTCTCCCATGCACCCCACCATTGCTCTCTCTCAAAATCCATGGCCTTTGCTTCTTTAATTATTGTTAAATATTCCTACATGTTGTAATACAACCTGATCAGTCCATGTAATTTATGTTACTTATAATGTGATTTCAGGCCTGTAGACTTGCATTGACTATTCAAGTATTGTGCTCTTTCTTGGGAGACACTATTCCTCCACATTCAGCACCTTATAGTGGCCTGCTGTCTTTGTCTAAGGATTAGGACATCTTAAGATGTTCCTCTTCTATGGTGCCCTGTCTATAATAATAAAAATGTGTCTATGTGTTTATCATGTGTTCACTCTATAATCTGATCCTGTGCTGACTTGTTCACACTTGGGTCCTAATTTAAAGTTCTAGCTAGTACATATTCAATTAATGTTTTAATTCAGTTTTATGTGCTATTTCCATACCTGCAGACAATATGCAGTGGTTAAGTGTAATCTGACCTTTGCTCTATCCCCAATTTCATAATCAATCATTCTCCATTTCAATCCACTCAAATTGTTTTCATAAAGCATTTATTTATTGTTCTTTCTTCTTACTACAATAAAGTCCAGTATTCTGGACTCTTCTTTCTAACAACTTGATGAAATTTTTATACCATTTGCTAAGTCAGGATTAAAATGGAGATAAACAGAGTTACAAGTGGTATTTATTTTAGAAAATCATACTTTGAGATGTTAAAATGGATTATTCTTTTAGAAAAGAGTTAGATCTCATTTTTAAAAATAATATTCCCTGTCATCTTGATGATTTTACTGGTAGTGCACAAGTCTATAGTTTGGATGTGGAGTTGAAGAGAAATTATGGACTATTACTCTTTACTCATGTGACTGAACAGAAATGTTGGATTTAGTATGTCAGCTCCATTTTTCTAGACTATAGCCTGAATTGTTTTTTATGTGATTGCTTGCTGAAATCAATGTGCACACTGTGGTAACATGAGAGTTTCCCAATATGCTCTGTTAAATATTCTGCAAGGCATAGGCAGTATTCATAAGATCAGCTTTGCTTGACAGTTCTCAGTGTCTCAGCTTGGCTGGTAGCACAGTGTTCTGGATTATTTTCTCTAGTGCCTTTCCAGTTTTTTTTTTTTTTTTCATGCTGTGCTATCAGCTCACATATCTGCATCTTTCTCTCTTCCCGGTCATTCAATGAAATGAAGCATGCTTATGTTTCCCTATGAATAAATGTCTTCTTAGTCCATAGTCAACTACAATCTATTGGTATATTTTATGAATTCCATTATTTTTCTGCCATGTTAACTTTAAGTGCCTTAAGCTGAGTTTGTACCATGGGACTAGAAGAGATAGAGCTTGGGAAAGTGAACTTATCAAAGCTACATATCTATAATTTAAGAGATTACATATTCATTCGAGTGTCTGAAAGATTTCCCAAGGAATTTCGCAAGCCATTTTAATGAAACCATCACATCCAATGTTCAGTGGAGAATAAAGTTGATTCTATTTGAAAAAATCAGTAATGACAAATACTGGACAAATGGGACACTCTACTCAGCAAAGAGTTTAAATACAAAGGTCCCATTTTCTTCTTTCTTATCTCTATACACATTCTCTTTGTTATACATGAATTTCTACCATGTTTTAAATTTATATTACCAATGATAATATTTGAGGAGCCTTTAAAATGCTCCTAATCCACTGTCCAAGATGGAGATGTTTAGGAATGGCCCCATTAAGTGCACTCTACTTAACAATGTCACCAACTAAATCAGATCCTACTAAGAGTACCTGCTTGGTATGCACTAAACAGTGAATGTTACTTATAGTGAACTTACCACTGTAAATAAATGTATCTCTTATTGCAAAAACAGAGAGAAAAGGCACAGTCAGTCTACATAGATCAAAAACTTGAGCCCACTTTTTGCAGGAGCACTTACTGTAATCCTAAGGTCGCTTTTTATCTTTAAGATAGTTTAAATTTTCATTATTCATATGTTCTTTTGACATTAAATCAACATTGTAGGCAAAGCAAATCCAATGTTTTTAAGAGAAGCCTCTGCTTCTTCCTTTTTTCTAGTTCCTCTCTTTTGTTCTTTTACATTCATTACATTAATTGGGTTATCTCTGAGAACTGACACTGAATTGTGAATATGTAGCAGAGATAAAGTTCTAGACATAGTAAACTGCTTTCATTCATGCATGAGTTTCTGCCTGATATCAGAAAATAATGTGAAGAGGAACAAAACGGAGCGACCTGGCTTTGGTCCAGTATTCATCTTACTTAGGCAATCAAAAATATCAAGGCTAGGATACTTTTCTTCCTTTTCAAAGCAAAAATATTGATTTCATTGGATTTCTGGAAATCTCAAGGGAAAAAATACACACAACATCTTTGAATTTTCTATGGTGGTCACAATTCTCATGGGGTTCTTGCAAAACATGTCCACTTGTTATGTAGTAGCTTGACTGTCACTGGAGTAACCAATACTTTTCTGATTGGAATTAAGTCCAGATTCACAAGATGAAATCCATAGCTGACTCCAGGTTTAGCTCCAGGAACATCTAGATAGACAAGCCATACATATGCTCTAGGGAAGACCCAGTTACTATTATTCTGCTAGATAACTGTAGTATTAAATTGATTCTTATTTACTTATCCTTACACTATAGATTAATCAATCTTTCAATGTTGATCAAAGACTTTTTTTTATTTACAGTATAGTAATTAATAGAAACCAATAAATGTTTGTGGGGAAGAGAATAAGAGTCTGTGAAATTCTCAGCCATACATGGGATATGTATACCATACTCCTTTCCCCAAATCTCAATGATCCATTGTGGAAGAGGGCATAAAATGAATGTGAGAGACAGAGAAAGTAGATACATAATAAAGAAACAGTATTCTCTGGACACTTCAGAGCAGTGGTACATATGAACTCACAATAGTTTAGAAAGTACATTTAAGAACCATACAAACCCAGTGCAGACAAAATCCCAGCATAGCTAGCTGAGCTCAGCACAGATTCCCCCAGTGTAACTGAGGAGCATTTGACAGTGAACAGCTCCTGGGAAAAGCAGAGTCTTTCTTTTCTTTAAAAGAGAACATCTGAAATGTAAAAAAATTTCTAATAAAAAATAATAAAAAAAAAGTGTAATTCCTGGTAAGTTGACCATGCTCCAGAGCAAGGCCACATATTCAGGGTATATAAGTACAACAATTTGAAACTGATAGATAAAAAACAAACAAAAAATCCACAATAGAGAATAAGAAAGGATAAAAACAGAAGACATGGATGTAGGTAATGCACAATTGAATCATTAGAGAGGATACAAGACTGATTATGTTTTTAGTTTGGACTCTCATTTAAATTTTTATTTTGGTGATAAATAAATGCATAAAAATATATTTGGTATTGAATGTTCAAAACCAATTATGCAGTTCCCCACCTTTAGAGTAGTCATTCTTATTGAACAGAACTTCACTGAAGTCTACAGAGGTTGGGTCTGGCCAATTTTTATATATGGTGTTTTTTTATTTGCAAATAACTTACAATAATTTTTTTGGAAATGTAACAAAAGAGAATTCAGTGAGTAGGAAAGGAAAGGGGTCGATCTGGAGAGAACTGAGGTATGAAGATAATCATATCATATGAAAACCTTAAAGAATTAAGAGAAAGAAATCTAGAAAAGTCAAAACCCTGAGTCTAAAATATTGGAACTGCATAATCCAAAGAGTATAATCCTAAAAAAAAAAAAAAAAGAATCTATAAATTAAAGATTTTTTTTGCATTTTTAGAGGGAGTTTATTTGAAAAAATATTTAAATATGGCAGAACATACAGCCCAGTTCCAAAAAACTCAATCACAGATGCTTATGAACAAATGGCCATCCCTTCCTTAAACAAAAACGTTTGTTTGTTTGATTTATTGATTGATTTTATTACTTTTATTTTTTACAACCCAGTCATTGTCCCCACTCCTCTTCCTCCCTTTCACAGTTCCTCATTCTATTCCTCCTCCTTTGTCTCCAAGAGGATGCCTCCCCCCCCAGCCAGGATTCCCCACTCCCTGGGCCTAAAGTCTCTCAAGGTTTATGCACCACTTTCCCCACTGAAGCCAGACCAGGCAGTCCTCTGATGTATATGTGTCAGGGGCCTTGGACCAGCTCCTGTGTCCTGGTTGGTGGCTCAGTGTCTGAAAAATCTCAGGGGTCCAGGTTATTTGAGACTGCTGGTCTTGCTGTGGAGTCAGCCTCAACCTGAGCTTCTTTCAGCCTTTCCCTAATTCAACCACAGGGGTCTCAAGTCCAATGATTAAGTGTGTGTATCTGCATCTAGGTACATCAAGGCAGTTTAGGTAGAAGAATATATCCCTATGTACAGGAAACAGCTTTTGGGATAGCCCAGCTCCAGTTGATTGGGACCCACATGAAGATCAAGCTGTGAATCATCTATATATGTTTGTGGAGGCCAAGTTCTAGCCAGTGTATACTCTTTGGTGTATGGTTCAGTCTCTGAGAACCCAATGGGTCCAGATTAGTTAGCTCTGTTGGTCTTTCTGTGGAGTTCCTATCACCTTCGAGCCCTGAAATCCTTCCTCCCACTCTTCCATAAATGTTCCCAGGCACCATCCACTGTGTGGCTGTGGATATCTGCATCTGTCTGAGTTAGCTGCTGAGTTGAGCCTCTCAGAGGACAGGATATTGCTATACTTGAAAAGCATACTTGCTTTTGTTTTGTTGGTATTGCTGCTGATTTTAAATTTTATGATGTGATAAGCATTAGCACAAGCATTCCGATTAAGTTTCAGACTGTTCTGTACCATGCTTCTCTGCTGTTTTCGGTATGTGGAGATCTGTTTCCTGCATACTCGTATGTTGACCACAGATTTCATAAAACCAACCATTCTGAATACCTTCTTTTTCCTGTTGCTCATTCAATTATCGTCAACAAGGTCTGTAATTTTGCTGGGCTTCCTTAGGCAAATTTAGTTACAACGCCCTAAAAATAATAGAGTTTTATCAGATAGAAGGAATGCCATTGCAGATGATTGATATGTTTTTAAAATGTTTTCATCACTGGCATATTGTGTGGCCAATCCCCTCCCCAGAATTCAGCATTTTATCCTTATAACACAATGCTCTTGTTAAATAAGAATTACACGTTTCTTTTTAATTTCTACATATACCATTTAAAACAAAATGACTTTTAAGATTTTTCAATTAAGTTTTTAATATTAAAAAACCTAGGGTTTGATCTTATAGGATATCAGTTGGTATTGTGTTTCTTGACATAGTGGTGGGCAGTTTATTTGAGACCAGTTTCTCCAAGGCTATAGTCTAGTTTGATAAGGAAAAAGAGACAATCAAAAGAATTCATAAGAATCTTATGTAGATATGCTGGCCATTCTCACCTGAAAGTTCAGTGTTCTTGGGTCTGTAGTAGGTAATAGTGTGCCACAGCTCTCTTTACTACTAGCTACTTAGTTTAGAAAAATTTTTAATTTTTTTAAGTCTCAATTTTCATATTTACATGTCTGTAATAAACTTATGTTGATTAAAGAGTTAATAGGCAGCAGCAGCACATGCCAAATATATATAATTCTCCAAGGCTCTTCTTTTCAACTTCTTATTTTGACTCTTATGTAATTGTGTACTGAAGAAATCTTTCACTATGCCCAGCCATCAATGAGAAATGAACAGATTAAATATGAATTGCAGAACTGGGTGAACATGGGCTAACAGGACATCCCAACCATTAGCTATATATTCAGATATGTACTTGTAGCCCTTATACTTTGAGCTATTTTATCACTTGAATTAAAATTACAGGTAATATTCACATGTTCAAGGGTTTAAAGACAGGCAGATAAAGGAAGATCCTAGCACATATTACAAATTCTTATTAAGTTTCTGAATGTTCTATTATAGTATGAGTGCATAGATATCTGAATAATTGTAACTAGGGGCTACATACTAACCACTTGCATGGGCTACCAAGTTGACATTTCTAATCTCCAATAATCCGCACATATTCTTCTTAATGCTTCCATTCCCTTCTAGATATTTTATTTGTTGAGTTACTTTTGGAATTTCTTTATATTTCCAAGATATCTTTATTACATTGTTTTCCCTGATATAAATACCTAGAACTTAGGACTGTTCTTAGCACTTAATCAATCTATTAAGTCACAAGTGATTCTATTCTAAGATATTAATATCAGAAAACTACTTCACTAAGTATCTTCATACTTTATATGGTTTGTAGAGGAACAGTTCATTTATTGCCATATATTATTCACTACTTCCTTCAGGGTCTATTGTTGATACCTCAGCTTATTATCTCCTAAGACAACACCTAATTTTTTCTCTGAAATTTATTCTATTCATACCTTCTGAGTTACTGTCAGGCACATCTTCCAGAGGCTTAGGTATCACTCCTTAATTCATTTCACACCCATAACCATATATCATATATCATTTCTGAAGGCAGGTGCTACTAACCCAAAAGTATTTCCAGAGTTTTAAGAATCTGTCATTTCTTCTTTGGTAATTGTGCAGCAGTCCAGGGTCTTCCTTTGTCTAGATTGATGGCTAACAACATATCTGCTTTTAATATGAATTAAATATGAATGACCAAACAGAGTAGACTTGAGACATCTTTCATCTGCCCCTTCTGTAGATAGTTTGAGGTGTGGAATTTAAAAAAAAATGTTAACTTAAATCAGAAAGAAACCAAATAATTAATAGTATTTGTCATAATTAGAACTGATTCAACTCTAGCCTTGAAAGGGTACATATTAGAAGAAACTATACTAACTTAAGCTGTATTATTAGTTTGTATTTATGATCTGTCAAACTGACATGCAATTTTAAACTTTTCCACATTATTTGTAGTTATAGTGTTAGATATAATTATCAGATGTTTGCTACTATTCTTAGATTTTCTGGTTAGGTTATGAACCACATTAGCCCACACACATTTTGTTTATCATCATTGATGACATGGCCTTTTTCCTGAAACTGTGTTTCCATATAGCTACTTCAAAGACATATTCTGGACATGACTACCTTTGGCTTTTTGTTTTACATACCATCTGGAAACTTCATCTGCTATAAAATTTTAACCCTCATTACTTAAAAATAATTGCGAGTTTAAGATATTTAACTCCTTCCAACGTTGAGGCAATTTTCTAATTCTATATTCCACTCCCATGAGGAGAAAGAATAAACTGGTTTCTTCTAAATTGTCCCATATCTTTTTTCATCTCTGGAGACATACAAATGTATATTTATGATAATTATGAAAATTTACTTTAGAATAATTCTTGTAAAGTCTTAGCTGAAAGTTTAATTCTGAATGTATAATTGTCACCCACCAATAATCAGATATACTGCAAATCAATCTCTTCTTCATTTGGCCAGAGTAAGAACACAAAAACAGAAAATAACTGGTTAATCTACATAAACTGTATGACTGAAAATATTACAACTAGCCTAAGGTAGAAGGAGTGCCATGAGTTCTGCATGTTCAGGATTACAGAGAAGGTGATAGTAGAACAGCACAGACAGAATATATTTGAGACTTTATTTAAAAAAATAAAAGAACCTTCTCAAGTTAAAGTTGTTTTTATATGAACAATAGGAATAAATTCTCTAGACTGTGGCTAAAATTGTATTCAAATACTATTCCTTGGTGACTTTTTGTTGCTAAACAGCTTAGTGCCAACAAAGCAGGGTTCTTCTCATCTGTGAAGCAAGGAAAATGATTCACTTTACCTAAGGGACTGTCATCCCTATTACAAAATTCATTATTATTATTCTTCTCTAATTCATACATTAGAGATTCTAAATAAAGCTATGACTCATTGGAAACAAAATGCTAATTATTATCACTGGTATCATCCCTCTGCTGAGCAATCGAGTATCACTAGAAGCCATAAAGACATTGATTGTGTGTGAATAGGGAAAACTGATTGCCTTCCCTGTGGGGACATGTTGCCTCACCCACAATCTGAAAATCACCTCTTTCAAGAAACTTAATATGTTTAAGAAAATGTCTTCCAAAACTTAAAATTATACCTTTAAGGTGTAGAGAGTCGCTATGCGCTGCACCTGAAGATGGTGCTGGCTGAGAGCGCTCCTTGTGGTAAACAAGTCCTCATTTGGCTATACAGCTGTGCAGGGGCAGAGAATGGGCATACGTGGACATATTGGAGAGATGATACGTGGCATATGCTCATTGGCCTTTGCTTAGATCTAAGCCTGGTCCCCGGGGTAGGTGGGGCTGCCACCTCCAGAAAGCTACAATCCTGAGTAAACTGCCTTGAGAAGGAACCTTGTTGTCTTGTGTCTAATTTCCTGCTGGCCAGGAAGGGCGTTGGGCAATTGGTGGCCTGGTACGGGAAGAAGGAAGAAAATCGCGGTAAAACGACTTGTGTGAGGTTCTAGAACTCCTGGTAGACAGGGCGATCGATTGAGACGAGTTTAAAAGTTCTCCGTAAAGAGACAAAAGGTTTCCTGAATAAACTGTGTTGAGAAGAAGTTCCCGCGGTACAGGGAGCTTCAGAACTCTTCACGGTCAGGGCACCTAGTTGATAAGGTTCCCAGTTTAGGGACAAATGATAGTTAAAAGATAATAAAGTGCTCGGTAAAGAGACAAAAAAGTGGAAAGAAGATGGGTGTGATTTTCAGTTTTGTGGTTATATTTTTCCTCTGGGAAAGAAGTGAGAATAAAAGTTTTTCTGGTTACTGGTTCAAGGATATTCGGTTTAGGGAAAAGGAGTTTACAGTTCAAGAGGACCTGATGGGTCTGGCAATTGGAACTTATAGTACGAACACCCAGCAGCCTCGAAAAGTGCTAGGAGTGACTGCCATTGAGTTGGGCAAAGAAATCTGCACTTTCAGAATCTATGGGGAGACGCCAGAGACATGCAGACAGGCTCGAAGCTACCTTGAATTTTCTGAGGACTCTGTACAAGTGCACAAGAACTTGGTTAGCAAAGTGATTGGAAAGAATGGGAAAGTGATTCAGGAGATTGTGGATAGGTCTGGTGTGGTAAGGGTTCGTGTGGAAGGTAATAACGACAAGAACCACCCCAGGGAGGAGGGAATGGTTCCCTTCATATTTGTTAGCACTTGAGAGAATATCAGTAATGTCCAGACACTGCTAACCAGTAGTTATGGGGGCAGGAGCCGGAGGACTGGTGGTCCCAACATAGACCCCTCCACAGCTTCTGAGACAGAGTCAGAAAAGAGAGAGGAGTCTAGTTGAGTAGGACCTGGTGACAGAGATCCCTCAAGCCGTGGAGAAGAAAGCAGGAGGCAGCCAATTGGGGGCCAGGGAAGGGAACCCTCGCCTGTTCCCCGGCCTGCCTCAAGATACAACTCATCATCTATTAGTTCAGTGTTAAAGGATCCAGACAGCAATCCTTACAGCCTATTAGAAGATTATGTCTGTATGTTTTCAAAAGAAATGATTAAGGTAGTAGTTATATCTCCCAGAATTATATGGATCAGACATGATAGAGGTAGGCCTCCAGAAGACTAGATTTCAGAATTCAAACAAATTGTCTTGATTCTAAAATTTGTTAACAGCCACTCAAACCAATGCTAAGTGGATGCAGGGGGTATGGCCAGTAATAGTAAATAAACAAAACCTGAGTATACCCTGTTTAGAGAAAGGAGAGATTTTGGCATAACAGCTGCCATCATTACAGCAATTACTGTGGTGGCTGTGGCAGCTACCACGGCAGCAATTTCTTTAAACCGCTGCGGCTGTCAACAATATGTCCGCCACCGTGGCTCAAGCCTTGAATATTCAAAGTATAGCCAGGTGAGAGAAGTTACTTGAATTGGCTCAATTAGGGTGTGAGTGGAAATTCTCAGGACTTTGGATAACCTCAGTACAATATAATAATTTGACCAAGGCTGCTAATATGTCTCGAGAGTTGTCTTCTTATCTTAAAGGCAATTGGTCTGGAGGGTTTGATGCCCTGTTGACAGATCTTCACCTGGCAATTGTGACAGCAAACTCTACCTGCATTGACATGACTGTTGCAGAGGGATTGACGACGTGGATACATCAAGCAATGAATCATCTTAAAGAGCGGGCGGGTATGGAGACCCTGGCTGTTGTCTTGGTAGGGGTCTCTGTGCTCTGCCTGTGTTGTCTCTGCCATATTGTCTGATCCCGAGAAAAAGAGACCTTGCCATGGTTGCACAAGCATTCTATGCCATTGAGGCAGGACAGTCCCCACAAGCATGGCTTGCTGCCTTTAAGTCTTGAAAAGTTCATCACGTTCAGGCTGCGAGGCAAAGCACTGCACTCGAGATACGCTGAATGCTGCCTGTGGTCTCGTGAAGAGCAAGTCTGAGAGATGCCGGTTGGTACCGCCGTTTCCCCAAAATTCCCTCATCTTGCCCGCCTCAGCAAAAAATCGGTACCAGACGGGTCTAGCATCTTTTGGGTGCTAGTACAATGTCCATTACTCCATTCTGAGATCAGACCTCTACTCTTGCCTGTTTCATTGTAAAACAAAAAGGGGGAACTGTAGAGAGCTGCTATACGCTGCACCTGAAGATGGTGCTGGCTGAGAGTGCTCCTTGTGGTAAACAAGTCCTCATTTGGCTATGCAGCTGTGCAGGGGCAGGGAATGGTCATACATGGACATATGGAGAGATGATACGTGGCATATGCTCATTGGCCTTTGCTTAGATCTAAGCCTGGTCCCCGGGGTAGGTGGGGCTGCCACCTCCAGAAAGCTACAATCCTGAGTAAACTATCTTGAGAAGGAACCTTGTTGTCTTGTGTCTAATTTCCTGCTGGCCAGGAAGGGTGCTGGACATTAAGGGACAACCGTAAATGAACACAAAAATGGTTCTTTTCTCTCTCAGTCAATATGGTGATATACTAACTTTTTATGGTAGTTATACCAGGCATAGACTTCATGTAGTGATGAAGATGGAGATGACTATTTTGGTATTGCATAACAATTTTTGTAATAGTTAATTAAATTATGAATATGTAAAGCATATTAATTATAGTTTCCATCCCTTAAATGCATAAATATTTCAATTTTCAGTAGCTATTTTATATTCTTGATATTCTAAATATTTTTCTTAACATTTTTCTTCAATAATATGTTGAAATAAAATGCTATACAAAAATTTCAGTGTTTTTTTTTTTTTTTCACATTTTAGTTTCAAGGAAAACATCATCACATAATTATTTTCCTTGAGATTAAAACTAATGTTAACCATGTGATACTGTCACTAGTTTTTTTTTTTTTTTTTTTTTTTTGTTTTTTTTTAGTGCATGCACACATATGAATGAAAAGTGTGATAGGGCAAGGTTCTGAGTGTGGTGGATAGAAAAAAATTATTGATTTTGAAAATTAACAGGAGGGTAAAGTATTTTAATTTTTTTAAAATTTGCAATATAGCTTCGTAATGCCCCTCATGTGTTTAGGTATTTAAATCATATGCTTATGTCTGAAATCTGTTGATCTAATTAAGGGAGAATATACTTACTGCTTCTTACTGTACCTGGGTGTCTGTTCATATCTCACTTGTTCTGGGTAGCTCTAGGGTGCACAGATGGTGCAGAATAGATATAGCTTACACCTATGGCTAACGCAAAGATTCTAAATCACGCACTCCATTGTTCAGATTGCTGGAGCTCTTGTGTTTCTGACATATTGATAGTCCCACTTTTGCATTTGATATTTGAGTTTGTCTCTATAGGCTTATTGTTTGTAGGCAGCTTCCATTCTGCGAAACTTCAGGGATCAATCTTGAGGGTTTGAAATGCTTGCTTGAAACACACTTGCTTAATCAGGCTTTTAGCTGATTGCTTCTTCACTTGCCTCCTGCATTGCATTTCTTCAGGGCACACTTACAAAGAAGTCTATGAAATACTGGAATATGTGTGTTACTATCCAGGGACTGACTTTATTTGGTATGTTCTCAGCCCTGCATTGGAGCACAGTAGGAAGCTATCATTCAAATACCAAATTATTACAAAAATATGAGCTTCTAAGATATTTTTCATTAGAGGAATTTGAGAGTTCTAGATAAAGTTTTATTTCCGAGCTTCATATAAATATTAAGGATCCTTCAACAAGTTGAAATGCTTGCTAATATATCTATAAAAAAGAATCAAAACCTGACAAATAGACAACAAAAATATGAGAAAAATGCTCTAAAATTTGATTTAAAAATATGGTCAAGCCGGGCGGTGGTGGCGCACGCCTTTAATCCCAGCACTTGGGAGACAGAGACAGGTGGATTTCTGAGTTTGAGGCCAGCCTGGTCTACAGAGTGAGCTCCAGGACAGCCAGGGCTATACAGAGAAGCCCTGTCTCGAAAAACCAAAAAAAAAAAAAAAGGTCGACCCTCAATCCTCATGAGTAACAAATAATAGTTCTAAGAATACATTATTATGAATTGCTTGAAGACATAAATTCATACATTGCATTAAAGTTGAAAATTAAAGTAATAAATTCAATTACTTACTATTTACACATTGTCTAAAATAGATGCAAATGAAATAGCATAAGGTTTGGTTTTAGTTATTGTTTCTCTTCATTATAGTCTCTGTTCTACAAACAAAGGTGTTTTTATTTAATGTGGTCATTGCTATGATTACAAGCATTTGTCAACATATAGTAGTTGAATAATGATCTGACACTTAGGGTGCCCAATGCAGTATTTGTTGCCTTATAACAATGTGAAGCCAGTGTCTGGCCATAGGTAACAGTTAAAAACTGGAGATCACCAACATTCACCCTAACCTCTTTGATCAGAATATATAATATGTGTCCTGAAGGAGCTGCCAAATGGACTCAGAGAGTTTATTCTCAACTAAATTCATATTTTACATAATTCAAATATCTGAGAATGTGTTTTCCTTCTAGAGCAATGTTATAACTAACAGGAAAAATTGTTATTTAAGAATAGACACAGTTTAATGAATAATCATATCAAATAACATTCATTAATTTT
Source organism: Mastomys natalensis (assembly GCA_021653895.1). Classification (NCBI taxonomy): domain Eukaryota; kingdom Metazoa; phylum Chordata; class Mammalia; order Rodentia; family Muridae; genus Mastomys; species Mastomys natalensis. The sequence continues at coordinate 972,493 of JAJTUV010000384.1, forward strand.
TGAGCTCTGAAGCTCCAAATTTGAAGGTAGAATGATTTTCTCATGAGGTTTTCATAACATACATCTATGATCATGTGCTTCATTTTAAAAAACACTCTTTTAATAAAATATGCTAACTGATGATCAGAGGCTAAAGATTCTATTTCAGTTGAGAAAAGAACATATAAAAATAATAGAGTAACACACTGATGTTTAGCTAAATGTATTGATTCCTAGAAAAAAAATTTATTAAAATTCATCACTCCTGACATTGAATAGCTAAATGCAATAAGCTTATCCATAGTATAAACTATGACCCTGTAATTTTATCTGAAAAAATATAAAAATATTAGACTTTCTAACATATATACAACAATCTGTGACAGATTGATGCTTTTCTTTTATTGAAAATAGGTTTTTATATGATATATCCTGATTATAGTTTCTTCTCCTAAACATCTCTAGAAATTCCCCACTTCCACTCACATAAGAATCCATACCCTTTCTGTCTCTCATAAGAAGACAAACAGGCATCTAAAGAATAATAAAATCAAATGAGACAGCAAAACAAACAAACCAACAAAAAAAATGACCAGAGTATGACAAAATGTGCAAACAGAAGAAAAGAAGCCAAAGAAAAATTAAAAACCATGAGAAACATATAGACACTCAAACACATTTTCATACTCACAAATATCCCATAATTTCAAATAACCTACAGCTATAATCCATATGCAAATGACCTGGTAGGTTAAAAAAGAAAATTCTGTCAAAAAAAGTTATGAAACAAAGAACCCCAAAGATCATAATGAGACAGTTTTGTTCACCATCTACTTCTGGATCAGAGTGGTTGGTTTCCCCAGTGAGACTCTGTTGGAGAGAACTAATTGGTGAGTGGTTGCCTATTGTCGATAGCTTTGAGTTAAGGATGTATGCTTGAGTCCACTTCCCTCTTACACTGGGGAGACCCATCATTCCTAGCTTAAACCCATGTGGGCCTGTACATATTATCACAGTCTCTGTGAGTTCATATGTGTGTTGTTCCTGCTATGTTTACAAGACCTTGTTTACTTGGTGTCTTCTATACCCTCCAGCTCTTATAATCTTTCTGCTTCATCTGTAGCATTCTCCAAACCCTTAGGGGAGGGATTTGAGGGAGACATTTCATTTTGGGCTGAATGTTCCATGGTCTCTGTGGTTGTCTGAATATGCTTAGACCATGAGAAGTGCCACTATTAGGAGTTATGGCCTTGTTGTTATAGGAATGGTCTTGTGGTGCGAGTGCATCACTATGGAAAAGATTCTCCCCTGGATTCCTGTACAAGAATCTTCTTTCACTGCATTGGATCAAGATGTAGAATTCTCCGTCCATCCATAACCATGTCTGCCTAGATGTTGTCATGTTTGGCTCTAGAGATTTCAGAGAAGGGGAATTTTAGTATGTTTCCAGGAGATTGTTCTTGTGACATTTTATTGAAGAATGTGAATGCTTTTTTACCCTTTTTTGGGGAGTCTGCCTGAGGCTAAGGTACCAAGAGTCAAATTTGTTGCATTAAGGAAGGAAGAAGTTCTTACAAAAGAGGCTTTGCCCTGTAGCTTACTCTTATGAAGAATATTTTGGTCAAGTATAGTAAAGTGAGAAAAGAAAAATAGAAAATTAATGGTTCAAGTAATAAAGGAGTACTGAGAAGTAGAATGGAGCTGAATTCTATGTTCAAGAAGATAAACAGATTAAGTGGTTACCTTGGGGCAAAATCCCACATAGCTAAGCGTATTGTTTATGCTTTTGCCATTGAAAAACAAATAGTTATATCTAGGCAGTGTTATTACCTGGTTGTTTTCATTTGGATTTTTAATATGAAATGAACTATAATACAGAAATGGAGGGCATACTTGTGATGCAGATCTTGAGGCTGGATGACACATGCTTTTGACTTGGATCTTAGCATGGGATGACACATATTTTTGATCCAGATCTTGAGGAAGATCAAAAGGCTTAGGTCCAAGCATGCTGGTATATAACTTTAATCCCAGGAGACAGAGACAAGAAGATCTCTGAAATTAGGCCCAGCTTGATTCAGAGCAAGATCTATGTAGAGAAAGAAAAGCTTAGGTCCAGGCATAGTGGACCATACCTTTAATCCCAACACTAAGTAAAAAGAGGCATGCAGATCCCTGCATTCATAGTCAGTCTACAGAGCAAGTTCTTGGACAGCCAAGCTTAGTCAATGAAGGAATTGGAAAACAAAAAGCTGGTGATGGTGTAATAGAGTAAGGAGAACAAATTCCAGCCCCAGCAAGCATGAGAACTCAACAGCTTTGAAAGTCTGTGGCTCTACCTTTAGAGTCAAGGATAGAAAATGTTATTGGGACAATTGATGCTGGCTACCGGGTCTAAGAAATTAGTGGTGATTAATAAGAGAGCAGCATTATTGAGGTGAAATCTGGAAAATATTTTCTGAAAACACAAAGAAGCTGTGTTCAAATAGCCAAGGTTGTAGCTCCTGCTGTGGCTGGACTTTGTAATGTGTAAGAATAACCCAGGTGGTATTGATTTTGAAGGCATGGAGTCATGGAGAGCAGCTAGGGCTTGATACTGTGAGAGGCCAGAAAATGCCATTTATGAAGGTGCAACCTCAATTGCAAGTCACAGCCCAGGACTGAAGGTGTCATTTAGAGAGGTATCATGAAGATAGACTATGAGAGGCTACTGGTGAAAATTAGTTATAGGGAAAGACCTCAATGAATTGGAGATGTCATTACCATGGGATGACAGGATGACCTCCAATAACAGCAGCAACAATGGAAGAATGTCAACCAGTGCCTATAGTGTTACAGAGGGTATAAAGTGGAGAAGCCCTTTGGAGGAGCCCAGAAGATCATGTGTAGATCCCAAACATTGGAAAAGGAAGTTGTAAAGTCAAAGTTGCCCTAGAGAACCCAAGATGTTAGAAATGCCAGAGCCATGGGATACTTGATGAGGAAACCTCTTAACAGGGAATGGAACAAGCCCAAGAGAAAGAAGTGTGTTGCAGCCATCAAAGCTGAAAGCAGTTGGACATCAGACATGGAGATGCAAAGTGTAGAGTTTTCCCAGCTGCTTTGGTTCTGTATTTCCTTATGAAGCCATTTTGGAATAGGAGTGTATATTCTGTGCCATGATATGTTGGAAATTTATAATCTACCTTTTAATTTTGATTATCAAAATGATTATAGTTAAGAAATTGTGAGAATCTCAGAAGAGTCTTTGAACTTTGGACTTTTACCATTGTTGAGACTGTTTTGATTATGTAGACCTTTAAAGTTGAACTAAATGTGATTTGCATTATGCAGTGGCCAAGTCTGGCCCCAGTAGAATCTGTTTGAACAAGCCTATGGGTGACTGGGAGTAGAATGTGGTGGTTTAAGTATGCTTAGACCATGGGAATTGGCATGATTAGAAGTTGAGGCCTTGTTGGAGTCGGTGTGTCCTTGCTAGAGGAAGTTCATCACTGTGGGGTGGGCTTTGAGGTCCTATATCTAAGCTCCACCCAGAGTGGAAGTGACCTTCATCCTGATTGCTGAAGAAGAGAGTATTCTCCTGGCTGTCTTTTGATCAAGATGTAGAATTCTCACCTCTTCTAGCACCATGTCTGCCTAGACACTGCCATGCTTTCTACCAGGATTATAGTGGACTGAACCTCTGAAACTATAAGCCACTCCGAATTAAATGTTTTCTTTTATAAGAGTTACTTTGGTCATGGTTTCTCTTTATAGCAACAAAACCTTAAGACAGTCTCTCAATCTTTGCATATTGTATAGTGGTGGTTCTCTGGATTTAGTTTCCTCTACTGCAGGAGGAAGCTTGCTGATGATAGCTGAACAAGGTACTAATCTATATCCTCTAGATCCCAGGCTTATTAGGTTGGAGGTTCTTAGTCACCAGAGCAGTGTTGTGAATGGGTTCAATCTCATGGAATAACCCTTGCATTCAATCAGATAGTGGTTGGTTAATCTTAAAAGCTTTATGATGTGTCATGAAGACAGGTCATCATTATAGGTAAAAAGAGTTTGTAATTTGTTTGATGTTTAACTTTCTACTTTAGTAGCACAAATAGTATCTTCCAGTACTAATAATACTATGTCATAGGAATAAAGGCCAATACAGCCTTTATCTATATCTATATTCAATGAATTGTGTATTATATGTGGTCTTCAGCAGTTGGTTCCTATTGTCAGTTTATAGAGAACAACCAGTAGTATTGGCAATATCCTGGGTTGTTTGGTGGGTTCCAGTGGGACTCGATTGACCAACAAGTAAATTAAATAGCATTCAAGGTATCATTTGGTGATGAAAGATGTCCACCGGGAGCTTGTCTTATTATTTGGCATTTTCATTTAGATCACCTCCATTCACGTACATAAGTTAGGAATATTCTACTATATTGCATCTCCATAAAATTCCACAAATATCACTGACATTTTGCTGTAAATAGAATACTCTTTCTGATCTCTCTCTTTCCTTTCCATTCTATGATTCTCTCATTGCAGAAATTCTCTTCATTTATTCATAACTATTATATTTTCCCTATCTAAAGACATCCACACTTCATTCTTTTATACTATTCCTAACTTTTGTTGTTATAGAGATCTAAGTTTGCTCTTTGAAGACTTAACAGCTAGCATTCTCATATAAGTCAACATATGCCATGTTTGTCTTTCTGGGCCTGTGTTATCTCATTGTATATAACCACTATGGATAAAAGGTGGATATTAACAACAGAAAGAACAGGCAGCTTACAAACTCCTGGAAATTGAGCAACTCATTACTGAATAAAATATGGGTAAAGATGGTGATTTAGAACTAATTGAAACTTTTAAAAATAAAATGAAAACACAATATACCAGAACTTATTTGACAGAATGAAGATGGTTCTGAGAAGCAAGTTCATAGCAGTAAGTGCCTACATTTAAAAAAAAATGGAGAGACTACATATTAATAACTTAGTGGTAAATGCAAAAGCTGTAAAACAACAAAAAAAGAAAGGAAAGAAGTTAAGATAGAAGGAGGGCAGGAAGGAAAGAAGAAAGGAAGGAAGGAAGGAAGGAAGGAAGGAAGGAAGGAAGGAAGGAAGGAAGGAAGGAAAGAAGGATGGAAGGAAAGAAAGAAGGAAATAACTTTGAAAAAATGATAGCATACCATTTCTTGGATGCACAGTCTGTCCTGTGGCATTACTCAGTGTTACATCCACATCACAACTCACTTTATTGAAATAGAAATATGAAAATAAAGTCTTTACAAGTTCTTATTTGTCTTTCTTGTTGATAAGCTTGTATCCTGCTTCTTTCCTAGGTTACTATAGTGACCTCTTGGATTATGTTCAAGTTTAGTTTCTGCAGTCATAACATCTTCAAAAACTACTACAATGCTACAGTGTATAGTCCACAATAGAACTAGAATTTTTGTCTTTTCAATATAGATGGCATCTTGTTCATTTCAGATTCATGAATTTTCAATGACTTTCCCAGGGACTTTCAAGACTAAGAATTCTTCTGCTTTAGACAGGTAACCAATCACCTTAGAGTCTTGCCTCAGTGCAAAATCAACCTCTCTCATTGATCTCCTTTCCTCTACCTTCCTTGCCACATCTCATTTTGGAAAAACAAACAAACAGACCAAAACAAAACAAAACAAACAACAACAAAAAACAGAGCAATGTCCACTTGACATATGAGGAAATGTGAGCCTAGAAAAGTTGAAGACTCTGTATACATATGTTTGACTCCATAGAAGACACTAATTTTGTGTTACAGACTGCAATCGGCCATTTTATATCATTCCTTTATACTCTATTTTGTACTCCAGGAACATTTATACTCCTATAGTCCTAATAATAAGAATTTGTTGACAATAATTGCATCTTTGAATGCAATGTATGCAATCTGCACTTTCTAGTGCAGATCATATTGCATATTTTGATATATCATCTAATCTTGCACATGATAGGCAATACCCATCTTTTTTTTTTAGTTAAGCAATTTGCTATGCTTTGCTATAACTAAAAGTAAGCAGAAAGTACTAGAGATATTAAGATTTAAGTATGCAGTTTTTCATAAGTGATGAGTAAAATGAAAATTTGAACAGAATATTTTATTTCTTCAAAATAGGTTTTAGTACATTACTATGTGATGTTACCTGCAAAAACATACTTTTAAATCCCGAAGCAAAAAATATAAATCAAATAATAAGCAATTTGTATTTAATTCACAGTCAATTAGATGCTATGAGAGATTTTAATAAAGTGAAGCATTATATATGCCTTCTGGAATTTTTTACTTGCTTTTCAAATTGACTGAGAAATATATAGATAACTACAAATAATCTAAAAATGCATCTTAACAACAGACCCACAAACATATATGGATTAACAGATAAATATTTTATAAAATTTACTGAATAATTAAGTGTCGAGAAAATGCTACATCTATATAATAGTTTTGTGTTTCAAGTATTTGGTATGGGAAAATGTTGATTCAAAGATACACTTGTGAAACAGATGTTTAGATAAAAGCTTTTTATTATAGTTGATGTAGCACAGAAAAAAATAGGGCAATGAGGAGTGTATTTGGGTTACTGATACAAAGATCCTGAACTTCACATAATTTAAAGTCTGGGGAACAACGGTTCCTTTTACAGAGAAGAGTAAGACAAAAATTCATTATGTAGAAGCTTGAAGGTGCCAAAAGAGAAAGAATGTACCAAAAAGTGTCTGCCTTGATAGTGTACTCCCAGTTTACTGATGGAAAAACATTGTGATAGATGTGATTGAAATGCTAAAATTACTAGAGCAAAACATTTTATACTGATATTATTTCTTCATAGGCTACTCAGATTCCATAATGATTGAAAAATGCAGCCCATTATGCCAACTTTAGATTATAATTATCCAAATGTGGTTCAATTTAGGAAGCACTGCACTTTTTGACTATTCACTAATGTGAATGAAACACTGACAGGTTTAATGTGATGCTTCTGGGTGATGAAATTCTGTTTGCTGATGTTTGTTAGTCAATAGGTATATGGATAAATTATGGAGGTATTGTGCTAAAGGCCTTAGTACTCATAATTAAGTGGAAGATCACTTAACAGTACTAAATTTCAACATTTTTAGTTTATAGGCTGGGAAACAATTGTTGAAGGACGAGATTGTCAATCCCTGGGTAGTCCAGTCTTAGTTTTTTGCTTTTCATTATTTATCATGACAATAGCAGATATTTAAATTTAGACTCATATTTAGTCAGCAAACTATAAATATATCATCTAGAATATAAGATTTATTCTGGTAAATAAATATTCTGGAAGTAAACTAATTAGAATTAAATCACTGGTAGTCTTCAACTGTATCAATATAGCATAAGGAAATCTGGTATTAGAAAAGTAAGCCTACAACATTGGCAGATATTTACAATATATAATTAAGGACAACTCTAGGTAAATGAATATTTTAAACTGTTAGATAGGAGAAAAATAAACAATCTGCTTTTGTATTTGTGAAAAAATATTTATAGGAATATATCAAAGGAATGGTTATTTTCAACCTAGACTTTAAGATAAAAGAAATACTATATTGTATAATTATTTGAAAACAAAAGTAACTGACTTGCAATGTCTTCAAAAATTTAAAAACAAACAAATATGGCTTAGAAAATGGACCTTGATTTATTAAGTATATAAACATCACAAAGAAAGCGATGGATAGAATCAATATTTTCTTCTTTTTCAATTATGCCATTCTTTAATATCACATCTGGGACAGCTGTGGCCATCTGGCTTCTTTGTGGAGGAATCAGTCTACACTCCTTACATCCTTACAATGACAATAAAATGCAAACAATTTAATCCTAAGTAGACAGATGTAAAATATGATTAGGGAGGTTTTGTTTTTAAATAACAATTTTCTTAAGGTCAAAAAGATAGTATGACAGATCAAGACCTTAAATCTTCATCTTCTACTCCAGATACACTGACATCCCAACAAACAAGGTGATTCAACGCTTTGGGCTTCTTGAGCAAAATAGAGTTAGAAAGCCACAAGGCAGTCTCTACTTTGGTACAAATATCTCTAAGCATGCACAGGAGTTGGACCACTAAACTTTAGTCACTTTAACAGAGAATATGTGCCAAAATATGTTTAAAAATATAAAGGAGGTATTTAGAAATCATATCTACTTTATTTTTACTTAATATTGTTAAATCCAAATCTGAAACAAAAACCTTATTGATAGTCAACTGAATGAATTCATAGTATAATATGAAAAGATGTTTCAAATCTATTTTAATTTCTTTAAATCTCTAAATTCACATTTATGGTATCACTTAGTTGTACATTCAGCTTGTGGTTTAGAACAAGAAATATGAATTGTAATAGTTTTTTTCCATTAATTTAAAGTTCAAAACCCATCTTTCCCACTTCCACATAGCTGATATAGAAGCAGGCAGGATCATCATTAGAACCTATAGTTGGATTCACATACTCACTTTCTTAATAGTCTTTCATTTAAAATAATTTGCTAGATGTATTAGAGGACTAGCCTCATATGATATCACAGTTACTGTATTCTCAAGCTGAGTGGCTTTTTATAGATTACAAAATGTCCCAGACTTCTTTGCATCATTGAAACTTTCAGTTAGACTAGACTAGTTATAATTGTATTCGGGATTTGAAATAAAGCAAAACTAATAACAAACATTCATCATCGATTCTTCTGCTCAGAACCACTTACATGTATGCCAAATTAATGTCAATCTACAGCCTTCATTCAGATAAAATCCTAGATAGTGTTAGGGAGAGATATTTGTCTACTTCTAATACTTTATTCTTTCTAGGAGCTTATAATTTAGAGACAATCAGTTGGTGTGTATGATGTTGCCTTAGTCAGTGGTTCTGTTGGTTGTGACACTCACAGCTGTTGTCTACATACCAGATATCCTTCATATCAGAAAATTAATTACAATTCACAACAGTAGCAAAATGACTGTTGTAAAGTCGCCACGAAACAACTTTATGGTTAGGGATCACTGCAACTTGGGGAATTGTAGGAATGGTCTCAACATAATGAAGGATGAAAACCACTGCCTTAGAAAATGTGATAGTCTGTGGTATATATTTGGAGTCCAAATACTGAATTCTGTTTATGATTCATATTTTTAAGGTTATGGTTTTCTCATCTATTGAATGAAGTTAAGGTGGTTGCTTGTATTAACGAGGCAACACATGTGTTGCTCTTAAATCAATAGTGAAATGTGATACATTTACAGTAATTTGTAAGATACTAATGTTGTTTAAGAGTGTATGGCTAATGTCCAGTACCACATATCATACCATGCATCTTAATAAGCTGCAGGGCATGAGCAAATTTTACATAGAGAATAGTTGTTGGAACCAGAAATCAAAGGTAATTATACCTTCTTTATCTTGTATTTGAAAAACACAAAGTAAAGTTAAACCAAATTAAAATAATTTAATGATCCTCAAAATATAAATTTTTGTGTTATTTTGCACATGCTTAAGTGGTTATTTGGAGCTAATTAAAAATCCAGAACGATGTACTCTTGGAAAATGCTTTATTCAGGAAGTATAAAAAACAATCCAAAGAAAACTGCTCATCTCTTCAGAAATAAAAATCTCAACTGCCAAGGAAATATGTCATCAAGTTCACATACTAGTGTAACTTTACATAATCTTTTTTCAATGAGTTTAGTTGCAATAATATCTGAAGATACAGATCACTAGATCTAGACGCAATAAAAAACACTAGAAACAATAAAAATTTGTGATAATAAAAATAATCTGCAATTAATTACTTTAGATATGATGTACTCACTTTAACCTGTTTTATTATGGTGATTTGCTTTTTCCTTAACTAATAATTTTATTTATAATCATATATATGTCTGTGCCTGTGCTTGTTTATGTACACATGTATGAATATAGTTGCCTACTAAGGAGACCAGAAGAAGTTATGGAATCCCTTTGGAGCTTAAATTATAGTCAATTTTTAAGTATCAGACACAAACATAAGGAACCCAGGCCTGACTCTACAGAGTATTGTGCTCTTGACTGCTGGATCATCACTGAAGCTGATAATGTGATTATTTTTCAAACTTTTAATCCATGAATCCGAAGCCACATGTCAAAGGAACAAGGTTCTAGGTCAAGCATAATTTTTCTTTAGTAACCCTCTAATAATATGCTAGCAGTTTTTATTCACACTATGATTTGGCTAATATTTCCCATTAAATATGCACAAAGATGGGAGTATTAATTAAATAAATTTATAGTTTTGGCAGAAATGTTGAAATTTCTGTCTAGAATATTTATCGGGAAGTTTTAATACTTCATTGATTTTTAAAATGTCAATAGTTGGTATTATTTTAATATACAATTTAAAGATCATAAGAGGGATTACAAAAAGTTACTGTATTTAATACATGAGTTTTCTAGATCACAGGTTTATAGGGAGTAGAGACTGGTAATTTATCATTTTAGATAAATGCCCAACATAATAATTACCAAATCCACAGTTAAGAATTAGGAATTATGGATTTAACTATACTGTCATTCCAACTATCACCATGTGAAATAGCCTGTGACAAGACTTTAAGGTCTTAATTAAAGAAGACAAATTTAACTATGTAAAACAAGAAATTTTGAGTATTTTTTACTGTAAATTATGGTGAGTATAACTCAGGATATATTCAGCAACATAACAATAAAATTAACCAGTTAATATTCTGGACTTTCTAGTCTTATACCAAGGACATTAATCTCTAAATAAATACTAATAAATATCTTAAAATAGTTTTAAAAATAGTTTTTGGATATGACAGACCCTTCCCTTTAGGAAAGCTATGTGCTCAAACCAAAGCTCCCATAACCAGAAAACACATTCAATACACACTTGCCATGTTAATCTTTCTTGTAAATGCAACATAGATATCATTCTAATTTCCACTGGTTTAAGTTAAAGACTTGCCATTCCAACTTCCTGAAAGGTGCTCCCATCTTTCTTAAGTGAGTTCTACTGGTATGCTTCGCTGCTTCTTCAAAATTCCCCTTGGGTAAATTAAAAATATTATTTGCTATTGTTTTGTTTTGTTTTGTTTTTAAGTCTGGTTTGCAGAGCTTAGATCACATTCTAGAAACTTGAGTTAAAATTGTTGTTAGAAAATTGGTATACCAGTTTCCCCTGGAGTCAATAATAGATGGAATTTACCATACAGGGTGTTTGCCACCATGGACAAGCATGTATTTATTTATTTATTTATTTATTTATTTATTTATTATTATTATACTATCTTTAATCTTTTTTAACAGTCCAGTCATTATCTGCCTCCTGGTCTGTCCTCCAATAGTTCTTCGTCTCATTCTTCCTCTCCCCCTATCCCTGGTCTTGAGAGGATGTCCCCACCCTCACAGCCCCACCCCACAACACCCCACCAGACCTCCGACTCCCTGGGGCCTTAAGTCTCTCAAGGATTAGAGGGTTAGGTGCATCTTCTTTCATTGAAGCCAGACCAGAGAATCCTCTGCTATATGTGTCAGGGGCCTCATACCAGCTAGTGTATGCTGCCTGATTGGTGGCTCAGTGTCTGAGAGATCTCAGGGGTTCAGGTTAGTTGAGACTGTTGGTCTTCCTATGAAGTCGCCCTCCTCAACTTCTGCCAGCCTTTTCCTAATTCAACCACAGGGGTCCCCGTCTTCTGTCTATTGATTGGGTGTAAGTATCTGCTTCTGTCTCATTCAGCTGCTTGTTGGGCATTTCGGAGGGCAGTCTGTCTACAGCACAGCATCACTAATAGTGTCAGGCCTTGAAGCCTCCCATTGAGATGGATACCAAGTTGGGAAGGTCACTGAACCTCCTTTATTGAAAAGAATTTATAAAAATTGTGTTTTACATTAATGGAGGCCAGGTGGGTAATAATGGAGCAGAAAAAAATACTGTGGGTGTGAGGGATGGGAAAATGTCACAAAGAAAATAATGTGGGAAGAGCTAGCTAACATTAAAATTGTTTATGACTATGGAGAAACTACTGCATAAACATCCTAAAATATATACAAATACACATATAAAAAGACTTTAGATTGTGTTACAATATATGATAGGACAGTGCCTCTTCTTTTTTTTATTGGCTATTTTATTTATTTATATTTCAGATACCATCCCTTTTCCCCATTTCTCCTCTCTAGAACCCCCTTATCCCATCTCCCTCCTCCTTTTTGCTTTTATACCATTTTAATTATATGCAAGTATTAAGGTCAGTTCTAGGTTGAGAAACTAGCAATACAATAGATGCAAATAGTCAAGGAACAAGTAAGACTGTCTGGTAAGACAGTGCCTTTTCTTAACACTACAGATTAACATATAAAATGCTATGTCCAGAAATGGGTTACCTCTGAAATTGGCCAGTGGCATCCTATGGACCTCCTAAAATCACAAGGTATTATCATTGCTCTTCATCCTCTGGTCTTGATATATTGAGACACTACTGCTTTAAATTCATCACTCACTCAGGGAACATGGGAAAATCATGGTGGTACTGATGAAGTAGCTCTGTCCCTACAGGGTAGCTTTCATCAGGCTTGAAGATACTGTGTATTATACTAGATAAGAAGAGTAAGCATCAGTATTACCCATCTGTGAAAATCATGAGCTGACATAAAGACTATTTGGCAGAACATGCCCATTGGTGGAATGGTTTCCTGAATGTCATGCACTAACCAATAGCTTTTTGATTGGATTTAAATCATTCTTCACAAGATGAATCCCATACATGGTACTATTTTCAAGACAAGAGTCTATGACTAGACATGTCATAGGCTCTAGGATATTCCCTAATACTATTTATTTGTCTAAAAAACTTATTATTAAACAGACTCCTAAAATTTATCATTATAAGCCACATATTACTGTATATCTCGATCCTCATTTGAAAAAAAAAAAAAAAGGCCTCTTTTTGTAGTATATGGTGAGCAATACAGAGACAATCTCACCCAAAAGCAGAGAATAAACAACTCTGGCCTGCTCGTCCATATTTATGACATCTATATCACTTCATTTTTTCCAAGACTCTGGTGTATCTTGAAAGATGGTTCAAGTATAAAAGCAAAAAAAGTGGTAGATGGATACAGCAAAACAGCTTTATGGACACAACAGGAACTTTGTACATATGAATTCACTGAGATGGTAGACAGTATGTGCAAGATGTGAGAAAGATAAAGCTGGAAAAAATCTAGTATTAAGAGGAGAAATGATTAAAATGTTCTCACCTCTAAGTGAGGAGATATTGGCAATAGATAGTTTCTTTAAAAAAAGGAGAAAGTTTTCTTTCAAGGAAGCAGCACCTGAGATATGGCACTACTCCCAAACACATACTGGCACCAATGAATAGAGTCTGTATTTTAAACAAACAAAACATGAAGTTAGGAGAGTGTAATAGCAAAAATAATGGAGATGAAGAAATAGGGAATGGATTTGATCTAAATGCACTGTTTGCATGTATAAAATTCTTGAAGCCAAAGAGGAGAAAATATCAAATATAGGAAAGGTTAATCTTTTTGAAAGATTCAATTCAGTTGTGATATTCTTGCTGTGCTTAATATTAAAAATATTCTAAATTCCTCATGGAACTCTAGGGAGCCACTTGGTCCCAAAGTGGGGGTAGAAGACCAGTTCTGGTATTCAGGGTACCTGAAAACTCTCCTAAGCCATCCTATAGCAAGGCAGGACTCCCAGTGAAAGGTTAAGGACACCAACCCAGCAAAAAAGCTTTCAATCCAAAATTTTCCTGACTAAAAGAAATTCAGGGTCAAAGATGGAACACAAACTGAGGAAATGACCAAGCAGCAATGGGCGCAACTTGGGATCCATCCCATTGGGAAGCACCAATTCCTGACACTATTAATGATACTCTGTGATGCTTTCAGACAGGATCCTATCATAACTGTCCTTTGAGATGCTCTATCTAGCAACTGACTGAAATGGATTCAGAGATCCACAGCCAAACACTGGACAGAGCTCAAAGACTCTTATGGAAAAGTTGGAGAAGGATTAAGGGCTTTGAGGGAGATAGGAACACCACAGGAAAGACTTGTTGAGACTCTGAGACTGAGTCATCAACTAAAGAACATACATGGTGGGGCCAATGCCCTTGATACATATGTAGCAGATGTGCAGCTCAGTCTTCACATGAGTCCCCCAACAACTGGAATAGAGTCTGTCCCTAAAGCTGTTACCTGTTTGTGGAATCAGTTCCACTAGCTAGGCTGACTTGTCTGGTCTTAATAGGAGAAGATGAACCTAATCCTGCAGAGACTTGATGTGCCAGGGTCTGGGGGATACCCAGTGGGGAGTGGAAGGTATCACCCTCTCAGAGGAGAAGGGGGAGGAGGGATGGAAGGAGGGACTATGTGATAGGGTATGGGGTGGCAATAGTGAGGAGGGATTGTGTGAAGGGGAGTTTGGGGAAGAGAGAGAGGAGAAAAATTGGTAAGATGAATAAAGAAATAAATTAATGGAAAAATAAAATATTTTGAATGATTTTCATACCTCAATACCCCCAAAATTGAAATCACATGCTTTATAGTATGTACTTAGCAGTTTCTTTCTATGTATTTCTCATTGGAAATATATAAATAAGAAGCTTTCCCTAATATGTGCATGTCTTCTCTCATGACATTAACTATTAGTGTTACTTATTTATATTCTTTAAATAAATATAATACTTTATTGAAAAACATATAGGGATTATCCATCACTATTTCCAGTAAAATTTCTTTTATCTTTTCTTTCACTGAAGATGCTTCTTTAAAGACTTTTTTCTTGCTACGTTACTTGTGGTTGGGATTTTGGGTATAGTTTCTTCAGTTGTCTACAAAGGATAAACTAACATGATATTTTCACATAACTTAATTTTTTAGTTGGCATTGATGAGACAAATGATCTTCGAGTTACTTTTTGCAAAGACAAGAGAATAAGCAATATGTTTCACCGAATCTTACTTTGAAAGCACAGAACTTTTTGTTTATTGGTAATTACTAATATATATTAGATTCATTGCAAAAAATGACATCCTTATAAAGGCTTTGGAAGAATATTCTTTGGCAAGTAGAGTTCTAAACGAAAGGATGAAAATTTAATCCTTTTTACAGATAAGCAAGGGTACAAAGTACTGTGTATAAATAAAAGAACAATTCTTCACAAGAAATCTCTGTTTTGAAGGACAGTTTACAGTGCTGATCTTTTAGAGGATCTAGTTTAGTACATAGCACCCACATAGGTAGCCCAAGACTGTCTGAAAATCAACTGATGCTCTTTTGGTTTCCTGGGTATCCACATGCATGTGCATGGATATACACACACACATACATACACACACACACACACACACACCAAATCACAAAAATAAATCTTAGGAACTACAAAGCACAAAGTTTGGTGGTACAAAGAAATGATAAATAATATGAACTTCAAATTCACCATCTCTATGCAGTTAAACATTGTCATCAAGCACACAATTTATATGAATTTATAAAAGTAAGTTAGTGAATAGGAGCATTTTATATGCATGCATGAAGGATTGAGTTCAAACCTTGGCGCCCGTAATTAAATGAGGATGTGGCCACATTGGTGCTTATATCTCAAGCACAGTGTGGGGTTAGAGAAAGATGTATTGCTATGATTTTATGGCCTTACTGTAAGTTCAATATGATAACTGTTTCTTTAAGTAATAAAACAGGAAATGATAGAAAAGCACACTAATCTTTCTCTGGACTTTATAAGATCCCCCAGAGAGAGAGAGGGAGAAGGATAAGATGAGGAAAGGGAAAAGGAGAACAAGAAGGGGAGAGGTAGTGAGGAAAGACTGGGGAAGAAAGAAAAGGGAAAATAAGTAATGATAAATTAGATAGATAGATAGATAGATAGATAGATAGATAGATAGATAGATAGATAGATAGATAGATAGATGATAGATAAATAGATGAATTAAAGGCTGATAAAAATAATAAAAATTTGTTCTGAAACTATCTGGACTGGAATTCCTAAATTCTCATTTTTTTCCTGTGAGTCATTATTTAACCCAACTTTGCACTCTCCAATTTTTTAAAAGTTCTTTATATATGTTTTAAGGATAGTGGTGCTCCATATAGTGCTATCTTAATTAAATGACATACCATCTGCAAATTATGAAGAACATTTGACATTTAATATGTGGCTTAATAGAAGTCTTGACTTGTCATTATTTTAAACATAAGAGAAAATTGATGGATTTACAGAACTTAGTCTTCTGATTAGGAAGAAAGTGTGGGTTGAAAGTAGCCAGATAACTAAATAAATATGGGATCACTTGGTAGCATTATCATACACACATTTATGGAAAAGTCCTGCTGCACCTAACTAGACTACAAGTCCAAAGATGATCATTTTTTTACACAGTTTAATTTACTAATTGTCATGGCTAAAGCAAATAATCTTGATATATTTATAGAAAAAATTTTAACAAGGTGGAAGGTCATACTATGTTTTTCTTTTCTTTCTCTTATAAAAATCTTATTATACTCATTAACTACAAAGTATGCCTAGTGGATCATAAAGACTTTTAGTTTATGTTCTGTCTGGAGTTAACCATCTTACCCTTGGTGTGCTATTTTTACAATATTTAAATGTCTGTATTGTCTTTATACACTGGATTTATTGCAGAGCTGTGAGTTTTGCTTACATATCCTTTAAAGATAGGTCAATTAATACTGCTAACGAGGTTAGGGGTTTATCACTGAATCATTACCAATAATTGAATATTACACTCACATTTGGACCAATTTACTGAATAAACTAAATAGGAATATTTTAAGATTAAGTTTTTTTTTATTGGAACTTTTATTTACATTTCAGGGTTTTCCCCTTACCCCCTTTCCCCCCTCCCTCCCAGGAACTCCCTATCCCTTCCCCCTCCTCCTGCCTCTATGATGGTGTACCCACACCCACCTCCCCAGAACCTCACCTCACCACCCTCGAATACCACCTCCCACGATGTCCAGCCTTCATGGGACCAAGAATCTCTTCTTCCACTTATATATAGCTCCCTTGCATATATAGCTGGAGCCATGGGTCCCTCCCTAAGCGCTCCCAGGCTGGTGGTTTAGACCCTGGGGGCTCTGGTTGGTTGGTATTGTTGTTCTCCTCCTGGGGTCCCGTACCCTTTCTATTCCTTCAGTCTTCACTCTATCTTCTCTGTTGGGAACCCCATGATCAGTTTAATGGTTAGCTGTGAGCATCTGCCTCTGAATATGTCAGACACTTGCAGAACTCTAAGGAGACAGTTATGTTAGGCTCCTGTCAGCATGCACCTCCTGACACCCACGTCATCATCTACCTTTGGTGACTGCACATGGGATGGATACCCAGGTAGAATGGTCTGCAGACGGCCCCTCCTTCATTTTCTGTCCTCCACTTTGCATCCATATTTGCTCCCTTGAGTATTTTGTTACTTCTTCTAAGAGGGACTGTAGCCCCCCACCCCCACACTTGGTCTTCATTCTTCATGAGCTTTATGTGGTCTGTGAGTTGAATCTTGGGTGTTTCAAGCTTCTGGGCTAAAGTCCAATAATCAGTGAGTGAATACAATGTATGTTCTTTTGTGATTGGGTTACCTGATTAGTGGGATTGCAAGATGGTGCAACCACTATGGAAAACAGTCTGGCGGTTCCTCAGAAAATTGGACATATCACTACCTGAGGACCCAGCTATACCACTCCTGGGCATATACCCAGAAGATGCTCTAACACATAACAAGGACATATGCTCCACTATGTTCATAGCAGCTTTATTTATAATAGCCAGAAACTGGAAAGAACCCAGATACCCTTCAACAGAGGAATGGATACAAAAAATGTGGTACATTTACACAATGGAATATTACTCAGCTATTAAAACAATGAATTCGATAAATTCTTATATAAATGGATGGAACTAGAAAATATCATCCTGAGTGAGGTAAGATTAAGTTTTTATATTTGCACATATATGATTGATTTTATAACATTAATTTTAAGCTATTAATGGTTTTTGGTAGGAATAAACTTGTGTTTATTTTAGTGGAATTCTTTGTGATAATAAAATAATACATTTTTCTGGATTTTTTCCTTTTAAAATAGAGAACAGATGAGAAAATAAAACGAAGATTTTGAGACCTAAATATAGATTTAGAGGAAAGATACATGAAAAACATAAAGGTCCAAACACTGGGCATTATTCAAATTATAATCTGTTACAAAATGAGAAATATAAAGAATAAATAAAATGTTTAATATTTTTAACTATCTCGATGTTATAACTTTTAGTGTTTGATCTAAGAAAATGTCTGCCTGTAACATAGATTAAAAGTTGTGGAAAAGATATAAATGTAATTTCCAGCCCTTTAAATTCTAAAATTTTAAGTTCTAAAATTCTATGATTTTAAATGTTAAATTCATACTTTGTATTTAAAGACCTTTTTGTAAATTTCCACAGAAGCCGCCTGTTTACAATAGCTTATAGCCTGCTGTTTCAGTGTTTTTCCACAGAGACCCAAGACTTGATGTTAGCATGCATGTATGTCAGGACTATTGCTGACTTTAGGCCTATGGCTAATTTTAGGCCTTTAGGGTATATGTAGGGCTGCTCCTGACATCTTCTCCCTTTGCAGCCTCGGTGGACAGTACCAACTTAGATAAGGACAAGTGAATCATAGGCAGAGTCATAGTGACCTGTCCCCTGAACCTACACCCAGTTGATACCCTGTTCTGAAAGGTATCTATCTGTACTACCCCTGAACACCTATGCTCCGGTGCCATTCCCTTCCCCACATCCTGCCTTTTTGTGTTTATAACCCCTGTGTAAATAAGTAAATTATGATGTGATTTAAATAACTAAATAAATTAAAAAAAAAAAGAAAGACCTTTTGTTTTGTGAATGGAAAATAAATTTTTCATACACCATTTTCTGATTACAATTTCCTCTCCCCCAACTTCTCCCAGATCTCTCTACTTTCTAATTTCACACTCTTCAGTTTCTCTCTTTTATTTAGAAAACAACCAGGTGTATTGAAATTGGGATAATAAAGTAAAATAAGATAAAATAAAAACAAGCCAGACTAAATAAAGCATACAGAAAAAAAAGAGCTTCACAACCCATTATAGATGCAGAGATGCACATTTTTACACATAAAAACCCACTATCAACATAAAGCCGAACCCTATAACATATAATGAAAAGGCTTCTAAAAACAGCAACAATAAAAGAAAAAAATCATAAAACAAGTCTCCAAAAAATAAAATAATATTGAAGTTGTGTGTTTGTGTGTATGTGTGTGTTGGACACTAACTACTAGGTGGAAGACTTGCCTTTAATTGTGGTTTATATACCAAGTGAAACAATGCTAGATAAAACTTATCTTTTATTTTCTAGAGGATATCAATTGGAGATAGTTTCTGAATTTGTGATGGGACTTTAAATCTCTCTTCTCAGATTAAATCTTGTGGTTATCATTACACCAAACCTTTGCAGAGTCTGTGGATGCTACCTAGATCTCTGTGAGTTCAAGCTTGCTTGAATTGCAGTGTGTCTAGAAGGTTTCGTTTCCTTGATGTCTTCCACTTCCATTGGCTCCTAATCCATAAGTTCCCTTGAACCTTGTGGGAAGAAATTTGGTGGAGATATCACATTCATAACAGTGTTCCAAAGTCACTCATAAATTGCACAGTTTTTAGTTGTGAGTCTTTGTAGTTGTTCCCAATGATTACAAGAACAAACTTCTCTGATAACTGCTCAACAAGACACTGATCTATGAGTACAGAAGACGGTCACAAGGAGTTATTTTATGGCAATTCTCCTTCAGCAGAACAATTTTACTTGGTTTTCATATTGGTATGTGGCCTGCTTTATTCTCAGATTCTTGGCCATCTAAACAATATAAGGCATATGATCTACCCCATAGGATGGTTTTATATCAAAGGAGACAGTGGTTGGTTACTGACATGAAAACTTTCTTTGGAAAGTCAGTTGTGTTGGATAGTGTTTTTTTCTGGGGCAAACACATGAAAAGTGGACACAGGTAAAAGCCTAAAGTGAACTTGTGAAGGAACTTTTCACTGAAGTAGAAACAGGTGAAAAGATGTTCTGCTAAAGCAAGCATGTGAAAGGACACATGATGAAGGATTCTTCACTAAGGACAAGCATATATTTATTGGTCTGCCTTACATTAGTAGTTGAGCTCCATTTGTTGGGACTCAATACAGAAAAACTAATCAAAAATCTTCTGGTGGTCTGCTATAATTTCTTGTTGCTTTGCAGACTCGGGCAAAGTTTCCTGAACCTCCTTGGTCTTCACTGATCTTTGCTTCATCGAGAGAGGCACAGCCTTCTTTCTTGGAATTCCTGTTGGCCCTGGTTCCTCCTGTTGACTTGTGCAGATTTAGCCAAGCCTGTCTATCTGTCCTATGACATGCCACAGCTATTGCTACCCCACACTACAGAACTGGACTACTGGTATATCCATGAAGTATTTATGAGTGGATTGAGTTGTCACTGCTGAGTTGTGAACTGAACTGTTGGTTTACAGACAACACAGATGGAAGTTACTCCAAAGAATCATTTCTAAACAGGCTCACATTTCGCATATCCTAGTAACCTTTGTTTTCCATTGCCTCTGTAGGTGGTGAACTAAAGGGGAGATTAAAGCATTTAAGAACCATAATTAAAAGTAGATTTTGAAGCTGGGCGGTGGTGGCGCACGCCTTTAATCCCAGCACTTGGGCGAAGCTAGCCTGGTCTACAGAGTGAGTCCCAGAACAGCCAGGGCTACACAGAGAAACCCTGTCTCGAAAACAACAAAAACAACAACAAAAAAGTAGATTTTGAAAAAAAATAAAGTTACAGATTATTCCCATGAAATTTGTACAATTCTTGTACAAGTGCATCATGGAAAAAGGTCAACATTGTATATCCTATGGATTATAGCTGGATTGATGCTTATATTTCTCCTCTGTTAGCATGCAAAGTACCATCAAGTAGCATAGACTCCAATCAGTATAGGTAAAGGAAAATTCTCTGTGTGTAAGTCTTGTATTCAGAAAGAAGGCCAAATCATCAATTTGTACAAAACCATCAATAGCTTTGGGAAAAGAATGAGTAGTTTGATGCTTTCCACGGGAACTGATTTAGGCACCAACTTATATAACCAATTTCTGGAAGTTGAGTGATGTCTATTTGGGGCTTTGTCTTCCCTGTAATTTGTTGATTCCATTTTCATCTTTTGGGGGTGTTTAGTTATTTTAAAAGCAAAAACAATGCAAAAGTTTATAAAAAAATACGGTATGGTTGCCCTCTCTTGTATTACACAAATAAAACAAAATTCTATAAAATTTTTGGCCTTGTCTGATTACAGTAAGAGAAGATCTTATGGACATAGGCATAATTAAATACATAAAAAGCTCAAATCAAAAGATATTTCTTAGGAAAGCAATACATTCTAACTTGTACATCCTGGAATTAGATTTCCCCTTTGAACAATTTGAAGTAAATTCCTTACATACAATATTTATGAATGTTGAATGAGTGTTAATTTTTATTTTTTATTGAAAATACATTCTTCTCTTACATAATGCATCCCAACCAAAATTTCCTCTACATAGACCTCCTCTTCATAGAGCCTCCCACTCAACTCTCCTCTTCTCCAGATCCTTCTGCTTCCTCTTCAGAAAAGACCAGGCCTTCAAGAGATCACAGTCAAATAGCACCAAACAAGATATAAGATATGTCAAAAGCCCTCTTATCAAGACTTGACAAGGCAATCATGTAGGAAGAGTCTTAACGACAGGCAAAAGAATTAGAGATCTACCTTCTTATGCCAAGGAGACTAGATTTATCTCATATATATATGAATAGCATTTACAAATGATCTCTCAAATGGCCTTTAATTTTAGCTGTTCTTCTCAATATTCTCTCCTTATTGCTTCATTTTCCTTCCCTTCTCCATTTGATCTCCCCATTCAAGTTCTCTTTCCCTTACCCACACATAATTGTGTATTCCATTTCCCCTTTATAGAGAGATGTGTACCCATAAATTTTCTTTTGCTATAACTTATCTTAGTAGTTATAGGGATGGTAGAAACGTTATTAAAGATGTAAAGCTAACATCTATCCATAAAGAAATGAACATCATATTTGTTTTTCTGCATCCAGGTGCCACACTCTGAATTATTTCATTTTAACTTCATCCATTAAACAAAAAATTTCATGAATCTGTTAATAGGTGAGAAATGTTCCATTGTGGTAATGTACCACATTTTCTTTTTCCATTAATCCCTTAATAGACACCTTGGTTACATTTGAACTCTTATACATGCAGTGTGACCTAGACTGGCACCAATTTGTTGAAGATGCTGCCTTTATTCCTGTGTATATTCCTGCCTTCCTTATCAAAAGTGGTGGCCCAAGGCTGTGTGGATACATGCATGTGTCTTCAATTAAATTATCAGTGAAAAAATCATGCCAATACCATGATATTTTTATTACTATAATACTATGATACAATTTGAGTTGGGTCATGATGACCTCTCCAGCAGATTTTTCTTCTGTTTATTTTTCTTTTTTATTTTTATTATTCAAGATTGTTTTAGCTATCTGGCTTTTTTGTCCATCTATATAAGCTGAAAATTGTCCATTAAAACTCTATAAATAATTGTGTTGGAATTTTGATTGGGATTACATTAAACCTGTAGACTGATTTTGGTAGGATCACCATTTTTCCTTTTTTAGTCCTACTGATCCATAAGTCTGAGAGTTTTCCCTATCCTTCAATATAATTTTTAATTTTCAATTTCTTTCTTCCATGTCTTAAAAGTTTAAGTTATATAAGCCTTTCACTTGCTTGTTAGAGTACCCCTTACACACATGTTGGACCATATTTTGGCTCTGGTTTGGGCCTTGTGGACAAACCCGAACCTGACTCAATTTTCTGCAGCCTTGTGGGAAATCATAAGCCTTGCTCATGTTTTGAGACCTATCTCAGTCACTTCTGTATTGGTGTGTCTCATCAAGACCTGTTTGGCCCTGCCTCTGCCTAACTCTGCTAATGTAGAGTTTTGCCATTGGCCCTGTCAGTCACCTCATACCCTTCGTCGCCCTTCCCTGCTTCCTATGTCATTTCACCCTGCCAAAAATCTCCCTCCATATGCTTTGAGTTTATATAAGTGAGAGGCTGATGCAATAAAGTTGACTTCCAGCTTTGACAAGACTCCTGGCCTGGTGTTCTTTTGAGCCGTAGACACCATCCTGCTCAGTCCCAGAGAAACCAGGCAGGACTGGGACCACTCTCCCCTCACCTGGACCTGCTAGCAAGGAGCCAATACATGCATGAACGCGTGTGCACACACACACACACACACACACACACACACGCACACACATGCACATACACACGTACACATACGCTATACATCTTTAGCACTGAACATCTTTTGGGCAGGGAAGATTTTGGGTCAAAGGTTATGTGGGTGGCTTGGTCCCCCCTCCTTTCACTGGAAGATCTATAGGAGTTGGCCACTTCAGGCTTCACATCTCAAGCTGCTAGGAGTTACAGCTAGAATAAATCACATAGACTCCCTTGTCCCAGGTCTCCAGCTCATCCCTGAGATATCTCCTCAACTATTTCCATTTTCTCTCACATCCCTCTCACAATACACCCCTACTCCTAACACCTGAACCCCATCTGTCTTTACATGCCCCCAGGATAGCTAAACTAATCTTGTACAATAAAAGGTATCACTAATTTCAAACTCTAGTATAGAGTAATAAAAACTGCATAATACTGGTACAGAAACAGACATGTTGGTCAATAGAACCAAATCAAAGACCCAGAAATAAACCCATACATAAATGGACACTTGATTTTTGACAAAGAAGCCAAAACCATATAGTGAAAAAAAAGAAAGCACTTTCAACAAATGGTGTCGGTCTAACTGAATGTCTTTAAGCAGAAGAAGAACAACAACAACAAAATCCATATCCATCACATTGCACAAATCTTAATTCCAAGTGGATCGAAGACCTGAACACAAAACTGAATACATTAAATCTAACAGAAAACAAAGTGGAAAACTGCAGTGCGTATATTGACAAATGAGAAAACTTCCTGAGCAGAACACTAGTACCCTAGGAACTAAGATCAACAATTGATAAATAGACCTCATGGAACTGAAAAGCTTCTTGAAGGGAAAGCACAGCAACAACAGGACTAAACAGTAGCCTACAGAATGCAAAGAGATCATTACTAACTCAACATACAAGAGAGGACTAATATCCAAAATATATAAAGAACACAAAGAATTAGACACCAACAAATTAAATAACACAATCTAAAAAATTAAAAACCAAAAATTCACAACAGAGGAATCTCTAATGACTGAGGAGTCCTTACAGAAATGTTCAGAGTCTTTAGTCATCAGGAAAATGAAAATCCATGATTCTATTTATACCGGTCATAATGGGTAAGATGAAAAACTCAAGTGAGAGCACATGCTCGTGAAGTTGTGGAGCAAGGGACATTCCCCCATTGCTGATGGGAGTACAAACTTGTACAACCGTTTTGGAAATTAATTTGATGGTTTCTCAGAAAATTGGTAATAGAAGTCTACCTCAAGACCCAGGTATACACTCCTGGGCATATACCCCAATGATACTCTATCATACCAAAAAGGAAACTTGTACAACTATGTTCATAGCAGATTTATTTATAATAGCCAGAAACTGGAAACAACTTAGATGTTCCTAAACCAAAGAACATATGAAGAATATGAAGTTCATTTACACAATAGAATACTGCTCAGCAATTAAAAACAAAGACATCATGACATTTGGAGGAATATGAATGGAACTAGAAAATATCACCCTAAGTGAGGTAACACAAAGCCAGAAAAATATGCATGATATGTACACACTTTTAAAAGTGCTTTTTTTTAAAAGTACACTTTTTTTGGTTTATTAGCCATGAAATAAATGATAATCAGGCTATAACTCATAGACCCAAAGAAGCTAAGTAACAAGAATGGTCTAAGGGAGAATTCTTGAATATCAATAGGAAGAGGAAATAAAATAGACATTCAAGGTGGATGGACAGAAGAAATGGGTGCAATAGGATATATTTTATATTTTTGAGGCTATTATATAAATTGTTTCCTTGATTTCTTTTTCAGTATTAGTTATAGGAAGTTGTGGTTATTGGAATAAGAATTACTCCAAAAGTCTCATTCATTTGAATCATTATTCACCAAGAAGTGACATTATTTGAAAAGATTATGAAGTATGGCCCTTTTGGACAAAGTGTGTCACTGGGGGTAAGCTTTGAGGTTTCCAAAGCCAATGCCAAGCCCAGTTCTACCTTTCTTCCTGTAGAAGAGGAGGTAGCTCTCAACTACATCTCTAGCATCATGCTTACCATGCCTTCTGTCATATTTCCTAGCATTATGGTAATTTACTAAACCTCTGAAACTAAGCCAGCCCTCAATCAAATGTTCTCTTTCATAATAGTTGCCTTGGTCATGTCTCTTTACATCCTAGAAGAGTGACTATGACAAAAGTCTAATGATTTTTGTATGTTAATTTTCTATACTGCTGCTATGCTAAACGGTGTTGTCAGCTATATGAATTTCCTGGAATGTTTAGCATCATATATACATATGTATAATCATATACTCTGAAAGCAAAGATACCTTGCCTTCTTCCTTTCTTATTTGATCTTCTTCAGTTGTGTTATTGTTCTGGTTAACACTTCAAGTGTGTGTGTATATATATATAATATATATATATATATATATATATATATATGAATACACACACACATTA
Source organism: Mastomys natalensis (assembly GCA_021653895.1). Classification (NCBI taxonomy): domain Eukaryota; kingdom Metazoa; phylum Chordata; class Mammalia; order Rodentia; family Muridae; genus Mastomys; species Mastomys natalensis. The sequence continues at coordinate 998,392 of JAJTUV010000384.1, forward strand.
TATAAAGCCTGCTTGACCATGTAGGGTGATCATTTTGATGTATCCTTGCATTTACTTTATAAGCATTTTAAGATATTTTGTATATCTAAGTTTATAAAAAATAATCTGTAATTCTATCTATCTATCTATCTATCTATCATCTACTATCTATCATCTATCTATTCCCCTCCCTTTGGTTTGGTTTTTATCTGGTTTAGGTATCAGAGTAATTGTAAACTCAAAAAAAATGGGCAATATTACTTCTTGCATTATGTGCACAAATTTAAAGTGTATTGCCATTAATTCTTTGAAAGTCCAGTAGAATTCAGTCCTAAAACAATATGTTCAGGCCTTTAATTTGTTGTTGCTGTTGAAATACTTTTAATTATAATTTTATTAAGGGCTGAGGTTTGTTTAAATTGTTTATCTTTATTTAACTTAGTAGGTATTTTACATATTAAAATTTTATAATTTTTTTTAATTTTTTAACTTGATTAAGTTCAGATTTTTTAAAAGAAATGTCTTTATGATTCTCTCAATTTTGTCATTGCCTCTTGTTATGTACCTCTCTTCATCTCTAACTTTATTAATTTGGATATTGTCTCTTACTTAATTTAGTTATTGTTTTATAGGTTGTATTCATTTTTGCAAACAAACAACTTTTTGTTCCATTGATTCTCTGTATTCTGTTTGGTTTTGTTGTCATTGCTTGTTTCTATTTTCTTGACTTGAAACTTGAGTTTAATTATTTCTTGCTATCTACTTCTTTTGGATATGATTTCTTCTTTTTTTGTTCTAGAGATTTCAGGTATGCTGTTAATTTACCACTATGAGATTTCTTCAAATCTTGGTGAAAGGTCTTATTTGTATGAATTAAACTCTTAGAACTATTTTCATTGTGTACCATCATTTCTAATATTTTGTGTTTTCATTTTCATTCAATTCTAAAAAGTTTACACTTTCTTTCTTGCCTTACCCATTTATCCATCCATCTGTCTGTCTGTCTATTAATTCAGGAGAGAATTGCTTAGTTTCCCTGAGCTTATGAGCTTTCTGTTGTTTCTGTTGTTGCTGATAACCATCTTTAATCCTTGGTGCTCAGTCAAGGTACTAATTCTTATTACAGTTATCTTGTATCTGTTCATACTTGTTTTGTGTTCACATATATTGTCTATTTTGGAGAAAGTCCCTTGTGGTGCTGAAAAAATAGAGTTATTCTTTCATGTTTAGGTGAAATGTTCTGTAAAAAATGTTATAGTCATTTGGTTTATGACATCAGGTAGTGCCTGAATTTCTGTTTATTTTTTGTCTGGATAATCTGTTTGCTAAAGATGGGTACTAATGTCATTCACTATCACTGTGTGATTTATGTTGTAGTAGTGTTTCTTTTATGAACTTAGGTGTCCTTGTGCATGGTGAAAAGATGTTTTGTATTATACTGTCCTCTTGATGAATTTCCCCTCTTTGATAAGTAAATAGAATCCTTCCCAATCTCATCTGATTAGTTTTGGTTTGAATTCTATTTTGTCAGATATTAAGATAGCTACATTGGCTTGCTTTTTGGGCACATTCGTTCTTTTACCTTGAAGTGCTATTTATTTTTGATGTTTCTATCAGTGTTTCCTGGATGTAGCAGAATGATAGATACCGCTTTCTAATCCCACTTGTTAGTCTGTGTCTTTTTGTTGAGGGAACTGAGACCACTGATGTTAAGATTTACCAATAAACCATGTTTGTGGATTTCTATTCTTTTCTCGTTAATGTGTAGGTTTACCTCTTTCTTTGATTTTCTGATCTGGGGTCATTCATTATTTGTTTTGTCTTGAGTTATGGTTAACCTTCTCAGGTTTGAAGTTTTCCTTGAAGGACCTTCTGTGTTGCTGGATTTGTAAGTAGACACAGCTTAAATTTATTTTTGTCATTGAATCTTTTCCTTTTACTATCTATCTATTTATCTCATTATTATTATTATTATTATTATTATTATTATTATTTTCTAAGTATAATAGTGAGAGCTAGAATCTTTGGCTTTATAGAATTGAATTACTATGTTTGATGGGAAATTTTCTTTTTGTTTCAATTTATTTGGTGTTCTTTATGCTCTTTGTACCTGGATGTGTATCCAGTAGATTAGAAGAATTTTTTCTACAATTTTATTGAAATGTTTTCCTTGTCTTAGAAATGGATTTCTTGCTCCTCTTCTAGCCCTATTAATCATTCATAAATTTGATAATTTCATACTGTCCAAGATTTCCTAAAAGTTTTGGCCTGGAATATTTTTTGATTTTACAGTTTCTTTTACTAAAGTATCCATTTCTTTTTGTCTAATTTTCAATGCCTGAGATTCTCTGTTTTATCTCTAGTATTCTGTGAGGCTTGCCTATGAGGATTTTGATTTACTTTTAAAATTTTTCATTTTCAGTTTGACCTCAGTTTGGGTTTTCTTATAGATTCTATTTCTATTTTCATATATTGAACCACTCCTGTAATTTTATCCCCCTCTTTGTGTTTTCAGACTTGAATGGATTTATTCATATCCTCTTTCAGATCCTTGTGAGTACACAGGATAGCTATTTTGAAGTATGTGTTTTGCTACACCTGTATTACATTTTTATTCATACCTTACTATAGTAGGCGTTCTGGGTTCTGGTAGAGGTTTATTTTCTTTTGTATTAATCCTTGTATCTAGACATCTGGGCTTAGAAGAGCTGTGATTCTAGATATCAATATCTTCTCTTGGTTTTGTTGGATGGGTTTCCTACTTGATTGCTTTCTATTTTTCTCTCTAGGACTTAGAAAAGTTTAGTGCCTATGACATGATTGGTTAGGAGTGTTTCTGGGTGCTTCCTAGTTTTAGATACTGAAAGTACAGAGTATCCAGTGTTTTGGAGTATGACACAAAGAATAATTATGAGCTAGAGGGAGAAAGAGCTGAAAGGATCTACAGAATAAAGAAATTCTGGGTCTACCATGAGTTTGGTGGAATCGCCAGGGAGTAGAGTCAGAAATGAGGGAAATAAATCCCTACAATGATCTGTTTCCAGAGTGAAAATGAGATTAGGGAAATTCAAATTAAGGACAGAAATGAAAGTGAAGATCCCTTACCTGATTCCCAGGCTGTGACCAGCAGGTACCCAGGGAGAGATAATCTCTGGGTACTGGAAGCTGACATGAAGGAGAATGGCTGTGTTCTCCAACAGAATCTTTGGAGTTCCTGGAGAATGGAGACCTAGAGGAAAGACAAGCCCCTGCTGGTAGTTTGCTCAATGATTCTACTTTTGATAAAAATTAAATACACAATATATTTTATATCTTTATAGAACAAAAATGTTAAAGTGTTGAATTCTCAAAATGTTAAGTATGTAAAAATGCCATCTAAACATTAATAAAAAGGACAACCAAATAGAAAAAATTGAGTTTTCCTTGTTTCAAAAGATAAGATATGCAAAGACTGAGAAAATTGGAACTGAAAAAGAATAAATTATGAAATAGTATATTTCTTACTTCAGGATGTCAAAATATGAATGTATTCTCAAAACTAATGTCAAATCTAACACTATTTCACCAATAATGGCATTAGTGTACCCTGTCTTATTGTGTTTGTTTTACTTAATGGAGGAAAGTTCATCATCTATTACTGTCCATATATGTTTAGTTCTATTACAGCAAAATGTCCTCTAGTTTTACACCTTAAAAGTTGTGTAGTCTTTATAGCTTTTGTAATAATGGAAGTAGCTTGAAATTCAACTGAATATGGTTGCATTAATTTCAGAAATTGGAGTTAAAACAAAAAAAAAATCTTAAAACCCAGAAATTTTGATGATTGTGTATAATAGCATTTAAATATCCAATGATTTAAATCAACATCACTGTTACAGCTTATGTATTGACAAATATATTTTATAAATTATTTACACAAACTAGTTTACAGCTATAAATTCTGTTTATCTAATTTTAAATATATAACTATTGACAATTTATTTTATATACTTCTGCTTTTAAGACTGTACATATTCATCCTACTTTCTAATTATTTTTTCCTTCATGTGAGCACCAAATTAATTTTATCCATAGACCAAACAATAAATTAATAGAAAGTCACAACTACTAATACGTGAAGTCACTTGAAATTATGCTTTTGGATCGTAGACAATAATGGGTCATCAAAGTATGACAGATCAAATAGACATACTCAAGATGCAGAGATTTGAATATTTTCCTAAGTAAAGTGCTCTCTATATAGATTTTAGAGATATCATAATGAAACCATTATTATTGCCCAAATTATGTTTTAAATGACAGCTATCTCATATAGGCTCAGTTATTTGAACATGTGGTCTCCAGTTGGGGACAATCTTGGGAGACATTTAGCAGGTTCAGTATTGCTGACAGAAGTATGTCACTGGAGGCAGGATTTGAGAGTTCATAGTTTCTCCCTACATCCAGTTTGCTTCCCCTCTTAGTGATAGCCTAAAAGGACATGATCTCTAACATTCTAGCTATTGTCGTAATGCTGGTTTTTAAATGTCATGCTTCCCAGTTATGGTGGACTCATCCATCCAAAACCATACACCAAAATAAACTCTTCCTTCTGTAAGCTTCTGTGGTCATGGTGATTTATCACAGTAATGGAAAGGTAAGTGGATGAACAAATGATCGAATGGTATGATTTAATATTTAAGATGTACGGTGTGTGTTTATAAATGTTGATACATAAATACTAAATCTGATGTGAGCTCTATTTTCAATGTTAAAAAATACTAAAAACTGTGTAAAAAAGATTTATCATTTGCTAAGGTGAAACATTAAGAAAGAACACGGGTAACTAATTCTGAATCTGTTGAGCTATAGCAATTAATTTGACAAAAACTGGAGAGAATATATCAAAATAAATGAATACAGATGGCAAATGAAGTAACTCGTTTTATGAACTTTTGCAAAATGCTTGTAAGAATTATCTGTACCATTACCTAACATGATTACACTGTATTAAATATTGATTGTTCTAGATCCAGAATTCTGGTTGAGAATTATGGTTATAATATTCTGAGATGAACATAAGGCTATATATTACTAAGCAACCTGTGTCTGCTGATTTAATGACCTCTATCACTATTTATTTTCTTCTAGAGACAAAGCATTATCTCCCAAACCTTGAGTCTCCTTCCTCACAGCATAAAAGTTAACTTTGCAATACACTGTGAAAAAAATAATTTCAGTTCCTACCTATATAAAACAAATTTCAGAAGAACCAAAACAAACATTCTAAAATACTGCTATTTTATATCTTTGTCCATTGTCATAGTGGTAGGAATTGGAAAAGAAACTCATTTTTGTGGCAGTCAGAAAAAATACCTTATTGAATGTGCACCTGCCATGTCAGTATAGTACCAAGTTATTTGATTTAAATCAGTACAAACCTATTAAAGCATATAACAATACTCAAAGTTCATGTAATGAACTATTTTTTGAATAAGAACTAATATTCTAACATTTTAATTCAAAGAAAATTGTTATAAAATTAGGAAATTTAAGAAAATACAATAATATCTCATTTAAAGATTAATGATTAAAATTAGCACTTTTTCTATAAATAAAAATCTAGAAAATAAATGATTAGAATACTGTTTGTAATACATCAAGTATGCCAAATAGAAATAAAGTTATAAACATAGATAATAGATCACGTTTTATATAATAATTGATGAATGTGCTCAGGTTGGGGAACATAGATAATGTCACTCAAAAAACATAAAGGAAAAAATGCGAAGAGGGGTATTAAGTGGGGAATGGAGGGAGAATAGTACAGAAGGTACAAAAAAGGGAGGAATTGAAAGTTTTTTAATTACACCACTTGGATGAATCTAGTCCCCAAACAGACGGTGACTGTCTTATAAAATCCCAGTACCAGGTATGAGAAACCTCTTTTGAGTTCCTGGTCAGGCAAGTTCAAAACAATGCAGGCTGTTGCTATTGCCCTTTTGTTGTCCCCAAGAAATAGAAGGTAACAGCCTATTACTGATGACACTACAATTTTGGACATGATATTCAGAGGGTTTTAACTACACCTGATAGAAAGCCTACTCCCTGCTATGAAGGAAATAAGCAGTAGTTCCATCTATCTCTAATGGTTATGAAAAACAACAGTGCTGTCAGTGTTAGATAGCCCTAAGGGTGCAATTAAACACTTAAAGATACATTAGTAGTACCAATAGCTGTCTATCTGGACTCAAGACCACTTAACATTAAGGATATCATGCCTGGTATTACAAACCTAGCCAGCTACATGTGGCAAGTGAGGGTGTGTATCTTAGAGAAGGAACTATTACTACAACTTTCCAAAACTAGTGTAGTTCCTAACTACATTCTAAATACGTATCTTTTACTTACAGCTAGCATCTAAATGTCATTAAGTGTCATTCAAGAAGCTTTTTTTTTTTTTTTTTTAAATCTGGAAAGAGAACATTTCTCTTGAGATGAGAAATTGCTCATACCTGTTGGTAAAATTTCCAAGATATCTGCCATAATTATGGCACACTTACCTCCTTGTAAGCACAACTTCTTACCCCTCCAGTCCCAGTGAATCCAGACACCTCTCTTTCCTGGTCAATGACATTTATTGATTTATGTCAGTCATAGGTGCCACAGTAGATACAGAAGATAACCACAATGCTATCCCTTCATTTTCCAAAGGAGCAGAGGGGTTCAGTATTCTTGGAAAAGACTGATCCAAATATAGCAAAAGCTTTGTTGAAAACTTTCACTCAAAACCAAACCCAAAGGCTTTACTATGCATCCTACTTAAAACCAGACATAAAGGCTTTACTATACACATCATTACACATTGCCAAAAGCCACCACTGGTCAAAACATGGAGTACAACTGACCAAAAATGTTCATCCCCAATGGATGCCTCTACAACACAACTACTACACTGAATGTTTAGAAAATATCATTGAAAAGGTGTCAGAAAGATTGTAAGAAGACAAGGGGATCTGCTGTGAGATTGTGTCTTTTATCTAGGCCAAGAATGTTTCACCCATGAAATCACAAACATATGGCAAACTAAAAAAGACAGGAACAATTCAAGTAGTAGTTTCCATCTCAGTGTAGAAAAGGAAAATCTGGCACAGATCCACCCATAGGTATAGAGTTACAGAAGATTAATAACTACTTGGAGAGGGAGAATTAGAAGGATCTTCCCGATGGGTGAGTCCCCCTCCTCTGAGTAGTTACCTAATACTGAGTGATAAAGATCCCTAGAAGTATATACATGCAGACAGCACTGAGTGGACTTAGACTTTTCATTTCGACTCATTTATATGTATATGCAACAACAATGATTAAAGAACAGTAAGCCATGAATTTGGAGGAGGTCAGACATAGTAGGGGTAGGAGAGAGGAGAGACTGAGAATAAATGATGAAATTATATTTTAATGAATTGAAAACATTAAGAAAAATATAAAAGTATACTCATCTACAATGGTTAAGATTGGGCAAACTGAGAATTATCTCTAATGAAGGATAAAAGTAGCTTGGCTGCATTTTTGTACCTTCTAGCTTAGCTAAACATTTAAGAGCCAAGAGCTATTGACAAATAGAGTATTTTTAAATGTTAAGTATAAAGAAATTCCAGAATTCTTATATAAAAAAATAACATAAATTTTGGTTCAACCAAATTCTATAAAGAAATAGAGATCTAATTTAATTCTTCAGTAAGCCTTTTTCCAAAAGGGTAACCTATCACAGAAAGAAATCCAGAGATAGCCAATGTGAAAATATATTCACCAATTATTATACCAAAGATTAATCTGAAGCCTGGGTAAGTGAGTCAATCAGTAAATGCTTGCCGGTCATGAAAATATGAGTTCATGTAATCAACTATAAAAAGTTAGGCATGGTGACTCATGCTTGTAGTCTCAGGTTTGGTCAACGGGAGATAGGTAAACCATAGAGCTGTGCTATCCAATTTAGACAATCAGTGAGCTCCTCTATCAGTGAAAGTTTTCTTCTTAAAGCACAACTACTAATTGTTTATCCAGTACCAACTTATCATCCCTGAAAAAATATACATGCAGATTACATTATATGGACTGTATATACTTATGGGTAAAGACACAAAAGCTATATCACAGCAATTAAAGAAAAGGAAGTCATGAATTTGAAGGATAGTAGGGTGGCACATAGCTGCGTTTAGGTGGCAAAGTGATGGAATGATATTATAACTTCAAAAGATGTTTAAAAATATGAGGTGAATTTTGAAAGAGGAATAGGCTATTGTCATCTGGTTTACACACACACACAGAAACACACACACACACACACACACACACCACACACACACACAACACACACACTATTAAATATATCGTGAAGACCCCCATATGGTAAACAAGAAAGAAAGCAGTGTCAACAAGAAAATTGACGAAGAGTAACAAGAAGCAGTTCTAGCGCTTGTTTATGATTTACAGGAGGTAATGGATAAAAGAGGATCAAGAAGAAATTAACTGAAATGAGCTAGGCAGGTCCTCTCTCTGTGCCTGTGTGGTGATGGAATCCTATCACCCAAAGTGAAAGCTTTGTGTTTGAGATCATGTGAGTTCCATGTCTATTCATGTTGACATAGAAATGGAGGTTTATGTCCCTTTTCCTTACACAAAATACACACAGAAGCTCTCCTTTACTAGAAAAGTCTTACTTTTATGTAAAATTACATTATAGAATTTTCCTTTTTGTGTATTAGAGTATTTTTATTCTTCAATGGCTCTATGTATTTCAATTTATGGATCTGCTTCCATTTAACAACCCCCTCAAGTAAAGGAACCTTCGGCTTCTGTTCAAAAGTTTCTTGCTATACACAAAATAAAAGGATAATTACATGTAGGTAATTTTCTTTTACTTTTTGTATTTATGCTTCTCTCATACAGTACATCCCAATTGCAATTTTCAATCCCTCCTCTCCCCTTAGTCCTCATGACCCCATCTCCCCGCTCCCCAGATCCACTCCACCTCTGTTTTCCTTCAGAAAACAGCAAGGCTACTAGGGGTATGAACAGAACACAGCTTAAGAAGATACAATAAAACTAATCCTAAACTCCCATGTTATGACTGGATGAGACAACCCAGTAGGAGGAAAATGGTCCCAAGAGCAGGTGAAAATGTCCACAGTTAGGAGTCCCACAAAAATTCCAAACTAACAACCATAACATATATGCAGAGGATCTAGCACAGACAAATTCAAGCTGCATATTGCTTCTTGAGTCTCTGTGAGCCTCTATCAGCCCTGCTTTGTTGATTCTTAAGTCAGTATCCTCCTGGTGTCCTCTACCCTTCTAGCTCCAATAATTCTTCCTGTCCATCTTCTGCAGGATTCCTGAGGTCCTAAGTATGACACCCAGTGAAGAGCTCCAATTTAAGCTCTCTCTGCACTGATCGGAGTACAGTAGATTTTATTATCAATCATTTTATCAATTTTAAAAAAATAGTAGGTCTCTGGGCTATCCAGGTTCCAGATAGTGTCTGGTATGGAATCCTTATCATAGCTTGGGATTTGACCAGTCATTGGTTGGCCACTACCATAAGATCTGTGCCTCTATTTCTTCAGCACAGATTGAAGGCAGGATTGATTATTGAGCACTGGCTTGAAATAAATTGCCTTTATAGTGTTGAGATGTGTTCCTTGTATCCTATTGTCTCCAGGACTTTTTTTTATCATGAAGAGATTTATATTTTGTCAGTGGTTACTTCATCATCTAATGAGGTGATCATGTGTGGATATTTTCCCCAGTCTTTTATATTATGTATTACATTTATTGATTTTTGTATGTTGAACTATCCCCACTTCTCTGGGATGAAGCCAACTCGATCATAGTTGATGATATTTTGGATGTATTCCTAGATAAGGTTTTGCAAGTAGTTTGTTAAGTATCTTTTGCCAACTCTGAGGTAGCATCTATCTTTGATATTGGAGTGCATTTCTTGTATTAAGCAGATGGATGGATTCTGTTTTCTTATATATTCTATTAGTCTGTCTTTTTATTTGTTAATTATGCCCATTGATATTGAGAGATATCAATGATGAATGATTCTTAATTAGTGTTCTGTTGTTGTTATTATTTGGTGATGGTATGCACACGCGGTTTTCTTCTTTTGGTTTTAACGGCATGATATTATTTCCTAAATTTTCTTCAATGTAAACTTTCTTGGGTTAAACTTTTAGTAATTTCTGTATGGCTAATTTATGTATAGATAATGTTTACATCTAACTTTATCATTGAATATCTTGTTTTCTCCAACCATGCTGATTGAAAATATTTCAGGGTATACCCCTTGTGGTTGCCATCTATGGTCTCTTAGCATATACCTAAGTCCAGGACTTTCTGTCTTTTAGAGTCTTTATTGATAAATCAGGTATAATTCAAGATATCTGTCTTTTTTTTATTTAGTTATTTAAATCACATCGTAATTTGCTTATTTACACAGAGGTTATAAACACAAAAAGGCAGGATGTGGGGAAGGGAATGGCACCAGAGCATAGGTGTTCAGGGGGAGTACAGATACCTTTCAGAACAGGGTATCAGCTGGGTGTAGGTTCAGGGGACAGGTCACTATGACTCTGCCTATGATTCACTTGTCCTTATCTAAGTTGGTACTGTCCACCGAGGCTGCCTATTTATAAGACCTAAGATATCTGTCTTTATATGTTGCTTGTTCTCTTTTTCTTGCAGCTTTTAATATTTTCTTTGTTCTTTATGCTTAGTGTTTTGATTACTATGTGGTGAGGGGACTTTCTTTTCTGGTCAATTTATTTTGTGTTCAGAAATCCTCTTGTATCTTTATAGGCATGTCCTTTTTTAGCTTAGGAAAGTTATCTTCTATAATTTTAATAAAAATGTTTTCTGAGTCTTTGAGCTGGGATTCTTCTATTTCTAGTGTTTTTAGATTTGGTCTTTTAATTATATCTCAGATTTCCTGGATGTTTTTAGTTAGGAACTTTTTTTAGATGTAACATTTTCTTTCTCCTAAGTATTAATTTCTTCCATTGTCTCTTCAGCGCCTAATGTACGCTCTTGTATTCTGTCAGTGATGCTCATGTCTACAGTTTCTGTTCACTTACCTAAATGTTTCATTTCCAGAATTTTGTTAATTTGTGTTATCTTTATTGCTTGGCTTTTATTTTCTAGTCTTGAATAGTTTTATTTTTCCTTCATATTTTTTCTTGCCTTTCTTGGCTTTCTTTGAATAATTTATTCATTTTCTCTTTAAGAACCTCTATCATCTTCATAAAGTTGGTCTTAAAGTTATTTACTTGTTCCACTGTGTTGAAAATTTCAGGATTGCTGTATCAACGTAGCTGAACTCTGGTCGTGACATATTGTCTTGGCTTTTATTATGTGGTATATGTGTGTATATTTGTGTGTATGTTTTTGTGTGTTTGTTTTGTATGCATGAAAAGTATATATCTGTATGCTTGTGGTATGTGCATATGCATGTGTTTATCTATCTAGGTATGTTTTTATGGTGGGTATATGTGCATATCTATGTCTGTTTCTGTGTGCATTTATGTGTTTTTATATCTGTATATGTATGTGATGTGTGTTTACAGGGTGTATACATATATGTATTTGTATTTGTTTATACTCGTGTAATTCTTCATATAGATTAAGTAAGTTTCAATAGTACAGTATTATTTTATGTTTTCTTTTATCCTTGGATAGATAAAAGGTATTTTATATTTATTTTGCTTATTTTTATGCTTGTACCTTTGACATGAGGACAATTTACATTTCTATTTGGTTAAAGACTCAGTGTTATCTTCTCTGACACCCCTTTTTTCCTGATACTTTACAGCCTTATTTCTTTAAAATATTTCAATGGACTATTTGTGGCCTACTTTGTGATTCTCTGAGGCAAGAACCCAGTTTCATCCTATTTTAAGTTTGCTGGATATTCCTGAATAAGCTGAATTTTATTATCCCAGATATGAGGTTCAAATTGTCTGTGTGTGTGTGTGTTGACATTTTCATGTATGTGGTTTCATGTATATTTATATTTATGTGCACTTTGAGACCAGAGGTCAACGTCTGGGTTCCTTCTTGAAGAACCATCCATCTGATATTTGGAGATACTCCTTCAGTGGTACTTGAAGTCCATTAGTCTGGGTAGAGTAGTCAAACAGTCCAGGGGATCTGCTGTATCAACCTCTTCAGAGTTGGGGTTACCAGAGCTCATTAGCTCTCTACTTAACACAGCCAATTGATTATTATTTCTTACAACCAAGAACCTAAGATGAAAATGAAATGCATCTGTAAAACACTAAAATGAGAGATCAAAGGTCATTTGAGGATGCTTGCACAGGGCCGTATCCTAGTACACAGGAACTACAGGCAGGGAGATTGTGAGTTTGAGGCTAGGCTATGCAACATAGTGAGCCATTGTTTTAAGAGGAAAACCCAAAACATTTAAAAACAGTCAACAAATACTCTACCATTATTTCCAGAAAAGCACATTGTTTCCCTATAAAATGTGTGATGATGATAATATACATATGTGTGCAAATTTACACAAATGTATATGAGGAAGATCAAATCCTCAGATAATTGTTCATCAAAGAATCTCTTATTAACAACATTTTAATTTGGCATTTGAGGTCAGAGAACAGTCAAACATAATACTAAATGATTTTAAGTAGGAGAGATCACAGCTCCCATGATAGAACGGTAAGAAGCCTTTCAGAAAGACTGTTCCAGAATTTCTGTAGCAACATTGGACAGTTTTATACAGCTTAAGAGCTTTTGTATAATTTCAAAATGCGATTCTTTGAGAAGTAGGATAAATTAACTACTCAACGTTTTATTTTAGAACCCCTGAGGTACTAGAAAACCTTATGAGAAAACACTGATGACTACAGAGCAATTACTACAGGTAACATATTTTACATTTGTCTTTCTTAGTTGCAAGACTCTGCAGGGCCTCTGGCCATGCCGTATCTATTTGTCTTCTACTTTGTATTTAATACCTTCCTTATATGATGGTTTTCCCCTTATGTCTTTTTCTTAGTAATTACATAACCCTGGCTTTTAGCCTTTGTATGAGCCACAGGTTTCTGCATCATTTGCTCAGTTCTTGTCACCTTCATCCATTTTCTAGTCCCTATGTTCTTTGCTACTGGAAAACCCCAGCATGCAGCTCTACAGCAGCTCTGCTGGGCTTCTGACCTCCTACAGTGAACAGAAGCAGAGCATTTGAATACTCCCAGTCCTGTGTAGAACTCAGATTGTAACACAGCCAGGGCGCATCCAGGATCTTCCCAGGGACTTGGTTGTTGGCTCCAAATGAGGAAAAGGGGAAGTGAAGCAAAGAAGGGTGTGTTTCATTTAAAGTTATATGTTCTCCATGTCTATCACATGTCATACAAAGAGCTACTGCCCTCCACAAAGGAAGGTCAAGAGAAGATTTGTTTCTGATGAATATCTATGGGACTTTTTATGCCATAGGCAATGTATTCATAACAAGAAACAGAAAATAATCTAAGCCTATCATAATATGGCATCCAGAAGATACAAAAAAATTAATTTGCCAGTAATTACATGGAGAAAAAATTGAATGATAGAAATTGATATTTTTATACAAACTACAATAATAAAACTTTTCTGTTGTCATATGAAATTAATTGTGCATGGTAGATGACTAGATAAACAGTGGCATTTATAAATTTTCTTAGATTATTTTCTTAATATTTATGAAATGTTCTCAGAAATATTTCTAAATTCTTTAGAATTTTATTTGGTTTTGTGTGAAGAGTTGTTCTGCAATTAACTACTTCTCTTTTACAGTAATGCAGATAATTTCCTTTTAGTTATGGGTTATAATTTATTTAATGAAACAAAACCACGACTATCAATCTATTATTTGTTGACTGCATCCTTTTCTTTAAAATTGTATTTGCTTAAGGACTGGTTCTGTCTATATACTAAGATACTTTCTGAGGTTTTTTTTTTTCTCATTCTTTTACTTATTATTTTTTTTAAATTATGTGCGTGTGTGTATGTGTGAATGTATGGGTGATTGGGTAAATGCTTGTGTCAGGTCATACATATGGACGTTGGAGACAACTTATGGGAATTGCTTCTTTCCCTCCACTATAGACATCCTGGAAACGGGATTCCCGTCAACAGGTTGGCAGCAAGTGCCAGGCCTTTTTGTGATCTTTTCTTTTTTCTGTTTTCTTTTTTCTTTTATGTTTTTCTTTCTTTTTTCAAATTAATTTACATTTCACCCATTGCCCAACCCCCCACCACCAACTTCCCACTCCATGTACACCCCTCAACATTTCTTCATCCCAATCTTATTTCTCCTTCCCCTTGCCTCCGAAATGGTGCACCCCACTAGACCTCCTCCTTCTCTGGGGCCTCAAGTCATTCTAGAATTAGGCACATCTTCTCCCACTGAGGCTAAACCAGGCAGTCCTCTGCTATATATGTGCCAGGGGCTTCAGACCAGCCCATGTATGCTGCCTTGGTGGCTCAGTCTCTGGGAACTCCCAGGGGTTCAGTTTAGTTGACACTGCTATTCTTTCTATAGGGTTACCCTGTCCTTTAGCTCCTTCAATCTTTCCCCTAATTCAACCATATGGGTCCCAGACTTTAAGTCCTCCTTTTCTCCTCCCTGTCCCCTCTTCCTTCCCACTCCCACCCAGGTCCTCTGCCTCCTGTGACTATTTTTTGATCCTCTTTCTAGGTGGGATTGAAGCATCCTCACTTAGGCCTTCCTGATTATTAAACTTCTTATGGTCTGTAGGTTGTATCATGAGTATTCTGTTCATTTTGGCTAATGTCCACTTATCAGTGAGTAAATACCATTCATGTCCTTTTGGGTCTGGGTTAGCTCACTTAGGATGATGTTTTCTAGTTCCATCCATTTGCATGCAAAATTCATGAACTCTTCATTTTTAAAAGCTGAATAGTATTCCATTGTGTAAATAAACTACATTGTCTATATCAGTTCTTTGCTTGAAGGACATCTGGGTTGTCTCCAGTTTCCAGCTATTACAAATAAGGCTGGTATGAACATAGTGGAACGTGTATTCTTATAGTATGGTGGGGTATCTTTTGGATATATGCACAAGAGTGGTATAGCTGGGTCTTCAGTTAGATCTATTTCCAATTTTCTGAGGAAATGTAAAACTTTTGGGTCTCTGTTTGAATTTAAGATTAAAAAAATCCCAGGACACATCCCAGGAGGGGCACATTCCTTAGTCAGAGGACACTTGCTGGATTAACATTCAGAGGAGGAAGGGAGTGATTGATTAACTTAACATTCTTCAGACCAAGGGGGAGGGAATCCACCTGTGGGAGAGGAAGGCCCAGAGCACATAGACAGACAAGGAAGGTCCTTGCCACCTCATTCCCCAAAAGCCAATCAGTTTAAAAGTCACACTGTTCTGCCAATCATATTGTGCCTAGTCACTGTTCTCTATTCTACCCCCTAAACTGTATAAAAACTATTCTTAGCTCCAACTCGAGATTCTCTTCTTGCTCGCATGTGAGAGAACCCCAGTATACTGGAATCATTAAATCTCATGTTAATTGCAGCGAGTCCCATCTGTAAGTTTCTGTGGGAGCGCATTCCCTGATTTTGGATCTTAGAATCCAACAGAACTTCCAGTTGATTTTTAGAATGGTTGTACCAGTTTGCTATCCCATCAGCAATGAAAGAGTGTTCCTCTTTCTCTAATCCTTGCCAACACGTGCTGTCACTTGAGTTGTTGATCTTAGCCATTTGGATTGGTATAAGGTTGAATCTCAGGGTCATTTTTATTTGCATTTTCTGATGACTAAGGACTATGAATATTTCTTTAAGTACTTCTCAGCAATTTGAGATAGTTTCAACATCCATCAACTCAATCAGTATAGAATAAATTTCTGTATTGAGTACCATGCAAAAATCTAGATTCATTTTTCATATAAATATTATTTCATCATAAGTAATCCCAGTTGTTTTCTGTGTAGCTGCATCCTTGATAAGTAATAGATTTGTCTGGCAAATCTGGCTAATTTCTGAATATTATTCTAGCTCATTTGATTTAATTTCCACCCAGAATGTCTTCTCGTCTTCAGGAGACTATTGCAATATTTGATGCCTGGTACTTATTTGCCCAACTTCTTTTCTTTTTAAAAAGAAGCTTGGTTATAATTAGATAAAACCCCTTCGTGTTAATTATAAAAAGAAAAAAACATTAAGCTTCCCAAAATATGAGAACAACCTGGTACAAGACAGTAAATATTTTCATCTTTGTGACATGAATCCTCTCTTTGATATAAATATTCAGCTCAGTTTTACGGTGTGAACATATTTGTCGTTTACACATAAATAAGCAACTATGCCTGCATTGACAGTCACAAAACTGGGACTTGGGAGATTTCTTAGTGTTTAAATGCTTTCTGTTCAAGCTTGAGGACATTAGTTTGGAACCCCAGCTTTCATGCCCAGCCAGGCATAGTCACATATGTTGATAATCACAGTGCTGAGGGCATATGAACAAGTAGACTCCAGGAACTCACTGACTTTTCAATCTAGAAAAATCAGTGAATTCCTATTTTAAGACATACAGTGGAGACTGATAGAGAAAGACACTTAACATTGAACCCACACATATTGTATCAACTGGCTATGAAAATGTGTCCCTGTTTCTCAGATGTTAATCGCTGTGCTTGTGGCACCAGACTAGCATGCTATGTAAATGTTTATCTCTTCCTCAAATGCCCAAAACAAAAAGGCAAGCTGCCATATGGGGAGGTCACATAGCCTTCAATGCCAAAAGGTAACATAGAGAGAAATGGACTAGGCATTATTCCTGCTGATGATTATTTTATACTGGATGAATAAGGAGGGTGGCTTTTTGGTAATAAAAGAGCTGGCAGCTGGAGCTATGGCAGAAAGACTGAGAAAAGGGACTGGACTAGGCAGAAACAGAAAGGGAGCAGGTCAAGGGGTTAGGGCTATTGAGAACCACTTGGCAAGAAGCTGTGGCAGGTTAAGTCAGATGGGCTAGCCTAGGAACTGCAGCAGCAAACAAATCTACAGCCTTATACTATACAGATGTCTCTGTGTCTTTATATATGGACAAATTCACATAACACACACACACACACACACACACACACACACACACACACACACACACACACAAAACCTTTCAAACCTTATTGACAAAACCAACTCATGTAATAGATTCTATATGAAGGCTGTTCTTTGTAAATCCTGGTTTACAGAGGTTTGTTCCCTAAAGAATGTGTTACTTAGTGTTGCAGAGAGTTTTTATTTACTTTACATAAGTATAATTCAAACATATTTGTTTTCTTAGGTTGAGAAGGTCTGGCTGATTCCATGACAGACTTTAAATTGACAGTTAAGGAGACTAGGTCTAAGACTGGCCAGTCCAGGCAAGCCTGAGCAAGTCAATTCCTAATAGAAAAAGCCCCAGGCTCCAGCCTTCATGCCCCATAATGGTTCTGGAATGCTTAGAGATAAGAGTAAGATAAAGCTCATCTATCCTGAATTCCAATGTGCTTTAAATTGAGCCTGTGAGCTCACTTGTTTGTTTCTCTGTCTTGGTAATAGGAGACCACATCAGGCTGGACTTCAGCAGAATAAAACATTTTTTGCTTTTACAAACTATTTGAGTCTGGGGTATCATTCTTTGGTAAATCATGAACCCTTACATTTGGTGGCTTATCCCAGGATTTGCTGGACATCCTCTGACCCAAATAGTGGAGTGCTTTTGCAGGGAGAGAATGATAGCCCCAGAAAACATCTAGAAAGACTTTTAACAGCTAATATAACCTATACTCCTTTTGACCCAGAATCTAGAGAGCACCAGTCAGCTGTGAACATGACTTTTGTTAACTAAGCTGCCCCTGACATCCATTGAAAGCTTAAGCCACTGACTAGCTTGTGGTTTACTTCTGGCACCCAAAAGCCAGCCCCTATTTGCCTTTGAATGGCAAAACTTGAAGAGAGAATTCAAGAGACAACTGACTTGGACATGTCTGCCTCAAGAATTCAAGAACTCACCAAAGGCATTGCATGAGGACTTGGGTGAGTACTTGTGAGCCCATCTCCAAATAGACTTGCTCCACTATATATTGAGGACTCCCAACTTGGAACATGCCAGCAAGCCACATGAGACCTACTACAGGAGTTTAGTCAATTTGGCTAATGAGTATCTGCTAAGAAGGCCCATCTCTGTCAACTTAAGGTCACCTATCTAGGGTACATGTTCAAGGGGGCTGGCCAACACATGCTGTCAAACACCCAGGAAGCAAACCATCTTTAGCATCCCAGTTCCATCAACTAAAAGGCAAATATGGGAATTTCTGGGATCTGCTGTGCTTGTAGACTTTGATTGCTAGGGTTCATTGATACAAACTATACCATTATACAAGGCCATCAGGGGCCAAGAAGAGAATAGATCCCTCAGATGCACACAGCTTTTAAGACTCTAGGAAGAGCCTTATTAGAGGCACTGGCCTTGGCCCTCTGGACATTCACAAACCTTTCCACCTGTATATGGATCAGAGAAAGGGGAATAGCAAAGGGGGTGGTCACCCAAACTTTGAAACCTTGGAAAAGACCTGTGGCTTATTTATCTAAAATGCTGGACCCAGTGGCCCAAGGATGGGCAGCCTGCCCCAGGATTATAGCTGCTACTGCCCTGCTAATCAAGAATGCTGACAAAATAACCATGAAGTAGGAACTTGTTATCACCACCCCCATGCTATTGAGGGGACCCTCAAGAATCCTCCCAGTTGGTGGTTACTGTCCAATGTCAGACTGGTGCATTTTCAGGCTCTACTTTTGAATTATCTTCCCTAAACCCAGTCATCATGCTACCTGAGAGGTCCTTGGATGTGAAGCATGATTGCTCCGTAGTTCTGGGGCACTTTCAGAACATCAGGCCTGATTTGACTGAAATATCCTGGCCAGATGTGGAATTTGTCTCCTTCCCAGATGGGAGCAGCTTCATCCAGAATGGTAAGCAAGGGCTGTGGTAATGGACTTGGACTCTGTTATTTGAGCAACTGCTTTACCACTGGGAACTGCATCCCAGAAAGTTGAACTAAAGCTTCCAACCCAGGCTTTAAAACTGGCAAACTGAGGATCCTGTGACAGAGCCTGGAGATGATCCAATGCCACCTCACTCCATACCCAAATACCTCCGGGAGTGAGCTAGTCTCCTAGGAGTACTAACACACAGGCTTGCAAGAGGAACAAGGCACAGTCAGGGAAAACAAGACCATCTAACAGTAAAGATAACCAGAGAGCGAGAGACAAGGGCAAAAACATAAGCAACAGAAACCAAGGTTATTAGGCATCATCAGAACCTAGTTCCCCCACCACAGCAAGCTCTGCATACCCCAACACACCAGAAAATCAAGACTATGATTTAAAAATCAGGTCTCATGACGATGATAGAGGACTTTAAGAAAGGCATAAATAACTCCCTTAAAGAAATACAGGGTTACAAGTAGAAGCCATTAAATATGAAACACAAAATCCTCTTAAAGAATTGCAGGAAAACACAACCAAATGGGTGAAGAAATTGAACAAAACCATCCAGGGTCCAAAAATGGAAATAGAAACAATAAAGAAATCACAAAGGGAAACTACCCTGGAGATAGAAAACCTAGGAAAGAGATCAGGAGTCACAGATGCAAGCATCACCAACAGAATACCAGAAATAGAAGAGAGAATCTCAGATGCAGAAGATACCATAGGAAACATTGACACAACTGTCAAAGAAAATGCAGAATGCAAAAAGCTCCTAAGCCAAAACATCCAGGAAATCCAGGACACAATGAGAAGACCAAACCTAAGGATAATAGGTATAGAAGAGAGTGAAGATTCCCAACTTAAAGGGCCAGTAAATATTTTCAACAAAATTATAGAAGAAAACTTCCCTAACCTAAAGAAAGCGATGCCCATAAGCATACAAGAAGCCTACAGAACTCCAAATAGATCGGACCAAAAAATAAATTCCTCCCTTCACATAACAGTCAAAACACAAAATGCACAAAACAAAGAAAGAATATTAAAATTGACAAATTGAGCCATAGCTACAGCAGACATGCCTTTGCTATGGTTCGTGTACATGGATCCAAATACCAAGAGAGGGGATTATTGACTGCAAAAGAAAAAAACAAAGAATAAGGAAGAAATACTTGCTTTATTGGAGACATTATTGTTTACTCTCAAAATGGCCACAATTCATTTCCCCAGGCATCAGAAAGGGACATCAGAAGTAGCCTGAGGGAACAGGATAGCTGATAAAGCCAGAAGGAGGATGCCCAAGCTTCCATTCCCAACATCCTGATAGCTTTGCTGCACCCTGGACTCCCAGCTATCCTGAATATACGATGAAGACAATGCATCAGGCAAAGGAGTTTACAGAAGAGACAGATGGTTGCTGACCTCTTAAAGATACACTATCCTACCTAAGGGATTTGCTAAGCAACTTAGCCATCAGATTCATCAAGATCATACCTGGGTCCCCAAGCACTGAAGGAATTGCTGTGAGGGCCAGGTACAAAATATTTAACTTAGGACAGTTGGTTGATCATGTATTTGCAGACTGTGCCACCTGCCAGGCTGTGAACTCCTCAGGCCCCAATCAAGGAACGGCTCCAGGAACCAGAATCAGGCCTCAATGGCCAGGGACTAATTCAGAAAAAGATCATTCAGAAATGAAACCAGGAACATATAGATATAAATATTTGCTAGTTTTTATAGATAACTTTTCAGAATGAGTAGAACCTATCCTACAAAGACGGAGACTACCAACATAGTGGCAAAGAAGCTTCTGGAAGATATCATACCGAGACATGGTATTCCTATCGTGCTTGGGTCGGACACTGGAGCAGAACTTATCTCTCAGGTAACTCAATCTCTAGCACAGGTTCTGGGAACCAGTTCAAAATGGCATTGTACATATAGATCCCAGAGCTCGGTGTAAATATAGAGGATAAATCAGACCCTGAAAGAGGCCTTGACCAGATTAACCCCTGAAACTGGTGGTGACTGGGTATCTCTCTATGAAAACATAAGAGATACAGGGGTGGAAACACCCCCGATACTTTACGTCCCCCCCTTCTTTTTGAGATTCTGTAAGGGAGGATCTCAGACTATCTAAACTCCAGTCTGATATCTTAGCTGAATATGACCAACATAAGTTTTTAAAACCCTTGGAAGTCCTCCATAGGATCTAGAAGCAACTCTGACCTACCATCCACCATGTTTATGAATCTGCTCCTCCCCCTGAACACCCATTGCTTTGAACCAAATGACAATGTTTGGTTTAAGAGATATAACCACAGACTCTGAATCTTGATCTCACACAGTGATCCTGACCACACCTATAGTTGTTAAGGTGGATGGTGTAAGGACATGGATACACCATTTCTATGTTAAGTCTTCCAGGAGCCAGAAGATCCGACAGTTGAGATCACAGCAGAGGAGACTTCCAGCCAAACTGCCACAAGAACAATGGAAGATCACCCCAGACCCTGCCAATCTCCTGAAACTGAGATTCCAGTGCTCCTGATCCTGCTTGATTACTGCTTAGGTTTTGCTGCACCATCCAGTACCCCCTCACTATCTGGATACCCCCAGGCAGTGATGCAACAACCTTGTCATCAAGTTCACAGTGGCTGGTGAGAAGGTCGATTGGACTGCAGGTTCTGAACTCTGGACTTAACCCAGACAAGGTTACCAGACAAGGACTCAGCATTGAAAATAAATTACCCCCATCCTAGTCCAACCTCTGCAACTACACTGTAATCCCTACTATTGCAGGATACAAGCTGCTCCCAGAGAGTGCTTGGTGGGCTTGTACCTCAGGGCTTACTCCATGCATTTATGGCCTGGTTGTAAATACTATTGAGGATTTCTATGTTCTAGCACAGCTTGTACCCAGAGTGACTTATTACTCTGGGAAGGATGTCTTCAACCAGCTAGCACCTCCAAACAATTGAATTAAAAGGGTGGCCATTTCTGCTGTGTTACTAGGCTCTCTCCTTGATGTAGGGCTGGCTGCAGCTGATAGTGTAGGGGCTAAAGAAACATCTCAAAAATTTGAGATGACCCATTACTGAAAGGGAGGAATGAATAGGCTGGGCTGATTCCATCGCAGGCTTCAAATTGGCAGTTAAGGAGATTAGGCCTAAGAACTGGGCATGTACAAAACTGGTATTCAAGATGTTAAACCACTACCAACGTTTCAAATAAAACAACTCAGACTATCATTTTCTACCATATAAATATGCATCTGACCTGTAGCAAAGAAGGTAGAATATTAACAAATGAAAGTAAAGTTTAAATTATTCTACTGCTATTCCTTTCATTAGACAAAATGTAGAAATGCTTGTAGGCAGTCTGGCTGTTTTCTACTATTGAAAATATTTGGATTTTGTTGCTAGTGTAGTTTCAATACATTAAATGAAACACAAAATATGTTTCCATAAATGTTGATCTGACTCAGAAGTTGTAGAAGATTCAGCTATTCTGATGGATTTCCCTTCCAGAAGGCAGAAATATACAAGTGTTAATTTTTTAAAATGAGAAGAGGAACTGTAGTGGAAATCAAGGGTACATGAATGCTCTGTCTCATTGAATGAACACCGATGCTCTAAAGATCCTTTAAGAAGAAATTATCGTATGTTCTGCCTCACCAAACACAGACATCATGCCATGCTAAAACTCAAATCAGACAGATTTACAACACAATGTGTCCCCAGGAAGATTATTAAATGAAGACTAAGTGACCATACACAGGTAGTCATTAGCAACCTCTCTTATTCTAGTCACATGACTGTCTCAGACCGTCATTTCTGATTTTTAACATTGAATATGCATCACAGTGAATAAAATAACCATTAATAGAGAAAGAGTTTTTAAAATTGTAAAACTTTATTTAAACGTGTGCGTGTTTGTGTCTGTCTGTGTGTGTGTGTGTTTGCATGTGTGTATGTCCATTACATATAGAATATTTTATAAAATGGGATAGGTATAATCCAATTGGGTCATTAATTTAAGTCCCTGTGAATATATCTGCTTGATGATCATAAAGCTGTTTCTGTGAACAGAGAATCTAAATTAACAGTAGATCCCAGGCACTGTTTATAATTTCTCCTCATATATTTATTGCCACTAGTTTTCCTGGCTCTCTGTAGTCTCAGACTCAATCTGAGCTTCTTTTTATTTACTCTTTTAATATATTTTAATAAACTCACACTCTAAAATTTTTATTAGGGGCTTCTTATTAAATTTTCTACTATATATTTCCACTTTTTTGTAGAACTCTATATTCTGACAATACATGTGCCATTCATTTAGTTTCTTCAGAAGTTTTTTTTTTTTTTAACTATAAATAGATTTTTTATTTTTTTTTTTATTTTCAGCAAATCAAAAAAATTTAAAAAGCATTCAAACAGAATAAAATGAAAAGAAACAAAACAAGCAAAATACCAAGTATCAGATATACTTATACAAGAATTCTATAGAGCCTTCAAACAAGCAATACTTTTTGAGTTATGTTTAAAAAAATTCAGAACCACAATAAGCTCCTTCACAAAGCAAATAATATTGAAATAGTGAAATCAAGTATAAACCCAACAAAAAATATATAATTTATAGTCCAGTATCCCTCATGAATATACATACAAAAATTCTCAATGAAGTAGTTGCAAACTGAATACAAGAGATATAAAAAATAATATTCATGAACAACTGAACAACTGTTTTTTTTTAGAAGACCATACTCCATATACAGGCTGCATGTTTTGGGATAGCCCCCACTCCAGATGTTTGAGACCTACATGAAAACCAAGCTGCACATTTACAACATATGTGCAGGGAGGCCTAGGTTCAGCCCATGGAGGTAGATCTGTGTAGACTAGGTATGCTCCACGGTTGGTGATTCAGTCTCTGAGAGCTCCAAGGGTTCAGGTTCGTTTACTCTGTTGATCTTCCTGTGCAGTTCTTATCTCCTTAGGGCCCACAATCCTTCCACCTATTCTTCTTTAAGAGTCCTCAAGCTCCATCCACTGTTTGGCTCTGGATGTCTGTATCTGTCTGAGTCAGCTGCTGGTTAGAGCCTCTCAGAGGACAGCTTGCCCCTGTCTGTTCTCAGGCTGGAGGTTTAGATCCTGGGAGCTCTGGTTGAATCTTTTGATACTCGTTCTAAAAAGGACAAAAGCACCCTCACTTTGGTCTTCCTCCTTCTTCTTGAGTTTCATGAGGTTTATGCGTTGCATCTTAGGTATTGTGTGTTTTGGGGCTAATATCCGCTTATCAGTGAGTGCATACCATGTGTGTTCCTTTGTGATTGGGTCATCTCACTCAGGATGATATTTTCTAGCTCCATCCATTTGTCTAAGAATTTCATGAGCTCATTATTTTTAATGGCTGAGTAGTACTCCATTGTGTAAATGTACCACATTTTCTGTATCCATTCTTCTGTTGAAGGACATCTGGGTTCTTTCCAGCTTCTGGCTATTATGAATAAGGCCGCTATAAACATAGTGGAGCATGTGGCCCTGTTGCATGTTGAAATATCTTCTGGGTATATACCCAGGAGGGGTATAGCTGGGTCCTCAGGTAACACCATGTTCAATTTTCTGAGGTATCGCCAGACTGCTTTCCATAGTGGTTGTACCAGCTTGCAATCCCACCAACAATGGAGGAGTGTTCCTTTCTCCACATCCTCGCCAACATCTGCTGTCACCTGTGTTTTGGATCTTAGCCAATCTGACTGGTGTGAGGTGGAATCTCAGTGTTGTTTTCATTTGCATTTCCCTGATGACTAGGGAATATACAGCAAGCCAGTAGCCAACATCAAACTAAATGGAGAGAAACTTGAAGCAATCCCATTAAAATCAGGGACTAGACAAGGCTGCCCACTCTCCCCCTACCTGTTCAATATAGTTCTGGAAGTCCTAGCCAGAGCAATTAGGCAACAGAAGGAGATCAAAGGGATACAAATTGGAAAGGAAGAAGTCAAAGTTTCACTATTTGCAGATGACATGTTAGTATACTTAAGTGACCCCAAAACTTCCACCAGAGAGCTCCTAAACCTGATAAACAACTTTAGCAAAGTGGCTGGGTATAAAAATTAACTCAAACAAATCAGTAGCATTCCTCTACACAAAGGATAAACTGGCTGAGAAAGAAATTATGGAAACGACACCATTCACAATAGTCACAAATAGTATAAAATATCTTGGGGTGAATCTAACCAAGCAAGTAAAAGACCTGTATGACAAGAACTTCAACACCCTGAAGAAAGAAATCGAAGGAGATCTCAGAAGATGGAAAGATCTCCCATGCTCATGGATTGGAAGGATTAATATAGTAAAAATGGCTATCTTGCCGAAAGCAATCTACAGATTTAATGCAATCCCTATCAAAATTCCCACTCAATTCTTTACAGAGATAGAAAGAGCAATCTTAAAATTCATTTGGAATAACAAAAAACCCAGGAAAAGGAAAACCACACTCAACAATAAAAGAACTTCTGGGGGAATCTCCATCCCCGATTTCAAGCTGTACTACAAAGCAATAGTGATAAAAAACAGCATGGTATTGGAACAGAGACAGTCAGGAGGATCAATGGAATAGAATAGAAGACCCAGAAATGAACCCCCATACCTATGGTCACTTGATCTTCAACAAAGGAGCTCAAACTATCCAGTGGAAAAAAGACAGCATTTTCAACAAATGGTGCTGGTCCAACTGGAGGTCAACTTGTAGAAGAATGCAAATTGATCCATACTTTCTCCTTGTACAAAGCTCAATTCCAAGTGGATCAAGGACCTCCACATAAAACCAGCTACACTGAAACTAATAGAAGAGAAAATAGGGAAAAGCCTTGATCATATGGGCACAGGGGAAAAGTTCCTGAACAGAACACCAATGGCGTATGCTCTAAGATCAAGAATTGACAAATGGGATCTCATAAAAACTGCAAAGCTTCTGTAAAGCAAAGGATATGGTCAACAGGACAAAGCGGGAACCAACAGACTGGGAAAAGATCTTCACCAACCTTACATCTGATAGAGGGCTAATATCCAAGGTATACAAAGAACTGAAGAAACTAGATTCCAGACCATCAAATAACCCTATTAAAAAATGGGGTAGAGAGTTGAACAAAGAACTCTCAACTGAGGAAACTCGAATGATTGAGAAACATCTTCAGAAGTTTTGAGTGTGTGTGTGTGTGTATGTGTGTGTGCATGCGCACGTGCATGAGACAGAGAGACGAGAGAGAGAGAGAGAGTGAGAGAGGAGAGAGAGAGAGAGAGAGAGAGAGAGATTTAGTTGCCATTTCAATGGGATTGGAATGTGTTTTCAATTGGCAAGTAAGAGCAAAACTCTTATGTAGCAGAGGATTGTCTTAATGGGAGGGGAGGCACTTCGTCCTGTGGGTTATTGGCCCAGCAAAGGGGGATGCTGGAACAGTAAGGCCAGAGTGGGTTTGTGGGTGAGAGAGTACCGTCTTCAAGGCAAAGGGGAGGGTGGGTGGGATAGGGTGTTTGTGGAGGGGAAACTTGGAAGCGGGGTAACATTTGAAATGTAAATAAAGAAAATAATAAAAAAAAAAAAGAGCAAAACTCTTATCAACATTAAATTGAATTGTGAAGATTTTTACTGCCACTTAACCCTTTGTCTTTGGAGGTCAAATCAAGCTCTTTCAATTTACTCAAATGACCGACTAGGCTAAACACAGTGAATATGTTACTCATTCCTATGAGATTTGCACAGGCAAATTTGCATTAGATATCTGCCAAAATATGACTAAGTGAATTGAATTTAAAAATGATGGGCAGACATATCCAACATGATTTTATTTCAAATAACAACGAAATTCATTTTGTTTTTGAGATGCTATAGCATTTCTGTTTAGAACTTTTTTAAAGGGGGCTTTCAAAGATTAAAATTAATCGTGCTTTCAAAGATTAAAATTATGAAAATTCCAGGACCTAGTCAAAGATTTCGAATCAATGCTCTCCGTGTCGTAAAACTGTTATTTAGATAAAGGGGGAAGATGTGAGCAAGACAAAACACCCATGTAGTTCCAGTTAATATTTTTCAAACCCTTAGTAATAGAAAAGAGAATATAAACGCCCTCATTTCATACTTGAAAACAACTAAACTTGAACATTACTAATGCATTCAGACTGCAGAGGCCAACTTGAAATTGATTTTATTTCTTTTTATCCAGTTGTAATCCATTCTCTACCCTTCTCTACCCTGCTGGGCTCCAGCACCTGTGTCCAGTCTCATTGTTTTCTTCTTACTTTCTATCTTCCAGCCTGGAGGAGATGACAAGAGGCACTGTTGGGGGTGGGTCCCAAAAAACTTACCAAGTGTTCATTTTCCTGCTCTCTATCTGATTTGACTGTACTTGTTTACATGGGTTATGTGGTTGTGAAGCTACAAGTGAGAGAAATTTTGGAACAAGATTATATGCTGAATGAAGAAAAATTTGGGTTGGAATAGAAGGAAGGATGGAACCTCTTAGAGATGTCATGGCAAAAGATAGCCTGTCAGGATACCAGACAGCATGTGTCATTCTGTGAGAACTAAAAAATCTACTCCTTTAAAAAGGGGGTGACCCTCCATAAGAATGCTCTCCTAGAATGCATACAAAGAGAATGCTTTAATATTCTAGAAGATTCTAGCCTTTTATCAGGGACCACAGTGTGTGGAGTACTATCAACATTTTGATCATGTTTACCACTTCACTGAGTGATAGTGTCACTCTACTATGTGGCACCCTGCTATATGTGTATAGGGAGTATTGTGTTAAATTGAGTGTTTTGTGATATACAATATGAAGCCTCCACTCTATGTCATCTATTTAATATTTAACAATTACTGTTTTGATAAAAATAAATCCTTGATTTCACATCATTCATTAAAAAATCAAAGAGAAAGGAGACATGAGATTATCACATATGTATTTAGTGCTACATATTTATATAAGCATTATAGGAATAACTATAAAGGCAAAGCATGTTATATAAGTTCTCCTTTACATGAATATGCATTGTCAAAAATTAGGATAATAACTGTAATTTAAAAAGTTGCTACACATTTCTGAAAGGTTTTCAATGTGTTTTGGTCTGGTACTGTTCCTGTCTTAACATCTGTGACCAATTAGATGGTGTCATCTTGTATAATTAAGATGAGCAGATGCATATTTTATGTAAAAGATGAGGAATAGCAAGGTGAGATGCTTCTTTAAATAGTTACGCACTCACAACATCTGCACATTATTCTTCCAATAAAATCCCTAATGGTTCCTTCCGCTTCCTTGTTCCCTGTGGCATTTTAATTGATTTTCTAAACTATATATATTTTTTTAATTTTTAAATTTAAATTTTTTTTTCCCAATATGCTTTTATACCATGTTAATTACATGCAAGTATTAAGGTCAGTTCTATGTTGAGGAACTAGTAATACAATAGATGCAAATGGTCAAGGTATGAGCAAGACAATAAACACAAATAATCAAAGAACAAGCAAGGCAGTAAACAAAGTTCCATGATCACTCCTGTGATCACTGCTTCTAAGGGCTTATCAGGATGACTAAAATATCTGAGCCTACTTCCCTGTCCTAGCCCAAAGTAATTTTCATGCCTGAAGCCTACTTCTTTGTCTAGCCTGAGATTTAGATTCCTGCCTGAAATTATTTCTTTGTTCTAGCCTAATGTCAGATTCCTGCCTGAAGCCCATTTACATGTCCTTGGCCAATGTCAGATTCCTGCCAAGCAGTCCCAAAATCTCTCCACATTTCCCCCTTTTTTATTTCATAATCAAGACTGAGCCTGCCCTAGGTCATTCTGACAAGAATGTCTTCCTTACCTGTAATGGAATATGCATTATCAAAAGCAATGCACATTTGTCTTAGGTTGGTAAGGCTCTGTGGAGAATCTTACCTGTCCTTGGCTTGACAGGCTGCTAAATTAATAACTCTATCTGGAGGTTCATTTTCAGCTTCAAGCTATGTACTTTGGCTGCAAACATGTTGATGTTGTTAAAGAACAAGCTTTAACATCATGGGCAAGAATAAGAGTATTCCAAGGACAAAAAGGGATAGCATGATCAATATGCCATTCCTGAAGCTTGACCAAAATGGAAATACTGTCCTCAGGCCATGGATAATTTTATCAGCAGTATCTGCAGCATCAAAGCTCAGCAGAGCAGCATTCTTTAAATTCATAATTTCACTATGCAAAGTTAAAACGTCCAGAGAGGTGTTAGAATTATGCCAAACACCCTGAAATTATCTTTAAACATTTTCTAATTATAATGACTATCCTTGTAAATTTTAGAAGTAACACAATTCCATTGGTATTTGGCATGATACTCGAGATGGCTCCTTACTCATAAACTCTGAACTTCCTTCCCATAACTTGAATAGGATAAAGTGTATCAATCTGTTGTTCTACATGCCTATCTAAATCCTAGTGAATACTCAACACATTAGTAACATTTTTTGCTAAATGATTAACAAAAGTAGCTGTCTTAACTTCTTGTGTCAAATCAATTGCAGAAGCAGTGGTGCTTGCTATTAATGTAATTAAATCTGTTATACTAGCAATAATCAAGCCCACTACACTCTTGCTTCTGCTTAAAGCCTGAGTCACTTCTTCCAGTACTTGCAAGGTTTTTTTCAGAATACCAAGGTCCTGTATTTCTCAGGGCAATAAAATAAAAGCTGGTTGATAGACCTCCTTAAGAGACATGCCAGGTTTCAACATGCAAACACAATTAGAAAGCTTACAATCAATAAAACTGACATTAAATACTGTAGAAGAACCAAAAGTAATTTTAACATGACAATAGAAAGAGCCTTAACACTTGCACTAACACTTGTTTGTAATCCAGATCCATTCCCAACTTTATCTGTTGCTAACATAACATCATAGAGAACTGCAGCCAACTTCCAAAAATGTTTCTCAAAATGTCCAGAACCAGCCTTCCAAATGAAGTTTGTTATTTCCAATATTGGATTGATTTTTAGATCAGTTCACGATAGAGTCAGAATAACTGGTCACATTTAAAAAAATACAAGAGTCATTATAAAGTCTCTGTTTGCTTCTCTGTCCCACAAGGTCTAAAACTTAAGGCAATGCACCTTGTCCCATCTGGGATATAGCCAAGCAAAGGTCGGTTATGAACATATGTCCAATACAGCTTCCAAGTCACCATTGTCAGGGCACTCAGCAAGCTCACAGGTCAGCATCATTCTTTGTCTCAGCATTAGCGTGTCTCACCAATCACTCTGGCAGTCACCATGCTCCTTCAGTATTTTGCAGAAAAAACATAAAAATACTTTCTTTCCCATATTAAATATCTGATTGGGTTCATGCCACATGTCAGTAAGTGGATCCTTCCATTTCAACTAGGCATAAGTATGCCTAGTTTTAGGGTGCCATAGACATTCAGCAGAGAGTTCCTTGGCATCTGAATTTTTAGAAAGTTAAAATAAAAAAAAAAAACATGATTTAAATAAATTTGCTGTGTATAGAAATATAACTTCTCCTTTTTTATTTTATGAAGATATTGTTTTAAAGTTCCATGGACACATTCCACAATACCTTCTCCTTGAGGGTTATAAGAAATTCCAGTAATATGGCTAATGTTAAATTGTTGACAGAAAGTGTCAAATGCTCGTCTGCAATAGCCACTTCCATTATCTGTTTTAATCTGATTTGGAACAGCCAGCATAGAAAACAATGTAGGCAATAATTAATTACATTTTTAGTTGCTTCCTCTGTTAAAGTAGTTGCAACTACAAAGCCTGAGAGTGTGTCACTAGTCACAAGTACATATTTTAATTGTCCAAAATCAGAAATATTAGTATCACCCATTTGCTATAATTAATTAGGTATGAATCCTCGAGGATTAATACCATTATGTAGTACAGGTAGAAATTGAGGACAATCAGGACAAGTCTTAACATTTTGACATGCACATTATCTAGAAATACCAAATTGTCTCAAGCTACTATTACTATTTTGATGATAAAAAAAATGAGATTGTTTGACTAACTGTTTATGTAAGGCCTATAATCTACCTGGTATACAAATCTGCTGTGACATTGCCCTAAGGGGTCCAAGCAATCCAGAATGGGATCTTAAATGTTGTATAAAGTTAAGGAACAGTACATTCTTGTAAATAAAGTTGTATTTGCATAAATAACTGTAAATTTTGAGAATTAGCAATATCTAAACATGGAACAGTTTCAAGTAATTGTAAACAATGAACTATATATTGACTATTAGTATACAAATTAAAAGCTTGATTTTTTAGAATTTCTTTTTTTTAAATTAAATATTTTATTTATTTACATTTCAGATGTTATCCCCTTTCCCCATTTCTTCCCCCTCCAAGAAATCCCTATCCCTTCCTCCCTCCTGCTGCTTCTATGAGGGTATGCCCCCAAGTATCCACCCACCCTTGCCTCCCTGCCTTGGCATTCCCACACATTGAGGCATCATGCCTTCAGGGGATGAAGGGCCTCCTTTACCACCTATACCCAACAAGAAGACAGCTATTTCAGGCTCTTGACAGAATACACTTTCTGGTATCCAAAACAGTGTCTGTATTTGTTGACTGCCCATGGGTGAGATACCCCTGTGGGGCCGTTTCTGGGTGGCCCTTCTTTCAATATCTGTTCCATACTTTGTCTCTGTATTTTCTCCCGTGAGTATTTTGTTACTCCTTCTAAGAAGGACCCAAGAACCCACACTTTGGTCTGCCTTCTTCTTGAGCTTCATGTGGTCTGAGAGTTGTATCTTGGGTATTTTGTGCTTTTGGGCTAATATCCACTCATCAGTGAGTGCATACCATGTGTGTTCTTTTGTGATTGAGTTACCTCACTCAGGATGATTATTTTCTAGTTCCATCCATTTGCCTAAGAATTTCATGAATTCATTGTTATTAATAGCTGAGTAATACTCCATTGTGTAAATGTACCATATTTTCTGTATCCATTCCTCTGTTGAGGAATATCTGGTTGTTTCTAGCTTCTGGCTATTATAAATAAGACTGCTATGAACATAATGGAGCATGTGTCTTGGTTATATGTTAAAGCATATTTTGGGTATTTGCCTGAGCTGTGTCCTTAGGTAATTCTATGTCCAATTTTCTGAGAAACCACCACACTGATTTCCAGAGTCATTGTACCAGCTGGCAATTCCACCAACAGTGGAGCAGGTTCCTCTTTCTCCACCTCCTTGCCAGCATCTTCTATCACCTCAGTTTTTGATCTTAGTCATTAATATTAGTGTGAGGTGGAATCTCAGCATTGTTTTGATTTGGATTTCCCTGATGACTAAGGAAGTTGAACATTTCTTTAGGTGCTTTTCGACCATTAGAGTTTTCTCAGTTGAGAATTCTTTGTTTAGTACTGTACCCAATTTTTAATAGGGTTATTTGATTGTTTGGAGTCTAATTTATTGAGTTCTTTTTACATATTGGATATTAGCCTCTATCAGATATAAGATTGATAAAGATCATTTCCCAATCAGTTGGTTGCTGTTTTGTGCTGTTGACAGTGTCCTTTACCTTATGAGGTCCCATTTGTCAATTCTTATTCTAGAGCATAATCCATTGGTGTTCTGTTCAGCAACTTTTCCCCTGTGCCCATGTGTTTGAGGCTCTTCCCTACTTTCTCTTCCATTAGTTTCATTGTGTCTGGTTATATGTGGAGGTCCTTGATCCACATGGACTTGAGCTTTGTACAAGGAGATAAGAATGGATTGATTTGCAATCTTTTACATACTGCTCTCCAGTTGAACAAGCACCATTCTTTGAAAAATGCTATCTTTTTTTCCACTGAATGGTTTTAGCTCCTTTGTCAAAGATCAAGTGACCATAGGTATGTGGGTTTATTTCTGGGTCTTCAATTCTATTTCAATGATCTTCCTGTCTCTGTACAAATACCATGCAGTTTTTATCATCATTGCTCTATACTACAGCTTAAGGTCCAGGATGGTAATTCTCATAGAATTTCTTTTACTGTTGAGAATAGTTTTTGCTATCATGGGTTTTTTGATATTTTTTGATATTGAGATCTTTCCATATTCTGAGATCTTTGATTTCTTTCTTCAGGGACTTGAAGTTCTTGTCATACAGATGTTTCACTTGCTTGGTTAGATTCACATCATGGTATTTTATATTATTTGTGACTATTGTGAAGGGTGTCATTTCTCTAATTTCTTTCTCACCTTGTTTATCCTTTGAGTAGAGAAAGGCTACTCATTTCTTTGAGTTAATTTTATATCCAGTCACTTTGCTGAAATTGTTTTTCAGGTTTTCCAGTTCTCTGGTGGAAATTTTGGGGTCACTTATGTATACTATCATCTACAAATAGTGATATCTTTATGTCTTTCTTTCCTATTTGTATCCCTTCGACCTTCTGTTGTTTAATTGCTCTGTCTAGAAATTCAAGTACTATGTTGAATAGGTAGGGAGAGAGTGGGCAGCCTTATGTAGTCCCTGATTTTAGTGGGATTGCTTCAAGTTTTTCTCCATTTAGTTTAATGTTGGCTACTGGTTTGCTATATATTGCTTTTACAATGTTTAGATGTGGGCCTTGAATTCCTGATCTTTCCAAGACTTTTACCATGAAGGGGTGTTGAATTTTGTCAAATGCTTTCTCAGCATCTAGTGAAATGATCATGTTGTTTTTTTTTTTTTCCTTTGAGTTTGTTTATATAGTGGATTACATTGGTGGATTTCCGAATATTGAACCATCCTGGCATTCCTGGGATAAAGCCTACTTGATCATGATGGATGATTGCTTTGTTGTATTCTTGGATTCGGTTTGCAAGAATTTTATTGAGTATTTTTGCATCGATTTTCATAAGAGAGATTGGCCTGAAGTTTTCTTTTTATGTTGGGTCTTTGTGTAGTTTAGATATGAGCATAATTGTGGCTTCATAGAATGAAATGGGTAGTGATCCTTCAGTTTCTATTTTGTAGAATAGTTTAAAGAGAATTGGTATTAGGTCTTCTTTGAAGTTCTCATAGAATTCTGCACTAAAACCATCTGGTCCTGTGCTTCTTTTGGTTAGGAGACTTAATGACTGCTTCTATTTCTTTAGGAGTTATAGGACTGTTTAGATGGTTTATCTGATGCTTACTTAACTTTGGCACCTCGTATCTGTCTAGAAAATTGTCCATTTAATCCAGATTTTCCAGATTTGTTGAGTATAGGCTTTTATGATAGGATCTGATGATTGTTCAAATTTCCTCGGGTTCTGTTGTTGTGTCTCTCTTTTCAGTACTGATTTTATTAATTTGAATTCTTCTCTGTATCCTCTGGTTAGTCTGACTAAGGGTTTATCTATCTTGTTGATTTTCTCAAAGAACCAGCTCCTGGTTTTGTTGATACTTTGTATAGTTCTTTTTGTTTGTATTTGGTTGATTTCAGTCCTGAGTTTGATTATTTCCTGCCTTCTACTTGGGTGTATTTGCTTCTTTTTGTTGTTTTAGAGCTTTCAGGTGTGCTGTCAAGTTGCTCTCCAGTTTCTTTTTGGAGGCACTTAGAGCTATGAGTTTTCCTCTTAGCCCTGCTTTCATTGTGTCCCACAAGTTTTGGTATGATGTGCCTTCATTTTCATTAAATTCTACAAAGTATTTAATATCTTTAT
The DNA here is from genome assembly GCA_021653895.1 of Mastomys natalensis. Taxonomy (NCBI): domain Eukaryota; kingdom Metazoa; phylum Chordata; class Mammalia; order Rodentia; family Muridae; genus Mastomys; species Mastomys natalensis. Next base: position 1,033,096 of record JAJTUV010000384.1, read on the forward strand.
TTCTTCCTTGTACAAGTTATCATTGAGTAGAATGTTGTTTAGTTTCCACATGTATTTAGGCTTTCAATTGTTTTTGTTGTTATCGAAGGCCAGCCCTAGTGTGTGGTGATCTGTTAGGATGTATGGGATTATTTCAATTCTTGTATCTTTTGTGGCCTGTTTTGTGGCCAATTAGTTGTCAGTTTTGGAGAAGGTACCATGAAGTGAGGAGAAGAGGGTATATTCTTTGTTTTTGGATGAAATGTTCTATAGATATATTTTAAATCCATTTGGTTCATAACTTCTCTTAGTTTCACTGTGTCTCTGTTTAGTTTCTGTTCCCATGATCTGTCTGTTGGACTGTAAGATCCAAAACCAGGAGATGCACTCCCACAGAAAAGCACACGGACAGGACTCGCTGCAATCACATGAGGTTCAGTTAAATGAAACTAGTGCACTAGTCCCGAAAAAGAGCTGGGTGCAGTACTTATGGGTACAGTACAGTTCACGAGGGCAAATCACAAAGTCTGACCTTTCCAGATTCAGTCCCTAGGTGACTCAGATTATGACAAGGAGTGTCCTCCATTTGCCCAGGTTTATTAAGTTAAGGACTCAGCTTCCTGATTCTTGGAATGTATCTATGTGCTCTGGGATCTCCTCACTCCCAGGTGGGTTCCCTCCCCTTGGTTTGAGGAATGTTAATCAGGCTCTCCCTTCCTCCTCTGAACATTAATCCAGTAAGTGTCCTCTGACTAAGGAATGATCCTTAGTGTGTCCTGGGACAGTGGGATTCTTTTAATCTTAAATTCAAACCAAGACTGGAAAATCATACATTTAGACCCAAAAGTCTTACATGTCCATTGCTGAGAGTGGGGTGTTGAAGTCTCCCACTATTGTTGTGTGAGGTGCAATATGTGCTTTGAGCTTTAGTAAAGTTTCTTTTATGAATGTGAGTGTCCTTCATTTGGAGCATAGATGTTCAGAATTGAGAGTTTTTCTTGGTAGATTTTTCATTTGATGAGTATGAAGTGTCTTCCTTAACTTTTGGTTGAAAGTCGTTTTTATTCAATATTAGAATGGCTACTCCAGCTTGTTTCTTGGGACCATTTACTTGGAAAATTGTTTTCCAGCCTTTTACCCTGAGGTTGTGTCTGTCTTTGTCACTGAAGTGCATTTCCTATATGCAGTAAAGTGCTGGGTCCTCTGTATGTGTCCAGTCCATTGGTCTATGTCTTTTTATTGAGGAATTGAGTTCATTGATGCCAAGAGATACTAAGGTAAAGTGATTGTTGCTTCCTGTTTTGCTGTTTTTGTTGTTAGAGGTGGATTATGTTTATGTAGCTATTTTCTTTCGGTTTGTTAGAAGATTATTTTCTTGCTGTTTCTGTGGTGCAATTTTCCTCCTTGTGTTGGAGTTTTTTTATCCATTATCCTGTGTAGGGCTAGATTTGTGGAAAGATATTGTGTAAATTTGGTTTTGTCATGGAATATATTGGTTTCTCCATCTGTGGTAATTGAGAGTTTTGCTGGGTATAGTACCCTGGGCTGGCATTTATGTTTTCTTAAGTTCTGTATGACATCTGTCCAAGATCTTCTGGCTTTTATAGTCTCTGGTGATAAGTCTGGTGTATTTCTGGTACCTATTTCTGTAGGTCTGCCTTGTAAGTTACTTGACATTTTTCCCTTACTGCTTTTAATATTCTTTCTTGGTTTTGTGCATTTTGTGTTTTGATTATTATGTGATGGGGGAATTTCTTTTCTGGTCTAGTCTATTTGAAGTTCTGTAGGCTTCTTGTATGTTCATGGGCATCTCTTTCTTTAGGTAAGGGAAATTTTCTTCTATAATTTTGTTGAAGATATTTACTGGCCCTTTAAGTTGGGAATTTCCACTCTGTTCTATACCTATTATCCTTAGGTTTGGTCTTCTCATTGTGTCCTGGATTTCCTGGATGTTTTGGCTTAGGGGCTTTTTGCATTCTGTATTTTCTTTGACAGTTCTGTCAATGTTTTTATTGTATCTTCTGCACCTGAGTTTCTCTGTTCTATCTCTTGTTTTCTGTTGGTGATTCTTGCATCTATGACTCCTGATCTTTTTCCAAGGTTTTCTATCTCCAGGATAGTTTCCTTGTGATTTCTTTATTGTTCCTACTTCCATTTTTATATCCTGGATGGTTTTGTTCAACTCCTTCACCTGTTTGGCTGTGTTTTCCTGTAATTCTTTAAGGGATTTTTTGTATTTCCTCTTGAAGGGCTTCTACCTGTTCCCCTGTGTTCTCCTGTATTTCTTTAAGGGAGTTATTTATGTCCTTCTTAAAGTTCTCTGTCATCAATACGAGAAATGATTTTAATTCTGAATCCTGCTTTTCTGGTGTGATGGGGTGTCCAGGACTTGCTATAGTGGGAGAACTGGGTTCTGATGATGTCAAGCAACCTTGGTTTCTGTTGCTTATGTTCTTGCACATGCCTTTCCTCATCTCTTTATCTCTAGTTGTACTTGTACTCACTGTCTCTGTCTGGAGCCTGTCTCTCCTGTTACCTTGGTTGTATCAGAACTCCTGAGAATCCAGCTGTCTCTGTGATCCTGTGATTCTAAGATCCTGAATCCTGGCATTCAGGCTGCCTCTGGGATCCTGAAATCCTGGTGTGACCAAGTTCCTGAGATCCTGTGATCCTATGATCCTATGATCCTATGTTCCATGGTGTGTTAGAGCTCCTAGGTGTCCAGCCTTTTCTGGGTGTTGTGGGATTGGGTAGAGAGTTGGTGCCCAAGGTCTGCTCAGGACACAGAAACAGACTGGAAGGAACCTATGCCACTGGCTGGGTGTGGGTTCCTAGGTACCTGGGTCCCCAAGGCTCCCAATTAGCCCCTGTTGGGGTGGGTGTTGAGGCCTCCTCATCTATGAACCTGGGCATATTAGAGCTCCTGGGATTCCAGCCTCCTTTGGGTGTTGTGGGATTGGGTGCAGAGCACGCATCCAAGGTCTGCTCAGGGCCGTGACACAAACTGACAGGATTAAACTACAATTTTAAATTCTCCTGATTCAGTAGGTTAGAACATATCTCATTTCTTTATAAGTCAAATAGATTTATTTTGCATATATTTATTATATATTATATATAAGGACCCTTTTGTTTTAAGATATGTGTGTGTGTCTCTGTTTAGTATATTTCACATTTGCCTTTATACCATATTTCTTTTAAATATACCCTCTTGTAATCAATACTGCAGTCATAAATTTATGAATTTATTTTTCTTAAGTATTTACCACCATCCAATATAATTTGAAGCTCATTTTAGCTACAGACTTTCTGAATTTCAGGACAGACTCATCCACTATATGCTCAGAGGAGCTCTCAGCAACGATCCAGGATATCCCATAAGTCATTTTCAAACATCATCCTTGTTCTGTCCTAAATAAAATTTCATATTACTTTTGGATGTTAATGAAGTCCATGTTTTATGATAGTTTAAAATCTAGCTTTTCAGTCAGAAAGACTCATCCATCTTCTCTGATCAAATCGAATACAAAGAATTAATATAACTTAAACAATTTTTAGAAAGTTACCCTCCTCCTTTATATACTTTCTCACTCAATTTTTCTTCAATATAATTAATATACCATACATTTAAAACTTGCTGTTAAGTAAGGAGGTCTGTACCAAATATATTCAGCAACCTAACATAATGGCAAAATCCTTTGAAATAGGATCACACTAATTTCAGAAACTGGTAGATGTTATAACATTTTTATGGTTGATGATCACCTTATTAATTCTGATCTGTTATCCAATGTCAAGTGAATTATACAGTTTATTACTGTATTTTATGATGATCAATGAAAGAAATGTGTGTTATATACTTTATCTACTTTAAAGCTCAACTGGAATGGTGTGGTTATGCCACTCATGATCAGAGTTCAACAGCCTTGCTCCTATCTAGCTTGATATCAAACCTAACTACCCTGGGGAATGCTTTCAATCTTAGAATCATAATAAGTGAAGTATAGGTCATGAGAACTCTTTTTATGACTTTACATGAGATTATACACTAAAAGTGGAACATTTAGCATTCAATAAATTACAGTACTGAAATCATTAGAATGTGGACATGATTCTTTAACTATGTGAATATAACTTTCTTTTGTGGAATTGTTTGTTTTTAAAATTTCCAGTTAACTTTGTCATTTGACATGGTATTTATACACTTAATACATATTTTCTGAAAATATTAAACATAAGATCTATATGGGGCTGAAGTGCCCTTGCATAGGCATGGGTCCTGTTGGGCTGTGTGGTGGTTCCCCTGTGTCTGCCGTGGCTCAGGGAGGCAGGAGCACAGGGAATTTGACTGAGTTCACTCCATGTGGTGCCTGGTGGAGGCTGAGCTGTGAGAAGCCACCAGGGCTCCACCCAGGAGTGGAGAGAACTCAGTCTGAAGTCTTGCAGGGTAGAGCTCCTGAGTCGGGGTCTCTGGGCCTATGCGGCTGACTGGGAGACTGGTGGTCTCTATCTTTGGCCTCCCAGATGCTGCCAGGAGCCATGGAAGAACTGAGACTAGGGCGTAGAGGCTGAACCTGCCCGCAGCTGAGAGGGATGAGAAAGAGAGAAGCTTCGGCAGTGCCCCACATGTCAGAGACTCTTGGTTACTGTACTCAATTGGTTGGGTGGGCGAGCTTGGTTGAGTTGGTGGGCTACGTGGAGGGAACGTAGAGAAGTCTTCTAGCAGGAGATTAAGCAGTGGCTGGGTAGCCAAAGGCCTTTTCCACGATTCCCCATGGTGGGGCCCCATAGACATGACGAAGTCCATGGTTTTAAAAGGTTTATTTTCATGGCAGAAAGTGGATGAATCTGGCTGTAACCCCACCCCCACCCCACCCACATTCACCCTCAGGGAAAATCTCAGTTAAATAGGGAAGGAGGAGGGAGGAGTGTCTGGGCAGGAATGCTTAGTTGGCTATGTCCTCTGGCCTTTAGGTATCTCATTAATATGGAGATCTCTTGAGGCCTGTAGTCATACCTTCTACCTGGGCTAGGTGACAAAAATCACTCTTTGGGAGGAGCTGTAGGGCATAGCCCTACGTTACTAAAAGGTGCGGATCAATGGAGGTCTTGGGTGTGTGTCAGGAGCCTGGAGTCTGAGATTGTGGTGGAATGTATGCTGTCCCTTGGAGGGTCTTTGGCCATCTCTAGTCAGTGCTCCAATAGAAACCAAGCTATCCTTTCATAGTCCCACAGATTTACTGCATAATTCACTTTCTGATACTCAGACTTAGTCTAATGACTTCGATCTAGAATGGAGAAAATGGTGATTATTTGATTCAACAAGAATCTAAATCAAATATATAGTTTCCTTACGTGAAGAATTATGAAAACAAACAGGTAGGTTGAATATGAAGTTGTGCATAATTGCAAGTGCATAACTGGCCGAGTAGGTATACAGCAAGTCCAGTAAGAAAATATTCCTAAAATATAGCTCAAAATTGGATGAATTGTAAAGAGTAAGCAATTAATATGGAAAAGACACTTTCAAAATTAGTATTTCTAATTTGAATATAAAAAAATCCTATAGGTTTCCTTGTATGAATATTAGCTGGCATTTTTATTGTAGGTTTGCACTGCTTCAATGAGTTTTATACAAGATAGATTTTTCTTAATTGTCTGTCTATCTGTCTGCCTGTTATTTGTCTTCAGAGAATAAACATAATTTAAACTGGACATTTCTGTATTTTTTGTGTATATAATAGTTATGTCAATAAGTTTTGACAAGATATAGTGTAATACATTGAAAATCTCTTAATATACATCAGTAATTAGAAATATACAACTCAGTAGAAATATGTCAACCCAGGCATAACATTAAAATGTAAATAAACAAAATGTACAATAAAAAGTGAAAAAAAAGGAAAAAAAAAGAATAAGAATTTTCCTAAAATAATATGAAAGTATTGCTATCAGGTGACATTAAAAGAGGTCATGTGAAGAGCACTACTGGTATATGAATAATGAAGTTAATATAAAATATCAATAGCAATATTATTTATGCTAAAATTAAGTTTACATCTTCACTGGGTTATTGTGGTTTTTGTCATAATAATATATTGGCAATGAACTAATTACATCCTTTCAAAGAAATTATTGTTCCAAAGTATCATTTACAAAAAGAAAAAAAGTATGTTCTTCTGTATCAGTGAGAAAATTATATGGCTTCAACAGAAACTTCCTGGTAAATTATTTTCCATAAGTGACTTCTGATATTTTTTGACACATAAAAAAGTGTTCTTTTAGAAGATATTGGCTATTGAAACAGTGATAGGATTTAACATAAAATAATCAACCGAAATATATATGTTTTAAAGTCAAACTCCATATCCAGGAATAATTGATAATTGTGACAAAATCATTACTAATTGCTCCAATTTTAGTGTTCATGTTCTAAATCTCATGAAACATTTTAAATCAGAGATTCTGGCAGAGTTAACAAAATTTGTCAACAAGAAATATCATACTTATTGTCTGTATTTCACCCAGTTTTCTTTCCTTCTTATTCACTTCCTCATATTTCCTTTTGGTACACACCCTTTCACGCACAGACATTGCTGTTTTACACAAATCTGTATTTTAAATGTTTTACACAAACCTATACTTTAAATGATCACATACATAAAGTAAATAAATAAATACTAAATATGAAAAAGTAATCTTTATTATTTCTAAGAAATAATATGGAAAAAATTCCCACCCAAATAACAAAGCCTCTTTTATGACAGAAATGAGTTAAAATTTATAGATATTAAAATTGAGGGACAGTAGTCTCAGATGACCCAGTTTCCTGAAAAGTGATCTGTGTTTCTCTGAGGATTTAGCAACATTTTCATTTTGCTTTCTAGTCCATAAAGTCTCTGTGTTCCCTTTAACATAATGAATGCTTTAATTAGCACTTAGAAGTTCTTGGGTGAAGCTGTTATTTGTCTAAGTTAAGCAAAGCAATCTCTGTTTCTTCATGTGTCCTTTTAAATAATGCCCCACTTGGTCCTTTTCAGTCCTCCTGGCTCTCCTCTGACCTGTGAGAGCTTTCAGCCCTCCTAATCGTGCCCCACAAAGTCACCCCACCACCCCACCCAGATACTCCTGAACACATGTGACAGCATTGCACATCATCAATTTCAAGTTTTTAAATAGTTTAATAGTTTCCAAGTTTAATAGTTACTTTAAAAAACATATTAGTTCTGATTTTTTTCCTTTTCAATTAATGTGGTAAAGAAAACAGCCAATTAGTTCACAGATAAAATTGCAGTTTTAAAAGTGATTGAAGGGTCTGAAAAGATCAATGAGTGGCTAAAGGCTTTTGCTGCTCTTGTGAGAAACTGACTTGGTTCCTAGAAATCACATGGTGGCTTACAACTGTCTATAACTTCAGTTCCAAGAAATCTGATGTCTTTTTTTATCCTTTCTGGGTACCAGACACACTCATGGTACACAAATCTACATGTGTGCCCTCACATCAATACATAAAATAAAAATGAATGGATTAAAAATATTCAGAAATCTTTTTTATTTCTCTAGAGTAAAATATTTAGGAAAAGGATATTTGGGAACTTATATGTATGATATGGTAAAAATCATGATCAGCCTTTCATTAAATTTTTTTCAAAACACTTTTTGTATCATTCGTCAACTGCAATGTAGATAGACAAATTTCAACAGTGTGTGATCAGAAAAACCAGATTATCTATAAAGAGAAACTGCAATGAATTCAAATTGCAAGCACAGGGCACCCTACCGATGACATGGTTTTTATGTGTCCTGATTTTTACTTTTCTTCTACAGTAGTTTAGCTTTTGTTATTCTTGATTTTGTTTGGGAGAAACTTTTCTTTACTCTTGTCCATACTGTGTGATTTACAGAAATGTAGGTTTTTAACATGAGACTTCATATCTCCATAATTCATTGTGCTGACATTGGACAGCTGACCCCAGTGAATTGTCTCTTTTTGACCATTAGAATGAAAAAATTTTGAAATGACTTTGACAGGCTTATGCAGACAGATCAATATTGTGGACACCTAAAACATAGTAATTCATATTAAAAGAAGAGATTGCAAAGAGAATTCTGATGTAATTATTCTACTCTTGAAACGATAGTACCTGCCACCATACAGCTCTTTTAACCTAATTGATGATAATGCAGAAGAAATTTAACTTGTCTACCTCCAACACAATATGTAACCATATGTGTCATTTTATTCTTTGTAAAATTACCAAATAACCAACGTGTGTTTATAGAAGATTCTGTCACATGATAAGGCTTTGACAAGTATGAATGGATTTTTATTATTTGATGTGTTACTGGATTTCAGAAATAAGTTTCAATAATTAAAAGAAACTAGTGCAGGGCTGGGGACCTGAAACAGCAGAACACACACCAAACACATGAGAAACTCGGGATTTTTTTTCTCCAGTACTGCGGCAGAAAAGATAATCAAATGTATGAATCAACTTCCTTATTCTGTTTCCAGTGTAATAGAGATAACCTGGCTTGGAAGAAAAACAAGACCCTCAGAAAACCATTTGTCTACTTTACATGTTGCTTTGTTAAATTCCGGTATTAACTATTATATAAGAATATTTTATCTTTAAATCATATAATGTACTGCAATCTGGTATATTATAAGCATTCATCTATTGCTTGCAATTACACTGCATTTGTTATCCCAGTAATTTTATTCTCGTCTCTGTATTCATTGTTAGCTGGTTAATTCCTTTTATTGTTGCCTGTATTTTTAGTTATTTCAGACTGAAGCGTGGTTTTGTATTTGAAGCTATTTAGCTCATAATTTTAGGTCTTAAAAGTAAGTATTACAATAAAAATTAAGCAATTTTCTTGATAGGAGCTTTGAATCTCTATTTTTTTCTAATTTTTCCAAGAATGACAGTTAAAGTAGGACTTAATATTGATAACTATTTAATCATTCCTTTTCAGTTTCTATCCTGAGTACAATTTTGCTTTAATATATAGTAGAGGCTACCAATTTTTCTTCAAGTTTCAAAATTATAAAAAAGAATTAAGATATTATAACAATGCAAGAGATACTAAAGTAGTTTCCACTTAATCTCCATGTGTCAGATTCTTCTCTGCACATTCCTCACTCAGTTAATACTTTAGTATGAAGAGTTACACTGAGAATAATACAGTGTTCTTTAAAATTTCTCATGAGTTATCATATATATAAACTTAATCATTTATTTATTTATAAAATGATTCTCAGAGTGTTTTACAAAATGTAAAATAAGTCCAGGAAGCCCATTTTAATGGAATCTCTTGAACAGCTACGCAGAAATTAGTATACCTAAGAACTCTTCTATAAACACCAAAAGAAGATGTTTTCAGTGTAAAGACACAATTAATAATTAAATAAAATTTCTATAATATTAGGAGGTAATATCATAAAAAATATCATCTATGACTGAGCCATTAAAAGTCAAATAGATAAAAGTCACAGGGTACTATTAACCATGTGTGTGTGTGTGTGTGTGTGTGTGTGTGTGTGTGTGTGTGTAAGGACAGTGTGAAAGGACAATAAATATATCTCTAAATTGAAAAATAATTTAGAATAAAATAAATAGGAAATTCAAATTTAGTTAAGCAGACAATTAAGAACAAAACAGAGGATTTTTAAAATATGAAACCTGTACTTTCCTAAGATTAGCTTATTGGGAAGAGTCCATTTTAGCAAGTCTTCCAGAACAATAAAGTGAAAAATATAATGAAAATAAAATAGTGAGACACTTTACAAGAATGAGATTTACAAAGAAAGCGCTAATACCCCAGTTACACAAAATAGTAAATACAGTTCCAGTCATGAAGGTTGGAGCTGACTTTAGCTTACTATACCATTTACTATATCGTTACTAAAGTTTACGTTAGCTTAATATATCATTCAATAAATTAAGATCTTTACCTACTTGTAATTGTCTAGAAAAATATTTAAAACCCTAGGAAAATGTAAAGTAATTAATTACACAAATAAAAATACATTATAAAAATAAGAATTATTGATCATGTAAAAAACTTACATTAGATGAGTCTAGGTAGCCTTCCAGTACAAGTGTCTCGGCAGTAGTATATTTCACATATCCAGTTCTCAAAAAGAGGATGTTTTCAAAAGTTCATTTAAAAAAACCTGAATCTTTTAATTTTACCAACTCATTAGAGTAAGAAAATCAGAACTTAGAAGTTCTATTCAAAGAAGTATTGATTATTGCCTTACATAAAAATATATAAATAAATATTAAAATGACCTAGGAGTACATTATCTGTATAATTGCTTGTATATAAAAGTTTATTAAAGCAATATAAAAGTTTCTCAGCATTTGTCAGCATATTATCATAAGTAACTTACAAAGAAATGCATGATTTGGGGCCTCTCTGACTTCATACATCACCTCTGAACATATCTACACTACTCACTGTATTCATCTACAGAGCTATTTCTTTAGTTCATATATATAGATGTATATGATGTATATGGTGTATATGTATATGATATATATATATATATATATATATATATGCATGCTGTTCTACCTTTGAGTCACTGCACTAGCAACTTTGTCTTCCTAAAATATCATGAGATTCATCCGACAATATACCTATAACCTCTAAATATTTGACGATGACATACATGACTGAATTAACTTGCCTCTATAGTCACAGCATACAGGAACCTATAAAAGTTTAACAAATATATATTAACTGAATAATTTTATCTAAGTCAGTAAATGATTTAGAAAAATCAGGTACAATTCATCAGCCATAACTAATAAAATGTATGGGAATTGCACAAAGCATATAATGATTCTACACTTCACAACAAACAATATTTTAAGATTGAAGTACCTTTTACTTATTTTGTATCATTGTTATTATTATTATTATCATTATTATGATCAATCATTATTATTGTATAAGTGGATGGCACATGGCACACATGTGTAAGTCAGAACACAACCTTGGGAGTGGGCTTTTTCCTTCCCCAGTGGTTGCTAGGCATCAGGCTCAGAGCAGAGAAGGGGACTTGTGCAATGGGCACCTTTACACAAAGAACTAACTTGACAAACTTAAAATAAATTATTTGAGATACTAAAATAAACAAGGAAAGACAAATAGAAAATCATTCATCTCTGTTCTGGCTCTGGGATGTCCAATTCTATCAACAGCTATGTAGGAAATTTCAGGACACAATACACTCGTATTTGAAGCTTCCTTCTAGGGCACCAGTGCAATGCAACATGTGCTGAATTTGAGTCACTAATGCTTAAACTATGGAATTTATACAGCATTTCTCAGTTTATAACATATATTTATTTCAATTAGTTCCTCTCATTGTCTTCACTTGTGCTTGATGATTTAATAAAGTATGAGGTATTGGTGTTAAGTTTATTTTAAAGATATGATCATGATTAACAAACACAATTTGATGTATCTGTTAAACAGAAATTACAACACTGTCAGTCAAGCTTTTACTTCTAAAGCTTTAGATAGGACAATGAGGAATAGAAATCAATTACAATAAATGAAATAAATTAATAAAAAAAATTTTCCATTAGTACTTGTCAGCTTCCTAACATAATTAAAATACATGAGGACAAAAGGTAACTTGCATTTATAGTTTGGAAAGTTTTCATATGTAGGACGACTTACTTTGGGACCATTCAGTACATGTCAGGGTGGAAGTACAAGAGAGAATAAGCAGCTCACTTGAATACCAGAATCTGGGATTTAAGACATGGATATAAATGGACACAAGGGGATTCCCAGGCACTGTCCCTTTGATGTAAGGAGTCTCACAGGCACTGCCATCAAGATGTTCCACCATGCCCTATGCTGCAAATCTGCAGCTTTAACATGCAGACTATTAATGAAAATTCATCCAAAACCAGCACTCTTCATTTTCAGAATATACCACTTACTACATTACTGGAAAATTGAGATGACTCATTAAATATTTTTTTAAATTAATAAAAATTTTGGAATCTGGCTATAGTCCACATTGATATATAAAAGTCAATAGCTTTCCCCATAACTTTAATAGCACATTAAAAATGTAAAAGGAAAAATATTACCTCATTGAAAATAGTAATCAAAATTATGTAACACTTACATAGTACTAAAAAGATATTGATAAAATGTGGCTGAAGATCATTAAACAGGATGGCAAGTAATAGAGAGATAAATTCTGCCACAGAATGGCAAAGGTCAGTTTATAAAATAAAATGATTTCCATAAATATCTCTAATCGCTTTAACCGTCATGTACAGTAATTTACAAAATAAAATGCATACACAAATGTGTATATCCAAGAGCCTTTCAGCTGACTACTAAATGACTTTATTATGTAAACAAGTTTTGTAGTATTCCAAATTGAGAAGGTCTCAAAACTGATATAATACCATATTTTAACTTTTTATATAAAACAAAATTTTAAATTCAATTTTGTTATTTACTGTGACATATTTTAAAAAATTCATCCACAAAACTCTTATTGATTATTTCATTGTTAATTTTCTCCTGTTTATACTTCTAGTCATAAGAATTTGTAATGTGTGGCTCTCCTTTACCTATTCATGGTGTCAGAGACCTTATTCAATTTAAAATACTGTGCTTTACATAGTATATTTTATAAGCACATTTTATATTTTCTTTAAATAATTTAAATCATTTTCAGATATAATTCACCCATTTGAGGATACAGTTTGAAGTTATTATCACAAATACTTGCATAATCAGGTAGTCACTGTTAAATTTTCCAAACAATATTTTAACCTTATATCTGTTTCTCTATTTTTGTTCCATTCTTACTTACATTCTGAATACTCAGCAGTTATTTTTCTTACTGTTCTGGGTTCATACCTGATAGCAACAACTCTGAAAAATAAGGATTTGTTTTGGCTCAGGTTTTCTGGTGTGTCACTCCATCACGATTGGGAAGGTGTAAGAGAGGAGAGTCTGTAAGTTGTGGGTGACAGGAAGTTAAGAAGAGGAAACAGGGAGGGGCTGGACAAGAGCAAAATAAGCTGTGCACCCACCTTTGTTCTTTTTAATTTGCATTTCATTGGCCATTTGGAGACTTGGTTATATATAAAGTTATTGAATATAGTTCTGCAATGTACACAATTTCTGTTTTGATAAGAATTGCAATAAATCTGTAGATTGTTGATAATGTGACTTTTTAGTGATTTTTTAAATTTATTCTTTAATCATTTTTTACTGTCTAGACTTTATCCCCCTCCCAGTCTACTCTCTGACTGCTCCACATCCCATACCTCCCCATGCTCCACCCCCACTTCAGACCTCCCCACTTCATGGAACCTCAAGTCTCTTGAGGGTTAGGTGCACCTTCTCTGACTGAGTCCAGACCGGGCAGTCTTCAGCTGAATATGTGTTGGGAGCCTCATACTAACATGTAGGACAAGTAATACCAAGGACATCGATACACTAATATCTGAATATAGTGATGATTCTTTCATGAACTAAAAGTACTTAGTAGATGAAAAAGTGAGGCAGGTAGGCCATTCTGAGTAATTTGAAGCATAATAAATGCAATGGTTTTTGTTGTTGTTGTTGTCGGCATTGTTTTTGTTGTTGTTTACTAATGAGAGAAGCAAAGGAAGCCTTGAAAGAGAAGACGTAAGACTGAGATGAGCATAAGAAAGAGGTTGGAGTCATGTGATCATAGCTACAAAAAGCTCAAATAGACAAGGAATTAATTTCTGCTGCATTTCAGAAAGAAGCACAGATCTCTAGGGCAGTAATGTCACCCAAAAGAACTAGCTGGGATTTGGGCCTTTAAATCTCAAAGAATAGCACATTACTGAATGATAACTCATGAAAAGGAGGAATATATACCTAATAATAAATTGATTTTTTAATTCATCTACAATCTGTCAAGAAACTGTATGCTGGCTGCTGTTTATGCTGAATAACATCTGATAATACTGTGCAAATATAAACTATTTCTTCATGCCTCTAGTAATAATCAGTTAAAAAGCCTTCTGTAGAAGCCTGTGTTGTATAGACAGTTTGTATTGATAACAATAAATAAAAAATCAAAGTTCAAATCCCTTCACCAGGAGTTGGTTGTGTGATTCTCTGGGTGTTACATGTTTGATGGGCTTGCTTGCAGTGATGCTGCTAAAGAAGTTAAGAATCACCTTTGAGATTAAGACATTTTACCTCTGCTATCATTTAATACAACTATAAAAATTCAATCCAAGTGCTTTGTTTTCTCTTTTACAGAAAAAAAAAATCAAAATGTAGAGGCTGGAGAGAGGGCTCAGCAGTTAAGAATGCACATTGCTCTTGCAGAAGACCTAAGTTTGTTCCAGGTATCCAAGTCTGCAGGTTCCTAGCTGATCATACCTCCAGCTCCAGGGCATCCAACAACTTCTGGCCACTGTAGAAAACTGTATTCAAGTGCATATGCTCACATACATTACACACACACACACATACACACACACATACACACACACATACACACACACACACACACTGAGAGGAAGATTCATGTAATTCAACGAAATCTTTTTAAAAATACATTAAAATATATTTAATTCTCTACTATCTTTGAGAGCTTAATTATCATTATAAAATACTTTAAATTGTAATTTGAACACAAATACAATGCAAACAATTATATCTCACACCCATACACACCCCACTTTAATTAAATACAAGTATTAACTACAAAAACATGTCTCCCTCTCTCCTTTAAAAATTCTAACTTTTAATATTTTGATAAGTTCAGTATCAAAGTCCTGAATCCAATATTGAATTCCTCAATCATTAAATATATTTTTGTTGACACAGTAAGAAAATAACATAGATGTGATAAATTGTGATTGGGCAATTCAGGATAATTATCAAATAATTATTGTGGTAATAAGCAAATAAGTCTAGAAATTAAATCTAGTTAATCACTCGTAGTCAGAATCATTTTCTAAATTATTTTTGCTTATTATGGCAAGTTCAGGCAATAGTCCAAAAGGTTTTTTTTTCTTGATATAATTTCCAAAGAACAAAGTACTACTTAGATTTGCATAATAACACATTGCTTTCTCCACGCTTCATGTGTCAGCAAACAGGAGAATTGGAAGAATGTACATGCTGTTGCAGCATGTCTGATCACACACATCTGGGAGATCAAAAAAACTTGTAGCCACCTTTCCGTGTTTGCAATAGCATCTGAAATTAAGCAAAATATATCAGAAATGCAGAGGTTTAGCATAGTAATTCCTCATAGACTTATGATCGTAAGCAAGTAATTCTGTGTAGGTTAAATGCTCTAAAATAATACATGGGGCACGTTAAGAGGTTAGCAAACATTAGAAAGTATTAAAATACATGAAATTGTAATTTAATGTTCACCATTGAAAATGCTATCTGACCTCATTAACCACAATGTGGATCTGCCGCTATAATTCCACAGTAATGTTAGTGTGGGTTAGATTGTTCTCTAATGGGCCATCTGGCTCCTCTCCAAGTGTCATAGCTTTGGGAAGGAGTTGGGCTTGGTTTAAAAATCTAATTGATTAATTTACAAACTATATAAAATTGGGTGACTTAAATTTTTTCCCTAATTTGATTTGATAACAGTTGACCATAAATGTTTATTGTATGAAATAAGAGTGAGTGCAAGTTCTAAAACTCTTATATATGGTTTTAAGAAATTCAAGTTTACTTAAAAAAATTTTTTTTGGCTATCATATTAACAATACTATATATTTTTAATATTATGGAATTTTTCAACAAACCAAAAAAATATGACAAAATTTTTTTCTCTAACAATACAAATTTCAAAGTACTGTATATCCTTTAAGAAACAATGATTAGTGAAGATATATTCAGTTTGTAGAGTCATTTTCTGGTTACTATGTATTGGGTAACACAAAAAGAAATATTAAGAATAACCACCAATTAGCTATCCAAGTGTGAACAAGTAAATTAGTATTTTTTAAGAATTTCTTTGTGTTTCATATTTAAAACAGAAACAAGAACTAAGTTCAACTGATTAATTAGATATGGCATACTCAGCATATGGAGCTGATTCTACTTTTCAAAATAATTTGAGGAGACTTACCTTCACTTCATTCATCTGGTGATCTACCTCTACCCTAAACTTCTCCATCTTATGAGCTCCTGTTCTGATAGATTTTTATTTCTATATAATGGTATAATTTCAACCACACACTCTCGTAATCACCTTGACCCCTCCCCCCTTTCTCTTGACCCTCTCCTTTGGTTCTTCTTTTTTGCTCTCCACCATTATGGCAGAGTCCACTCTGTTGGTTATGTCTAGTCTACTACTTTCTCTTTCATCTCTATTTTAGATTCCTTTAGCTGTTTTCTCCCTCATATCTACAATAAAAAATCTTCTCAATCATACATTGGAGAAGTCTTATCTTCATTTCATTCATCCAGTGCTCAAAAACTAGTAGGGGCATATATGAACCCCCTTCTAAGGGACTCAGTTTCTCTTTTCCAAACCAGGTGCTGATTTGATTCTCCTAAGATCATTTCTTTCTGCTGACTTCTGCCCCTCACCATATTTGACTCCCAATTCTAGATTAAACCTCTTCAACCACTTCTCTCCACCTGGTATACTTCTCCAGTGAGATTCATGGCATTTCTTTGTCTCTCTGACTCCTGGAGCCTGCTATGTCTTCCTGGGCACCTGCCACACGGACCAGCTCCTTATTTCCCTCTACCTAGTTTTTCCTTGTCTACTCAGTAAGTGTCCTCTCAGTCTCTCTGGCTCCTGGACCAGCTCCACCCTCCTGCTTGCTTACCACTCCCTACTAAGATACTTATGCCTGCCTTTAATAGAACTCTCCCATTACCCAGAAGCTTCTCCCAGTCTACCTCTTCAATTGTTCTCTCCTCTACCTTCACTAACAATTTAACCTCCTCACTGGATGTCACCCTAGAGCTATCTGGTTTGTCTAAGAAGGCCACACTGATATGCCAGGTGCTTCTTTCACCTTATCTAAAATCCCTATGGCTACATCTGGCAGAATGATAAAATTCTCTATCAGGCAACATACAGCTACCATAGCCTTGGAGGAAGCAGAGAAGGCAACAGATAAGTTCAGTATCCCACCCAACCCACCAAATGAAAACAAGGATAACAATAACTAGAATTTCAAATGCAAAGCCTAGACTCCATCTATGACAGTATGTCACAATTCAATCCCAGAAATCATATTGTAGTAGGTTCTGAGAACTGCAATGTAGCTGAAGCACAAGACAAGGAACATGAAGTAATTAGAATTCCTTAATTTTGAAATAAACAAATCACTTAAAGAAATTTGTGAAAGCAAAAACAGTCAGTGGAAAGAAATGGATAAAACAATTCAAGACCTGAAACTGGAAATAGAACCAATAAAGAAAGCCAAAACTGAGGAAAATATGGAAATAAAAAATTTAGGAACTTTAGAGGCACGTCTCACCCACAGAATCCAAGAAATGGAAGATAGAATTAATAGGTTTTTTCATTGGTGTAATAAGTCAATTCAAGCTAAATTAAACACATAAAAACAGGTTTATTTGGGGCAGCTCACTGGCAGGTTCACTAGTTTCAGAGAATGAAGCCAGAGAAATTGTCATGTAGGTAGGGAGACAGAGAGAGGCAGGAAAAACAGAGAAAAACGTGAGATCAAAGTGAGAAAGAACACAGAAGGAACAAGAGAGAGCATTGTAGAAAGAAACAAGCACAGATAAACAGGCAGACAGACAGAACATAAAGAGCACAAAGAGCAGGAATGCAGTGAGAAAGGAGAGAGAGAGAGAGAGAGAGAGAGAGAGAGAGAGAGAGAGAGAGAGAGAGACAGAGAGACAGAGAGACAGAGAGACAGAGGAAGAGAGACAGAGAGAGAAGAGAGAGAAGAGAGAGACAGAGAGAGAGAGAGACGTGGGGGAGGGGGAGAGAGAAAGGTGAGAGGGGGGGAGGGGAGAGGAAGAGAGAGAGAGATCAGCAACACACATCTGGTGTACCTCGAAGCAGCAGATCATGACATAAGCAGTTGCTAGGTCTGTGAGAGCAGACCAGTGGGATTGCCTGTATACAAACAGGGTTAGGATTAGAGGTCATTGGTTTAAAACCTAACAAGAATTTCTGGAATTGAAGACAAGATAGAAAAGAGGATCTTTTCATCAAAGAAAATATTAAATTGAAAAACCTCCAGGCATAAAATAACCAGGTAGTCTGGGACAATACAAAAAGACAAAATCCATGAATTATATGAAGACAAAAGAAAAGAAACTCATGTCAAATAGATAGAAAATATTTTCAGCAAAATCACAAATGAAAAATTTCCAAACCTAAAGAGAGATATTTATTGGTATACAAGAAGCATATAGAGCACCAAATATATTGGACCAGAAATACAAATCCTCTTGGGACAGCTAACAAAATTCCAAGGGTAGAGAAAAATAAAGATTAAAAGATCTTCAAAGCTGTAAGAGGAAAGGATCAAGCAATATATCAAAGCAGATCTATTATAATGATACCTGTCTTAATGGAAACTCAAAAACCATAAGGGCCTTAGAGGTCTACAAACTCTTAGATTGAAACCATAGATGCCAGGCTAGACTAGTATATGCAGCAAAATTTTCAATCTTATTTGATGGGTAAAAATATTCTAATAAGTATATAATCTACAAATCCAACCATATATAAAGTGCTAGAAGGCAAACATCAACTTTAAAAAGTGAACCATACCTATAAAAACACAAGGAATAAATAATAACAGAGTAGTATATGCAAAGAAAGGAAATGAAGGGAAACACAAACAGACACACACAACCACCACCACTCACAACAACAACAAAAATAGTTTAAATAAACAAATTCTACTCATTGACAACTTTCAAATCAATTATTAAGTAAAAAGATACAGACTAACAGAATTGCTGTGAAAAAAGGATTCATTCTTTGTCAGCATCCAAAAAAAACACATTAAAATCAGTTATCACTTCAGGGTAAAAAGATAGAACAGTATATTACAAGCAAATATGCCTAAGACCAAGTTAGTATAGCCATGCAAAATAAACTTCAAAACTAATCAAAAGAGATAGGGAAGGACTCTACATACTCATTAAAGAAAAAAATCCACCAAGAGGACATGGAAATTCTTAACATCTATGTACCAAATGCAATGGCACCCAAATTTCACAAAAGAAATATGACTATAGCTTAAATTTCATTTGCCATTCACATGCTGATAGAGGGAGACTTCAATGTCCCACTCTTAACAATAGACAGGTCAACCAGGTAAAACTAAACATAGACATGCTACAAGCTAACTGAAAATATAATTCAAATGTACCTGGCAAATGTTTATAGAGCATTTCACTCAAACACAAAAGACTATACCTTCTTCTCAACAGCCCATGGAACTTTCTCCCAAAATTGGACACATACTTAGACACAAAGCATGTCACAACAAGTATAAGAAAATTGAAATAACAACCTGAAGATAGATCTTTATAGGCAAGTGAATTAGAATCAATAGTTATGATGAATAGGAATGGTTAGAATGAGTGAATCAAGAGAGAACCAGAGAATCAAGACTGGAAAGATGGAGGGAATACATAGAAAGAATTCTAAAACTAAGGGCCATTTGAGAGGAAGTATTGAAACTGTCTCAGTAAGGTTTCATTGCTGTGAAGACACTCCATGACCAATTCTTATAAAAAAATTTTCACTAGAGTAGGCCTGCAATTTTCCATTAGTCCATTATCATCATAGCAGGAAGCATGAAAGAATGAGGGCAGACGTTGTACTGGCAAAGTAGATCAGAGATCTATACCTTGATATATAGATAGCAGAAGGGAAACTGAGATATCTTGGCCAGAATGGAACTTCTGAAACCTCAAAGTTCACACATAGTGACCTACTTCCTCCGATGAGGCCACACCTACTTCAAGAAGGCCACATTTCCTAACAATGCCCCTCCATATGAGACTATGGGAGCTCATATTGTTTCAAATGATCAGAGAAACACATATATTAAGGTGATCCCAATGAGATTTCCAAGAAATGGTGGATACAGTGCCCAAGTAGACATTTCATGTCACCGAATGAAACTTCCAGTAATGGGATTTTTCTATATCTAATTACATTGTCAGCCAAAAGGATTCCCATGGGAAACCCCAAACAATACTAGCTGTTGCCAAGGCTACAGTTTGTTCTCCCCACACTGATGCAAAGGCTTTATTGCTGAAGATAATACCTACACAACTCATTGAACATGGTGAACTGGTATCTACATAGAGTCTTCACCCACAGATCCTGACATATTTGGTATAGGAAGGTACTCTTCAAGCTACCAAAGAAGACTCATAAGTACCAACCCTGCTAAAGCCTCTTTGATTTACAATGATGTCATAACTGCAAAACAGGGAAGTGCAGTGAGAGAACTTGTTGGAAAAAGCAACGTCTATCTGATTTGTCATAAAGCAAAGTTCAAGAGATGAGGCCTATACCCAACACGACTTGGGTGAACAAGAACCAGAGACTCGATTGTGTAGCAACCTAGAGTAAATCAAAGTACTACTGTTCTAAAAAATAAAATTCAAGAAACACACAAAAAAAGACATCTAATAACATTCTCTGTTATATAAATAAATCAATCAGTGCTTTGCTCAGCAATCTTCAGAGAAGCTTTCTCCTACAGAATATAAGAACAAACACAGAGACTCACACCCAAGCAATATACAGAGTATGAGAGATCTTGGACCCCTTAGTGATAAATAGAAAGTCTCTACATCTACACCTACCCTAGCCCTTAGGGATCAGGGATACCTATGGAAGAGGAGGCAGAAAACGTGTAAGAGCCAAAGCAGATGGAGAACACCAAAGAAACAAGGTCCTCTAAATCAATAGAATCAGTGTATGAACTTACAGAGACTGAGGCAGTATGCACTGGGTCTGCTCCAGTTAGCATTCTAAAGCTCAAAAAATGGACATGTGCCCCCATACTTAATCCAAAAGCAGTCTCCAATTATAATTACTTGTGAATGAAAATGTAATATTTTCCAAGGGAGTCTCATTGAGAATACAGAATACAAATAAGTGTGCCACATGCCCAGCTGTAAATTGCTAACAGAAAACAAACTCAAAGGCATCTTTGCAGGTTTCTCGTCTCAAAATGTCATGTCAGTAGATTTTCTGTTTTGTCTTTTAAAAATTTTATCTTTATAAATTTTTATTATTTTTATTTCTATATTTTTCATCTTTTTACTTTTAATCATAAAAATCTTTTGATATATATATATGTGTGTGTGTGTGTGTTATTTTTTTCATTTTTATATTTATATGGGATTCTTGAATGTGTGAATAAATGCGCCTCTGGTCTCTATCAATTTCTTGTCCCTTTTCTTTTCCTGGGCTCTTTTTCTTCAGTTTTACTTGTTTTGTCCTATTCTAATGTGTTTGTTTTGTTTTATCTTTTTATATATTTTATGTTATTATTGTTTCTTAGAAGCCTCATTGTTTCTGAATGAAAGACAAAAATGGGTGGATTTAGATGATAAGTGATGTGGAGAGGACCTGAGAGGAATAAAAGGATGGAAGAACCATAATCACACTAGATTACTTGAGAAACAAAAAGATTTTGAATAAAAGAACAATATGAAATCAAGAGACAGGAGATAGATATAGAGATTATGGAAAGAGTAGAAAGTAGAGCCACTTGCAGAATGCATGAGTAGGAAGGCAAGGGTTAGGGAGTTATTCTAAGAGCATTACACTCATTTAAATGGGATGACTAAAGTCCAGTGATCTACTCTACTGGATAGTCACTCTAATGACTTGTATTGTACCCACTATCTTAAGCTTCTCTCACCATAGGCAAAACACTGCTGTAATAAATATATTATATACCTTGATCATGTTAATAATTTTATATTGTACTTATATATCAAACATGATGCTATGAATGTTTAACATAAGCTATTTTACAAGTAAAACAATAAACCAAAATTTGAAAATTCATTATATTTCTATATTATAACATTGATTATATGGAAACAGATTGTAATAATGTAAACATTATTCAAAAATGACATACATGGATGTAGAATTAACAATTCATGCAGAATACAAATGTGATTAATGCTACAAAGCAGAAACAAATAAAAATTAAGTAAAGGGTCTTATAGGATCACAACTAAAAAGATTTACAGAGTGAAAAAGTCAGCTTTCAAGCGGGAAGCTTGATGAAAAATTACAATCTCTCAATATCTGAAGGAAATTATTTTCAAGATAAATCAAGTTTATTTCAATGCCCCAATGTATGTGAAAATTGAGTTTCTTGCAAAAACTATGGGAAGTTACAGATTAGATTAAAAGAAGAAGTCGTGTTAATTTGTGAAGACAAAGACAGCTAAACTTTCTTTTCAGTGAAGAAATTCATCTCTGGGTAATCTTGCCAGATGTTTAAAAAGGGAGAATTTGTTTCACACAGCCCATAACAGACTGATTATTAAAGACGTTTGTTCTTCACATGATGATCTAATATAAAGGTATAACAGAGGGGAAATTATCTTTAAGTTAAAACTGAAAACAGTTAAAAAGGTTTAATGAATAAAATGATGTGTTTTTATATATATATATTATATATATATATATATATATATATATATATATATAAATATATAAAATGGTTTATAAATTATCCACAAGCTATCATGTGTAAAGACTAATATACTTTTCTGAGTTGCATTTTACCAATATGAGTTGAAAAATAAGCCATATTGCATCCACTGCACTATTCATGGCCCTGCAGATGGAAGCCTGTGTCTGTCACAGGTAGCTTTCCCTCACTAAGAAGTTTCTCTTATACATAACAATATACTGTTCTTTCCTTTTAGTTTCTGTGCTCTTTGCATCTATACCATTAGTTGTTCTCCACAGACATTCTTTCATCATTATGTTTTCTTGGGAAATTTATTAGGAAACAGACTGGAGAAAAATCAAGAGTTTAAAAAATTACAACACTCACCTAACTATATTAGATTAAAACTACATATTGATTTGAAAATTTAAGTCTTCTGACTTAGGTTTTCCTTATTGTATGAATTATTATTAACATTATTAATGCATTTTCTTAATTGACATGCCTTGTACTATTTACATCTTCTTTTCAAGAAACTTACCTTTCTCTTTAAAAAATGTAGTGCTAGAAGAAATTTAGGAGAAATGCCCATCATTAAATTCAGATAGGCATACTTGAGAACAAAGAGTACTCTTAGTTCCATAATTTCTGTGCACTTGAAGTTCTGAAATTCAGTAGGCACAGTGGAGAAATAAAAATGAGTATTATTAATTGACACAGTCACAATAAAGAACTTACCCTCCATTATCCATTGTCAAATAATCATTCATATAATTCTTAAAGGAAGAAAAAAACTCATGCTACAGTTTTTTTGTTGTTGTTGTTGAAAGCTTTATTCATTTTTTTTTAAATTCTTAGAACTCTCCAAGAATTTCAATTTTATTTAATATGGAATATATAGAACTAAATCATCGTGAGACTGGACACAGATGCCTTAGCAGTTTGGCTAAAAGCAATGCCTGCTCTCACAGAAGTCTAGTACTCTTCAGTTTCCAACATTAACGTCAACACTCATACCATCTATCATTCCAGTTCCAGAGAATCAGAAACCATCTTATGGCCTCAGTAGGTACCAGGCATGTAAGTGGTGCACATACATAAAATAAAGTATAAATCTTAATAAATATCACTAAGATTTCTAATCAAATAGAAGATCCTCTAACTTCACAATAATGAAAACAAATAATAATTTGAATTTTTACGCACTTTATGCGTTTGCAGCTGTCATTACACTTTAGTTACACTCCATTCTTCAAAAAGCTCAAAGGGAAGAAAAGGAATCCTGTTTGGAGGATAGTGGTTGTTCTCAGAAATATTCCAAGGAAGTTCTCAGTTATTTTCCTCACAGATACTTACCTACAAAGCACATTTCCAAGCATAGCATTATTATTTTGTCACAATAATTCACCCTGTAACTGGACTTCTCCTCATCTAATAAGATCATGACCTAATGCTAAACCATGAGTCTATAATTAGGGAGTATTCTTGTTCACCCATTTGCAAATATTTCTGCACATCTGGACAAACTGTTTAAAAGATCATGCTTTGTGCTTAGATATTTGTAGTTCTATTTAATAAATACAAAGGATGTTTAAAGGGGCTCAGTCAGCTTGTTTAGGCTTACATTTGATTTGCTTTTAAATTGCTAAAATGGCAAGGAAATGTTAGAGGAACCGTGACCTCCTATCATCTTCCAATTTATGAGGGAGAGATGAAAATTGTGTAAGAAATTACTTTAAAGGTTTTCTTTGTCAAGCAGAGGTGCATCCTATATAGTGTGAAGCTACTGTACTGTGTCTTTCTGAAACATTAGTTGTCATTCCTTTTTGGGGTATCCACTTATCATATTGCTCAAGTATTCTCTTGCAAGATAATTCTCAGGAAACAATGCAATCCATCATTTTACAGGAAAGGAGAACCAGAAGTCCACGGTGCTTCTCTTAAATAAGTTTTCAGAAAAGTTCACCCACTTACACTTTTCTATGGCAGCTCAACAACTACAGAAATTATCAAAAAAAAACCATGAATTCAAGTAAAATTTTATTTATGTTATGGAGAAAGAACAATACATGCAACTGAGACAGGACGAAAATATCCTAAGTGACTAGAAGACAAGTAATTTGTAAGATGTAGAGGAGAAGAAAGGAAACAAAGAAGAGAGAAATCGAAGTTAGAGAAAGTGAGAGAAACAACATTCAGAGAAAAGTCAGGACAGGAATTCCTCCTTCCCTGAAATAGTGTATCCTGAAGTCAGACACAAAAATCAAAGGCTTTGTGTCCTCAGCCTCACTGAACTTCTGACCTGCGGACAGGAAATTGAAACAAACGCTTGACTCAACCACATTCTGAGCATTACTCTCTACATTGACCAGATCACAGGAGGAACTAGATCGATCTGACACATTCACACTCTAACCTTCTTTAACTCTCTTTTATGAATGGTGTTTGTCCCATGACAATTTCATACATGACCAGAGCAAAGCCTAATGACTGTCCCACATTTTCTCTTGCCTGCCTTCACTGTGAACTCTACCCCAGCCCCAAAGTCACTTTCCTAGATTCACAATATTGCTTTTTCTTGTTGTTATTACACATTTAGTTTAGCCAGGGATGTCTGTGTGATCTCTGGATTGGAGCTACCCACTGGAACTTTGTGGAGTTATCAGTTTGTACAAAACAGAAGACAATGACTCACTTTGTCCTTGAATATATTTGTAGCAAATATTCAATAGCAAGTGCTAGAAATCCCTACATTTTTGTGCAGACCAGCGAAGGCAGTTGATTTGAGTTCCTGACTGCAATGGCTAGGTCTTGCTTCTGGAACATGGCAAATCTTAGTCCTTTTATTTGTCTTTTAGTTTCTGCATACTTTCTGTTCCTTTTCTATGATATTTCCCTCCACTGCTCTGTACTTGTTTGGCCTTCATTGCCACATGCTTAATGAGGACGTGGAATCAACATCAGGGAAATGCAGTTTTCCTTGGAAATAATTTTGCCTTCATAGGTTGAATTCTAAGAATTTTGTAACTCACTGTATTCTGTAGTTTATTAGAAGTACTACAAATAGTAAACGAAATTCATATCCTAACTTATCAAATATGTTTGTATATCAGAGCAAATATTGTAAAAATAACCTTATTGCTAGGTCCAAGCACTCAGTACTGAACTAATTCTTTGTGAGAGTGCCAAAACTATCACACAATTTAGGTATAAAGTAGACTGATGGCCATGAGAAATTACTTAGTGAGAATAGGGAGTAGAGCTGAGAAAGAGTATTTTGGTTAAATTTTCTTTACTAGCTATGTTATAATTTTAAGATTTGTCTTCATTTGAATACATTTTAAGTTGATCTAGATGACGACGAAATCATTATTTTCACAACAGGTAATACTGAGTGTGGAGGAACTTTAAGCCAGAAATATGGCTGCTCTGGCAAGGGATCACATCCAAAGATATGATACAACTGGAATGCAGACATACTATACACCTTAAGTTTCCCTGCCTAGAATTCAGAAAAGGCTCTAGTACACACCATTAATCCCAAAAAATGAAGTCTGATTAAGAGGCAGACAGAGTGATGAATCAGAGAAAGATTTAACAGAAGGACTCAAAGATGGAATATCACTCTCTCTCATGAAAACAAACAGGAAAGAGAGACTAAAGAACCATGGGGGAGAGAGAATGAGCTGAGTTTAGTACAGTTCAGAGTAGTTCAATTCATGGAGTTCAGAGGCAGTTTTTTCCAAGCAGTCTAATCCAGTGAGAAACTAAAAGAAGCCAATTTGAATCTGTCATTTTGGAGAGATGTTTGAGCCAGAAAAACTCTATTGAGCCAGCCAGGCAGTTCAGAAAGAGAGGGCAAGAATGAGTTTATTCAGTAGGAAGCCTCAGAACTTAGAATATTCTAGGTCTAGGTTATCAGATGGAAGCTGGAAGCTGTAGCATTCAGGATCAGGGATTGCAGGTGTTTACATTTTACAAAGGCTAAAAGCTTACAGGCCTACTATTTTGTACTTTTCCCCACCTCCTCTTTCATCCATATCCAATTGTTTTCTTCATCTCTCATTATAAAACAAACAGGCTTCTAAGGGAAAATAATGAAATGTAACAAAATAAAATATAATAAGGACAAGACAAACATAAGAAAGAGTCCAAGAGAATACACAACACATATTCATTCACACACTAAAGAATTCCATAAGAACAGTAAATGGAAGCAGAGGACCTGGTACAGATCCCCGCAAGCACTTTGCATGCTCCATCATTCTCTGTTAGTTCTCACGTGCATTGATCTTGCTGATTTAGGAAGACTTGTTTCTTGGTGTTTTCTATTCCTTTTCAATTATACTCTTTTTCCACCCTCTTCTACATGATTCCTGGAGATGTGAGAAGAAGGATTTGATATAAATATCCTAGTTAAGGCTGAGTGTTTCAAGATCTCTCACTCTCTACATAACGTCTGGTTGTGGGTTTCTATTTGTTCACATCTGCTATGAGAAGCATCTTCTTTAACAATGGTGAGAAAAACATTAATCTATGAATATAGAAGAATGTGATTAGAAGTCATTTCATTGCTACACAAACAAGAGAAGTGTTTGGGTTTTTCCTAGGCCCCTGGTTTATCTGGTCTCTGGTAGCTGGTCACCTAAGCATTTCTGGGTATGGGTTCTATCTCATGGAGTAGACCTAAAGTCAATAAGATGTTGATTGGTTACTTCCACAAATCTTGTGTCACCAGTGCCCCACCATATCATTTGTTACCAGCGCATCATTGTAGACTGAAGGATTTGCGACTGCCCTGATGTTTGTTTCTCTTTTGCTGGTAGGCAAATTCCTGTAAAAATGACCCTAAGAATTAGGGATGAAGTCTTTGGAGTCACCAGTTTGATTTCTCAATCGTCAATGAGTTGAGTCAATGTTGTTTTCCGCAGTGGGGTCTTGCTGCCTATTTATGCAAGCTATTGCTTGGCAACAGCCTGGACTGTTTGGGAGTTCCCATGGGAGCCCTTTAAAAGTAGGATTCCTGCCTGCATTTAAAAGGAGAAAGAAAAAAATGGCTAACCTTCCGTAGGAACCCTTCTTTGGTTTAGTTTAGAGAATTTTGTCATTAGGCACTCATGGTTGTAGAAAAAGAAACCTGGAAAATTGAGTATCCTACATGTTTCATTTCCCATAAATGAAGATAACTAAAATGAAGCTTAGATTATCATAGAATGTGCAAAATATATGGAATGCTATGTTAGCAATGATACTTTAGGAAAATCTCATAAAGGCTAATTTTCAATAACACATACTTTAACATAGTCATCAAGGAAAAGATACAGATATAAATGAAATTTTTAACAGTGGGAAAATTTAATTTACCAATACTCAACAATTCCTTTCTAATATTCTTTTTAATTCTCATTTTTTTCACTTCTAACAACAAAAAAAATGTATTTAAGAAAAACAATCACCTATTCTGACATAGAAGAATATCTACAACAAAAACTGGGTCACTAAATTTAAAAAATAGATTTTCACTTGACTACAAATATTGGTTGCTTGAATTGAATGGTCCAGACTATGTTTCCCCCCTCTCTCCTGAAAAAGGCCAATTTAATATAGTATAATGTGCACTTCTCAGTAGTATGGGTAATGTGTACAAATATGAAATATATTTACCCTATAAGCTTCCAAACATTAAAAAAAACCTGCAAAAATCATATTTGTACCAGAGGTCTAATGAAACAATGCCTTGATAGTCTTTATTCTCATTGTTATATCTTCATTTCAGTTGTTGATAGCTGTGCCATGCCCCTCTGGGGAAGAAGAAATTCTAAATAGAATGTCTTGACACAGGGTTTCAGAGAAGAAAAATTGTTTCCTAAAAGACTATCATGAAATCAATACATTTTTACAAGTGACCAACTTAATCATTCAGCCCTCTAGTCAAAAGGACCCCAATTGACCGCCACACTGCCTTTACATCTTCAAAACTCAGAGGCTACTCAGCAACACCTTGAAAGTGGATGCAGAGAGTTATGTATTGACTTGAATGGATGGTACTGAATGCCTAGCCGGAAGACAATAACACCTGTGTTTTAAATGCAATCAATTAAAAAGTCCATTTATACAACTCTTTATTTATATCTACTGCTTTTGATCCTTTATACCCTAGAAAGTAGAATTAATACAAGAAAAACTTTTCTAGTAGATAGTGTTATTTGCCTTTACAAAACTTTAAAATGTCTGCAGAAAACTAAAATGAAATCTTTTTTTCTGCTCTAATAGTTTCCAAGAAAACACCATGGACTCCAGACAAAGATAACTATGTGTACATGAAATAGTGAAAGTATTTCAACGTGTCTTTTAAAGCAGATGTAGTCACTATGCTATAATAGACTACTTGCTAGAAAAAGAAAATACCATTTTGCCGTTCTTCTTTTACGCCTCAAACCCTGGAATAAAGAATAGTGTGACATAGCTAAGATTCAGCTGAACTGTCACTTTCTCTGTTTATCTGGCCCTGCTGACATGCTCCCATAGCTTCATTCTGCCTGAGAGAGATACTCATTTCTCTTTTTCATATGACCAAAGAACCATTCTGCTTTTGAAATTGACCCAGAACGATGTGATACATGGTTTGCAGTATCCTCTGTATAGAACTTCTGTTCTGATAAAGAAGATAATTGTGACAATAACTCTTTCGGGTTTCTTTCTCAGTGTTGTGACTCCACACACAGTAAACTACTTCCATGATACTATTTACTACTAAGCCAGGCTGAACCCATGTATTAGTCCATTTATTCTAGAGTAAGCATCTGTTTGTCAATCTCATACTCAAGGACTAAGTAGCCTAAACAACCACATAAATAATAATAATATGCACACTTCAAACATTCTACACATATAGTTTATATTGTTTTTTTTTTTGTAACTTTTCTGGTAGGTTTATCCTATTCACTTTAAATTCTTGACATCTCTATTAGTTAAAAATGTCTGCCACTGTGACAAAAAAAATCACATAAATAGTGTAAAAAGCAAGATTTATATTGACTTACAGTTTCAGAAGTTTTCATGGTGATTGGCTGCACCATTTTAGGGATGTGCTATGGATGACAAGAAGAGGTGGTGACTTCATAACGGCCAGAAAGAGCAACAGAAAACAGGCTGGGTTCAGGTTGACATAAGTCAAGAAAACATTCCCAGTGACCCACATCCTTTTGACAAGAACTTCCAGATCCTTCCAAAATATTGCCAGCTGTGAGGTGAGCCTTCAACACCTAAGATTTTGCCATGATTGCTTCATTTTCAACCTGTGATAACGTCTTTGCACCAGATTAATGTGGACAATTTTTCAGCAATAAATGAGATGTATTACTTTTAATGAAAATACTAGGTTGGACACACTCCCAGTTGAGACCTAGATCAGTTACTCAGTATCTGTTTGATTCACCTTTTCAGTAGCAAAAAA
Source organism: Mastomys natalensis (assembly GCA_021653895.1). Classification (NCBI taxonomy): domain Eukaryota; kingdom Metazoa; phylum Chordata; class Mammalia; order Rodentia; family Muridae; genus Mastomys; species Mastomys natalensis. The sequence continues at coordinate 1,063,207 of JAJTUV010000384.1, forward strand.
AGGGGTAATCATGTCATGATCTTCATTTGAAGTGGTAATGAATGGACATGTGTATATGGCTGCTGTGTAGGAGTGGCATCTATAAAGTGCTTGCACCTGTCACCAAAACAGGGGGAAGTAGGAATTCTTCTTCAGAAATGAGCAGCTATGCCAAAGAAGAGAAGTTTTAAGTTGTTTTATACCTCATAATCATGTACCTCAAAGACATGTACCTCCAGTTTAAATTATAGGCAAGATTGTTGTTTGATAGTGAAAGTGGTGAACTTGAAAGTTTGGATGCTTGTTGTGTACAAAGAAACACTAACTTGGAGACTACATTGGTAACTAAGTGATCACTTTGTATCAGGAAAGAGTTCTCAATGCATAAAGACTACTGTATTGGTAGTTTCTCAACCTAGAACTGACATTAACACTTGCATGTCATTAAAATGGTACAAAAGCAAAAAGGAGGAGGGGGGATGGGATAGGGGGTTTCTAGGGAGGGGAAATGGGGAAAGGGGATGGCATCTGAGATGTAAATAAGTAAAATATCCAATTAAAAAAGAAAGAAGAAAAGAGAAAAGACTAGAGTTTTACAAAGGTTACTAATTAGTATTTTTATTTGTGTTTGACTTTGTTCATTTACTTTTAGTTAGTTCTCTGTTTTTATTTTAATTTGATCATCATTCAGATAGAGTTAACTCAAAAATTTAGGGAGAAGTTCTTATTAAGAAATTATGCTTTTTAAAATAGTATTAGCATACTCACCAATCTCTTTCCTTTGAGTAAATGGTCGTACTCCACTTTCTCTATACATTCTTGATTTTTCAAGATGAATGTGACTTCCATTTCTGACTGAATTAAAGTGCCAAGTGGTTTATAGGTAGAATTTTCATCTGTCCTAGCTGCCTGAGATTATACTTGTTCAGGTCTTCTTCGAGTGCAATTGATAATTCCTTTATTTGTTTGCAGAAATATCTGTTTAGACAAGGTTGAGGATGGTGATTACAGATGAACTTTGAGCTGAGGTAGCACAATCATTCTTTTTTTCTACTAAGAGTGATACTGGAAGTGATAGTAAAAGATTTTCAGAAAATAGAACTGAAATTACTGCATAAATGGTTTGATGTGAGACATGAGAAATCAAAGGAATATTAAAATGTGTGTGGCTATATCCAAATGGAAATCAATGCAGGATATTCTAATTATAAAAAGTGGTTTGTATCAGGTATGAAAACAACTGATATCGGCCAGATTGGAAACTTAGGAGACAAGGTTAAAACACTATGCTTAGAGGAAAGAAACATCTTGATTCTGTCTCTGCTGTTGGATGTTCATTTAATAAAATTTAAGGTCAGTGGAACAAAATTAATGAAGACAAATAATAAACCACAAACTAAGGCTTTGTTTGATACACCTTTCTAAAAGAATTAAAGGAAAATGTCTATATCAGATGTTTCAGGATAGAGTTACCCTGAAAATTTCACTCTTTCTTTATACCCAGTATACTATAAAATTAATACTTATTATATCTTTATAGCTACACAGATAAGTCCAAAGGACATTGGAAGTGAGGAACTTATCAAAGCCACATTTTAGACACAACATATAACTATAAAAGGTTAACATCATAAGTTACATTATAAACTCTGAAAAAGAATAAATTAATAAAAATGTAGCTATTTCTGCCTCTATTTATTTCAAGTCATTTACTTTAAAGTGTTGAGGAAATGAACCTAAAATTCTGGAGTATCATGAAGGAATTGTGTGAAGGAGAGTGCTGAAGGAACTTACTGCTACCATTATATATGAAGAAAGTAATTCAAATGGTGAAAATTCAAATGATATATAAGATGTAAAAGATGCCAACCTAATAGAAAATTTTATGCAAGGAAACTGCCAACTTGTGAACTATGGCCAGTGGTTTGAAATAAAGGTGCAAAGATTTTGAGAAAGGATAAATTAACAAATAATTTTTTATTTCTATTTGCCTGCTCCCATACAGTTCACAAAATCCCCTGATCTGATTATATGTTTCCTGAAGTTTTCAGTAAGATAGCAGCAAAGAGGGGCACCCCACAGAAACTTCAGAAAGAAAAAGAAAAGACAGAAGGAGCAAAAGGGAGCAATTTTAAGTCAACCAATGATTTTATGGTGACTATAATTTGTACACATGTGGATAAGTATATGTAATTTTGATTAATTATTAAAACATCAATAACCTGTGGAGATATCTATTAATAAAACATTTTAAGACTTATTATAAAAGTAAATTCTTTATAATTCTAGATGCTTCAATTAAGTTGTTAATTATTATTTTATACATAATTATTTTGTTAGTTCTTCTATTGGTTATTCCTTAATTTTGCTTTGGTTATTTTACACATGGTCCAGTGAATTTCATGCTTAGTATTTGAAATAATGGTAAGCAAATAAAGTCTTAGTGTTAACTTGCTTAAACATAATGAAGCTTTCTATTAAAAAAAGTAGTAAGTGATGAAATTTTACTTAGATTTTTTCCCAGAAATATGTATCATGCATTATATTTTGACACAAGCTGTTCAAAGTCCTAACAAAAGCAAGCCATAGTTGACTTGCTTGCTTGCTTGCTCCCTTGCTTGCTTGCTTGCTTCCTTTTGTAGTGCTTGTGAAAGACAGCCTGGTTACAAGTTGAGCAAAGGTTAGAAACCCTGGTGACCGTGAAGGGATGGAAGGCATTTTGGCAAGTTCCTGACACTAGGCTCCTGGACACAAGGCCGCAGCCCTCCATAGATTTGTGGCCATCAGTCACTCACAGGGCAATGCTCCAAGCCCCTCCACAGGTAGAGGACATGACCTATGGTCATGCAGCCTCAAGACAGATCTCCATTTTAACGAGGTACCAAAAGGCCTGAAGAATTTAGCCAATTAAGTTTTTCTTCCCAGACACTCCTTCCTACAAAAGGTTTTAACCTCAGACCCGCCCTGAGAAGTGTGATACAGTTCTACTCATCCACTTTCCACCATGACAATAAAGGCTTTAAAACCATGGATTGACCTTTTTTCATTAGGATCTGCAGTGGGGAGCAATGGAGCAAGCCTTTGCCTAAAGAACCAGCCATCTAATCTCCTGCAGAAGGCCTCTCAGTGCTCCCAGCCACTGCCTCCACCAAGCCACGCTGCCGGCTGACAAGCCAAGGACTCATCTCCTTGGGATCCAATTGGGGCTCCCCTCTTTCCCCTTCAACCCTGGGCCAGATCCAGCCCCCGGCGCGCCCACATCATTTTCAGCTCTTTCTGCAGCTCCCAGTGGTGCCTGGGTACCCAAGAGCCTGAGAACCAAACCCCAGCCTCTCTGCAGGTCTGGGGAGCTGGGAGCCAGCTCCAGCTGTCCCCCAGGACCTTCAGACTGTGCTTACCCACCCCAGAGTGGTGTCCCTTGGCTCCCCATAGTCCAACAGCTGTCCACGCCTGTGTGAGGTTAAGAGCAGTCAAAAGTTCCATGTCTTGCCTCCCAGAGCAGCCCGAACCCTGTGTCGGAGCGGACAGCGGACGAAAAACCCCACTTAACCTTTCATACTTTCTTACATTTTTGTGGCACTTGGATTAAACCTAAGGCTGTATACATGCCAGGCCATCCAGCTACCACTCTGTCATACTCCTACGCACCGTTCTTCATAATAAAATCATACCAGTCTGTGGCATGAGCACCCCTGCCTTCTATGTGAGTCCCCCATTAGGCAATTCTAGAAGCTGAGGCAAACACAATGAATAGACTGCTGGTTTACACTCCTATACTCTTATCACATCTCTAAAGACACATGGAAGCCAGGTGTGTGTGAGAGATTACACTAATCAGAGGAATAGCATTGAAAAAGGAACAGATTCTCTTTTCATTCTGTGTGGTATGTTGTGGGCAACTATAACAGTACACCGGGGAACTGTTCACTAGAAGGGTTTAGAGAATATATCACATGCTAGAATGGATTGAAGAAGAGAAAATCAACAGCAGGAAAAATATTGAAATGGTAAAACATCTTAAAGACTCACACTGTGGTTCATCCAAAGAAACGTGGGAGAGATGTTAATGTTTGTATGTAAGAAGTCTAGTGATGGTTTCCCTACATAATTTCATGCCTTGTATATGACAAATAACATGCTATAATATTACATGAGTAGGCCTTTGAATAAAAATGTCATTCATAGTTTCATATGTTTGAATACTTGGTCCCCAGTTGCTTGAACTGTGGGAGTAGGGTTAGGTGTGACATATAGGCCTATAAGTCACTGGGGCCAAACTTTGAGGTTTCAGATACCCACAGTATTCAAAGTTACCTCTGCTTGCCTATGCTTGTAGATTAGGATATACATTTTCTGCTACTGCTCCAGTGCTATGCCCATCTGCATACTACTGCTTTGTTCCTTGCAGTGATCGCTGTAACTAACCTTCTGAAAGTCTAAGATCCAAATGCATTCTTTTGTAAGTTACTTTGGTTGGAGTCTTATCACAGCATAAGAAAAATAACTAGGACAATATCTTTCAGATAAATTCAGATTTTAAAATAATTTTAAAACAATGAAAGGCATTATCTTCAATTATGAAAGTCAGAGCTGTGAAATTCATTACTAGAAAATTCTGTACTGACTACTTACAAGCGTCAAAATATTGCCAGTTCACCTAAAAGTCAGTCTTTAAGGTCAAGACTAAAAAACAATTATTTCATCATTATTATCATTATCATCATCATCAATTATTATTATAATTATAACATTGCTAAGGCATTTGATTTAATACAGGAATAATGAGATATCCTTGCAAACAGATGAACATTATCATATTGGTCATACATATTCATAGGGCATAGCCTTTAAAAAAGTAACATTAATATATCTAACAAGTTATAAAATGGTACTTATTTAAGGGCATAAGAATCATAGTAGATTTTTAACAACATTATGAATTTTTTTATTGCACTTTCTGCTTTGATGATACCAAAATATGCTGTTTAAAAGTTCAGAACAAAATATGAGTAATTCTTTGGCCAGTAACCTGCTTGATTTCTATATAATACAATCTCTTTCTATTGATTTTTTTCCTTAATATTTTCTAAACCAATTTCTAAGTTCACTAAAGCACAACTTTATTATTGTAAGGTATTTAGAACTTCACTATCTAGACCTAAGATTTTTTTTTCTATTTATAGTTAAGGAAGTGTTGTGTGTGTGGTGTGTGTGTGTGTGTGTGGTGTGTGTTTGTCTGTGTGTGCAGAAGAAGTTTGTGCACTTGTTATACACAGACATGCAAGCACACGCACACACACACACACAAACAATTTTAGCCTTAATTTTAATGTGTATCACCCCTAATTTCCAATGTTTGATAATGGCACTAATACTGGTCTTAGTCATTTCAGCACTTTCATTGGTAATTTTTGGCATTTTAGTAGAAGGATTCAATACTTATACAATATAAATCACTCAGTGATTGTTTACCATTCCAATAAACACTACTTGATAGGACGGTAAATTATGCTGTTTATTTTGACAATGTAATAGGGAAATGTAACTTATATTGATGCAAGAAAAACAGTCTCATCTTGCATATAAGAACAATCAATTCTCATTTGTAGATTCATAATGACATGAATTTATTGAAGAATAGACCATATTTAAAAATGTACTGAGTTTGCCTCAAAAGTCACTGAACTCATCAGAGGCATAATGGAAGTTTTTGTGATAGACTCTTTGAGTAACTCTCAACATCAACATTACAATCAACACAAAGTGAGTAAATTTTCACCTTGACAACATGGTGAAAATCATAGCTCTTGTATTTAGAATGTCATAAGATTGGACATTTTTGTTGTATCTTTATGAATTAATATAAATTTTTCATGATTTCCTGATAAGATATAGCAATTATATTGAACCCCAAGATTATTTATGTTATGTGCATAGAAATGAATGTGTGTGTGGACAATTCTTTATGCTTAATCTTATTCTATATCTTTGTTTCACTAAAGCAATAGTTTATTGTTCAATTAATACTGAACCAAAATGTTTACTTTCATTTAATTTCTATTAAGACAAAATTAATAAACCAAAGGTTGAAAATGCAATACTTGATGAGAAAAAAAGACTGCTTATAAGTAATGTATACTAAAAGAAATCCTCTTATGAAAATTAATTTTTCTCTTTGTGTTGTTTATGCCTTCAATGATTTTTGTGTTCTTGGAGATCATACAAACAAGAGTGGGGTATTAATACTCCAGCTAAAACCATAGTCCTTAGGTTAACCTCAAAACTTAGTCTCTTCTTTTTAAAATTAAGACAATTTTTAGCATGTTTTTTGTGTGTGTGTTTTTGTGTGTGTGTTTTTGTGTGTGTGTGTTTGTGTGTGTGTGTGTGTGTGTGTGTGTGAATGTGTGTGTGAGTGTGTGTGTGTGTGCATGTGTTTGTATATGTGTGCATGTGTTTGTGTGGTATAGAAGTGTGAATACTTGTATACCACAGTGTGATATTGGGAAGGTCAGAGAAAAACATTTGAAAGTAGGTTTTTCTCACTGGAAGATCCAAGAATCACATTAACGTTCTCAGGTTTGTACAGCAGAGCTTTTACCTACTGATTCATCTCTTCAAATCTAAAATACTTTTTAAAAAATCTGTTTTGATGTCTATAAGAATTGACAAGAAAATTGTAGAACAAGCCTTCAGATTAAAAAAGGCATGCAATATTGCTTGAGTACAATGCACACACACACACACATGCACACACACACATACAGAGTGAGACAGAGACAGAGAGACAGAGACAGAGAGATAGATAACAGGGAGAGAGACAGAAAGAAAAAGATATTAAGATATTAAGCAGGAAAATACAAATTTCAACATAAATCATTTGAGAACAGATAAACAGATAAATGTGAAATCAACCTAAGGTACACCCACTCTCCCCTACACACAAACACACATACAGACACAAACACACACATACACACACACACACACACACACAATATAGAGAGAAAGAGAGAGAGGATTGAGAGAGATTTGTAATAAACATTTCCCTAGAAATAGTAGATACCCCAGCACTAACAGCTTGGTTTTTATTATGGCCCAGTTAAGGTTTTTTTAAAATGTTTTCCTTTAGAATATCTTTTTTTTTTCATCAAGAACATAAATTACAGTTGCAAAGGATTTCCCTGTTCACAGCTGGTTAGAGTATAAAGTAGTGTAGTCATTATACAAATCAATAGCATAGTCTTCTCAAATTATTAAAAATAGAACTGACAAATGACCCTACATCACTCCTGAGCACATTCCCAAAGGACTCCACACAGCACTTCAGAGATTTGATACACTTATGTCTATTGTCACCAATTTTCCAGAAGCAGGGACCTATGTTTATTGTCATGAATTTTCCAGAAGCAGAGAAATGTACATAGTATAGTTGTCCATCATAGGACCAATAGACAATGAAAATGTATACACAATGAAAATTTAGTAAGTTATAAAGACAAGAAAATTATCATATTTGAAGAAAAAATGGCATTTAAAATAGTACATTAAATGAGAAAATCTAAGCTCAGAAAGACAGATATCAAATGTTTTCTCTTTCATGTATGCCTTAGCTTGTAATTGGTAAAGTGTGTATGTATATTGTATGTATGTATGTATGTATGTATGTATGTATATGGGTGGTGATGGAGGCAGGAAAATATAGAAGAGTTCATTGGATAAGTTAGATCATATTTCAAGAAAATGTTGAGGGATAAAATGTAAGAAATTATAAGGGATTGTACTGGGGCAGTAGGATACAACAGGGATGAAGGGAGGACAAGACAATGCTGATAAACGATGTATCAAGATGCCATAAAAATATGTTGGAAAGATGACTAGTTGGGTAAGAATGCTTGCTGCTCTTCTGGAGAGTCGACATTAAGTTTCCAACCCCTATGACCATCGCTTCAAACTTCTTGCATCCTAGATCCAGATTAAATTTCCTCTTCTGATTTCTGAGAGCATCTACAGACCAGTGACATAAAGATACATACATACATAACACTTACATGTATAAATAAAAATACGTAATTAAACTCTTACTAAATATAATAAGGAAAGCTTCCATTGTAAGTTTTTTAATAATCTTTTTCTGCTACAAAAAAATAAGAGTTTTTCTGTTAAAAAGACTACATGAAATTGTCTTCTGCAAGTAAGAATTCTTTAGCTCTGCCTCATCATGCATGTCTCAGCAGAGATGTGTGAGGCTTACCAGTACCCTGGGTAACATTTGGGATCCTAGCATTCTTTGGCTTCTCTGGCTGAGTCCGCACCTGCCTGTTCGCTGCATTTCTCAGTGCCACACAGTCCTGAACATTCCCTTCATGTATTACTATCTTCTTGGTGATACAATGCACTGTCTAAAATAAGCCAAGAATCATTGAAACCAAGGAAGCTACTTCCTTAATATACCACTTGGGGAAAAGAATTTTAAACCATTAATGCTCAACCTATCACTACAAAAGAGGACTATTGCAATAATCAGTGCACCTGAAATTTATAATACACAAAAGTCATTTAATTCTCTCTATCTTCATATTACTATTTGAGAAAATAGTTAGCTTGTATTTCTGCTGAAAAGTTTGGAAAACATAGCCTGCCCTCTGACTGGACCTGTGGTACTGTTGTGAATTAGTGTATAAATAATTCACCTATTTGGTACATACTACTGACCTACTAGCAATGTTTCCTAGGGAAGAGCATTTTAATATTTATTTTAGAAATCTTCACAGGTAGTTGTGAAAGCCAATCCTACTTGGCAACTTCTCTTTTTGAACTGATTTTATACAAAACGCATCTCTGGAATTACTATTCTAAAAAATTCACAGCAATTGATACTGCACGAGATCAGTGCAAACTCAAGCCAGACAAAATCCCAACAGACCACAGGGAAGACAGACACTAAAGTTCACCCATTGCAAATGATAAAGCTGTTGAGTGTAAGAAAGTAAGTTTCCTTTAAGAGTGTGGCCATGGTATGTTGACCATCCTCCAAGAAGGTCACACAAAACTATATGTGTAACACCAACTATAATAGACAAGTTAAAAAAAAAAAAAACTATTAGAGGGTACAATGTTGGGTGGGCAGAGAGTGGGCCAGGATGGACCTGGTAGAAGTGGGTGTATATGGTGTTAATATGAACAAGAAACTCTGTATAAGAATCTCCTAAACAAAAATGGAACAAGGTGAAGGAAGAATAGAATTATCAAATGATGTTCTGAATGGTGAGATATTCTTAAGTAAGTTAGAGAGAATTTATGATCTTACAAACACTTTTAGGGAAGAATCAGTGGTCAACTTCAGGTGGAGCTTCTGGCTGGCTAAGTGAAGAAAGAGACCTGCTGTAATTACATTTTCTCACAGCATTATCTGCAAACATAACCAGATCCCTCCAAAGAAGGTGTGGCTTAGCGATGGTCTTTTATGTGCATCTATACCTCTTCACCTGCCTTAAATATCCACCATTTCTCCTGTGCACTGGATTCTATATATCATTCATTTATGCACTACAAACCAAGTAGGCTTCTCATAGCTTAGTCTAAACTTTACTCACCATATTTCCCTCTCAAACCACATGAAGAGATTTGTCATCTGCTCCAGGATGTTAATAGCTATGTCTGCATGTATAGCACTCTTTTACAACCAATATATATGGTCCGTGCCTTGTTATTATAGAACTTTACCCCTCATTGTGTATATATATGACATATAAATGCACATATATATGCAGTAGCATACATGACCATATATATTATATATATGTAGGCTCTTCATTATTGTGTAAATCATTCAATATTGTTGAGCAAGCTTTCAACCTAATCTCTCTAAAGTTATTGCAGTCAAAACTATTCCAACTGGAAATAGTATCACACAAATGAATTTAGAAGACACAATGGTTATATAGTTTAAAAGTTAGTTTATTTCCTAATCTTAAAGACAAGTTGCAGATCGAAAATTCACATGCAATCTTATTTGAAGTATGAAAATAAAGGAGGAAACTAAGACTTATTGTTAACTGTAGCTCCCTTTACCTGCAGATGTAGAGTTAATATTTTGATCAACATTTTTAAATAGACATTCTTAAATTCATTTGACCAGACATGGTCAGTTATTCCAACATCTACAATGTTAAGGATTTTGTCTTAGAGAAAGAAAAACAGGTTTATACTTTTTTCAGTGTTTAAGTCAAAGGGATGATATGGCTATCAGAACTTTTACAGTATTTGAGCAAATTACAAATCCAATACAAATTTTTATATTTTTACTATATTTCCTAACTCTATGTACTTTTGACTGAAAATTATTTTTTTCTGGTATGTTAATTACATACCCATTATAAGACAAATAAAACATAGAACTAACCACTTGTTATCCCAACTTAAACATTGCTTTAACTGAAAGAAGACACATGCCCTTTGGGAAACATATCTATCCAAGTGAAGCAAGATTATTGCAGAGACTGCTACAAGGCTACAATGGTGATGGTGGCTCCCTGTAACTATCAAGATAGAGAAGATTATTGATTAGGTGGTCCATCCAACTCCTACTTGACAGTATAATGAGCACGCTGTCTTTAAACAGAGGAAGCCTTTAATGGACAAACCACACTCGGTTTTAAGTGTTCTGTTCTGAAAATGCTATGGTATAATACTATTTTTCTATACTTGGACACAACATTGTTAGATGATGAATATATACAAATGCATAGCTTTCAATAATTAGATATTGCTCCAGTAGCATGTTGAAATCACAGCAATTTAGATACATGATTGACTGAGCATAGCTTTGTGATACCATAATCACTACATTCTGCAACGTGAACAGATCCGCCTGTTAGCTGGAAAGCCTCCAAATACCATAAATGTTAAGATAAGTGTGGAATGGGCTGCCTTTAAAATGAAGCTCTCCACCTTTTTCTTTTGTCTTTTCCTTCTGTGAAAGTAGATTGAGAATTCCTAAGTGAAGTTTAAAGGCAAGAGGAGCAAAACATTTAGCCAGAAAATTGCAGATACTGCTCCCAACAGTTGTCTACTTTAAAATAAAATAAAATAAAAGCCTTAATGTCAACATTGTGTGTCTCTTTCCATTATTTCATATTCACGCTGTGCCCTGCTTACTTTGCCATCTTTTATAACCATGAACATTTTTTAGAGTACCAAAGTTTGAAAAGGACAAGATGAGGGAATATTTTTTTGTTTGCATTATTTAACTATATAGCCATATTAACCAAAGTTCATTATCTTTTTTATTTTATATTGTTTTAGTTTCATCTAAGTAATCATTTTATTATTTTTGTAATGCAAAGAGACAAACATGGGGTCTCTCATTTGCTCAACAAGTTCTCTACTACTGACCTTGACACTTAGCCTTTCAAGTTGTCTTTGAAGCAGACATCAACATCTAGGTTTATCAAAAGTCAACTCAAGACCTACTTTTATATTCTCATCTGTCTTGATATAATCAATTCTTTATTACCCTATCTTATTCAATAGTATATATTCATATATACAGGAGAACTTTTGAATCCTGCGGACATTCCTTCTATATAGTAGTGATTGGAATAAAGCACCATCACAGTAAAGGGTTACATTCTTTTAGCAGTTTTGAATGTACCTGATGTCAGCCTTACAGATGCATGTATATACTTCTTGATTTAGCATTTAAATGTTTGTCTTAGACTTAATGTATATAAAGTATGAACTTGTGATCATATCAACCAGGTGTCTTCTGACTTCCCCTATTTCACAGAGTTGCATCATTCTCCTTCTTATTAATAGGAGTAACTCTATTGCAATTTATTGTGTAGCCACATACCTGATGCATTAGAATAGCAGTTCTTAACTATGATCTGAACACATTAGTGGTATCTCATACCAAATATCTACTTTCAATTCATAACAGTAGCAAAATTATAGTGATGAAGTAGCAAGGAAATAATTTTATGGTTTGAGTTTACCACCATATGAGGAACTGTATTAAAAAATCTCAAGAAGAAAGGATGAGAAGGAATACATCAGAAGAATGTTCAGTTTGTTTTTTCAAATGAAACTTAGCTTCATCTGGAGGTGTGCATTCTCACTGTTCGTTATTCTAAAGCATGCTGGGAGTAACCTCTGTGTCTATCATTGGACAGTCTCATTATTTGTCCAAACAAAAAACTAAGTGATAGAGAACTAATTTTACTAGGTAAAAATGAAAGTCCCAAAGGGATTTAGAATGGAAAGACAAATCATACCTAAAGAATTTCTACCAATAAGTCTTTGTTTCCCTACTCTAATCTTCCCAAATCCTTAAACAGGCACTCATGATACTAACAGTTTCCAAAATAATAACTAGCAGAACTTTATGTCAATGTTTCACTACTACATATGAATTTTCTTATGTTTTTATTACATATGAGATAAAACTATTTTCAAAACCATAAAAAGATGGTCAATATTTTATTGTGACATATTCTTTCTTTATTTTACTATACACTAAATCATAGGAAAAGTAGTCTTTCCAACTGTCAAGTTCTTTCTTCATTTATCGGTCTCTTGGATGTCTGGTTTCTCTACAACCCAGCACACACACACACACACACACAGAAGAGAGAGAGGAGAGACAATATAGATGTAGATATGAGTAGAGATAGATAGAAGAGAAGAGATAAAAGAGAGGAAGGTTAATATGTATCATATATTTAATCTGTATATTATTTTGAATGTTTGTTTTCCACTACTCAAAAATCTTCTTGGTGAAAACACTAACGGTCATTGCTTTTGTTGTTCCATATCTCTGTTCAGCTAACAGTTAAAACTTGTTATGTAATATATATATATAAATAAAAGCACTCTCAGTGGATATACAATATTAATTCATATGAAGCTAATGGATTGTTAAGCAATACTTAAACGTCCTGCCTACAACAATAACATCAATAACAAATATTTTAGTTTTAAAATTGTATTTTTATTATCTTTATTATGTGTATCTGTGGTCATGATGACAGGGAGTATGTGCATGTGAATGCAGGTCTGACAAACACAAGATGTATTAGATCCCCTGAGGGTGGAGTACCAGGCATTTGAGTCACCAGACTCAGGTGCTGGGCATCCAACTCTGGTCCTTAGCAAAGATAAAACTTACTCTTAACCACTGAGTAATCTCCCCAGTCACCATATTTGTACATTTTTAAGAAGTAATTGAACCACCAATATTTGGTTTCATTATTCTAAAAGCTAAACACAGAAGCACATTTTTAGTCATATTAAAAGTGGTACTTGAATCACTTTATTTCTTGTTAGGATTATGTTTTATGTTTTTGTTTTGACTAGTCTTATTTGATTTTATCCTAGATCTATGGGCTATTAAGTTTCCAGTTTCCGGCCATCCAATCAGTGTTCAGCATGGGACTCTCTATCCTAGAGTGGACCTTAAGTTAAAGCAGATGTTTTTGGCCTCTCCTACAAGTCCTTTACCACCATTTAACTAGCATATTTTTCAGTCAGGAAAGATTATAAGTCAAAGATTTTATTTTGCTGGATTGCTGTTCATAGTTCTCTTTCTGTGCTCTGCAGAGTACCTCCCTATACCAAAGTAACTAGATCATAGGTGTGAAGGCTTTATGCAGGTACTAACTCGACATTTTCATATCCAGTGAGTTGTGTGGATTTTGTCCTTAGCAATGGGACCACTCATTGTCAGCTTGTAGAGTGGAAACGTCTATCCCAGCATCAGCCTTAATTGTTTGGGGATCTCCACTGAAACCCTCCAACAACTCAACAGATTACAACTTACTCTCATCACTGGAAGCCTTGGTTGGCTATAAGAGATGGCTAGTTGAAACTCTATATCCTCATTACTAAAAGTTCACACCCTCAGAGATTTCAGGAAATTTATACTGCACTAGGTTTCCACATCAGCTCCTGAGCACCCTTCATAAAAACATCAATACAATGACTCTTAATGATATTCTGCTAAACTCATAGATAAGTGTTGCGGAGATATTTAATTCCACACCCAGTCTGGCTTGTTCTTAATCATCCACCATTTCCTGACTAGGCTAGGCCTGAGGCCAAGAGTGGTGGTGGTATGCCACTTGGCTAAGGCGGCCCGCTCAGGAAGCCAGAAACACTGGCCCTGCCACCCACGAGACACCACTGTGGGAGATGGCTCTGCCAATCTTCTATGCTGTCTCCACAAGGCTGTGCTGTGCTGAGACCATCCCATCATCCACGTGGTACCCCATAGAAACGAGACAAGATGCTCACACAATTCGTGGTGGTTCCCAAATCTAACCTAGATATAAGCTGTTACCCAGGACTGCTCCCAATACATGGGTGATTCTCCATTGCTCCTACATCTCTGCCTCCTTGCTCCTCCTCTTTCTTCTCCTCTTCTTCTTCCTCACTCCTCATCTTCCTCTCCTTACTCCTCCCACCTTAGAAGAGGAGAAGAAAGAGAGGAGCGAAGGAGGCAGAGATGTAGGAGCAATGGAGAATCACGCATGTATTGGGAGCAGTACTGGTAACACTTATATCTAGGTTAGTTAATTGGTTAACACTTCTAATTGTGTGGGCATCTTGTTAATTGAGCATTATCAAACATAAAGCCTTTGGTTAATCTTTAACATCAAAGTAAACAGCTTAATAAATTTTTCATGTAATTTTTTTACCTGAAATTTCCCCCTGCTTTTCCTTCCTAAAAATTATCTAGTTTCCAGATTACAAAGATTCATTCCCAGTTTTCTAGACCCTGTATTGATTTTCTCTTTTGAATGGGAAAAAAAAATTGTTTCACTATGAAGTTGTTTTCAGTGTGCCCAGTGTCACAATTGGGTGAATCTAGTTCAAGGATCAAGAGCTGAAGCAAATTCCACATATGGAATTCTGAGTAATTGCTGTTTTGGAGCAAGTCCTTTCTGATCAAGTCAAATTCTAGGCCCTTCTCTCATCTTCAGTTGCAGTCACAAGAACTAGACAGCAGAGGCATGATAAAGTAAGAAAATCCTAAGGCTGCTTCTCTAAAATGCTGCAAAAAAAGAGGGGTATGGGATAGGTATCCCAAGTGGTGACTGTGGAATACTGAGTATGATAGGGACTTGGGAAGGGAATCCCTTTTGTGTACCATATGGGGCATCATAGAAGAGAAAGAAGTGCCATACCACAGAGACCCAGGCAAAGGTGCTTACCCTTTAACCTGTACCTCACTACTTTTTTCCATAAATGGCTGAGAAGTAGCTAAAGATAGTGATTTGTGCTTGCTCTGTTTCTGATGCTTAGAGAATGTAAGAAGAGTAGCAAACAGGAAGGCTTCTTCATGGGAACATCTAGGAAGATAGCATTTTTAGCTAAAGGGCCATCCCAAAGAATAGAGAACTCTTTTATCATAAGAACCAGACACAATGCATTCCTACAGCTGGACTTCAACTCTCTGAACCACAAACACACACACACACACACACACACACACACACACACAACTCACATGCATACACATATTTTAAAATAATATGTATAAACTTAACAACTAATGGCTATTAACTCCCTAACCTTCTCTCTATTAATGAGTCTCAGCTTTCTATAGTAGATCTTATAATAATAATAATATAATAATAATAATAAAAATGAAAACTCTTAGATTACCAGCTTAAAATTATAATTGCAAATGCCATAGTATCAAGAGGTGAAACTTCATAAAATGACAATTCTAAGCCTTTTACTATGTTATATTAGAGTTTTGTTAAGGCTTGTGAGTTCAAACTTTATTTTTGACATATCACATTACCATGGGATAAAATATTAACCAATTTACATTCTAATGTACTCTTAGCAGAAGAACATATATTTCAAATAGCCAAAATATCACAAATTATATAATACTGGAGATTATCAAAATGCAAATATTTCCAGTAATGTTAGCAAGACCATGTTAAAAATTTTGTAGACTTTACATTTCTTGTTTATGAACTTCTTAATGTGTCTATTAATCATATAACTTAGAAGTGGTTATACACAAATAGGTACATGATTATAGTGAAAAAAGTAAAATATACAGATTATATAGATATACATATTACATAGATTTATTAATATGTTCATAATTTTAATATAAGAAAAACAGTAATATTTTAAAAGATTAATGATAATTATAATATTAAGAAAAAATAGCTTTTAACATCCCAACTAGATGTTACATTGTAACACGTAAAATTCCAAGTACCAAAACAGGTTACCCAGGTTTGAGTTATTGTCCATTGGGTTCAATAGACCCTGTAAAATTCCCAAATTGCCAATAACCAATACTGTTGGTTATCCTTCAGAACCTGAGAGTAGAGTGTATTGCAGAAGAAACCATACACATTGCCATAAATCATGGATATATCTAGCTGGTACTCAACTAAAAACTTCAACCCTCCTGCTTATCTTTCATATTGTTGGAAGGTATTATATATGCTACCACAGGAACAAATTAGTTATTAATCTCACCCATCTAAAAACTCTGAAATTTATAAGAACTACCTATATAGCAAGATATCCAACTGGTACATTAGTGTTATGAATGTTATGGGAGTAACCAAACACTTTGTTTTTACTTGATTCAAAGTTTATTCTATTTCATGGAACTAATACCTGACACTATCAATGAAAGCAAGAGCATAAGACTAGGTGCATAATGGGTCTTAGGGGAAAACTTACTACTATGCTACTAAAGGTGCATAGCAATAAAATGTGTCTTAATGACATATTTATAAGCCCAGAGAAAAGTGTATCAGTGAACCTTCATTATAGAATATGGAGATTAACACAGAGACCCATAACCAGTTAATATACAAACAAATAATAAGAAGCAGTAGAAGGCTTAACCTCAAATGGGATGTCTATGTCACTCCCTTCCCTCAAACTTCAGAGATCAATGTAGAAAAGGGGTTGAAAAGATTAGAAGAGCCAGAGGTGGTGATGACTACAAGAAAACAGTATATTTCAGATACAATTGGACAGATGCATAAATAAACTCAAAAAGACTATAGAGGCATGCACAAGATCTACTTAAACTCAAGATATACAAAATCCCAGGATAAAGGAGGGGAGGGACTACAAAGGAGCTATATAAGGTTGTGAGGTACACTAAGGTCTTTTTCCAGTCCCACACTGTGTGGTGGGCTGTGAGGGACAGCATGGTTTCTGGTCAAGCACTGGCTAGAGATGGCCTGAGACCCAGAAAGTTTCCCTGCAAGGGATGGCATGCATTTTTGCCATGCTCCCAGACTCCAGACTCCTAACAATGAAGGAACTGAAGACCTCCATTGATCTGGGCCTTTAAGTCATGTAGGGCAACTCCCCTACCAGCCCCTAAACAGGTAGAGGCATGACTACAGGCTGCAGAGCCTCAAGAGATCTCCATATTCATGAGATATCTAAAGGCCAGAGGGTGTAGCCAATTAAGCACTTCCTTTATAGACCCTCCTCCTACTTGCCAAAGTATTTAACCTCAGACTCATACTGAGAACACAGAGTACAGCTTCATTCACTTTCCGCCATGACAATAAACATTTTAAGGTCATGGACTTCCTCTAGTCTTTGGGGCCCCCCATGAAGAACTGTAGAGGAGGCCTTCAACTAACAAACCACAGCCTAATCTCCCCATAGGCCTTCTCTATGAGCAGAGCTAGCCAAGCCAGCCATGATCCAGCCAAGAAAGTTGCCAAGAGTCTCATTTTTCCGAGGGGCACCACCGGAGCTCATCTTCTCCCCCTAACCGTGTCTCAATTCTTCTGCAGCCTCTCAGTGGCATCTGAGAGCCCAAGGGCTTGAAACCAGTTGGTCCCCACCCATCTTTTTGCCGGGGGTCCCCAACCCAAGAGCTCCAGCCCACATGGGACCTCAGACTGGTAACTCCCCATGCCTGGAGTGGAGCTCTGTGGCTTCCCATAGCCAGGCATCTGCCCAGCTCTGAGTGAAGTGAACTCAGTTGAATTCCCATGCTTCTGTCCCCTGAGCCATGGTTCCAGTGGGGTGGTAGAGCAGGACCCACAAGTCAGCCCAACAGAACCTACACCCATGCATGAGCTACAGCCCCATACCATACCTTCACTTACAGCTTCCCCCCTTGGTCAAGGCTAGGCCAAGTTCCTTTACTAACCCACAGGAACATTCTTGAGTAAAACGTTTTCAGAAAAACCCACAGAATATACTATCTGATAGTCACCTGACACCCTGGAAGGTCCCAGGTAGAGTTCAAATGTGTGTCATAATCTGCCCCAGCTTGCTAGACAATAGATTTAAAGGTCAATATACTTAGCCAATAAGTTTGAATTGTAACCTTGCTGATGTAACCTGTGCCCCTAAAAAGTATAAAAAACTGTTTGTAATAGCCATTAGGGGTTGCCTTATAGTCATTTGCTTTGAGGGACTAATTGAAGGTCAATCTCCGATGTGCCAGAAAATAAACCTTTTGTTTTTGCATTGATCTGCATCTCTGTGTCTCACTGGGGTGGGGCACAGGTGTCTCTAAGTAAGTACCAATGGCCAAGGGTTGGGGTCTTACAGTTGATGATGTTGGTCTTCTTCAACACCTGGTATAGGAATCACACTCCAGGGCAAGCTCCAATCCCAGTAGTAGCTGGCCAACACAAAATAGACTTCATGGTTTTTGTTTTGTATTTTTAAAAGAGAGACCATGAAGCTGTGTGAGTAAGAGGTTAGAGAAGAAAATGGAAGGAGTTTGGAGAGTGGAATGAATATTATACGAGATTATCAAAGAATTGACCAAACACTATTCAAACACTTAATATGTATTTTAATTTAAAACAGAAAGATAAAGATAGCATTTAAAATGAATTTTTCTTTACAATAGAAGAAATAATCAAATTGGTCATGCCAAAGCAAGAGATTGAATTTTCTAAGCAATGAAGTTTAAAAGTTGAATAAATTACAACTATATACAAGAAAATTTATGCTTGTCAGTAGTTCTTGATCTCCCGATTGAATAATAATTTTATCACAAAGTGTTTGTTTTTATTGAAAGTAGACTCATATGTGTGTCTCCAAGAAATTTCAATTCTAGTCAGGTTGATTATGAAGATTAACCCTCACAGAATCCTCACCAATAAATCACTGCAAACACTTCAGTTAGTTCCTTAGGATATATACTACAAGTAGAATTGATGGTCAGCAGCAAACTAACGGTATCTTAAAGACTTTTTAGAAGACCTTAAAGCCTACATGGTAAAGTGATTTAGTTGTCCTGTGAACTTGGAGCAGGTTGCTTAGGCTTTCCAGAAGGGTTGAAAGGAAAAGGAAATCTAAAATTCTTGAAGTAAAAGCCACAGGAGCTTTTAACTTACTTTGAGAAAGCTGGACTGTCTTTTTATTTTATTGCCCTATTTTTATTTTATTTCCATTAAATGTTTCTGTGTATCAGATGAAGAGACAAAATAAGCATGTTTTGTTTTATTTATTTTTCCTAAGAAAAATATATGTGACAAATTTTACTTAAAGAAATACACATAACCTCAAATCACAATGAAATGAAAAATTTCTGTCAATGACTCAGAATCCTAAGATCTTGGTATTGGGTCTGAAAATTTCCCTATTGGATTAGCATGAACATGCACACACACACAGATACACACACACACACACACACACACACTCACACACACATACATACACACACACTTTCCAAGGACCAGCCTTAGTTTGGAGAGGGTTCTGAGAGAAGGGGTGTTTGAGAGTGGTGAAACAACTTGAAGTCAAATCATGGCTTATAAACTGACAGTCTGTATTCTTCTCGAGGCAGCTTTCCAGATTGGTCTCTTTAAGCTCTATTTTCTCTGGAGATCTCCAGACAGCTCTCTGCTTGATAAGCTTTTTTGCAATTCTAAAAAAACTCTCAGGGCAGTTCATCCCTTGTAGATCAAAAGCCAAGCTTTTATTTACATATCAATTCAGTCATTACCTCAGGTTCCCTTTTGATTATCCCATGAATCAGCATCCCACAATCCCAGGCCCTTGATTCCTAGACACAGCTAACATAAGCACAGACAATAAAATAGCTGGGTAAGACCCTGTCCTGAAATTACTATTACTATCATGCCTTGGGTTGTACCTAAACTTCCTCTCTCCCAGGTTGACCTTGAACTCAGGAATCTGCCTGTCCCTGTATCTGCCTGTCAAGCCTGTTTATAGTGCAGCTGTGTTTGTTACTTTAGATATGTATAGTTCCTTATTCAATTCATAGTTACATTCTTATGTTTTACATAGTTAAGAAACTATATATTTTTGTACTTATGTTTTGGAGGTCTTTCCCACAACCTTAAAGACTGTTCTGAAGGTTGGAACATTCTACCATTTTGCTGAGACTTAGATGCACCCTTGCTTCCTGGAGTCATTGTCTTTGGCAAAAAGTACATTTCTTGAAGGGGGAACATGAAATTATGTACATTATTATACAAACAAGCCTTATGCCTACAGTAACCATCAACATTCAAGGATACCTACATCCTGTTGGCTCTGTTTCAGGGACAGGAAACCATGTTATACTGTCCCTTACATGGCTAGGTCAGACTCAGCACATACAGAGAGACAGACAGATAGATATACTGACAAAGACAGAAACAGAGATAAAGAGACAGAGAGTATAAATTTACAGGTTAATAATAAAACAGAGTTTTAAAACATAACAAATATTTTACTTGAATTATAGTTATAATGTTTATATTATTTTAAAATATTTAAGTGAATATACATAATTATTTTCAAAAATGATAGATCATTCCTTTATATTCCACAAGAAAATCTTAATTCCACAAAATCAACAATTAAAAAAGTAAACAAAAATGAAACAAAGACTGCAGGGTTGGTCAGGAAATCGAGTAGGGTAGATAACTAAATCTAAACATATTTGAAAAGACCATAAGGAAAGCTATTTTATGAGATTTTACAACACATGTGCTCATTCATATCAATGAGTTTAATTGTAATTACCTTACACAGGGGATAATGCTCTTCATAGAAACCATGAATTGGTAAGTTAAAAGCCCAATGTGAAGTATGAGCAAACTACATTTTGTTACATTCTTAAATAACAAAGATAACAAGTAAGCAAACACTTGTTAAGCCCCTTTAGTGAAACTTGCTAATGTTATATATAAGGAATGATAAGTGAGAGAGAAGTCAACAGAAAGGCAAATTATCACAGAGTCAGATAAAGAGTGGTCTGGACAGATGGGTCAGTTTATGTAGAGCAATTTTTAATCCAACAACATGGCTGCTCTGACAAAGGATTATAACCAAAGGCCTTCTAGGTCTATGTGATCTAACTAGAAAGCAGGTATACTCTTGATTACAGTATGACTCGCCTGAAATACAAATATACCCTTAGAATACACCTTCAATCATTAACAATCAAAACAAGGTTAGTTTATAGAAGGAAGCAGCCATATTTGAAAGTGATATCTCGTTGAGGGACAGAAGACAAATCAGAGAAAGATTTGACAGAATGAGTTAGAAATAGGATATGTCCAATTCAAATGAGAAAATCACAGGAAAGAGAGGCTTCTTAAGAGCAGAGAGACATAGGTTGTAGTTGTGTGTGTGTGTGTGTGTGTGTGTGTGTGTGTGTGTGTGTGTGTGTGTCTGTGTCTGTGTGTCTGTGTGTGGGAGAGAAAGAGAGAGAGAGAGAGAGAGAGAGAGAGAGAGAGAGAGAGAGAGAGATTTAATAGGACAGTTTTACAATGGTGGCAGAGATCAAGCAAGACATAGATAAAGGCAGAATGAACCAGAGAATAAGAAGAAGCCAGGAGATTAAAACATATTGCAAAAGTTAATATGAGTCCAGGCAGAACAATTTAATGAGAAGTCAAGAGAAGCCAGATAGTTAGGACTGAGAAGGAAATGCTCTGGGCTGAACCTAAGCTGTGCATTCACATAGCTTGGAAACTGGAGTACAGCTTCCATTTCATCCCTCCATCTAAGGAAATAAAATTTACAGTTTCCAGCCCCATATTGGTAAATCCAGCTCCTGGGGATTGAGCTCTTTTCTGGTCTCTGTGGTATTTGAATATATGTAAAACATAAGAATTGTTTTTAGCTCTTTTAAAAATAGAAACATAAAAAAAAAAGCTGTCCTATCATACAGATTACACTCAAATGAATTTTAGAAATTTTACATAGATAAATATAAAAAAGAAATGTTGAAAAAATGACCTAACAATTTTAATATAGAAAAATGATTGTTAGTTTCCAGTTTCCATCTACTTAGCAGTAAGCTGATTTTAATCTGTGATACATATTCTCCTGCCTGCAAACTAAATGAAAGCATGCATATGTGAAGAGATATAAAAAAATTAAAAATATATTTTAGGAAAAAACATAAAAATGAACATAAGGTAATTTAAAAAAAAATTAGTCAGTTGACAAATGCTCCATTAATAGAGAACAGGTGACAAAGATGAATATACATATTATGAGCGAGAGTATAACTCATTAACCCAAAAAAATATTTGAAATAATGAGGGACATATCCATCTTTATGGAGTGAATACTGTGGTATATAGGAAACAGAAATAGCATGAAAGGCAGATGTATGAAAACAAAACTCACTTTACCAAGTTTTCAACACAAATGCAATGCTCTATCGATTGAAATTTACACAAGTATTTAGGGAACAAATATATTACAATCACTCTTATTATTGACAATAAAGAGATTTTCCCCAACTCATCTTTCCAGCAATATCTTCAGTTTTAAATACTTTAAAACTCCGATGGTCAGTGAGAAGGCTCAGCAGGTATTGATAACCCTTGTCACTAGAGTTTGTTCACCTCAGCCCCCATGATAGAAAGAGAGAAACAATTAGGTGCTAAATATTAGCAATATTCAGAGTCCTGGACATTCCTATTCCAACTATGACACTTAACTGATTAAAATATAAGTTAAATTAAAATATAAGTTAAGTAGACATAGCTTTTGAATAACTGTAAAGCGACTGACTATTATTCATCAGATCTAATGATATATTTGGAGCAATTATCAGGATTGACAGAGGTTTATTGTACAAATGTCAGGTTGAATTTTAAATGAAAATGCATGTCAATTATTTTAAGGCCTATGAATCTTTTAGATGTTATAAAGCTTGTAAAACTATTATGACAAATCTTAATAAACAATATTTTTTTTGAAAGTTTTTCTGACAGAAACCAGTGGGCCAATGGTTGGATAACTGATAAAAAAAGAAGTTTTAATAACAGAAACTTATACTAACAACAGAATCTTATAAATAATTAGTTATTATGGAAAGAGTTGTTGAGAAATTGTTTAAAAGGTCATAACTATTCATAGTCTTAAACTAGGATTTTAATGAGTGGGAAAATCTGCTGTTTCAAGTGGAGGAAATAATTTGAAAAAGTCTGGACCTAAATGGCAAGAAAACTAGACAAAGATTTAGAAGAAAATTTTAGATAACATTTTGTAGCTGTCCTTTAGATGACATTTTGTAGACCTCAGTGCTAACATGCTATCCATCAAATAAGGGGATCATCATTGGCTATGATGATTTTCCCTTCTTCAAATTGAAAGCTAATTTAGTTTTGTTTAGCTTAATTTTTGTCCTCACTAGGGTTTGAAGTTTGCCCTGTGAAGTCTGATTCTCCACTGTGTATTTAAATATATCTTCTTCCAACATTTTTAAGCAAGTATAGCTTCTTTACTAGACATCTAAGCCCTAGTTTAAAATATTTATTTACTCTCCTTTTGTTAGTATTCTGTCTAAATTCCACCTCCACAGCTATCTGGCAACAGCCAGGTGTGCTCCTCCCCACAGTAACCTGGAAACATCCAGGTAGGCCTGCCCACTATAAAACGGGCTGTCTCCCCCCTCTTCTTACTCTCTTGCTCCCTTGATCTCTCGTCTGCAGGTTCTCTCTGACCCTTCCCTTACCCCTCTCTTCACACGGTCATGGCTGGCCTCTACTCCTCTACCTCTCCTCTCTCTCTCTCTCTCTCTCTCTCTCTCTCTCTCTCTCTCTCTCTCTCTCTCTCTTTCTCTCTCTCTCTCCCTCTACTACCCTCCTGGCTCCCCTTCCCATGCCCTGAATAAACTCTATTCTATGCTATACCGTCGTGTGACTGGTCCCTCAGGGGAAGAGATGCCTCAGCATGGGCCTGCTGAGACATCCCCTTCCATCATTGATCCCCTTCCATCCTTTCACCTTTCATTGAGGAAAATATTTTCCAGTATTTTAAGGAGATGAATAAATTAATAACATTTTTATCCACTCTATTAAAAATGAGCAATGTTCTCTTTTGGTCTTGGTATAAATACACAAGCCAGTTTTCACATAAGTAAACAAAAGGTAGCAAAGGAAATGAAACTTGAGAACGTCTATTGCACAGTTGCTGGTTGTTGGGTAATGCCCAAGGTCAACACAGCCTACTGGCCTGCAACGACTAAAGATAAAGTGCTTTAATTTGCAGGAAAACATTATGGTGTCTGTGTTACAAAGCAAACGTATCATCATGAGTGGAAAGGTCTGGCAGCCACAGACTTGGCTTCTCTTAGGAACACAAGCTGTCACCTAATCAATGTGTGAACTGCAGGTCACCTATTCATCTTCCTAACCAGGCAGTCTCACTATGAAAGGCAGCAACTTAAAAATAAACATGGCTAATTTATTTTATCTATAAGCAGACAAATATCTCATCAACTATCTAAATGTCTACCTTCAGTGAGTCCATCCTCTTCTAGTTATATCAAGAACCAAGAGGGTTTTCTACCCTTTGGCTTCCCAGGTGACAGTATTGGACTATTCCTTCAAAACTGGAAAATCTTTAAAAACTTATTGCTGAGGGCCAATCACTCTCATTTCCTCAATGAGAAACATGTCACTATAGTAGCATAACCCATTTGAGACCGAAGTTTGATATTTGTTATTTTAATGAGAAGTTAAAACTATTTTTCCAGGAATATTTAATCAATTCTACAACAAAGCTTGATAAGTCTTCACTTAGGGGGAAAAAAGACACTTTCAAACACTAGAGGGGAGAGGGAGGCACAGAGTGGCTTTAATTTAACTAAGCAAGGTAATGATATAAACTACAACAAACCACAGATGATAATGAGCTTCTAGAATCTTCCCTAAAACCTCATGAGCTTAAATCAGATTTTAATGTTCCTCACCTACATCCCAATATTCAACTGGAGATGGGAAAATGGTTTAATGACAAAGATACATATTTATGAGATATTAAAATAAATATAATATAAATGTGTTGCACACAAATTTTGACAAAACTTGGATGCCAGTGATTTCTCCCATGGAGAATACATCCCCAGAGAATAAGCTTCAATTACCCATTTCATGGCTAATACATCTAGTTTGAAGAATATAGTGAGTCAATTCTCATTTCAACAATTTTCACTTGCTGAGGAATTAAAATCACTCCCAAATGCACTTTTCTCATCAATAGTAAAGTGTTAATCCTCCTTGAAGCACTGAAAAGGAAAATGTAACTTTTCATTACTTGAAATGCTAAGTTTTTAAGTTGTTTTTTGGAAATCTTAAATAATTACTTATTTTCTACCAAAGATCAAATTTAATTTAATTAGCTTCCACAGTCTTTTTTAGCATGAAACAGCAATGTTCCTCATAGCATCTTTGTTCCATATTATAAATTAGGATGTTGTACATGTGTATTTACACTCTTATCTTCCTGATTTAAAACAGTGAGTCATATGTTTTCTAACATCTTCCATGATTTCTTCTTTGACTACTTCCCTGCTAACATTATCATCCTTCCCACACTCTATTGTCTCAATTTCCAAGAAAGGTGTTGAGGGTAAATAATATGAAGGAAGTGTCTGCTAAGTCATGGTTACAGTCTTATACCCCTGTCTGAGACTACTGGGTCGCCCATAGTTAACTAGCTTCACATTATACTACTTTATGATATGGCCCTGCAAACTGCTCTGCTCCATGATTAATGAATTTCTCTTATTCTTTCATGTGGCTATCAGATGTATTTTTCTCTGTGAATTTTCTCTGGCCTTACTTTTCAGGTTCCATCATTGTCATGAGCATACATTGTTGGTCCAACACACCTGGCATTCTGTGGCTCTGTGCCAATCAATTATCCATGCAAATAATTGTTACATCACATTTTAAGACAAAGTTTCATGTTGCATCTATCACTGTCATTCTTCTCACCTATATCACATTCCTGGAAGAACAAGATTTCCTCCATGACCAAATGAAGAATGAAAAAAAAAAAAAGACTAATTTTCATGTTACCCACTTTCATTCCTTTCTTTTCTTGAAGCAGTCATTACCAGTTACCCTTTATATGAATTATCCAGTGTCTACATTCAGTACTTTTCAACATGTGTAGATATTTCCACTGGTCAAAGAAGAAATTGAGACCATTGACATTTTTCTTACTGCCTCCTGCCAAAATATTGACTATCTGTCAGTTTAAGATCATATTACATCAGTTGAGTAATCTTCCCACCAGGGGCTATTCTCTCTGTTTTATAGTACAGATACTGCACGGCAGGCATGGAGGATTATGATTATTATCATAACAAAAGGAACACAGTCTTGTATTCTTACAGCAAAATTGAGAAGCAGTGGAAAAGCATGGTTAACCAAGATCAAGCTGAGAATCATTTTTCTAGTTATTCAGCAAATCAGAATCACATGTATGGGTATTAACAAATATTTGTCTAATAGGGTGTCCCCACTAACATAATAGCATAAGTATTTGGTAAAATCCTATCCAGAGAAAGGGAAAAATTCATGATGCAATGTTAATTCTAAAGAAAAGTTTCAAATATACACACAGCAGGGACTGAAATGAAACTGCATAAAAATGGAGGAAACAAGAGACAATTCAAATCATATATAAGAGGATTGTCTCTGCTTAATAAGGGTATTTTGTCAAGGGAGCCTTGAATACTATAGCATTATTACGATTGCCATTAGCTTCCAAATGAATGAGACTTGGACAATGATTCTGTTATTTAGCTTTGACACAAATTACTTGGGAAGGAGGATTAGGCCTAGTCTATTTTTTTTAACTCTAGACTATTTTCTGAGCTGTGCCCTCTAAATACTTCGTGTTTCTGTCCCTCCTGGAAGTTTTTGCTCTATCAGCCTGTACTTGGGATCCATTTCACTTGATATTTGTTCCTGGTCCATCATATCTAATGAAAGTCTTCTATCCTCTGTCATCCTCCTTTTCTCCTCTCTCCTTCTTTGTGGTCCCTATCTGGCACCCCAGCCTGCTGAATGAAATTCTACCTTTTCTATTCTCCCAAGTAATTTGCTGTAGCCATTTTTATTTAACCAATAGCTTTAAATTGGGGAGCAAAGTTTACACTAAGTCCTTTAGTGTACATGAGGATCTGCTGATCTCTGGGCCAGGATTTAGCATTTGAATATATAGCAGTACGAGACCAACCTCTAACAGAACCCCCAAAATAGGAGGAAAGATTATAGGAGCTAGAAGGGTTGGGGAAACCATAAGAACAAAGCTCACAAAATCAAGTAAGTTGGCTGTAGCAAGAAACAGACCCTGTGTGAGTCTGAACTTGGCCCTCTGCAAACACCTTATTGTTGTGTAACTTGGTGCTCTTGATGGACTCCCAACAATTGAAGGGAGGTTTCTTAGTCTCTTACTTGCACTTGAGACCATTTTCCTTATTCAAGGTTGCTTATCCAGGCTTGATATGAAAGTTTATGTGTTTAGTGTCATGTCACTGTAACATTCTATGCCCTTATGTTGATACCACTGGGAAGTATGCTTTTTTTTTTTTTTTTTTTTTTGGTGGTGGTGGTGGTGAAAACAGAAGAGTGGATCTGGGGAAGAGGAAGGACTGGGAGGAAATGAGGAGGAAAAATTGCAGTGTGGACATAATGTTTTGGGGAGAGAAAGCGGGGAGAGGAGAGGAGGGAGAGGTGTCTGAAGGTTTTAGTTCTTACACAGCTCTTCATAGTTTCTGAAGTTTTCTCAATAATCATGGTTTGTAATCATAGGGACAAAGTGTCTGAATGGAACAAAGAAGTCATGACATACCCATAATGAAACTTTTCATTCTTTTCTGTTTCTCTCACACTCATTTTAGCTTTCATTTTTCCAAGAAATGGGCCTTAAACTCAATAGACAAGTGATCTATCACTATGCTGTATCTATAGTTAGGGCTTTTCTCAAGTAAAGAGTCATAAACACTAGGACGTTCATAACACAGGGCTGTCTAGTGTTTCCGCAGAACTGGCTCAGTACCAGAACTGCTCTCCTGCTCCCCACACCGTCAACATCACCATGCTAAGGTAGTCATAATGACGACGAGAACATTGCTCAGTGTTTCACATTCCATAAATCAAGGGATTGCTACTTTGGCTTCCTTGCCATTAACAAGCTGAGACAAATAAGCTAAAACCCATTTATTTATTTATTTATTTATTATTTATTTATTTACACCCTAAACCCTACCCGTCACTCACAGTACCTCCCTCACAATAGCGTCCCTCTTCCCATTTCCTTCCTGTTGTCCTCTGAGTAGGGTGCCACACCCACAGGAATCCCCTCCCCATTTTTGCATCAAGTCTCTCAAGGATAGGGGCAACCTCTCCCACTGAGGTGAGAACAATGTTCCAGATCCAGTTCAATTTATATCTCCATGCGGTTTACTTCTTCTTTTCCATATAGAGATATGAAACATATGAACATATGGAACATATGAAAGTCAGAGAGGACTGGAAAAGAAAAGGAGAGGCTGCTGACTTCCTTAATTTTACCTATTAGAAATGTCGAATGTAGCTGGACCTCTACAGCTTAAGGGGACTCTCTAGGCAGTGTGGTGGCTGATGTGTTTGCTTGACAAATTTCAACTGCAAAATATTTCATGAGACATAATGTTCGGTTTTTCCCTGAAAGAAAACAGGACACACCAGTTCCAAATGGAGACGTCTATGGGACTCACATATCAATGAGCTAGGAGAGGATATCACCATAGCACTTAGGACAGGATTTTGATTTCCCTTATCTATCCTCTAAGACTCCACCATAGAGATGGATAACAGGGAAATTCTGTCAAGTTTATGGTTATCCATGCTAGAAAACCAACACTTAGTAACTTAAGGACTTAAAAATAATAAGTTATTCTTCCTGTGACTTGAGTCTGCCACTCTCACTCCTGGTGCTTTATGAACTGCAGCTGGAATCTTCTTAAAACTCCACAGGATGTAAGACAGCTGCACCATTTTCCTTCCCTCACCTAGTTTCTCGAGCATCAACAAGTATCCCATTAAAAAGAAAGAGGAATGGCAGTCATTTTTAGTATGTGGCTACGACTTGCATAGAATTACTTCTATCGACTGTTCAAAGGTTAATCAGTAGTAGAACATTCCCACATTCAAACAAGAAGGGCAATAAAATTCTTCTGATGGAAGATTAAGTACATTTGAGTCATCGTTGTTCCACTAAAGATTGGAAATTAACTATAACAAAAATAAATGAATAGAATAAGCATCCTTTCCCAAGACAGATCTTTTCTTTTCTTTCTTTTTCTGTTTTAAAATAGGATTTCACTATATAATCCAGGATGGTCTGGAATTCACTATCTAGGTCAAGACAGCCTTGAAATCACAGTGATCTTCTTTTTTCTGGCTCCCTAGCATTCTGGTTCAAATGAAAAAAAAAAAAAAAAAAAAGAAAGAAAAGAAAAAAAGAAAAACCCTAAGTGGAGCTTTGGAGTGTCCCAGTGATGTATGTAGCACACAAAGTACTGGCTAATTCCATTTTTAAATTATAACTTTGAATCATAAGTGAAATGTTTGTGAGACATTCTGGAGATATTAGAATGTAGAAAAATACAAAAAATAAAAATAAAAAAAAAAAACCTATCTTGGTGAGCTAAATGTTATCAATTACCATCCTCAAAGCTCATAGAATTTCCTTGTGCTTTCCTGGAATTCAAACGCACCTTCTGCAGTAAGGGAGACAAGATGAGTCTGATACACAGAAGGCATACTTAAAAGAACACCCCTCTCACCCAACATGAAAGTCCTCTTTTAGAGAACTTTAAATGCAAGATACTGTCCAGGTACTCTTAATAAAGCAGAAGTAATTCTAAATGATATATTGCTTAAATATTGATCAATTTTCCCTGTCCTGCCCCTAGCCCTTCCCATGTTCCCCCTTTGCTCCCTTTCAAATTTGTGGTCTCTTTTTCTTCCATTGTTATTGTTATATACAACACATTTATACATATGTAAATATAATCTACTGAATCTGACTGTGTTTCTTATATGAATATGATTTAGGTCTGTCCATTTACTATTGGATAATCACTTAGGGGATTTCTTTTTGAGAAAGATTAATTCTCTGTCTCTCTCTATAGACCTTAGTTGTTATCATCATCATCATCATCATCATCATCATCATCATCATTTGTGGAAATTCATGAGATTTAACCTTTCCACGGTAGCATGTCTACTGGTGTTTTACTTGTCCTGGTCATGTTTAGGAAGCTATGTTGTTAAAATATCATAGGTGTAGCTTTCCTATCATTTCTAGAAACAATCTCACAGCAGATCTTCTGGTCCTCTGACTCTTATGATCTTTAAACTTTCTCTTCCATGATATTTCCTGAGTGCTGGATGCAGGAGTTTTGTTGTAGATGAATCAGATGGAGATAGGCTCCCAACCATCACTTGTTCTTGGCATTTTGACCCATTATGCTTTCTATAATGGTTTCCATCTATGATACAGAGAAGTTTCATTGATGAGGATGAGTACTGCGTTTATGCTACACATGTCTATGGGTGGAAAAATGTTGGCTTAGTGCCATGGCAGTGGCAGGTTCTCCACTATTGTAATATATGTTCCAAGCATTACATAAGAACATGTATGCCTCATGGGGATAGCATTATCACCTCACATGACATAACTTCCTTGAAACTATAATATAATATATATATGAACTTGTATGGGTTATATGTAAATCTAAGTAAATATATAATAATATAATTCTTTGTGGACTTTTCAAACAAAGTTAGTGTTACTTTCCCTCTTCCCACTTTTTCTCTAGTAACTTCCCTTCTGCTTCCATAATTATTCCCCGCTCCCATTTAAAATGAAAACATTTTTGAAAGCCTCTATATCTTAAAAGACTATTTCTTATATTGGAAATAATAATTTTGAAGAAAGACATGGCATGAATAAATAGAGGTAATTTTCTAATCCAATTTTCAATTCTTATCCATCACACCAGGCATAAAGGGTGTGGGTGTATGTGTTCCTATGTGTGATTGTATGTATGCTCATGCATACAAGTGTGCATGCTCATGAGTGTTCATGTGTGTGCAGGTTTCTGTGCCTGTGTGTGTGGTCATGTGTAAGGTGTGTGTGTGTTTATGTATGTATGTATGTCAGTATGTCTGTGTGTCTCTGTGTTTCCAGCGGAGTCACTGGTTAAAGACTGAAAAGCAAAGTTTGTACAAAATGTTTCTCTTTAAAAGAACTTGGTAAGGACCTAGAATTTTAACTAACTAGCAGAGTTTTATAATTTAACCTTAGTATGATTTCACAAAAGTATGAATTAAATGAGCTTAACTCATTTTCTAATGAAACCAATTTTCTCTTTAAAAAGAAGATAAAACAGCATTTGTTTCATTGAATAGATGGAGATAATCACCACAGATATATCAATACAAGTAAACTTGTGACATTACAGGCATCTTTTGTTGTGCTAATTAAAATTCATTCTTTGAAATATTCGTGTTTCTGAAAATCAAACACTAATTGAAGAGGAATTTTAATCTAGTTACATGACTGCTCTGATCACATTCAGAGTTCTTCTAGCTCTGTGTGATCCACCTGGAGTGCAGACGTGCCCTTAACACCACAATTAATCCCTAAGGTTGAAATCCTTTAGTACAAAATGCCGAGCAATAACATCTAATTGAAGGGTAAAGTGACAAATCAGAGAAAGATTTGACAGAATGAATCATAAATATCATATGCCCAACTCTCAGGAGCAAAGCTATTTAAGAGCACAAGGAGAAAGAGTCAGTTCAATCACTTCACTTGAGTGAGTTGAGGTTGCTGAGTCAGTAGGGATTCAATGAAATGAGTGCAGGGAAGTGGAGTTGAATTTGTTCCTGAGTTTATGCAGTTCAGTGCAGATCAACAGAAGCAGTTGAAGCCAGAGAGTATGAAGGAGCCAGAAAATTAGAACAAATTACCAAGAGTTAGTTTGAGGCCAAGCAGAGCAATTCAATCAGAAGGGGAGAGAAGCCAGATTGAATCAGTCAGCTTAGAGAAGAGTTTGAACCAAAACAGCTGACTTAAACCAATCAGCCAGAGTTCAGAAAGAACTAGAAAGCTTGAGTCAATTACTCTCAGTGAATAAAAACTCCTTAAGGATTTATTTAATGTAGGGTCAAAATTATCAGGAATGAAAAGAAAGATATGTCCACATATGAACCACTTTAATTACAAATACATTTTATTTCTAGAAACACTTGTTTATTTACCTTTCAGCAATGACGGAAAATTATAATGCTTGCCATTATGTGACATATAAGGTACATGGCATTATTATGACTTTTTTCCTGCTTTCTCTTATTGTTCTAGAGATTCATGTTAGAGCAACATAGTTTCTTAATACTAAAATTAAATTATCAGGGAATTTCCCAATAAAATACTTTTATATCACTAAAATATTTAATTGTGCTCAAAAAACCATAAGTGAAGGTTTTGTTGTCCTAGTTTGTTTCTTTTAAAAGAAAGAATTAGTTTTGGTTACATTTTTGCAATAAAAATATAAGTATACAATATAAGTATACAATTATACAAATATACATACTTCTATACAAAGTATGTATATAATTCAAGAAAATTTAGAAAATGAGAAAATTAAGCAGAAAAACTGACCCCCCCCAAAAAAAAATTTATCATATGTTTTAAAACATAGTAAGATAGTCTAGAAAAAGAATTGTAGAAACATAGTTTGTTAGGAACAGACAGTATAGTGACCATAGACCAATATATGTAACAGCAGAGGCATCAGTATCATTTCCAGGACACCTCTGGATTTTCAAGACACTTTGTGCTGTATATGTCTGAGCTTAAGAGACTAAGCAGTAGAAAATTGTCGTTAGGCTATTACTCAATGAATTATTGAGTTGTGGCTAAAATTATTCAACATGGGGGTCTGGGTGTGTAAATAAGCTGTTCCGGGTTTTATAAGGGACGATGCAGTACAGGAGGAAGGTAATTGTCCAAAAACTCATCAAACAAGTATATTAGGATTGGAAAAGCTAAAATAAACCTCAAGAAATCAAGGATAAGAGCACAGTTGCAACATGAAATAGATTTTCTGCCTTGTATTCTGTTGCCCATGTATAAAAAAGAGAATGTGTTTAAAGATGCCTGATAAAGTTTATAATTTACTCAGCAAAAAGCAGTCTGGCTTTAAAATGACTTTCCAAAATTGTGTTCTTTTAAAGCAGCTGTATCATTATGATAACATAAGTTGGAGCCAGGAATGGTGGGCTCTTTGTCTTTTGACAAGACCCTATCTGTGCGAATTAACCTTTCTTTTCTACTGTGCTTTCAGTTCTAACTTTTAAAGTACCACAATAGACCTGATTAAGGCAAAAATTACTCTTATACATAATGAGCACATGATGTCACATCCAAGTAACTGCACAAAATTACTTTTCTACTTCAAACTTTATTGTATCTCAGAAGGAAATCATGGAATCAACATAGGATATGCAGAACATTATGTAACTTGAGTTTTTCTGCTTCAGCCTGACATAATTCCATGAGAACCAAATTGTACTCAACTGTGACTAATGAAGTGGCACTAGCTCTCTCAGTCTGTCATGATTCCTGACAAATGACAGTCAGTTTTACAACACCACTGGCAAAATATAGGAGAGTAACAAATATAACTGATAGTAAATCCCTTCTTGTGGTCCTTTTCAATCTTATTTTCCCTCAATAGTCAAGCTAGTTCCAGAATGCACAAATACATGAACAGCAGAATCAACCATTCTTGATGTATACAGGTTGTTTATAATTTTTATGAAGCATATATTAATTGGAAGATACTATTACCATATTTTACTAAGTACTTCTCTGTAGCTCACTATGCAAGAGGCTTTGCATTTTCATTTTCTTAAATATTGCCATATCATCATCTATAATGAACACAATAGCAACACTGTTGCATGGTTACTATTTTAAAATTAACTATATTAGATTAAAACTGAATTCTGCCTATATAGTAAATTCTTTATTAACACAGTTAGCTAAGTTATCTGCAAATAAATGTATTACTACAGTTTACCTCTGACAGACAGAAGAAAAGCAATAGCCCTTTACATTATTGTGTGAAATAAGATCAATTCTGTGTTTTCTTGGATTTCCAGAATCCATGCTCTAACAAGGAAGCTGCTTCTTAAACATCTCATAACCCATATGTTCTAATAAGGAGTACTGCCTGGCTACCCCTCCACGGCAGAATAGTTATTTCTATCTATGCCATCCTTTAGGCACTCTTCTAGCCTCTTCTCTCTAACTCCTCACTACCTGGACTGTATTTGTCTGAGAATGTCCAAAAAACTAAGCCTCAATTCTAGGATTCTGGCCTTGGCAGGGTGAGAACCGTGCAATCTTTTTTCATGCACTCTAACTACCCCAGTAGCTGAGTTAAGAGAGAAGACTCCAACATTGTCAGAATCCCATTCTAAGTAATTGTAAAAGACCTACAAGTACTGCACTCACCAGAAGTGAGTCTTACCAGTAGCCATATTTCAGATAAAATTTCGTCTAAAATTAAATGATAAAAATATATTAAAATTAATAGATATAATAAGTTCATGTACAGATTATTACATGGGATATTACATCATCCTTGAATATCATAAACAAATAGTGCTTGTTTATGCTCCAAGACATCAGCAATATGTATTCTCCATTCTCTAGGCAGCTATTCCTAGGTTTCATGAAACTTTAACTGAAAATCATTATACAGAAAAACATTCTTAGTATAACACTAACCTAAAAAATAGTCCAGTGGGTGAATTCTAGGGTCAATGAATCTTGACCAAAGTTAGTATTTGTTTTGATTTCATGACCTGAGGAGCCAAACTGCAAATATGTGTCACATTCATATAGAACCCCCAGAAATGCTTATTGAAACACAGTTCCATAGTAAATGTCAGAAAAGTTAAAATGTAAGTATGGTCTTCAGATCGTGGGATCTTCCATCGCAAAGATTTGCAATGGCATGCTATGACTTTAGTTTATCATTTTCTGTCAACCGTTTAATCTTTGGATGGTTTATAATGCCAAAAGGTTACAATTTTCCTGCACACTACATAGATCTCAAAAATGACAAATCATTATTTTCAACAGGATGTTGAATATACTTAAGGGATTCTGCTTCAGATGACTTCAACTCATGACTGAATGACTGGATATCATCTCCTTTAGGTCTCAACATGAAGGGTCTTTCAAAGTAGCACCCCAAATCATTTTCGGAAATGTCTTAAAATAAAACCAAAATAACCAAAAGTCAAACAAATGATTTTTTCTATGTTATATTATATGTAGTGTATGTATGTATGTATGTATGTATGTATATATGTATATGAGATGTAATATGTATGTATATATGTATGTTTGTGTGTGGCATATATAGAGAGGATATTAAGGTATCTGTTGACTGTGTGTGAAGAAGGAAGAGACAGAAAGAGAGGAGAGAATAAGAGATGAGTGATGGGGAGGTAGAGAAGACAGAGAACTTTACCATTCCTAACATCAGGAAGTATATGCTCTCCTCAACCAGAATTAATTTTACTAAATTCTATCTTTGTCTCACTTATAAAGCTATAGGACAAGAAAGAGAGTATGCAAGCACATTACAGTCTATTGAGAAATAAGATCAGACAGTAAAGTGGCAAGAATATATTCTGAAGGCACAATAGCAGGAACATACGTAAATTTTATAATATAAAGTTCTAAATACAGCTTGCACACATGTGCAATGCATAATGATACCTACACTGCCATTTTATTTTATTTTTTTTAATAAAAAAATTGTATTTACTTAGAACATTCAGAATGTCAACAAAACAGCCGAATTTTTTTATTGCAATTACCAAGTAGGTATTCATTAACAGAACAAAAATTATCTCAAATAAGCTGTCCCAGAGACAACTGAAGATGGAAAAAAAAAAACCCAAATAAAACCAAAAGAAAAGAAAACCAAAAACCAAACTACTGTCCCTATTAACAATTTCGGCTGTGCACCAACAAGAACCTGCGTTAAATTTCCATGCCAATTTACAACCCCAGACTGGACCAGCAAAGGTTAGTGGCTATTGAAATTACACAGACAGGGCTATCTAAAAGACAATTCGTAGTGTGTTAACTATACAAAAAAAGACACTGTACAGTTTAAAAACAAATCTTACACAGCCTTACATTTCAATTTTTTTTCTTTAAAAGGAGTGAGTTGTGTACAGGGGGTTAAATGCTTTATAGACAAGAAAAAAAACTGCGCTAGAACCAACTTATTCATCATCATCTTCTTCTTCCTCTTCTTCCTCCTCTTCCTCATCCTCTTCATCCTCCTCATCATCTTCCTCTTCCTTCTTTTTCTTGCTCTTTTCAGCCTTGAATACCCCCTTTTTGCTGCATCAGGTTTTCCTTTAGCTCTGTAGGCAGCAATATCCTTCTCATACTTCTCCTTCAGCTTGGCAGCCTTCTTCTCGTAGGGCTGCTTGTCATCCGCTGCAGTGTTGTTCCACATCTCTCCTAGTTTCTTTGCAACATCACCAATGGATAAGCCAGGATGCTCGACTTTGATTTTTGGGAGGTACTCAGAACAGAACAGGAAGAAGGCCGAAGGAGGCCTCTTGGGTGCACTGGGGTCCTTGAACTTCTTTTTGGTCTCCCCTTTGGGAGGGATGTAGGTTTTCATTTCTCTTTCATAACGAGCCTTGTCAGCCTTTGCCATATCTTCAAATTTCCCCTTTTCTTTAGCAGACATAGTCTTCCACCTCTCTGAGCACTTCTTGGAGAACTCTGAGAAGTTGACAGAAGCATCCGGGTGCTTCTTCTTGTGCTCCTCCCGGCAGGTTTGCACAAAGAATGCATATGAGGACATTTTGCCTCTCTGCTTCTTAGGATCTCCTTTGCCCATGTTTAGTTGATTTTCCTCCGCGAGGCACAGAGTTGCCCAGTGCCCGTCCGGCTCTCGCTTGCCCCGGTGCTGTCTCTATGGAGCTCAATGTACTGCAATGGCTGTGAGAGCGGGAGCCAGACGCAGCCTCCTTACACTGGCATTTTATTATGCAGCAATTCATGTTATAGTTTGGATCTGAAATTCCCCATAGACTTCATAAGAAGAACATGTTCCTTGATGTAGCAGTATTTAGAGGTGAGGCCTTTGGTAGACAATTGAATGTTTAGTAATGCAGGTATGATTTAATCTACTGATAGATACATGACATAATGAGTTTGTGGGGGAGGAGCTTCAGGGTAAATGGAAGTCCTGTCCTTTTTGCCATGAAGATAGCAGCTCTACTCCTGAGTGTTTTCTGCCATGCAGTTATGGTTTTCTATAGGTTCAGACAACTGGCAATGGACTTAAATTCCTGAAACTGTGCCAAACAGATCTGGTTCAAGTCGGTTTCTCAACCATTTTGTCACAACATAACTTTGATTCTCTCATCAGAGAGGAAACAAGGACTTCAGATTTTACTGCGTATCATACAGCTAGTAGGCAGCAAAACGAAGACTTCATACACTTTTTCTGAATCCAAAGAGAGCAAATCTTGACGATCTAGCTTGATGTAGTGAAGCATTCATCCCCAGCACTCAGCTTCACTTGAAGTTTAAAATACCTCCAATTTTAAGTATTAAAATGTAGCATGACTATTAATACATTACTTTTATATTGTTATTTCACAGTTTATTTTTGTGATTGAAAACTATGTCTTCTGAAATATCACCTAAAGATATCACCTTCAAATGTGAGTACAGATGCTTGCAAATTTCAAACATCTGCTGAACCTGCAGCTAATTGCACAATAACTGTATCTTCAAACTTTTTTGACTGATCTGATTAACTTAATGTTTTTGAGCATTTCTTGGAAAGAAAAAAAAGAATAATAAAGTTTTTCCCTTGCTTCTTGCTTCTTGCAAGTCTGACAGCATAAAAACTGAGTAAGAAATATCCTACTTCAGGATTCTGGTGTTGGACCACTTGCAACAGCCCTGACCTTACTATAGAATGTCGCTTCACGGAAGGACAAGAAGACTGCTTGAGAAGTCTGACAGATTCAGCAGGTAACCAGATAGAGTCTCTCTAGCTTTACCTTATATAAAATTACAACAGTAGTTTCCAAAATAAGAGGTATACAAGAAATAATGCTGAGCCAGAGGTGTTGGATTATAGAATTCTGAAAGGGCAATTTCTCTGTAAAACATCAGTGATACAGTTGCAGCTTTCCAGTCCATGGTTCAGTCATAATACCCAACTCAGAAGAAGATGAGAAGAACAAATCCTGTTCATAAAAATAATTGAGTGTAATAACAAGCAGATTATAAAAAGAGAATGTTACAGGTTACAGAAGCAAGAAACAAGAAGGAAACCATCTGCCTAACTTGGAACCCATATCTTAAAATCTGTGTTGCCTGATTCAAAATGAACAAGGCTGGGACAGCTATAGAGTTAGGTAAGGAGGGCAGCATAGATTCCACAAATGCAAGAAGACTTTATTTAAATGAAGGTACAAAACAGAATCTAATTTGGATCAGTGATAAGCTTGTGGATATAAACTCATTGAGTATTCGAATTGCACTACTTCTTTTATTTGTTTCTTCAGCTGAAACATGAAAATGAGTTCAAAGGAAATACAAGAGCTTGAGAAAAGTTGGCTAAAACATTACTTTGAACCCGAGTGCATCTGGAATTTTCATTCTTCGATTTCCCAGAAATTGTAAGTTTCAAACTATTTCTGAAATTTTAAATATTTATTAACATTATATGTCCCAATTTGCCTATTCCTCACACGTAAATAACATCTGAGTTACTTTCTCAGCCATGTAACAGGATAGCCATCTATCTGGTGGACTTAGGCAGGAGAGCCTTTTTAAAGTGTACATTAAAAAATCATGATTTATTCACATATGTGTCATCAATTAAATCATTGATTTACACAGCTGGACTTTGATTTGAGTACACTATAATCATTTATGAGAGAAACTGATTAAAAATTAAACAAGTGAGCAAAAAGGAAGAAATGATGTTTGAACACAAATATTATATACTCTTTACAGAACATGTAACACTGGCAATATGAATTTTAAAATTCACAATTTTCCACTTTAACCTTTTTCAGTATCCATATAAGATTCATTGATTTCTCTTCCTAGTTAAGATTTTGTAGGTTTTTTTTTAACAGTGGTATTTGCTAATAAGTGTGGAAGAATCCTGTAAAAGTAGCCAGACAAAGAGATGAAGAAACCTCTGCTAAATCAATGTCATTGGTAGATAACTAACAGCATGCTTACTCCATGCTAAGTGCTCACACTAAGGAACATGCCAAAAAATTCACACTGTCAGAGAAACAGAACACATAATGGTTACCCCAAGCAAAGCTTTAAACAAACAAACAAGCAAACAACAGCATATGCTTTGGAGTGGGCTGGGAAATAATCCACGCTGGTGAAATAGACTATCAAGTTTGCTCCCTTTCAAATTCAAGGCCTCTGTTTTTCTTAATGATTGCAAGTTTGTGTGTGTGTGTGTGTGTGTGTGTGTGTGTGTGTGTGTGTGTGTGCATGTGTGTGCATGTATGTGTGTAGTGTTTAAATATATAAATGCAGCCTGCTTAGTTAGTAAAACGCTACTCTCATATATATTTTCATGGCTGACCATTTGGTATTGGATATCCAGTTGGTCTGTTCTTTCCTGGGAAAGACAATTTCTGCCACCCAAAGTGTTTCTTAGTTGCCTGTAGTTCTTTGTCAAGTGTTGAGGCCCCATGAGATTTCCTCTTTCCACAATAGCATGGCTTTGGGTGTTATCTTTTCAGTTCCTGTTTGGGCAGTCTTGTTCTTGAGATGTTACAGGTGCATTTTTGCACTCCTCTATAAAACACAATCTCACAGCAAACTCCCTGTTCCTCGGGCTCCTGTAAATTTTCTGCCTTGTCTTTATCTATCCTTATAAAACAAAAGCTAGCAATGTATAAAGCTTAAACTTTAAATATAATACAGATTTTGCTTTAGAAAACAAAGAAACAAGTAAATATAATGGAGCAATAAGGATCACAAGTGAAGGAAAATTTGTTTACAGGGACTCAAAGTGAGATGTGAACTCAGAACAGAAAGACATGAAAAGATGGAAAGACTTATAGATTGTACTAGAGAATGGAGCTAATGAACATCAGGGCATTGTAGAACATCATTACTGTGCTAGTAGATCTGGAGCACCTGAGGGAAAGGAAAATATAGAAATGTATATGAAGAAAGAACATCTTAAATTCCCCCAAGTATGATGAAAAATATTAATCTCAATTTGAATCAGCAGTTTCCACTATGAAACTAAGTAGCATGGGACATTCAACATCAGGTATCATGACAGAGAGCCAAAATACAGTTGCCACAGCAGAAAGGCTGGTATCTACAGGCAGAAAGAGAACCTTCAAAGAACAAAGGAAAACACAAAATTATCTAAAAGGAACTCGATAAGACCAATAACTGTTTCATGACAGAATATAATGCCAATATACTGAGAAAAAAGTGGATGCCACCCAGGAATCTCAAATCTCACACAGTTATTTTTCAGAAATTGAGCCAAGTATAAGCATTGTATATTCTCTTGAAAGTGGAAGAATTTGTTCTAAGTAGAGATAAGACATAATAAGAAATACATATATGTATAAAGAAATTTCTCCAGGCCAGCAGTGTGCTCATGATTCCAAATAGAAATTTTAAAACACACACACACACACCACTCCTACACACACACACAACACACACACACACACACACACACACACACACACCACACACACATATACAGACACATACACACTCCAAAGGGCAAGAATAAAGATGATCACAGAGCTGTAAAAGAAAGAATAAGCACATTCCCTTTGTTTAACTGGTATAAAAACAAAGGCAAAAACAATGCCCATGAGAATGTGTTCTGTCTTAGAACACCTGAGATTTAAGTAAATTGACAACAGACACACAAAGGAGACACTCAGAGTATAAAATGACACTACACAATAACTGAAATTGAGGGAGAAAAATCAAGAGATTATGTAAAATCTGTGAACATATACAATCATTTAATTAATAAAAAATAAAATACCTAAATTTATAATTATAATGTACCTTCATTTTGGAGATTTGGAATTATTGTGGTTGGGATTTGTTCATTTGTTTGTGTTTGGTGTTTGTTTGCTTATTTGTTTGCCCAGGCTGAACCACAGTAGCTGTCCCTTCTTTCCATTCCAGAGAACAATGATTAAAACAATGACCCAAAATGGCTGGCAATCTTTTTTTCTTCTTTTCTTGTTTTTTTTTTTTTGTCTTGTTTTATTTTTTA
The DNA here is from genome assembly GCA_021653895.1 of Mastomys natalensis. Classification (NCBI taxonomy): domain Eukaryota; kingdom Metazoa; phylum Chordata; class Mammalia; order Rodentia; family Muridae; genus Mastomys; species Mastomys natalensis. The sequence goes on from JAJTUV010000384.1 coordinate 1,104,851, forward strand.
AAACAACAGTGTTAATAATTATAGAAGTAGCAAAAGGATAACAGAAAAAAAAATAAGGTAATAGAACTATATTGGAGAAAGATGTTTTGATATCTTCCTGATATTAAGTTGGAATTCATTCAATTCAGATACTGATAAAATATGCATATCTTTATGGTATGCTTCAAAAATATGTCATAATAAAGTAAAAAAAAAATGTTGGGCATATGAGTGTGGAGGTACTTAATATGTGAGTATGGTCCTAAATGTATGACTGTCGAAACATGCGTGAAATTGAATACAAGTAGATATCAAAGAACAACTTTCAGGTTGGATGTCACATTTTACCTTTGTTTTTGATAGGCTGGATCATGTCCTGGAAAGTTTCTAGTCTCTGGCTCTGATATCCAGTAGGAGTTCTAGAATTATATATGCACACTATCCCATGTCTTTTTTCTGTTATCCTTTTGCTACTTCTATAATTATTAATACTGTTGTTTTAAAAAATAAAACAAGACAATATCATATTGGTTCAAGAGCTTGAAATCAAGTGGTCAGGTTTGCTTAGAAAATCATTTTTCGTTTGGCTAATATCTGCTTATTAGTGAGTACATACCACACATGTCCTTTTGGGTCTGGATTTCCTCACTCAGGATGATATTTTCTAGTTCTATCCATTTGCCTGCAAAATAAACAAAAAGAAAAGTATAGAATACCCAAGACACAGTCCACAGAAATCAAAAAGATCAACAAGCTGAAAGGGCTCAAGTGAGGACACCCCCCTCCCACGGGGGAAGAGGAAGAAGAAAGCAATCACAAGTGGGGAGGGAGGTAAGTATCTAGGAGGGAAAGATGATCGGGGTCGGAGTGGGGGGAGAAGGAAACTTGATCTGGTAATGGTGAGGGAAAAGGACTGAAGCCCTTAGGGTCAGCAGAAAGAATGGAAACAGGCAACCTTAGGGAGGTAGAAAGTTAGGATACCCTCCAGAATGCACCAGAGACCTGAGAGCTGAGAGACCTTAGACAAAATGCCTGACAGTAGGGGAAGGGAACTTATAGAGCCCACCTCCAGCAGGAAGATAGGGCATCAAATGAGGGAAGGGTTTGCCATCCCACAGTCAAAACTCTGACACATAATTCCTATTTGAAAGAACTACAGAGATGGAAATGAAGAGGAGCCTGAGGAAAAGAAGATCCAGTGCAAGGCCTAAAATGAGATCCAGTTCACGGGACGTTCCAAGGCCTGACACGAATACTGTGGCTATGGGATGCTCTCAAAAGGAGGCCTATCAGAACTGCCTTCCAGAAAACCAACAAGCAGCAGAAAGAGTCAGATGCAGATCACTTGTACCTCAACTAAGGGACAAAAGCTGCTGTCTCTATGGTTGAATTAGGGAAAAGCTGAAAGAGTTGAGGAGAGGGCAACCTTGTAGGAGGGCCAGCAATCTCAATTAATCTGGTCCCCTGAGATCTCTCAAACACTGAACTACTAAAATGGCAGCATACACAAGCTGATAGGAGGTCCCCAACACATATATAGCAGAGGACTGATGGATCTGTGTTCCATCAGAGATGATGCACCTTACCCTAAAGAAATTGGAGGCCCAAGGAAATTTAGAGGTCAGGTTGGATGGGTGTGGGTGGTGGTGACAGCCTAGTGGAGACAGGGGTGTGGGTGGGAGGTATGGGATATGGAACAGTCGGAGGGTGGACAGGGCAGGTATAAAATCTGGAGAAGAAAGAAAGAAAGAAAGAAAGAAAGAAAGAAAGAAAGAAAGAAGAAGAGAAAGAAGGAAGGAAGGAAGGAAGGAAGGAAGGAAGGAAGAAGAAAGAGAAGAAGAAAGAAAGAAAGAAAGAAAGAAAGAAAGAAAGAAAGAAAGAAAATAAACCATTTTCCTCACAGGTCCATCTTCACAGCCTGAAAAGAAACTACTTTTTAAGTAACTAAAATATATGCTAGGACATATTAGTGAAAAAGTAGTTGATGATTAAAAATAAAAGAATAAAAGTAACAAAAGTAACAGCAACCAAAATCTAAATAGGACTATTTATATTAAATGTGAATATATTGATTCCTTTGAAGTGTGGGCAAAGCAAATTTTGCTCTGTCTGAAAGGATATAACCAAATTTGTATCTATGGAAGCTGAAATCATCAAACACTCAGGATACACGTGCATAATTTTCCAATTACCAATTTACACTGCATGTCTCAGGGCAAGTTGAAACCGACTCAGTCTCCTCACAAGCAAAGAAGTTTGATAATAATAGTGTCAACCATGTTAAGACCCTTGTGAATGCTGCATGAGGGAATTATACTTGTATGTGGTCCAAGTGTGAAGAAGCATGTTAGAATTTTTCCCCATAAAGTTACTATATTTTGGTGCCATGTAATAATACTAAGGGTTTCAATGGACAGTAACATTGCTATGGATAAAATTTGTGACATATGAAGAATGTAGAGGCTCTACTTTTAACAAATTTCATATTAAAAGCAATTGTTAAATATTATGAAGATAAATTTTAGAGGTCATTTATATCCCATTTCAAAGACTAGGGAAGAGTCAGCATATATAAGCAAACCCCGCTTTCTCTTATGTTTGTTGTTTCTCAAAGATGCTTTAAAATGAAAGTAGACCAGTGAATTTATATACTATACAATATCAAGCTTGTGGAAGAAGAGATTACATGTGGCTCTCAAAGGAGGATTAATTTTCCAAGGAGGAAGACATGAGTGATACCACATTCTTCAAAACAAGTTACACAAAATTCAAAGTGTGCAAAGAAATGCCAAAAATAGCCATTAAGATTTTTGAAATTCAGACCAGTACATGAAAAAAATTGAAGATTAGTGAAACAATTGTTAATTATCACCTTCTATTGTATGGCTGTGGTATGACAGATGTGAGGAAATCTACACATGTAGGCTTTGCTTTAGTCTGAATCACTATAATATGGTAGATAGATATAGTATACTCCCCAACTACCAAACAAATGAAGTCACTGTCTCAAAAATCAAATGTGCTAGCCAATTTTATGTCATCTTGACACAGGCTAAACATATCTAAGAGGAGGGAACCCCAATTTGAAAAAATGCCTCAATAATTTGAGCTGTAGGCAAGTAAGACATAGAACAGATGCCCTTTAACAGAGGAATGGATACAAAAATTGTGGTACATTTATACAATGGAATATTACTCAGGTATTAAAAACAATGAATTTGATAAATTCTTATATAAATGGATGGAACTAGAAAATATCATCCTGAGTGAAGTAACCCAATCACAAAAGAACATACATGGTATTCACTCACTGATTATTGGATTTTAGCCCAGAAGCCTGAAATACCCAAGATTCAACTCACAGACTACATAAAACCCTTGGAGCTCTCAGAGTCTGAATCACCAACCGTGGAGCATACCTAGTCTACACAGATCTAGCTCCATGGGCTGGACCTAGGCCTCCCTGCACATATGTTGTAAATGTGCAGCTTGGTTTTCATGTAGGTCTCAAACATCTGGAGTGGGGGCTATCCCAAAACATGCAGCCTGTATATGGAGTATGGTTTTCTAAAAAAAAAAAAAAACCGTTGTTCAGTTATTCATGGAATATTATTTTTTTATATCTCTTGTATTCAGTTTGCAACTACTTCATTGAGAATTTTTGTATGTATGTTCATGAGGGATACTGGACTATAACTTATATATTTTTGTTGGGTTTACACTTGATTTCACTATTTCAATATTATTTGCTTTGTGAAGGAGCTTATTGTGGTTCTGAATTTTTTTAAACATAACTCAAAAAGTATTGCTTGTTTGAAGGCTCTATAGAATTCTTGTATAAGTATATCTGACCCTTGGTATTTTGCTTGTTTGTTTCTTTTCATTTTATTCTGTTTTAATGCTTTTTAAATTTTTTTTGATTTGCTGAAAATAAAAATTAAAAAAAAAAAAAAAAAAAAAAAAAAAAAAGCTCATAAAGAATGATGACCAAATAGGGGAGCCTTCAGTCCTTCTTAGAAGGAGTAACAAAATACTCAAGGGTGCAAATATGGAGACACAGTGCAGGACAGAAACTGAAGGAGGGACCGTCTACAGACCATTCCACCTGGATATCCATCCTATGTGCAGTCACCAAAGGTAGAGGTTGATGTGGATGTCAGGATGTACATGCTGACAGGAGCCTGATATAGCTGTCTCCTTAGAGGTCTGCAAGAGTCTGACATACTCAGAGGCAGATGCTAACAGCTAACCATTAAACTGATCATGGGATTCCCAATGGAGAAGATAGAGTGAAGGCTGAAGGAGTTGAGAGGATTCGAGACACCATGAGGAAAGCAACAATCCCAACCAACCAGAGCCCCCAGGGTCTAAACCACCAGCCTGGGAGCGCTTAGGGAGGGACCCATGGCTCCAGCTATATATGCAAGGGAGCTATATATAAGTGGGAGAAGATATCCCTGGTCCCATGAAGGCTGGATGTCTTGGGGGGGGGATACTCGAGGGTGGGGAGGTGAGGTATGGGGGAGGGTGGGTGGGGGTACACCAACATGGAGAGGAGGAGGGGGAAGGGATAGTGAGTTCCTGGGAGGGAGGGGGGAAATGGGGTAAGGAGAGAACATCTGAAATGTAAAAAAAAATTTCCAATAAAAAATTTCCAATAAAAAATTTCCAATAAAAAAAAAAGAACATATTCGTAATTAGTGATTGATGGAGAAAAACCAGCCCACTGTAGTGTGTTCAATTCCTGGTCTAGTGGTCCTGAGTTCTGAAAGAAAGCAGGCTAACCAAGCCATGGAGATTAAGCCAGTAAACAGCACTCCTCCATGGCCTTTCATCAACTCCTCCCTCCAGATGTCTGGCCTGTTTAAATCCCTGTCTAGAGTTCTTTCAATAATGAATAGTCATGTGGAAACCTAAGCCAAATACACTCTTTCTTCTCCAAGTTGCTTTGGTCTTGTTTCATCACAATACTAACCCTAAGACACCAATCTTTAGAGTACTACACAAAAACAAGCAACATTGTCTTTTATGATGCAAAGTAAATATTGTCTTTAGACATCTTCTAGCATTTACTTACTTTAATATAATTCTCTCCTACTTTCAGCTCTTTGTGAATAATGACCTGAACGCTGTACACAGTTTCAGTATTTAGATGGAATGATTATCTAGGATTATGGATGGCCTTCAACATCAATACCTTGTGCTACTATAATCATTAGAAAAGGTGAATTAGAACTAATTATTAGATAATATTAGAATATGATCAATTTTCTTGGAATGCTAGGCTTATGCAGACAGTGTGAAACTACCAACAAACATCAACTGGAAATAGCTAATGATCATCAGGATGTCTTCTAGAAATTAAATATTTATATTAGAAATCTTGTTGCTCACAGTCTCCACATTCACAGATACAAACTTACTCACTGTTTCTCTTCACTAGACTCTATCTTAAGGTGACCTCAGATATATACATAAAAATAAGTTTTGGCAACATAAACATAATTCCTGGTTCATCACCCTGTTTTGGTTCATCACCCTGCTTTATTTATTTATTTATTTATTTTAAAATTTATTTATTTGATTTACATGAGTACACTGTAACTGTCAGAGACATCAGAGAGGGCATTGGATCCCATTACAAATGGTTGTGAGCTACATGTGGTTGCTGAGAATTGAACTCAGGACCTCTGGACGAGCAGTCAGTGCTCTTAATCTCTAAGTCATCTCTCTAGCTCCTTTGGTCTTCATTTATAAGAAAATTGATTCATTTATATTTATATTGCTAAGATATACCCTAGATGCACTGTGATAATGAAAACTGTGTAGATAAATTTTTCTATTAATTATAGGAAAGCATATACATCTCATTAAAGGAACATTAAAGCAGTTTGGATTTCTCAGTAGGTAGGATAAATCACTCATGAAAATGTGGCCAAGAGTATTCCAGCACTCATTTATCTGGTAGTTACACATACAACACAGAAAAAGAGGAAAATTTAGAGAGGTTTGCAAAAGTATTAATGGTAGGAGGAATATAGAAAAGAAAAATACAGGTAAGATGGGGACTTTCTCTAAACAAAAGATAAAATTTTCTTCCAAAATCTATTGATTTCATTGACATGCCTAGAGAAAAGAGAAAACTAGAACTGGTGAGCAGGCTCACCAGGTAAAGCGCCTGACATGTAGGCCTGAAAAATCTGAGTTCAATAATAGAAACTTGTGTTAAGAGGCTAACATTGAAACATGACAATTATACACTAATCTACACCACACACACACCACACACACATTATGTTAATCATGATAATGGAATTCTTTTTTTTAAATTACGACACAGAGGCAACTCTGTAGCCCATTTCAAGAAAAAAAGCTGATAAGAAAATCAAAATTCTGAAAAAAGAGCTTTGTAGAGAGAGCATTAGTTACGTAAATCATTAATTTATTTAAAAATTCAAAAATCACAGCTCAAATATGAAATATAAAATGAGAATACACAGATAACTGAGTACATAAGTAAAATAACTGTCATCCCTTTGATTATGTGCTCAAACATTTGCAGATTTGAGTAAAGATTTTTTTTCTATGAAAGTGTAGCATATTTGTTGCTTTATATACTTGTCAAGTCATATTATCTCTGCATATAAACCAACATACTTTACAGAGTAAGTCTAATGTATCTACCCAGAAAGAGGGATTCTTTTACTAAAGTTCCAGTTATCAACTAGCTACCTCTATCTAGATTTCAATTTCATGCTTCTATTTTTAAATTTGAAAAATTAAGATGAGGGTAATATTTTTTGCCTAGATGTGTTATTTCTAGCACAATACTTCAAGTAAAATATTTTTAGAGTGTGTCAAGATAGCTTGACATTTACAAGTGCTTGCCATTAAGAAATATGACTTGATTTTAGTCATACACACACAAATACACACACACACAAATGAATAAATTAATGAATAAATGAATGAATAATAGATGTTTTAAATATATATGATTCCAAGGTGAATTCAGAAAGGAATCAATAGTTCAAAGTTATCCTCAGCTACATAGTCAGTTTGAAATCAGCCAGGAATATATGAGAGCTTCTCTCAACAAACAAGCTAGTAAACAAATTAAACAGAAATGGAGAAAATGTGTTTGTTAGGTAGTTAAGTATAAAGATAGAATATGGATGGATGGATAGATAGATAGATAGATAGATAAATGATAAATAGATATGGAGAAAAAAATATATGGTGATGTTAGAAAGAAAGAGAGAGATAAATAGATAATTATACAATTCTAGTACGCATGACTTTTTTTTAAACCTAGAGGTTTTCTTTTAATTAAGTGAGGGGAGACACCAATATCACTGTTCATTATAGACTATTCACAGATCAGATTCTACAGACCCTAACATAAGATGCATTAATCAAACTGTATATTTGTTCAACAAGAAAAATGTGTACAACTAAAAATTAATAACATTTTATATACACATATATACATATAAATATTTGTATTGTATAAATCACAAATACCTTTAAAAACAAAAAAAACACTTAGTAAAATGACTGGGAATAAAATATAGAGCCAGGAGACTTTATCTCTATTAAGAAAAATCAGCAATTGATATATAACAATATTCTTGACAAAAAGAAAAGATTACTATAAAATGTTAAAATATGAGTATATGCATAAGCCACATACATATAAAAGTTAGTAGTTATAGTGTATTTCTCTTTTTGAGAATATCTCCTTTCCTCTTTCTCTCCTCAGACACTCCTTTGTACCCACACCCACTCTCCTTGAAATCCATGGCCTTTTTTTTTTTTTTTGGTATTTTATTTATATAGAGTATATGCATACACACACACACACACACACACACATATGCATATGCATATATATTTCTAAATGAAACCTGTTCAATCAGTATAATGCTATCTGGGTTTATGTTTTGATCATTTGCCAGTAAACAACCAATTGGTAGCACATTCTTAATGACAAAAATACTATTGGTATTGGTACAGAGACAGACAGGTTGATAAATGGAATAGAATTGAAGACCCAGAAATAAAACCACACACTTACAGACACCTGATCTTTGACAAAGAAGCCAAAAATATACAATGGATAAAAGAAAGCATCTTCAATGAATAGGGCTGGTCTAACTGGCAGTCTGTATATAGAAAAATAAAGCTGAGCAGTGGTGGCACACGCCTTTAATCCCAGCACTTGGGAGGCAGTGGGTGGATTTCTGAGTTCGAGGCCAGCCTGGTCTGCAGAGTGAGTTCCAGGACAGCCAGGGATATACAGAGAAACCCTGTCTCGATAAAACAAAAAACAAAACAAAAAAATTAATCCTTTCCTTAATCTCCTGCTCTTTTAGGATGAGGTGCTAAGTGAGCACGGGACCCTCAGGAACACAGAAGACAGGTCGGCTACAACAACAATGTAACTTAGACCTAGATAAGTAAACGTTTAATTATTTTACAGCAACCCTAAATATCTCATAAGACAAAGTCTTATTCCCAATCTTGTAAGACAAAGAGAAAGTTGTACCCTCCCCGATGCTCTTTCCCCCCAACCCCAGCCCCCTGCCTCAAGAAGAACCAACAAGAAAAAAGAAACCCACGCTGGGTCTGGGGATGTCCCCTGGCACTGAAGGAATTGCAAGGACAAAAATGGAAATGAGCATGAGAGAAAGAAAGTCCAGTGACAGCCACAAATCGGATCCAGCTCAAGGGGAAGCTCTGGAGCCTGACACTGTTACTGTTGCTGTGGTGTGCTTACAGACAGGAGCCTAGCTCGTTGGACCTCTGAGAAGTCCAACAAGCAACTAAGTGAGTCAGATGCAGATATTTACATCCAATCAATGCACAGAAGCTGGGCCCCCTTGTGGCTGAATTTGGGAAAAGCTAGAAGAAGCTGAGGAGAATGTTGGCTCCATGAGAAGACCACCAGTCTCAACTGACGTGGACTCCTGAGATCTCTGACATTGAGCTACTAACCAGGCAGCATTCTTCAGCTGATATAAGGCCCTCAACACATATACAGCAGAGGTCTGGCCTCAGTGAGAGAAGATGCACCTAACCCTTGAGAGACTTGAGGCCCCAGGGAATGGGGATGCCTGGTGAGGCGGGGTTGGGGAGTGGAGTCATCCTATTGGAGACAGGGCAGAGGAGATATGGGATGGGAACAGTTGGGGGGCGCTATGTTAAAAAGGATTAAAGAATTAAATAAATAAAGTCAAAACACCAAAATAAAAAAAAAAAAAGAAATAAAATTAGGCACAAATGTAAAAACCTTACTTAATATTACTAAATGATATAAGGTAATAGAACTAAATTTGAGAAATATTAAATATAGAGCAGTTGATAACAACTATCTTAAAATAACACAATTATGCTATCAAACCCATACCAAATGGCATCGCCTGGAAACTCCAAAAGGAGTCATGTGCTTGTGTTATCTTTCATAAGAAACTGACATAAGAGAAGCATGCTCAGTGATGTCCTCTATTTCCCAGATTTCCTCTGCTCAGAATGTGGTTTAAACCTAGTGACTGACCAGATAACATAAGAAGCAAATAATAATAAGGCAGGAAAGCAACACGTCTTCCAACTCTCTAAAACTAGCTTTTGAATGCCTATGAGACTGTTATGTTAGCCCAAGACTCTCTAACCATATCCAAGGAGAAGTCTTACAATGTCCGTTCTCACACTGCATTCTGTGTGGTGAGAGAGAGAGAAACTTCCTCCTTAAAACTATTCACCACAGGAAACCATTTGAGTCAACTACAGAAACCTATCAAGGGAATAATCATAATGTCTTCGCTGGAGAAGAAGCAAATGGGTTGAAACACATTTAGGAAATGGTGATAATTCTTGAAGCTTGGCTAACAGGGAAATGCGAGCTCCCTGTGTTCTAATTGTTTTTGTTTACATTTGACAGTTTTCTATAGAAATGTTCTTGAAATCCAAATTATATTAGGTTAAGAATATATTTCTGTATGTAATAAAGGAGACAGTTGCAAACTATTTGAATAGGAGAAAATTAAAACATAAAATCTGATATTTATTTGATTTTTAATGCACAATATGGGAAGCATGTACTATTTTAAAATTTTTCTTCAAAACATTATGAAGAAGTAAGGATCTTTCATTTTGAAATAACAAACTGTGTAACTGTGTTGAATTAAATGTTTCCCCTTTTCTAAAAAAAAAAATTTAAAATCTCAGAATGCTAAATTGTCAAGAGCCATAACAATAACTTTTAGAAAAATAAAACCATTAAAGTTGTCTGTGTTGGTTTGGTGACAAACTAGATAAATATTAATACTTTTAATTTCCCTTGGTGATAGAGTGTTTGCTTGTATAAATTATTTTCTAATATTAAACCAGAAATCATTACAAAGCACATGGGTAAATATCTTGACATATGTGTATGTGCATGTGTGTGTGTGTGTGTGTGTGTGAGTGTGTGTGTGTGTGTAGTCAAGAAAAGAAAAAAGAGATACTGATATACCTCCGTAGAATATTTGCCCCTAGGCCTGGAGACCTGAGTTTGAACACCAGAACTGAAATGTTTGAAGGAGAGACCCAAATCATTCAAGTTGTTCTCTGACCTCGACAAGTACTACTCTACAAGATGTCCATACACTAAAGTAAAACCAACAAACAAGAAAAACAGAAAACAAAGAATAGAAAGAAATAAAGTAAAGGGGGGGGAAAGAATATTTACATGAAAAAATGCTAGGGCATTTAATATGTTTTCCCCTTAACTTTAGAATTTTTACATTTCTTCATAAATAATGTACATCTAGCAGACTTTTAAATCTCAATATAAGGACAAGAAAAACAGCTAAAATTTTGTTGTATACCCCTGTATTCCCCAAATTGTTTAAGAACTTGGGGAAAATAAAAAAGAATGTAAGATGCATCCTCACTGATGAAGTGATAGAGAACTCTCAGGTGCACATAATAGACTAGAAGCTTTCTCCATGTGACCCAGTGAAGGAGAATTGTCAGCATAAAATTATAGGCTCCATTCAAATGAAAATGATAACACAATTCATCAGAGCCTTTATGGTGGAGCTTAGGCAGTTTTAGGAGGAAAGTTTATTGTGAGTGATGTACTTTCAAGAATTGAAAAACAAGAACAAGTTAAATCAAAGTAGACAGTAAGAAGTAAAGAAGATCAGAGTCAAATGGATGAAATAGATACTAAGAAACCTGGACACAAAATCTATCAATGAAAACGTTATGTATTTGAAAATAGACTTGATTAACAAATTCCTAACAAAATATAAAAGGAGATTGATAGAAGTCTATGTTAATAAAATTAGAAATGACAAAGATGCTACGATGGATTTCAATGACTTCCCTAGGGTCATTAGAGAATACTTATTTTGAAAACCTTTATTTTCCAAATCTCGAACATCCAGAAGAAATGGATAAATTCTTAAATACATATGAACTACGAAAATTAAAACTAAAGGCTACCATTTGAAGACAGTCATGCTGAGCAACACGACTAAGTCAGAGATGAAGTCTACGAATAATGAAAAATCCCAGGATTTGTATAGATTTACAGAGTAATCTTACCATATCTTCAAAGAAATGCAAATACTTAAGGTTTTCAACCTATTCAATACAGGGAAAGAGAAAACTTAGAAGCTAATTTCACTGGATAAAGAACATTCATGGGAGTAAATGCAGAGACAAGAGTGGAGCAAGGGACTGATGGAAAGGCCATCCAGAGACTGCCTCACCTGGGGATCCTTCCCATGTACAGTCACCAAACCTAGACACTGTTGTGGATACCCGGAAGTGCATGCTGACAGGAGCTTGATATAGCTGTCTCCTGAGAGGCTCTGCCAAAGTCTGACAAATACAGAGGCAGATTCTCACAGCCAACCGTTGGTTTGAGCATGGAGTCCCCAGTGGAGGAGTTAGAGAAAGGACTGAAGGAGCTGAAGAGGTTTGCAACCTCATAGGAAGAACAAAAATATCAACCAACCAGAATCCCCAGAGCTCCCAGGGACTAAACCACCAACCAAGGAGTTCACATAGAGGGACCCATAGCTCCAGCCACATATGTAGCAGAGGATGGCCCTGTCAGGCATCACTGGAAGAAGAGGTCCTTTGTTCTGTGAAAGCTTGATGCCCCATGTATGGTCTTGCAGGGGCGGGGAGGCAGGAGTGGGTGGGTGTGTGGGGAGTACCCCCATAGAAGCAGGGGAAGGGGGATGGGATAGGGGGTTTCCAGGGGCAGGGGGCCTGGAACCAGGAAAGGGGATAACAATTGAAATGTAAATAAAGAAAATATCCAATAAAAATATGAAAAAATAATACAGGCAAACGTAAAAGAAAATGTAGGTAGATTTCCCTTATATGATAAATAGGTGTTTTCTTAAAATTTGTATAAACTGAATTGAAGAACATATTAATAATATCAAACACCACGATGAAAACCTTTTTTTTTTTTTTTGCAGTGATGTAAGGACATAAACTTAATCCTACAAATGTAATGCAAAACTTAAATAGATTTCAGAACAAAAATCACAAGATCATTTCATACTTTTGCCATTCTTATCAAAAGGAAAGATTCTATACATTTTTGTGTATTCTTCTAAATGAACTCAGTAGAAATGAGGAATAGAGTTGAGGTACTTGGTTTTGATTATAATAACATCAACGTTTTCTAACTTAGTAGATAAGTAGAGTAAAATGATGATTCTGCCATGGGAAAGTAGTAACTGGTATTTACCATTAAAAATGTAAGAATTGACACTACAATTAATATGCATTAGAAAAATGATGAGATTCGTGTTTCTTAAATGATATTCCTTAGTACAGTAATATGTCAGTGATATGTGACATAGATATTTTGTAAATTTTAGGGGCAAAATGTACAAGGTTCAGAACACATTTGGGTGTGAGGAATTAGTGATCACAGGGTTGGCTTTCAGTGTTTCCAGTCTATGTTAGATTCAACTTAAATCATGTAGATTGAATAGCAGACATTTATTTGTCAATCTGCAGTACAAGTTTGAATGATATAATGATGCTCTAAGAAGTATTTAAAGTGTGTACAGAAATAAAATTCATGTCTTTCATCACATCCCTGTAATGAAATCAAACCCTAAAATAAAAGTCACTGAATACCATTGTTGTTGTTCCAGTAATGTTCAATCTCCTTGGTGCCTAGGTGAATACATGTTATTAGATTTTTAACAGTTTGATAAATGAGGAAATATTAGAGGGTTAGAACAATCATGAAGAAAATATGCTGTAAACCTCATTCACCAATATTTCCAAGATAAAACTAAAACAGCCAATCTTCATGCCATCCATTGTAAATAAAATTAATGATTATAAAGCAATTCAATTCATTGTTTGCAATGAGCTAGAAGAAAGACTAGACGCTTGCAACTGTTAAAAGAAAAAGTCTTTGGGATGAGATACGTGATCCAATGGGCTCTAATATTATCTATAACAGAGCTATGTCTCAGTCTTTATATCTGTTGTATGTCCAATTACATCTTTCTATTCAATAGAGGCTCAGACCAGTATTTAAAAAAATTCTGGAAGAAGCAAAGTAGGAATCAAGTTGTATTTTCTTTCAATTCAGGTCAATTCAATGAATGAGTATCCTTAAATATTTTGGTCTAAGGCTGGATATCATGTCTTATTTTATAATATAAATACTCAAGGAAATATTTCCATTCTAGGCCAGCTTGGTCTACAGAGTGAAACTTTGTCTCAAAAAGCAAAACAAGCAAGGAATCAAGTCTGGCTCTCTCTCCTGTCTTATAAATTTACCTAGAGTTGGCATTTGAAAATTTAGAGCATAAAATTTCTCATTTTATATCAGTTGAATACCAATAGAAGCTTCAAAACTTGGGAAACTACATTGTACTGGCTGGTTTTATGTCAACTTGACAAAATCTAGAATCAATAGAAGAGCGAGGAGCCTCATTTAAGGAAAGGCCTTCGTGAGATCCAACTCTAAGGCATTTTTTCAACTTGTGATCAGTGGGAGAGTGCCCAGCCCATTTTAGATTTTTCATTCCTGAGCTAGTGGTCCTATGTTTTAAAAGAAAGAAGGCTGTGAAACCAAGCCAGTAAGCAGCAACCTCCATGGCTTTTCCATTAGCTCTTGCCTCCAGTATTCTGCCCTATTTGAGTTTGTCTCCTGACTTCTTCCTTTAATAATGATCAGCAATATGGAAGTTGTACACCAAATAAATCCATTTCTCTCCAACTTGATTTTGGTCACAGCATCTTGCCTCAGCAGTAGAAACCTTAATTAAGACACATACCAAAAGTCATCCTTTGATAAATTACTTGTTATCTTCATATAAACGGTAGATGAAGTTCCAAATACAGTTCACCTTCAAAGGTGAAGTTACTTTAAATTCCATCTCAATAATGAATACATTTTTGTGTATTAACACGTAGAGAAGTTTGCTTTTCCTCCAAATTTGATCAATTGATCATAGATACGAGTTTCTGACTTTCCATTTTTATTCCACTTATTCCATTAAACATCTGTCCTTAGGTCTGACACTGTCTCTTTTGATTCTGCTGATGTCTTGGATTTGGAATGCCTTCCTCCATGTTTCAGTTTTCCTTTTCATACCTGTTTTGACTATTCTGTATTTCTTCCATTTTCATATCAATTCGGGGAATAGCTTGCTGGTATCTACAGATCAGCAGCTGTGATCTTACCAGAAAAGGGGTGTACTCAAGGATTAGAGTTAATCTGTGCACATATCTGAGGATTATGCTATTTAGCAATTCCACTGTGTTCTCTAATCCTAGAAAGTGCCTTAAGGATAAAATATCACTTCCACAATACTAAGTATTTAAGTTCCAGAGGCTGTGAATATGTCATCATGTATGACTACAGAACTCTAGAGATGGTGGTAAACAGGAGGGCTGAATGGAGTGAATTCTGGATTATACAAACATTAGAGTCGTAGACATGTAAGGGATAGAGGAGAGGAAAGGAGTGTGAGCTCAAAGATGGGGGTGGGGGAGACAAGAAATGGATTTTCTCTCAGAGTCTCTCAGAAAAAAAATACAAAAATCAAATTGTTTTCTTCTGACTTCTAGAGTGGGAAATATCACATTTGGTTACTTTAATGTAACTTATTGTTACATCAGTCATGTGAATGGGATACAACAATTTTCTCATCTCTTTACATCCTATCCAACTTTCTCCATGATATTTTGTGGCTTTCACACAATGAAGCTTACCTTTTTCTGTAGAATCTATTTCTTAGTCTTGTGATGTTTAGAGAAGGAAGATATTTCTTAATTTAAATTTTACTTTATGTTCACATCACTACTATAATGTAAATAAAATTGATATTCACATATTAATCTTAAATCTTGCAACTGTGGGTATTCTTTTTATAGTGTTATCTTACTTATGAATTTAAAAAAATGTTATTTCTCTCATGTCTCCCAGGAATGAGAGGGTTTTATTTTAATCATTTGTTTTAAAATCTTGTTTCAGAAATGTGTTGTTATACAGTAGTTTGGACTTTTTCCAGGGTACTTCCTATTTTACTTTTTTTTTAGTGGCCTCAGCCCGTCACCACTACACACATGCACATGCACATGCATACCCCCCACACACATACACAAATACACACAATGCTGCACTTAACCCATCAAGCCATTTGCTAATAAAAATCATTCTTTAACTTGTTTCCACCAGTTATTGTTACAGTAGCATGAAAGGCAATTAATAAATGGTCTAACATTCCTATCCAACGGGAACAATAATTGTTGTGTAATTGTCATTCACCTTGGTAGTTCCAAAGACTTTGTCAGGGAAATGAAGAATGGCACAAAGGAAATTTAAGGAGAAATAAATGTCCTAAGATGAAGAAAATGTTTCCAACCAAGAGAGAAAGAAGATAATACAGCCGAGCAGCTAAGTACCCCAGACCCTTGATAACTTGGTTTATTTAAGGGTTTCAGGGAAGTCTTCCACTAGTCCCATACATACACCGTGTGATTTTTCTGGAATTTGGAGAATTTTTTCTCAGGAAGTAGGAACATAGTTTGATTAAATAAGGAACACTTAAAGAATCAATTTATTCCTGGAGGAAAGGTTTATTCCTGAAACTGTAAGCAGAATGAGATGTCAAGAAATACTGGCAGAACTTTCAGGTGCCAGAATCTCATGAAGTATACTGAAATCTTTCCTATCAAATGGAGATTACCTTTCTGAAGAGGAAACGCAAACCTCAATAGCTGGGTATTGTGCAGTCTGGGAATAAAAACTGCCATAATAGCAGGTTAAAACAACAGTGCAGTGTTCTCAGTCTCCTTTTAATAAATATATCTCAATGTAAGGGATTTTAAGTCTATAATGTATTGATACAGTTTGTTATTTGTTTTTGTCAGGCATGGATTGAGCATAATATCACGAAAGTCTCCTATTAGCTTATAAATATGTGCTTATTGTGAAGTACGGAAATGTTCAATTTCAGGTTTATCAGTTTTTGCTTCCGACATTTTGAAGTTCCGTTGTCATGTGTTAACAATTCTATTTCTGATTATTGATCCTTTTACTATAATGTTTTTATATTTTTGTATTTCTGGTCATTTCTATCTCAAAGGCTATTGTAACATTAATAAATTTTCATGAGTCATTATGTAAGTACCATTAAAATAACATTTCCTTAACTTACATCTTTGAATCTAAAGTATACAGTCTACAGATAGTATATAACAAAATAACATTATTGATGAAATCTCGTAGTTCTTGTCTTTGTATGTCATTAGTTTATTTACTAATAAACTAACACATATTTATTCTGTTACTATTTTTCCCATATGCTTTCCCTTTGATCCTCTATCAGTTTTAGATCTAAGTTGGTATTTTCTAGTATATATTTTTTAAAAATTATTTAGCACACTATATTTTATGCTGTGAACTTGGTGTTTTAATTAACCATTTACCTTAATGGTAATATTAACTTAATTTAAAAAATTATAAAAATGTTCTCATGTCACTGTTTTCCTTCCTCTCTGTAATTTTATGCACTATAAAGCAAACAATTTAATTTTATAATTATTTTATGTAATTTTCCTTAAAGGGTAATGACAAAAATAGACCCTTATTACTTTATATTTACATATGTAATTGCAGTCACTGGTAATTTTTGCTTGGTTGATTTGTTCTTCACAGGTGTTCTTTTGCTTCAGTTTAAACGACTAGCGAGATGCTAGCAACACACTCTCAAACTTTTCAGATGAGTAAATATTTTGTATTTTATTTTCTTTTTTGAAGCCGCTTTTGCTGAATATAGAATTATTGGCCGGTGATATTTTTGTATTAGCACTTTGAATTTCTGTGTCTAAGCCATGGCCCCTGTTGAGAACAACTTCTTCTTCTTCTTCTTCTTCTTCTTCTTCTTCTTCTTCTTCTTCTTCTTCTTCTAAATAGTGGCTATTTTATTTATTTATTTATTTGCATTTTAAATGTAATCCTCCTTTTCAGTTTCTCCTTTCTCCTTCCCCTATTCCCTCCTCTTCCCCCCAACCCTATGAAGGTGCTCCTCAACCAGCCTACCAACTCCTGTTTCCTAGTAATGTCCTAGCATTACTCTACCCTGAGTCCTTGAGCCTCCATAGGATCAAAGGACTCCCCTCCTAGTGATGGGTCCCCCCATGTGTACTCTTTGGTTGGTGGTTTAGTCCCTGGGAGCATGGGGATATGTAGGTTGTTTTACTTCCTATGGGGTTGCAAAGCCCTTCAGCTCCTTCAGTCCTTTCCCTAACTTCTCCATTGTAGTTTCTGTGCTTAGTCCAAAGTTGTACTGGTCAGGCTCTGTAAGAACCTCTCAAGGGACAGCTATACCAGGCTTCTGTCAGCCAGCACTTCCACTTCTTATTGCTGAAATCTTGTATTTGATGGTTTACTTTTTCCTTGCTGCTTTTAAGATTATGTCCTTGTCATCAACATCTACACAGGTATAGATCTCTTTAATAAAATCCTGCATGGAGCTCTTGGGTGTGGAGAGGAAAGCTTCAGACAACTTTTTGAAAATCAGCCATTATTTCTTTAAATAATACTTTCTGCATGCTCACTTTTGTTGGTACATATGTTTCTAAAATTTTCATTAGACACTCTATTACGTATTTCTCCAATGCCTTTTATTCATTAGTTTCTGAGATCATTATCTCTATTTATCTTACTCTGAATTTGCAGGTACTTTGCTTTCTACAACTTAAAATTTGCTTTTACTCCTCCAGGAAATTCTTCATCCCGATTAATTTACTTTAAATTTCTAGAAATATTAATAAAGTCTTTAAAAATAGAAGAGTGCTATTGTTTTGCTTTATTTTATGAATGTTTACTTGATGAATATTCTGTTACTTTTCTATAACATTTTAGATAGTTTTGCCAAGTTCCTTGAATATTTTATAAACTGATATAAATTTTTACAAATCAGATGATTGTACATCCAAGGGGGTAGGTATCAGCTAGCCGATTTTTTTGTCATGCACAGTATTGTATCCTGTCCATTCAATTTTCTTTAATTGTTATTTGTTGTTTGCTCTTGCTGCTAAATCTGGGCATTTAAGGCAATGTCACACAATTCCTATGCATAGAGATTATATTTGTTAATATTCTATCATTATTGTAATTATTGGTGATTTTTGCTTTCTTAGTGATCTTTTTCTTGGTTTAATTGTGTGACAATTTTAAATTTCAATTTTTAGGTCCTAAAATTTTTTGTTATGTTAGGTTTATGGTATGAAAATTGGATACAAATTTCTTCAAATGATGTACAGCATTGAAGTCTCCAGCCATGCTGAATGTCTGTGTAGGTAACAGTATGCTTTCAGCACTGATGTAGGCAGTTGGTCACCCTTCCTAAGTAGGTCTAAGTGCACAGAACCTCAAAGCTGGCTACCTGCAGCTGAGAGATGAAGGTGTTCTCACCACTCTGATGAACATACGTACATCCTTGCCTATTTCCACAAGGTCCGAAGCCTCTACAAACACTGTAGTCATCTGTTCTTTCTACAGGAGTTCTGTTCGTGCTCACAATTATCTCCACAGGTGATGGTATTATGGATAGGTGTGATATTAACTACTACCATGATTTTTAAATACTTGATGCAGAACAGCTTGCTTATAACAAGTAGTGAATTGAGACAAATAAACATAAGTTGAGAAGGGGAGATGTTCCACAAACTATCAGACAGATAAAGTACTGACAGAACTACGAAACTGCAGCTTTGGGAGAGACCCAAGCTACTGTGTATTCTCAATTACCTGTCATTCCACTGGTTTGTAAAACTGCTCATCATGAGACCATTGGTTTTCAAGGCTTCGAAGCAAATGGTGACAAAAATGGGAGCAGAGTAAGATATGATACCCAGGTGCTTGATGAGCTTCCGTTACCATTCACCAATTACAACGAACTGAAAGCCTATAATTGGTGTTCAGAGTTGTACAAACATTGATTTTGAAGTATTCATCTTATTCTTATATGAGATCAGATTGCCCTGTCCTCATTTCTCAATTACTTTATAAATGTTAAGTAAAATCATCCTGAAAGAAAAGGAAGAAAGGAAAGGAAGGAAGGAAGGAAGGAAGGAAGGAAGGAAGGAAGGAAGGAAGGAAGAAGAGGAATGGCTTGAAATCTCCATGTAATGACTGAAATTCTTAATACATTTACATTGTAAATAAACAAATATTTTTGAAAAATATTTCAGCATATGGATGGATTGGCTGTAACTACTTAAAATTTTGGAAACTTCATTTTTATTTGTCCATCTTTTCAAGTTTAAGAGATAAATCAAATGCATTACCATGTACCCCATGATGTTTGAAGATGATTTGCATAATGGAATGATTAAATCTAGCTAACACTATGCTGTATCTTACATGTCACCATTTTTGTGGTAAGGATATTTAAACTCCCCATCTACTCTGAATGATTAATATGGAAAATATTGCTATGAACAATACATACCACTTACAATAGATTTTTTTATCTGCAATTTGTGTTATACAGACATTTATTCGGGTATTTGAACTGGTGGAAATTCTCTTGGAAAAGAATTCTTCTTCTTTAGGACCAAACAAACTCCTCAAGTGTATTTAGAGAGAGCAGCAGTTTACTAATTTAGTTTCTTTTTGTACTTTTGTGATGATAATAGACCCTACAGATATTATATCATGAACAATAAAAAGTAATGGCAATAATTTTATCAAGTACAATAACTAAAGTAATTTTCTCTAAAAGAAGTACTGTCATTTCCCAAAGTTCTTCAGACAGTTTATAATGAATTTTGTTCTGTGAATATTGAGGGCACATCATACAATGTAATAATTTTGAAGTTTATCTTATCCTTGACAACATAGCCAGCTCTGCTTCAGCGTGAAATAGCATGTGTTGAATATAATGAACTCTACTGTTAGTGAATACAAAGTTGATACTGGGAAAGGCCTATATTCACATCTAACATATAAGGGATTTCAGCCTTGACTTAAGGAAAAATAACAAAGAATGTAGTCTGTAATAAGAAAGCAAGCATCTAGTGTAGATAGAGATCACACAGATACGAGTTGGCCAGAGATAACAAATCAATATTTGAATGGTGCATGAATGTCTTTGGCACTCTCCTACACCATTTTATGCCCTCTTACTTTAGGTACATATTTACCATTGTTTGTTTTAGTTTTGTGCAGAATTCACCTAGCAGAATCAACTGCACACAAGCAAACACAGAAGTTTTTTTGTGTTTCTCATTTGTGAGTCTCATTGTGTCTCTTCCTTAGCAAGTTCATTGGGTAGTATTTGAGTGTGTCATGCTCCACCACAGACTCCTGTGTTTAAATACTTGAACCACAGTTGGTAGCACCAATTTGAAGGTTGTTGAACCTCTAATTTGATGGGGCCTCATTGGAGGCTATGAATTGCAGCCCTCTTCAAGCTTTATCTTTCTCAGCTTCGTAAGTCATTCAGATGTGTGCAAGCTCCTATGTCAGGGCTTTCCTGTTGTGATGGACTATATTTCCTGAACCATGAAGCATAATGACCCTCTTCTCTCTCTCTCTCTCTCTCTCTCTCTCTCTCTCTCTCTCTCTCTCTCTCTCTTTGCTGTGTAAAACTTTAGACTTTATTATGTCTAGTTGAAACCCATGCAAACAGTTATGATCTTAAGCACAACGTCTAAAAATGTAAAATATCAAACCAAGTTTTTTCTTCTGGCTAGTGTAACAGAACAGCATACATGAAAAGAAAATGTCAAGTAGAATCCCAATCAACATTTCACATTTCAGTGAGCGGTCTTCCTTCTTGTTCCCCTAGAGAAAGAAGGGGTCATCAGGGGTTTGAGAGCTGCAGGGACAGCTGGGGCATAGCTCTGCTCCCCCATTCTCAGAATCCCAAAAGGTCAAACAATGGAAGTCGGAGGTAGGTGCAGGTCCCTGTGGCTGGAACACAGAGAGATCCTCCAGACAGGAAATTAGGCCTGGCATTAAAGGCCTTCTCCACATTTCCCTCACAGCGGGCCCCAGAGACACAAGAAAGTCCATGGTTCCAAAAGGGTTCATTTTCATGGTGGATGGTAAATGGATCTGGATGCATCCCCTGTGAAATTCAGGGCAGACCTGAGTTAAATAGGGAGGGAGAAGGGGAGAAGGTCTTGGAAAGAAGCTTAATTGACTACGCCCTCTGGCCTTCGGGTATCTCATCAGTATGTAAATCTCTCTAGGGCCTGAGGACTTTAGTCACGCCCTCTACTTGTGCTCTTTGGGAGGGCATTGCCCTATGTGACTGAATGCTGCAGGTCAATGGAGATCTATGCCACATGTCAGGAGCCTGGATTCTGGGAGTGTGGCGGAATAGATGCCCGTCCCTCACCAGCAATGAACACCTGTTGGGTCTCCAGGCTATTTCCAGCCAGCACTTCTACCAAGACCAGCCATCCTATCACAGTCCCACAGGTAGGAGCAAGGCCAAAACTTCCAGAGGCACTGTGATATCATGCAGCTGCTGTCTGCAATTATCTATGTCCTGTAAGCCCATAACAATAAAGTTCAGCTTCTGGTTCAGCCCCGCCTAGCTACAGGACTGGAAGTCATTGACAATGATGCTGAGGTGCCAAAATGTTCTCCACAAACTTCTTCAGGTGCTCCTCCAGGTGGTCAAATTTCTCCACCATCACTGGCACCACCTGCCTCTTAGCCACAGCTCCCACCTACTGAGGTTCCACAGTGCTCCAACTCTCTTCTCTTAATGCAACTTCTCATCACCTGTTTACTCATAGCGATGAGGGAAAACCAACTGAACGTTGCTCTAGAACAAACTGAAAACTTTAGAACAAGAGTCATATGATTTCTAAACACCTGGAGAGCTGTGCATTTAAACAAACAACTAAAGAGATAGATTTTTTATCCCTAAAAGAAGACCTTCAAAAAATCAAACAGTATAAGAGAAATCTACCAGGGATGAACCCTGCATGTATCTGTATGTGTAGGTCATCATTCAATGCTAAACATACACTGTTGTGTGGTGTCCACCAGAGGACTAATAGGATCTGGGTTTAAGCCAGTAGAAAGTTATTATTAAGATGTCAAAACCTACACTGGATGTTTGAATCCAGTGCATCCACAAGCCTTACCCAGGATGAGATTTTTTAAGTACAACAAAACAAAACTAAAGAAAACAGTAAGAAGAACAATAAAACATAACCTGGGTTTGCATACTTCAGTTAAGAACATTGGCCTGGAGCTGAACTACAAAAGACAAAAAGCAAAGTACGTTTTAAAAAAGTTTCCTGGAACTGTTGACTTTGATGGATTGTGTCATTTTTTTTTTCATCTTTGTAGATGGTACCGTCTACGTAGTGAGTTTATGGACTGAATAGTACTTCCATCATTGTGTCAATTGTGTTAAGGTCTGGGGGTCTGCTAAGGTCTGGAAATATGTCACAATACGACCAACATTAATATCAGGATGTTGGATTTATAAGCATATGTGTGTATGTGTGTGTGTATATGCATATACATGTGTGTATATATATATATATATATATACACATATATATGCATATATGTGTGTATATATGCTATATATGTGTATATATGTATATAAGCATATGTGTGTGTGTGTGTGAGAGAGAGAGAGAGAGAGAGAGAGAGAGAGAGAGAGAGAAAGAGAAAGAAAGAGAGAGAGAGAGAGAGAGAGAGAGAGAGAGAGAATTATAACAAAAGAGTAAGAAGCCATGAATTTAAAAAAATGGTAAGAAGGACTTGGGAAGAATTGGAGTTAGGACAGGAAGTGGGAGAATGATATAAATACACTACTTGTGTAAAAAATTCTCTAAATAAGTAAATACATAAATAACTGTGTATCTACCCTTGTTATATGTTTGAGTAAAGGTATTGAACAAATCAAGTTATCCTGACAGTCCAGGTAGCTATCAGAAAATCACTTTTTTTGCCTCAGTCTAGTTGGCGTGGATGTATGGTGGACATGTTGGAAGACTAAAAACCTGCTGTGTAGCAGAACAGGCAATGAATCTGTGAGCCTCAGAGTAGTTGCTAGCCTGCTAGCTTTATAATATACCCAATCTAGTCCCATGTTTCAACATTAGAGAAGGAAATACAATTCTTACCAAACACTGTGAAATTATTTGTCCCTTTATATTAATGTAAAAATGTACGGCTGTTTCTTAACTTTTTGCACAGAATAATTTAAGAAAAGCTCATTTTACATTTTGCCTGCATTCTATCATGGAATCTAATATGTACAACTCTAAATAAGTTTCATAAGATTTTAAAGAAAATATCAAGACTTTCAAAGTTCACAGTAGTCATAAAGGCTTCTCATGGATAATTTCACCCTTAAAATGTGACTTAGAGAGGAAAATAGCTCTCACATATATCTAAGTAGGAAATAATCTCTTTTATTCTTTTATTTTCATCAATATTTATTTTGAAAACTTAAGTGTAAAATTTTAGACTTCTTAATTTCTATATTATTTAATGTTTATTTGATTGTGGTATTAAGTCTCTCATACCTAGATGATATTTTTAATTTTTTTCTTATTGATATTTAGGAAAAGCAATAAAGTGTTTCTTATTCTCTATCATTCCCATAGTCTCTTATACTCTATTGTTCCCAATCGTTGACCACAATAATTTTCATGTCTAATTCAAACCTAAGAGGTGAATATATGATTACTTTAATTAGCAGTACTGTTGTTACTCTGATGCTTAAACTTGAGTACTGTAAACTACTGTATGTATGGTAAGAAAATACAGAAATTAGTTTATAGATTCAATAATCATTTAAATACATTATGAGACATTTATATTTTTTATCATTAAATCACATACACCTAATTAAAACACTGTGAGGTATTTTGTTTTGAGAGTGACCATAGTAGAGGTATGTAATGAAGAAACTACAAATATTTTAGTATGCACATTGGCTAAGCAATGAAGAAAAACTTAAAATCCACAAAGCATTCTGTTTCGATTTTGTAGGGTTTTAAACCTAGAACAGTGTTATTTTCCCTTCAGTTCCTTGGAATTTGAAATGAAAGCAGTAATTGCATGGTACTCGGTGTCAAAAGTGCCAGATATACCTGTCAGTCAGCTTTTCTTTTCTTTATTAAACTTCAAGCAGAGAGAATTACCCAAAATCTATTCTCTAATCACTTTTGGGATATTTTCTGCCCATGCATTAGGTTTGTAGGTAAAACTGCAGGTGCAGGCATTCTAGAGGTGTTTTGTTCTCCTTTGTAACCTGTGATTACAGCTGGACTTAGACTTTACTCAATCATATTAGAATAGGTTAAATTATACTATCGAATAGCCTAACAATGATCTCATGGGCTTAGCACAATAGCATTATATCCCTTGACCTACACCAGGTTTCAAATGGATTTCCCACAGAAGTTTGCTCTTTCAAAACAACATTTTACTTTGCCAGACTTTTAAAATCTTTTTCAATTTATATCTTGTCTACTAAGTTTAGAAATTTGTTCCAAATTTTAATTCTTAAATTACCACTGTATTCTACTTTGGTAATACTCAAATAGTTGCTAAGTGATTTCAGAGATCTTTTCTGATCTCATAATTTGAGAATTTCCAAGTATTTTATGCTAATTCTCTAGGATCCTAGGGGACTTTATTGCACCTCCTTTGTGTAATTTATAATTGGTTAAAGGATTACCTCACAGCTATGTTTTTTCCTCATGTTGATGCAGAGATTTTTCTTCAGTTATTTTTAGCTTTAACTTGCAATTTTTGCTAATGTGAAAATATAGAGTATATATAAAACATATTCAATTAAATCACTATAAGACATATCATAAGACCTTTATGGTGATTCGTTAAATGATAAAAACAACAGAAAAAAAAGCAAACCATAAAGTCTACTCTGAAACAAGAAACCCAAGGGAGGATTTAATGCAACTATCAAACTTTTTAATGGCAATTTTAATATCATTTTGAACAAATACTGGCAAATTTTTATATCCAAAACTGTTTTCTAGTTTTGTAACATATTGTTGGGTAAAATTATTCACAAATTATTCAAACTTTTTCATAAATAAATTGAAATTTAATTTAATTTTATTATATTAAGCAAAATAAATCAAAATATATTATTTCTAAAAGATGTATTTTAAGTTATATCTTTATGTAGATTTTATATAAAACTTCATTTTGATGTTTTTCTTTTCTTAGAAGTAGTATCTGTTCCATCATTATTTGTATCAACTGTGTGTCTGGTAGTTTTCAAATGAAAACACTTGGCATGGCTGTCATTGGGGGATAACTAGTGTTTTATGGCCTGAAAATATAGCACTAATAGAAATATCTTGTACTCAAGGAAAGACACAAATGAGAAGAAGAGATGGACGAGACCATGAATAAAAATGTGTGTACATGCACTTTTCACGAATTATTGTTTTTCACTGAGAATGAAAAGCTAATTAATTGATGGTATTGGAGGTCCTAGAAATCCACTGGAAAAGATACAGTCTTACCTAATGCAAAGTCTAAAATACAAAATTACCTAAATATTTTTAATCTCAGTGTAAGACACCAAAAAGATTGTTAAACCGCAAATAGTATATTTTAATATTTTTCTTAAAACATAACATCAGCATACCGTAATAAATAAATCTTTTATAAGAATAAATAAGAGGTCTCTAATGATGGTTCAGCAATTCATAGCACATTTTGCTCTTGCAGAGGACCTTTCTTCAACTATCCACACACATAGTGGTTCATAACCATTTGTTACTCCAGTTCCAGAGAATTCTATGCCTTCATCAGGCCTCGGCATTCACCAGGAACACATGTTCTTCACATGTGTACATGACATGCACGTAAATTACAAATGAATCTTAAATTTTTCAAACAGGAATAAATAAAGAAATTCTGTATAACCCAGAGAGAAAGATTAAGGAAAATCAGTAGACAACTTTTAGAATGTAGAAACGTCTTCAAAAGTTTTGTTAAATGAAAACAACAACAACAACAACAAAACAACCAAGCATACATGAGTTCAGTGATTTATATTTCTTTTCCCAACACATGAGGAAAAAAGGAACAAAATTAAGTTGTGTGCTAACTGTTCTTAAGGAAATGGCCATTCCTATACAGAAACACTTCATTTTATTATGTTTTATGTGTACATTTTTTACACATTGACAGTTATTCCAGGTTTGATTTTGGCTACTCTCTGAAGTTATTTTTCAGCATCCATAGGTCTATAGTCAACTTTTAATAAATGTGGCATTTTTAATTAAAAATATTCATTATTTTCAACAGTCCTGTTATATATGTAACAGAGCTTAATATATTATAAAGTTAATATGTATAGGCAGTGGGAAACCCAAAAATATACATGATTCACTTTATGAAATTTCTTACTTTTGGAAGTTCAGTCCTTAAGTCCAAACCTCCCCCCAGATACACCTGTGCTTCACTGATGAAGAAAAATTGGCTTGGTGTGTTTGAAGATCATTTCAACAATATTGTTGTTTTAAATGGTCATGTACTTCCACTAAATCTCCACCCCTGCACTCTCATTCTAGTTCTTGTAAATGGGGATTAACTGTAATACTTCACTGTGGTACTGAATAATATCTATCACCTATAGAGAAATTTTAATCCAGCAACATTGTTGATCTGGCAAGGGATCACACTGAAAGACATTCTAGGTCTATCTGATCTGGTACAGCCAGAGGACAGACATTCCCTGGATTATAGTGCGGTCTGGCTGGAATACAGACATGCCATTAGTATATCCCTTTAATCCATAACAGTGAAGGTAAGGTTACTTTTTAGAAGGAAGCAGTCATAATTGAAAGTGACAGGCAAAGTTTCGAATCAGAAAAAGATTTGACAGAATGTGTCAAAGATAGGAAAAGCCCAACTCACAGGAGAAGTGCACAGGAAGGAGAACTAAAGGGCAGCAAGAGAGAGGAGATGTGTGTATGGCAGTTTTACTGAAACGTATTTACAGAGACAGGTTACAGAGAGATCAATCTAGACAGAGGTGAAGACAGAAGAAACCAGATAATGAGAAGGAACTAAATGATTAGAATGAATTTCAAAGTTAGTGTGAGGCAAAACAGGGTAATTCATGCAGAAGCCAAGAAAGGTAGGATTGAATCAGTCAGCTTGAAAGATTAAATTGTGTGGAGGTTACAAATTTCCATGCCTAGGCACAAGGGTACTTAAAACAGAGAAGGAAATGCTCTGAGTTCAGCCCAAGCCATATACTAGTAAAGCTTGAGTATAGCTCTCACATCATCTCCTCATCTGAAAAAATAAAAGCAACATTTACAATCACTGAGGACACACGAAAAGGAAGCCTGTGTACCAAATGACAGCATCGACCATTGAAGAAAAGAGGTTCAGAATTGAATGTTACGATACTCAAATTCCCCAGGTCCAAGGAAGACTTGGGGGTGTTGAAATGATGATTGTCATGGGCTTGAAGACTAGCTTGTTAATGCTTACATCAGCCTTATGTTACATCAACATTTATGATTTGGACAAATACATTCTCCAAAGACACAACCAGACTCAAACATAGAACTAAGAAAGTTGATTTTTAAACCATATTTTTTCTTTGATTTTTAGGTATGTTTTGTATATCTTATAACTTAACAAACACACCAAACACATTTATAAAGTTTAACTCAATGTGGACTGCCACTATAAATTGGCATTATGCATTTCTATCTCTATTAATTCCTCTGCCATCATCATTCCCCAAGCTGTCATTAATTTTCTATCTCTACCAATTTTCTTTTTCTCCACCTTTTGCACCAATGCAATCATACTGTGTATCTTAGCATTCAATATTCATAGGGATCTTCTAGGCTTTATGTAGAATTAAGATCTGTTAGGTCTGGAATGAGACTTAAAAATCTACCCTTTCCCTCAAGAAGTCACAGGATGATCCAGGATCATGTGTCTGACTCTAGAAGATCCTTAGGATGCTTCTAATTCCTAGAAAAGGAAATGTTAAAGACATCATGCCTTTCAGCATCCATTTCATGTTTAACAGGGACATTTCTGTTCCTATAAGAACTTCCTCATATTTGAAACCTAGATAACAGGTAAATAATAACTTTATTCAATGACAGCAAATATATTCTATCAATAATACTAAATAAAACGCTTTGTTGTTCTTTCCCAGAGCTCTTTGATTTTCTTTTTTTTTTTTTTTTGTCTCTGTCAGAAAAGCCTTTTATTATTAAAATATCTTAAATGCCAAATTCTGTAGGTCTCTGAAATGTTTGAAGACCATCTATCTACCTATAGTACATCTGAATACACAAACATTGCTTATATCTAGCTATTTTCTATTTGCTTAACTTTGAACACATATACAAGAGAGTAAATAGAGCTTATTTCTGTAATTAACTAAACTAGTACCTAACAAGACTATGAGTAAGATACTTATAGGTGACTACTAACTTGTATTTCTAATTATCCTAAACAGTTTGCAATAGTAGCTTTCTTTTTTTTTTTTTTTTAATTTTTATTTTCAGCAAATCAAAAAACTTTAAAAAGCATTCAAACAGAATAAAATGAAAAGAAACAAACAAGCAAAATACCAAGGGTCAGATATACTTATACAAGAATTCTATAGAGCCTTCAAACAAGCAATACTTTTTGAGTTATGTTTAAAAAATTCAGAACCACAATAAGCTCCTTCACAAAGCAAATAATATTGAAATAGTGAAATCAAGTGTAAACCCAACAAAAATATATAAGTTATAGTCCAGTATCCCTCATGAATATACATACAAAAATTCTCAATGAAGTAGTTGCAAACTGAATACAAAAGATATAAAAAAATAATATTCCATGAATAACTGAACAACTGTTTTTTTTTTTTTTTTAGAAGACCATATTCCATATACAGGCTGCATGTTTTGGGATAGCCCCCACTCCAGATGTTTGAGACCTACATGAAAACCAAGCTGCACATTTACAACATATGTGCAGGGAGGCCTAGGTTCAGCCCATGGAGGTAGATCTGTGTAGACTAGGTATGCTCCACGGTTGGTGATTCAGTCTCTGAGAGCTCCAAGGGTTCAGGTTCGTTTACTCTGTTGATCTTCCTGTGCAGTTCCTATCTCCTTAGGCCCACAATCCTTTCACCTATTCTTCTTTAAGAGTCCTCAAGCCTGGTCTACAGAGTGAGTTCCAGGACAGCCAGGCTACACAGAGAAACCCTGTCTCAAAAAAAAACAAAAAAAAAAAAAAAAAAAAAGAGTCCTCAAGCTCCATCCACTGTTTGGCTCTGGATGTCTATATCTGTCTGAGTCAGCTGCTGGTTAGAGCCTCTCAGAGGACAGCTTGCCCCTGTCTGTTCTCAGGCTGGAGGTTTAGATCCTGGGAGCTCTGGTTGAATCTTTTGATACTCGTTCTAAAAAGGACAAAAGCACCCTCACTTTGGTCTTCCTCCTTCTTCTTGAGTTTCATGAGGTTTATGCGTTGCATCTTAGGTATTGTGTGTTTTGGGGCTAATATCCGCTTATCAGTGAGTGCATACCATGTGTGTTCTTTTGTGATTGGGTCATCTCACTCAGGATGATATTTTCTAGATTCCATCCATTTGTCTAAGAATTTCATGAGCTCATTATTTTTAATGTCTGAGTAGTACTCCATTGTGTAAATGTACCACATTTTCTGTATCCATTCTTCTGTTGAAGGACATCTGGGTTCTTTCCAGCTTCTGGCTATTATGAATAAGGCCGCTATAAACATAGTGGAGCATGTGGCCCTGTTGCATGTTGAAATATCTTCTGGGTATATACCCAGGAGGGGTATAGCTGGGTCCTCAGGTAACACCATGTTCAATTTTCTGAGGTATCGCCAGACTGCTTTCCATAGTGGTTGTACCAGCTTGCAATCCCACCAACAATGGAGGAGTGTTCCTCTTTCTCCACATCCTCGCCAACATCTGCTGTCACCTGTGTTTTGGATCTTAGCCAATCTGACTGGTGTGAGGTGGAATCTCAGTGTTGTTTTCATTTGCATTTCCCTGATGACTAGGGATGCTGAACACTTCTTTAGATGTTTCTCAATCATTCGAGTTTCCTCAGTTGAGAGTTCTTTGTTCAACTCTCTACCCCATTTTTTAATAGGGTTATTCGATGGTCTGGAATCTAGTTTCTTCAGTTCTTTGTATACCTTGGATATTAGCCCTCTATCAGATGTAAGGTTGGTGAAGATCTTTTCCTAATCTGTTGGTTCCCGCTTTGTCCTGTTGACCTTATCCTTTGCTTTACAGAAGCTTTGCAGTTTTATGAGATCCCATTTGTCAATTCTTGATCTTAGAGCATACGCCATTGGTGTTCTGTTCAGGAACTTTTCCCCTGTGCCCATGTGATCAAGGCTTTTCCCTATTTTCTCTTCTATTAGTTTCAGTGTAGCTGGTTTTATGTGGAGGTCCTTGATCCACTTGGAATTGAGCTTTGTACAAGGAGATAAGTATGGATCAATTTGCATTCTTCTACAAGTTGAGTTTGTTAGACTTGTGTTGTTTTTGTGATTTCCAGACATGTTAAGTCATAAAATGTGAGGGAATACAGAAGGAAAAAAGGGAAAGCCCATGTCATGGAGCTAAAAATCTTGGGAAATAGAGAACAAAAATACTTAAAGGAAAAGTAAAGTCAAATAAATTCCTGAAACTTTGGAAATGCTTTGTTATCATTTACACATGCTGTTCTATCTTGGGCACTGCAGCAAGATGAGAAGTACTTCACTAATATTCACTTTACCTGGCCGCCTTCTATATAAACTGTTTTCCATCAAATTTATTAGCAGTTGCCAGTTATTTACACATGATGATAGATACTTCCATGTACTGTGTAGCCTAAGCCACTAAGTCAACCATCTTTCATTGTTATGCACATCTACTTGGTGCATGAAGAATGTATCCAAGTTATTAAATTGCAATTATTTAGTTTCTTACTGAGCAGCATCTATTTTTCAACACAAGTTAAAAATTATTATATTGGTGGCTAGCATGATGTTGTCTTAATTGTGAACAGTAAGGATATAAGCCATTTATTACGCATGAATTTGTCATTGTCTCTGGTTCAATTTTATTCTGTTTTCAGAAGAGTGAGTCTATGACATTTGATAAGGAAAGGTTGTGAATATTTACCGAAAACAATAATCTAACCCAAAGTGAAACATCTAGTTTTGGAGAACATCATAATATTCTTACTTTAAAAATTTTAATTGAAATTCGAAGCCACAGAATTTTCTCACAAAGAATGATCACAGTAGTATCAAAAGTTTTAGAGAAATATCAAAAGAAAGAAAGAAAATATGTATAAAGATGTATATGTATGTATAAAGTATGAATATGCAAAATTATATATATGTATACATGTATAACATATAAATATACACAAATGTGTGTGTGTGTGAAGTATATTTCTATAAAGAAGTATGTCATGTGTTTTCCATTTTTTTATTGCTCTGATGAGAGTATCTTTTCTCTAAAATACAAAGAATCTATGCTCTCATGACTTCCACACATAAATTGAATTTTCTTCTAAGAGACTACTTTAATCTTTGACCAATGTATTTGTAAAAATAACTTTAAAGGCAGAAATTCTGTGCATTTTAAAAATCATCATCCTATTTACATAATAAAATATTAGAAACAATTGGAATGTCAAATAGTATAATGATTATAAAACTGGCTAAATAAACCATACATTAAAACTACAAATGAAAGAGGATCAGCAATAAAATTAGTCACTGTGAGTAATTCATTAATCTCAACATTTTAACAAATTTATATTTGATTAATAAATTTGAAACATCCAAAAATAGGCAAACCTTTAAACTATGAGTTGGGAAAATTGTTAAATATGCTCTCTAGGCTACCATGTAGGTTTTTAAAAGATTACAGATCTCTAGTTTTCTATTCTCTTCATGCATAGCAGAACTCATCTACTCTTGTTATTTTCCATTTCAATATCAATGATAACCAAGCCAGAGTGCTGTAGGCTTTGTGAATGCATTGTAGAACAGACTGCTTAGTGGGTATCAGTAAATTGGATCTAGACCCAAGGCATTTCTCACAGTACATCTCCATGTGCTTCTGAGATTCTTTCTTGTAATGTCAGTAGCAGAGTGAACAGAGAGCCAGCTTATCCAGCAGAAAAACTCCCCGAGTGATATTAACTGTTACTTCTAAAGTGAAAATATTTAAGTGTTGGCTCTCCTGCTGGCTCAATTAATTCTAATCCAAATGAAGTTTCTAGGTAGTGAAATAAGTCCCTCTAAGGAGAATTTCCAAACCCTCCTAGAATAATTCTAAGCTTTGTCATCAGACAATAATAGCAGAAAGGATCACAGAACACTGGATTTAATATAAAGGTGTATGTCTGCTTGAAACTCTCATGTCTTAAGAAGCTACGAAGACTGTTCATGGTTGTAAATCACATGAGGAGACAGAGTTAGGTGTCAAGACCCAGGCATTTTGTGGAACACTTTTCACGTTTCAGTGAATCTCTTTTTTATGAGATTGACACTTAAATCAGGGGACTTTGATTACAATGGACTGCTTACCACTGTGCTTCTGAGCTTTATCCAAAACAAGGAAAACTGAACACTCCAAGAGAGTTGGAAGTCTGTCACAGCCTGCCTCAGACCTGAACTGCAAGCCCTTCCCCAGGATCCAGCCTGTGGACCTATTCTATATACTGAAGACTTTTATTCTCCATAATTTCATGATCAAACAACTTCTCCCTCTCCTTTCTTCTCCTTCTCTTGTTTTCTTTTTTCTAGTCCTCCCCTCCACTTTTCAATCTCTCTTTCCCTCCAAACAACACACACACACACACATACACACACACACACACACACACACACACACACACACACACACATACCACCGGTCCATAGGAAGGTAGCTAGGAAGGAAAGGACAGCTTCCCACTTCCCCTTTGTCTTTTCTCTGAATTAGTCCTCAGTGCAGTTTCTCCACAAGGAGTAAGACTCAGTCATATTGCCATGCTGTCACATATGCTTCAAGTATCATTTGCTTACGTAAATCCTTTGCGAGAAATCTACCTGCTGTTTGGCAGCACTCCTATAACAAGGACACCTCTGAGCCATTTCATTTATTGACATATCTGCTACTAAGGGAGTAGGTTCCTATAAAAATAAACCAACTTGTTTATTTATTTATTTTACTTACTTACTGATGCAGTGTCCAGACGGCACACAGCCCTGAAGTCACGGATACTCTCACAGAGCTGGGTTCTACCAGATGAAACCTGTGTCACCCTCGGTCAATGTCATGGCCTCTCTCAGAAGAGCTTTGAGCGAGGACTGAAGTTTTACAGCTAGATGATCTGAGTTGGGCTCCAATTTGTTCTTTAAAATAAGGTTTCCTAAAAAAACCCTTGCAAGTCTACAGGACTGTCACTGATCAATAACTTGCTCCCCCTGGTGGTCTTGATATACTCAAATTGTTGATAAGCACGTGTATCTACTTTATAGTTTGCCTTGTTTTCTTAAGTTATTTGAAGTTTGAGATTTCAGCATCACATCTTAGCAGGAATGTGAAAAGAACTTACTGATGGGATGTGGTGTCTACCAATTTGGAAAAAAATAACTCATTGTCATTTATATTTCAGAAATTTAGCCATATAACTCCTAAAAAAGTTTATAAAAGTTAACATGAGGAAGTGTGATGAATTGCTCTTTTATCATAAGCATCTGCAGAGATAGACTAATATCTGGAATATGGGGAGACAAGACTGACTTCCTGTTTGAGAAAACCTTCTGTCCTGAGATCATAATACTACTTCCCATTTCACTGAATATTGCTAGAACACAAGCATTTTCCCTTGAATTAGTGAGTGCTTCTGACATAAAAGCATTACAGTCGGGGAAAAAAAAAAGAATTAGATTAAGGAAGGTAGCACTTACTGAATCTAGTCTTCTAAAGTAAGGTATAGCATTAAATATAAATGGCCATATTTCTGAAGATCATTAAAAATAAATGACCTTTCCTGATTTGACATCACGTAAATACTGCAAATGGTTGGTGGTGGCAGTACACAAGCTAAATACTGAGTCGAAAGCTAAAAATGTGTATTTGTGTCAGGATGTCATCTTGCCTTCCACCTTAAGAAGCCTTCAGTGAGATGCACACAAAGGGGAGGTGAGCTGTCTTCCACTGAATATATGAGCTCCCAGTGCAGGCTCAAAATGTTTTACTAGGCTCTTCATGCAGGATAAGACATTCAGAGAAAATTCTGCGGTATATTTTTCCTCCTCAGACGTCTTATCAGGAAGACTTTGCATTTTTTTAAAACTTCTTATCTGTCAGAGTCCAGTGAAAAGACGATTCACTCCAGTAAGTTTCAAAGAGGCTACTGGCTATTAACAATATGAATCTTAAAAAAGGAAAATGGAAAGAAAACTGAGAATAACAGAGGAAATTGACTTGAGTATTTACATCTGAGATACAGAAAAACTTCAAAATTTTGCTAAGATTAAAATATTGTTTATATAACCATAATTAAAATTTTTTGGAACTTTTTGGAATCATAAGGATCTAGATAATTATAAGGATATTTTATTGAACAGAAATCAGCAAGGATTTGTAATGGTGGTGGGGGTTTATCCTGCCAATATTTGGTGCTTATATGCTGGTTGGTACTATAACCATAGAAGACATATCTAGTAACGTCTATGTATTAAGAACAGTCTAGAACATCCTATGTGACATTCTTTTGTAAGACCCAGGAATCTATGAAGCTTTACTGTATTGATTTTGAGATATGAGGGAGTCTGATCAGGGGTTAAATCTTTTCCTTTTATGATAGTTCTAATCTTAACAGTAAGCCATCTGGTCCCAGCAATACCCTCTGCTCCCTTTAACATTAGGTTTTGTTGTTCATAGTTTTCTTAAGTCAATTAAAACTTGACATTTTGCACCTCTGTAATTAAAATATAAGTGAAAAAATACATTTTGTTTTACAAACAGATTATAGTGTTTAATTAATTGAACATTTATCTAGACCTAGATTTGTACAAAAATAGTATCCAATAGCTGCTTATGGCAGCAAATGAACTCTGAGCCTGTGTTGTCCATAATGAGACAGACGTTTTCCCTCCATTCTGGAGCAAAACAAGGAAAATCCACAAGGCAAACATATGACTTTAAGTGTAATCTCGTAAAAATATGATTATTAATTGTAAACTCTAAAGTGGTGGTAAGGAGACAAAGACTTCCCAGTTCTCCTTGAGATGAACTTCTTTATTTTCTCATTTGCTTCTGAACTGGAAATGTAAATTTTAAAAAATAGTGGCTAATGGTGAATGCAAAGACTCATGGTAGCACAGGGTACTGAGTCAAAGTGATTGCTGGGTGCTCAAATAAGGCATTTACATCATTTCCGAGACACTCGGGGAGCATTGAGGAAGAGGACACAGACATAATGTAAAAGTGGGAGGGTAAGAAGAAGCTAAAAACATGCTAAGAGCTAATGTGACGCTTTTTATCATCCAAAGAGGATACAGCAATATCGATCACTAGGTCACAGCAGCTGTGGCAGCTGTTTCTATTGATATAATCAAATACCATGAACAAAAGCAACTCAGGGAAGAAAGGTTTCATTTTATTATACTTCCATATTACAGTCAGTCATTCCAAGAATCCAAAGGAGGAACTGAAACAGAAGCTATGGAAAAGTAGTACTTGCTAGCTACTTTTTCACCAGGACTATCTGTCCAGAGTTGACACCACCCAGAGTGGATTGGGATCTCCCATATCAGTTATTAATCAAAAAAAAATGCTTGTCAGACTTGTCTATAGGTCAATGTGCTAGAGGTGTTTTCTCAATTTAGATCCTCTATTCCCTAATAGGTATGCCATGTGACAGGATGCCTACATAGGACCATCACGAGAATGAGTGGCTAAATTGTCAGGTGTAGATGTAATAGATGCTTGGTGGGCCCTACTCCTCACTGGTTAATTATTTTCTACTGACAGATTAAGGCAGAGGAGGGTGGTTGCTTTCAGTTTCATACTCAGAACACAAGAGATGCTAACAGACTCCAGAAAACAGTTCAATTTTCTGATTTCCCTGGTGAGTCTGGTTAGACAAAACAAACCAAAAGTCTTGAGTCTAGGAGACCTGACACGGAGGAGGAAGCCTGCTAAGGATGGGAGTGGAGTAAGAGAGGATACAGGTAGATTAGTCAAGATGTATTATACACATCTATAAAACTGTCAGAGAACAAAATTGATCAATAAAATAGTACTTAGCTTTCAGATGGCAAGGATAATGAAAATGGCTACAATGAATACATTTATGGAAACCGTAAACTTTTGTGCACTCTATCTTTATCTGTCCACTGAGTAATTAACGACAAGCTCCTTTCCACAGTGTGGCACAACTGAGAAACATGGAGGAACGAAGGACAAAGCACAGCAGCGAAGGCACTTCAGAGATGACCTTGTGTAAAGCTCTGTGCTGCTGCACAAGGACACAGTTCTAAAGGTGATGATGTGAAGGAGACAAATGCCGCATTCGTTTTCCACACCGAAAAGGCCAATAATGCTCTGTTAGTGGTTTTTCCAAGGGAACATTTTCTAGTTCTCACCACTTAATCATAGCTGAACCTCTTACACCTACAAAACACAATGTCACACTTAATTTTTTGACCATTAGGAAGACGAATACTCTATAGGTGGTAAGAGCAAAAGAGATAAAGAAACAATTATATGTTTTATGGCACGGGAAATAAACTACTTCTAGCAATCACTGATATAATTATTATATAATTATATTATTATAATTATTATTAAATTATTATAGAAACTAAAGATGTAACACTATCTCTAAAATTAGGAATGAGAAAATTAATGTTGGAATTTGATATAATGGCATCATAGCTACCTGAAAAATCAAACTGTTGCCACAATAAAATTAGGCTGTTACACGAGAAGAGTAGGATTTGGAGAGCTTCTGCAGTGTGACACAGCACATCAGAACGACTCATTAAATACGCTGAATCGATTGATGTGCTTTAACAGGCTTATTATTTTTATTTACCGATTTAAATTCAGTCCTATAAAGCAGAGACAGATCTATACTCAAAAGAGATGAGGAGGGAGGAGACATTTTTCTCAGGCCTCAGAATATATTTACTTTTTGTACAAGTTGCTTCACTGGGTTTTTAGGCCACAGTTGTCTCAAGAGACAACAAGGGCTGGAAATTTTCTCTTCTTTAGAAGATGCTATATTATGATATTTTTGAAAAATCCAAATACCTAACTTCTGAAACATTTATTTTGCAACTTGAATGTAGCCAGATATTTGAAAACGTTTGCCTAATGAAATCTGTGTACTTTTACTTATAAAAAAGCAAATGAGCTATTCAAAGGCACTACTTACCTTTCTTACTGTGCAGTCCCTCGTGTTAGTCACTCCTCTGTGTTGTTATCTGTTTTGTACACATACGTATATAGGAACGGTTTAATACGTTATTCTTTGCAAAAGGTTTCTCCCAAGCTTTATAAACATTCAAAATTCCTTCTATCAGGGTCTTTACTCTCAAGTATGTGATTAGCTTTCTGTCTTCATAAACCTTCTTCAAATTTAGCTTTGAATCTTTAGTTTACCTTTTTTTTTTTTCTCCCAGCATTTTAACCACGTGGTTCCAGAAAGAGTTACGTATGGGCTATACAGACCAAGTAAAATGTCGTCTTTGGGGCTTCTGGGAACCAAGAACGACAGCTGTGATTATTTAGGAAGTTCTACACTTTCATCCACTCTGAGGACATGAATTTACAACCCCTTAGTAGAACATGCTTAAATCCTAGGAAAGCCAGAGACTGTGCCCCTGAAACCAGCTCATACCGTTTTACCCCCAGGTGTAGTTAAGCCCTTCAGAGAAGCTACTGAAGCCATGAGTGTTACCCGGAGAAATTCCACCAACCTGAGAGCAAGGAGCTACTCCTTTGAGAGAAAAAGGAGCACCTACAGAGCCTCATGCTTATTAATGTTAGCTTTCGTTAGTGTCTCTCTCTCTCTCTCTCTCTCTCTCTCTCTCTCTCTCTCTCTCTCTCTCTCTCTTCTCTCTCTCTCTCAAACTTTCCTTCACCCCTCCTTGGGGATAGTCCCTGTTTACATTTTGTTCAGTTTTAAAGAAGGTGGCTTTTCTTGGCAGGCAACTCAACAGGGAATCAGAACTTAGTGCTATGGATCATTACTCTGGCTCGGTGTCCTCTGCCTCTGTCTTCAGAAGCTTCAAGTTTTCTATCTTTCACACACTGCCATGATTTCCATGGAAAGTGTATATGCTAGGGAGTGAATTCTTTGCTTCTTGCTTCTGCTTGGAATTTCTTGGTAGGTATTAGAACCAAATCACAGTAGCACACAGAGCACTGAAAAAAAACAAAACAAAACAAAACAAACAAACAAACAAACAAAAACCCGCCTACTGCATGTGGAAGATGCACCTCCACCTGAACCCAGCCATGCCCCAGAGCTCACATAAACTTAATAATGAAGGTGTTGTGTTATTGCCAGGATTAATCTAACCCTGGAATATATTCTACTGTGTTCTCTTCTGTACAGACTACTGCATCCATTTTCCTACTTAGATTTACTAGTATTTCTTCCCTAAAAATTTAATTTATCCCTTCTTTTCCATGGTACATTTGACCAAAACAAACTCCTTTTTCATATACCTATCCCTTTATCAAACCTGGTTATTGCTTTAGCTTGATATTGCCTCTTCTTTTTTTCCATTAACTCCTCACCTCTCTGAGGAACGAAGTTGGTCACTAAAATAGGAAGCCTGTGGGACTGCATAAGGGTATCCTGGTTCTTGGCTGGGCATGGGCCTAGAAACCCCGAGACTCCAAGGGAGAAACGGCAGGAGTTCGGCCACGTCCCCAGAACTCAGAGTCCTAACAAGCAGTCCAATCTCCATAGACCTACAGCCCCTCCCAAAGTGCACAGGTAGAGGGTGTAACTACAGGCCTCAGG
The DNA here is from genome assembly GCA_021653895.1 of Mastomys natalensis. Taxonomy (NCBI): domain Eukaryota; kingdom Metazoa; phylum Chordata; class Mammalia; order Rodentia; family Muridae; genus Mastomys; species Mastomys natalensis. Next base: position 1,144,388 of record JAJTUV010000384.1, read on the forward strand.
CCCTAGAGATTTTACATACTAATGAAGGCAGAGGGTGGAGCCAATTAACCATTCCTCCCCAGAACCTCCCCCTTTCTCCCTCCCTACTTAACCCAGGTCTGCACTGAGTTTGGGGGGGTACATCCAGATCCATCTACCATCCGCCATGACAATAAACCCTTTTGGTACCAAGGACTTTCTCATATCATTGGGCCTGCCGGGCCCGCCGCCAAAGCCTCCAGCCACTGGAACCAGGGACCTTCCTCCAGTATGTGAGACAGGCTGCCTGGAAGCCTCCAGGCAGCCTCTACCACGCAGGTCCCAGGACCGCTGCCGCGTGGGCCCGGGCCCTACCGCTGCAGGCCCGCCAGGTTTTTCCCACACTAGTTTTGCTGCTATCTCTCACCTTTCCAATGTGTCTCCACCACTGCGCCCAGTTTTCCCACAGAAGCCTACTTATCAAGGTGTTAATTTCCACTGGCCCGTGTCCTACATGGACTCCCAGACCTAGTACTATTCAGCTCTCAAGTACATCCTGTCTCCTTTGGCTTCATAATCTCACAACTTTTCTCATTTATTGAAGAGCTAGCAGCAAATCATTACGTTCTTCTTTATTTAAATTCTTTCTGTTTTGCTTATTCAGTGATTCTGAGAAGCAAGTTCAGTCATTTCCTTAGCAGTTCCATGTGTTCATCAACTGTGCTGACTTTCACACTTGTCTTACCTCATTGCCCTGTGTTTTGCAGTAGTGCTTATGGTCAGTTCCTTGTGAGTTGATGGACCAAGATGAGTTTCATTTCTGAAGTCTTCATCTGGGAACTCTCATTTGTCTTGCCTCCAGCCTTCCAAACTTCAATTTGTTTGCTCCTAGTCCAGTTATAATTGTAGCCCCATAAACCCAAGTCCTTATCTCCCTACCATTCCTCAATCCAAGATGAGCTAGTTTTCCATCTTTATCCACCATGTGAGTATGGTTTCCTTTAGTCTTCATTGCACCTACAGCTTAACTCTGAAAACCCATCTGCTCCTACCAACACTGAAAATGTGACCAGAGAAACCTGGAAATACCCCTTACTCTTCCACCAGAGTTCTTCAGTGAGAATGAAGACAATTGCATGTGTGGCTACACCACAAATTTCCAATCTCCAACCTTAAGTACTTGTATAATCACAAGGATCAGCTACTATAAACATTCTTATGATCCTCACATCTTGCTACAAGTACATAGGATTTTCATGTTTTAGTTAAAGCACAACAGGCCATAACAAAAAGTGATCCAATTTTCAGGTTACTGAGTTTTCAAAACCTTGATATTCCAGTTTATACTGATGGTACAAGCAGAAAAACAAATATGGTTAACAACCTACAAACTCTTTTGTTCTTTCCAGACACCCTCATGCCAGGAAATACAACATGGATCATATTGCATTTCTTTTTATTTCCCTAGATTTTGTATACACACACACACACACACACACACACACACACACACACACGACACACACATTTATGTCTATGGCTCCTTTAATTCAACACTCTTGCTGAAATTTGTCCATGTAGTTTAGTGTAGCTTTATCCTGCCTATTGCTACATAACATTGGATTTTATACTTTGTTAATCAGTTGTACTTTTGACAAACTTCTGCACTGTTGTAAAATTTTAGTACAGGTCTTAATGAACATAGTTGAGTATTTCCGATTGCTGTAAATTTATGGTAAAATTGTTATATGTCTATGTATCATAGTTATATTATAACATGTACATAAAACGTGTGGGTTCATCATGACTAGACACTGACAAAACATTTCCTGAAGTGAGTGTACCAGCTGGTAGAGTTGATAGAACACCTTAATACAATTTGCCCTGCTATACAGGTGTATATGAGCTTGAGTAATTTATGAACAATACACTTTAATTTCTGATAGTTTTCTTTCTCTTTTATTTTCTTTTGCTTTTTGTTTCATTTCCTTCTATTTTCTTTCTCCTCTTCTTCCATTCCTCTCTCCCTCTTTCACTTACTCTTTCTTTCTTTCTTTCTTTCTTTCTTTCTTTTCTTTTTCTTCTTTCTTTCTTTCTTTCTTTCTTTCTTTCCTCTTTAATTTTTGAAATGCTCTCCCCAACTCATTATACAAGAATGATCTGTGGTTGCTCCATACTGAACTCTTTCTGTTAACTTCTTCCAGTCTGTAGATGATGGCAAACCATTACACTTGATTCTTCTTTTGCATTCACAAATGCTCTACATTTTCACATTTCCTTAATGAATGTGATTAAGTATTTTTCATGTCCTTTTTATTGAAGAAAGGACTTAAGTCCACATTTATCAAATGTATACTTGAGTCCTTTCCTTGAATTTCTATATAGCTATGTTATTAGTGATTTGAGAACTTCTCAACATAAACTGACATATACGTTCTATTTTCCCCATTTTCTGTCATCCTTTCATGAAAGTGATTTCTGATATAGTACATTTAATTTTAAGCGATTCATAAGAAAAAAGAAATAGTGCTTTCTTCAATAGTGCTTTCTTCAATTTCTCCAAAATATTTGTCTGGAAAAATAGACAGCAGGCATTGGTATTGCTCCAATTAGTTTCTCTTTTATTTGTCAGTTACACAAAGAATAGATATTTATGGAGAAGGGGGAAGATTTACACCCATTAAGAGAGTAATATTCCCCATAGGACCCTTGTAATTCAACTTACTATCTCAGCATAATCATCACTTTTTACAAGTTTCAAATATTTTACTATAAAGTATCTAATTGCTCTAGGTACTTTCTGCTAGATAATTTAGAAGAATACAGAAGCTAAATATGGGTGCCTTAATTTGGGTGAGTGATGATCAGTCAGGAAAAATCTAACCTCCACTCTGAGGGTGGCACTCAGGGCAGTACTTAGGGATTTCAAGGACATGGTAGAGAAACCCTTGAGTGGAGAGTTGTTTTGAGATTTCTTCATGAGTTGATAGATTTATTATGGTCGTGAAAATGAAGTATTTGGATAGAGAAAGACAAGCTTTCAAAACTTATTTAGGACAACAAACAGAAAAATGCATAAAGAATTGCCAAGATGGTTGTTTGCCTCATTATTTTAGTAAAGGAATGAACTTTTCCTCTTCATAAAGATGTATTCCTTCTCTGGATCCTTCCTTTCTTTTTTTGGATCACATTCTTTGTTTTCCTTGCTTCTATTTATTCTCATTTTTATCATTCCTACTTTCTCCAAAATATTTCTGCAGGATCAATTTTGGTCATGTATTTATATGTAGAAGTTTGGTGTAATTAACAGTAGGTAACATATGCTGGGCATTGGAGGTATATGCCTATAATCTGTATTCAGAGGCTGAGGCAGAAGGATTGTCAGCAGTTCTAAGCGAGCCTGTGTTGAGTTCCAAATTAGCCTAGGCTACAAAGTAAGGTCTTAGCTCAGATTGGCTAAAACAAATCAACACAAAATAACCAACACAATCTTTAATGTCAGCCAGTGAGATGTGTAGGTGATAAGCCACAACAAAATTCTGAAAGCCAATATCGCACTGCTGGTGTGCCACCAGGCCTCTTCCATGGCACTGAGTTTATTACCTGATGGATTATTCATAAAGAGGATATGTTTCATGATAAACTTGTGGAGTATCCAGTACCAATGCACATTTTCTTTTATCATGTGTTTGTTTATGTATCCACTTGTGTCATGATCACGTTTCTACCTTTATGTGAAGGCCAGAGAGATAACCAGTGATGTTCACTTTTTTCTTTTCCTTTCTTTCTTTTTTTTTTTCCTGAAAAGTCCTCACTAACCTATAACATACCAAGTAGCTAAGTTCTTTTTTCCTGGCCAGCAAACTTTAGGATCATGCTGTGTCTCCAGATCTCTAGTTTGAGAATTAGAAGCACATAATTTCTCAATAGCCTTTTACATGCAGGTTCTGAGATAAATTTCAGGTCCTTATAAAGGAACACAACTACTTTAACAAAAGACCAATCTCTGAAGCACCCATTCACATTTTAAATGTTAGCAAATCTTCGTTTTTTTTTTAAATAAATGAATAAATATTACTACTTATATTTTCATCCTACACTGTAGCATAATACCTTTTGCATCTCACAGTGTGCCTGGCCCAGTGCAAAAAAAACAAAAAAAAACAAAAAACAAAAAAACCAAAACAACACAACAAAAAAACGTTTTAGAGATAGGATGCTTAGGCACTATACTTTTTATTTCCTGCTTATATTCTATGCAGAGTAGGCAAGATCACCTTCTTTCTGGTATTATACACTTTTTAGCCCAATTATATAGAAATCATGTCTCTTCTTATTCTTTGTACATTTAGTGATGCCTCATTAAGGCTGTTTTAAATTCTACAACACATCCTATCTTTAAAAAGAGGTCATTCAAAATTTTAACCTTATCCATAATAATACCTAAGTAGTTTATTAATTAAAACTGATAAGTTACCTAATTTAAGAAAAATAACTAACAGTATACAAATTATACTGACATCTAATCAGGCCTCAAGCTAGTCTTATCTGATGGACAGTTATCTGATAATCTTTCTACAGCAATCTATCTATATTCTCAAGAGATGTGATGATTATTGTTTTACTACCATTATCTAAAGGAATAAAATATGAATACCATTTTATACATTCCTGCCCTCTAAGAACATTAATATTTAAATATTATTAAATATTCAATAGTTTAATTCCATAGCTAGATTTTTTTAAATTCACTGATTCGTAGGCATGCCAAGCATTGAATAGACAATGGCTGAACCAGAATCATCTGTAGAAGAGAAAAATAATCTAAATTAATCACTCCGGTTCTGCAATAATACAGCATATAAATGAAACACAATTAATTCAATTTACTTTATGAGTGCTGCTTGATTTTGGAACAGGCTAGTGTATCTTGGAGACAATTGACAAGAGGTCTGAAACACTCACAAAGCAAAGATAACATAAACTCTAAGATACAGATGAGTGGGAATAAACATACAAGGCTAAGCAGAAAGGGACATTTCATCAGCAACATCAGAGGAGATATACTGTTGGCCTTTCTAGCAAAGAAAAGTTCAAGATTTCAAAACCAGTATGGTAGAAACAAAATGATCGTCTCAGTAACTTAATTATCTTTATAATATGCTAATTTATGAATTTTGAAAATGTCTCTTTTTAAGAAAATAAGATTAGATTAATATAAATATTTATTAAGTAAATATAGATAGTGAGTAAAAATAATACATTATTTTGCAACACAGTGAAACTTTCATCATTTCTCGTTTCATGGTTAGGGATTTAAAGATTACACTAGACAAATATTTTTGTGACTGTTTTGAGTTCTAAAAACCTACTTTATAATATTTATTCAATACAATTCATAGTATAATTCGGACAAGGACTTATGTTAAATTTATGAGAATCATTGGTACTTTTTATGTAAGTTGGACAGTTCATCATGCCCTGGAAGCATATTTGTGCTGTGCTATATCCAATAATCAAAGTCATTGAACCATAATTATGTTTTACTTTACATTGTTATATAGAGTAAAACAACTAAATAAAGTTCACCTACAATTAAAATGAATATTCTTGTGAGTTTCAAGACTCTCTTCTTTATGAGGGTACATAAGTAAAACATAACAGTGAATACTTAAAAGATGCTGCTTTTTTTAGCACTCTTTTGAAAATGTCTTCACTTATTTAATAGTTTTTTAAAATGCATACCTTAAAAATGTATACTATCTCATCAATTACAGACTTTTTCATATTTGTGACTGTCTGTTATCCCTGATCTAAACCTACATATTTTAAAGTTTCCTGAACATGCAAATGTTTGTCCTAACGTTCCTTAAAAGATTCTACACAGTCAACTTTCAGAAGATGTCTGGGTTCTGACTCCAGAACTATTACTGCATAAAATAAATTTTCATTGTAGTCTATTCTGTACACTGCTTGGTATATTACTTTTCACTTCTAACATACATGAATTAATTTTACTTTAAATTTCTTTGTAAAACACCAATAAATATATGCTCTACATATTTGTTCTCATTACTCTTGAGATTAGTCTTTATATTTTTTGTTAGAAAATCTAATTGTGGATATATAAGTTTAATCACTTGCTAGATTAGCAGATGGAAGATATATTAAGCAGATGAAGACAAAGCTCAAAATAAAGAAGGAGTGTGGGAAAACGGGGGGGGGGGAGGGCCCACAGCAGCAGTGGAGGCTGCCTGGGGGTGTCAGGCAACAATGGAGAAAGTCTGAAGTTCCAGGAGGCTGGAAGCTTTGATGGCAGCAGACCTAGCAGGCCCCAATGACACAAGGAAGTCCTTGGTTCCAAAAGGGTTTATTGTCATGGCGATAGTGGATAGATCTGGATGTACTGCCCCCCAAACTCAGGGCAGACCTGAGTTAAGTAGGGAGGGAGAAAGGGGAGGTTCTGGGGGGGTTAATTGGGTCCACCCTGTGGCCTTCATTAGTATGTAAATCTCTAGGGCCTGAGGCCTGTAGTCACATCCTCTACCTGTGTACTTTGGGAAGGGCTGTAATGGCCTATGTGACTGAACAATGTAGGTCCATGGAGATTAGACTGCTTGTCAGGACCCTGGGTTATGGGGATGTTGCCGAACTCCTGCCGTTTATCCCTTGGAGTCTCGGGGTTCTAGGCCCATTCCCAGCCAAGAACCAGGATACCCTTACACAGTCCCACAAAGGAGTAGGTTCCATTTAGGCCAGTTCATGTTTAGATGTTAAATAGGTTAGACTACTTTTTAACACTGAAAATAAAGCTGTTTGCCACAAAATCAATGTACTGACCATGGTTTTCAGAATTATCCAAACTTCCTTTTAAGTGTGATTTAATTTTTAATACTTAATATTTCCACTAGCAATCTATGCAAAATGTTGTTTCATTTTATAATTTGTTTATGCATTACAATGTTCTAAATTGTTCAAGATTTCCCCCCTTAAGCCACAACAGGTTGCATGGTTCTGCCAATCAAAACATTTAGGTTTTCACATTACTGTATCAAAGATACTCTGCAGAGGAGTCAAGTGTATAGCTAAGGAACAGGGTACATTTGAAACCCTGGATTGGAGGGGACATCACTTCAAAAGAGAGAAAAGAAGAAAAAGTCAACCTGAAGCAAAGAATATAGAGTAGCCATTTGACATCTATTCCACAGTAATAGGTAAACAACTGGTAGAGCTTAGTTTTTGTTCTCTTCAGACATAGTTGATTGACACTAATACAGCAGTCACTAGCTACAGGTCCTGCCCTTCTGTATTAGAAAGTTTAACTCAGACTGGGTAATTTTTATTCTATGTTATCTTGTCTAATTTTACTCTCCAAAGAAGGTCTTTCTTCTCTTGAACCTGCTTTATCGGTTTTTCTCTTTCTACTTTAATTTTTCTTTAGTCTTTCCATTCACAAAACTTTGGAGGGCACGTATAACTCATTATTATGTGACGTAGATTTGCATGCATTTATATTCTCAGTGCTATCTTTTCAATTCTTCTTGTATTTCAAACTTTATTGGAATTGTGAACAGTTTTCTTTCTCTGTCTGTCTGTCTGTCTGTCTTTCTTTCTTTTTCTTTTCTTTTCTCGAAGATTCTCCTGGTTCTGAATAGGCCTGATCATTTTTTTTTTCATTCTCTAAACTCCTTCACTATACTACAAAAATAATTAGATGAAAATCTTGCTCTCTTCAGTCTTCCTTTATGTGTTCCACTCATAGGTTGCTTTCCTGAACTATTTGTAAGGGGTGGTAGTCAATTCCCACAGATCTGAGGAGTGTCAGGCCAAGTTGATGCTAAATCTGATGTGCTTTCCAGCTTGCAAATGAACTTCTAATTCCCTTCTTCAACAGCCCTGCCCACAGCACATAAACATAAGTTTACTCTTTATGTCTTTTTCAAAGAGTTTCAATAGTTTATCTATTTCCATAGAAGGATGCTGCTGTTCATTTATTACATGTTCCAACCATTCAGTCAACATTTTATTCTTTTTAAATTTTAAAATGATAATAATAATGATAATAATAATAATATTTTAACTGCACAAATTTATGGGGTATATTATAACAATTCAATATCTACATATGATATACAAAGACCAAGTCATTAGAGTTAAATCATGATTCTAGTCAGTTAAATATCATGTCACCATGACAGTGCCTCCTTCTCCTCTACTATTAGCATTCTGTTCATTCCAGTCTACACCTTATCATCACTGTTGACATGCGACATCTCACTTGAGCAAAAGGAGGATAAACTGCATTTTTCTGCAATGACTGCCTAGACAACAATCACTTTCCCAGATCTGTAGGCACACCCCACTTCATGATTACTTTGCTCCTGGGAGTGTTTTCTTTGTTTTCATCTAACACTATTTTCAACATTGGTCTTCTCACACTGTAGGTGTTCACCTTAGTCGTTTTTACCGTGACTCCTGGCACACACTGTAAAGAACTACTACAGTCTGTTGCACTGGAGAGTGAGAACTATCAAAGCTTCTTAGGTTCACCTGTGCTAGCTATTTCAGATGAAATTATTTGATTCACGATATATAAAATAAATATCTTTTTCTCTGTATCATCTGCTTCAAAACCACATGGTGACTCTTTACTAGATCCTAATCTACACTCCATACTTAAAATGAGCCAAGCAATCCTTTAGGTACTAGATGACTCAATTGTTAATAGCCACATTGGGTATTATCACAGTTCTCATAGATTTTATGTCTCCTGTGTTGTGTTTTATGCTGTAATATATTTTTTTAATTAATATCTCTATATATAATGTACAAAGTCCTGGGACAGTCCTTTTCAGATGTCTAGGTGTTGTTTTGGACTGGATACCATGAAGAATGTGTAGGCTTGGAGATAGGATGAAAAATAATTAGCTCTTATTTTTCTTCACTAATTTACATGACATTGTAATTTTTATAACAGATTGATCTCATAAATTTACTTACTAAGTTGTTTATGATTTTGTAATGACATTGTCAAGTTCAGCAATCACTTTGTTATGGTTAGAAACATAGCACAGTCACAAGTTAATATGAAAATAATTAATGCATCAACATACATTATTATAGTAGTACATTTGAATTCTATTTAACTTCTTATTTAAGAATACTTTGTCTCTTCATTTATTTACTTCCAACCCCTTTAACTACTATGCATTATTTTTAGAAAGAGTCTGTGTGCTTCATTTACACAATTCATTTATAATATGATTAGGTATATGGTATTTTGAAATTATTTTTGAAACTACTTTTGTCTATCAATGAAAGCTAACATTTTAAAATATTATTTGAAAGGTGCTTCTTTAATAAACTTTTAATATTTATCATTTATCTTGTATGATATTTCTTAATTGATATTTAATTTGGAATTTTGTAAACTTCCTTCTTTAACAGTGCTTTTATCAATGCTGACTGCTGCAATTACTGGCTTCTCCTCCCAGAACAGTGGTGACAGTAATAACAGTACCACCAATTCTTGTTCATGAATTTAATAGAAATAAACTTTAGTATTTCAAGGATAAGTATGATGTTGTCTTTGACTTCAATAGAGAACATTTACTGTAAAGGCAACTTTTCTCTTCCATTAGTATATTGCCACAATCTTGAAATAAGAATTTATTGTTAGACTCTATCAAAGTTGTCTTCTTGAAGTTTTAGAAACTAGTATTTTTCTCTTTTTTTTTTTTCAGTTTTTTTTTTTTATTGGAAATTTTTTTTTTACATTTCAGATGTTCTCTCCTTACCCCATTTCCTCCCCTCCCTCCCAGGAACTCACTATCCCTTCCCCCTTCCTCCTGCCTCCACGTTGGTGTACCCCCACCCACCCTCCCCCGTACCTCACCTCCCCACCCTCGAGTATCCCCCCCCACGACGTCCAGCCTTCATGGGACCAAGGATCTCTTCTCCCACTTATATATAGCTCCCTTGCATATATAGCTGGAGCCATGGGTCCCTCCCTAAGAGCTCCCAGGCTGGTGGTTTAGACCCTGGGGGCTCTGGTTGGTTGGGATTGTTGCTTTCCTCATGGTATCTCGAATCCTCTCAACTCCTTCAGCCTTCACTCTATCTTCTCCATTGTGAACCCCATTGATTACATGCACTATAGATAATCATAACTGGCCTAACTCCAAGTTTTTTCTAAAATAAATCTTACCTGGATATGATATAATAATAATAATAATAAATATTATTAAAAATGTAAAATATAGTTACAAAATTGTTTTTACTTTCATTTTTTCTTAGCTTATTTTATTGGATATTTTCTTTATTTACATTTCAAATGTTATCCTCTTTCCTGGTTCCCCTGAAATCCCCCATCCCTTTCCCTCTCCCTTGCTTCTATGAGAGTGTTTCTCCACCCACCCACCCACCCACTCCTGCCTTCCTGCCCTCAAATTCTCCTACACTGGGGCATCAAACCTTCACATGACCAAAACCCTCTTCTTCCCACTGATGCAGACAAGGCCGTCCTCTGCTACATATGCAGCTGGAGCCACGGGTCCCTCTGTAGTAGAAAATATTATTATTTAAGTCAGCCTCTGGTGTCGGGCGCCAATTTGTAGTAGAAGAAATTATTTAAACTGCCAAATTTATAGTAGTAAATATTATTTAAGTCCCAAATTTGCTCACTGTAAGATCTCCTGCCCGAATGAGACCAGTAAAGGAAAACACAACTCAATAATTATGATATAAATAGCATGCCTAGATTGGGCAGATTTACCACTACACTACCCTAATCCCCGGCTATGAGATCCCTTATAACTTGCGGTTCATCCAGGTCACATCCTTGTCCTCCGAGCTCCGGCTCCTCTGTTGTCGGCTTCCTTCTACCAGCAGCTTCCTTCTGTTTCTCCTCTGTTCCTCCTCTGCTTCTCCCTCTCTTTCTTTTTCTGTTTCTCCTCTCCCGGTGATTTCCTTCTCCCCCACTCTGCTTCTGCTCTACCTTTTATATCGAATTGCTCTCACTCTCTCCTCCCCTAAGCCTTTTTCTCCGCCTCCCCTTCTACTGCCCAATCTCTGGCTCTAGCCTTTATTTTACAGGTTTTAATTGAACAGAAGGTTTACAAGATGTCACCTGTGTACAGATTCAATCATCCTCTGCAGCCTCTCCAGAAGGGTGGAACTAGGATCAAAATACAAGGCTGGGGCTACCCACAACATTGATTCAATCCTCTCAGGAGGGTGGAACTAGGAACAAAATACAAGGCTGAGGCTATCCACAACATCCCTCCATGTGTACTCCTTGGTTGGTGATTTATTCCCTGAGAGCTCTGGGGTGTCTGGTTGGTTGATATTATTGTTCTTCCTATGGGGTTGCAAACTCCTTCAGCTCCTTCAGTCCTTTCTCTAACGCCTCCATTGGGTACCCCATTGGGAAACCTGTGTTCAGTCCAATGGTTGGCTGTGAGCCAACCTCTGTATTTATCAGGCTCTGGCAGAGCCTCTCAGGAGACAGATGTTTAGGCTCCTGTCAGCATGTACTTCTTGGCATCCATGATAGTGTCTGTGTTTGATGACTGTATATGGGATGGATTCCCAGGTGAGGCAGTCTTTGGATGGCCTTTCTTTCAGCCTCTGCTCCACACTTCTCCATATTTGCTCTCATGATTGTTTTACTTTCATGATATTCTTGAAATGTTTAATAACCATAATAAGATATTTAATAAAGTAAGATGGTATGTTTTTAAATAATTTGAGGAGGCCTAATGTACAGAAAGATGGTTTCTAATTATCTGAAAACTATATTTTCTAAATATCCTGCATCTCATACTTTTGGAAATAATTATTTAATGGTGTACTTTATATATTTTGTTCTAAGTTAGAAGAATAAACTTGATACATTGCATTATTTTCTGCTATGTTGTCTAATGGTCTCCAGTTTGTGATAGCTATCCTGGTTGTCAACGTGACACTATAGAATTGACTAAACCCAATTGTCTTGGCATATCTGTGAGGGATTTTTTGCTCTTGATTAATTCATGTGAAGTGAAAAGGCCTGCTCTTATTTGAATCCCTGATGTGGATGGTTCTTTCTAATTCAGATCTTTGAAGTGAGAAGGTCTGCCTTTAATGTGGACCATACCTATTTCTGGCAGCCTATATAAATGACTTGGAAGAGGAATCTCTTGTTTATGCTGGCTTGATCTCACCTGTGATAGCAAGCCCATTTACTTATAGTGTTGTGTCAGAACTACTACTATAATCTTCAGCCTTCTATCTATAGGAATTCATTTTTGTTTAGCTGGACCATAGCCTGTAAGTCATATATTATATATTTATATATATATATATATATATATATATAACATTATATTATTTATAATATTATGTATTATAATAGATAAGCTATTATATATTATGTCTGTTATACATCATATGTATATTATACATAATATTATTAGAGAATAGCATATTATTTATATTATTAGTGATGTTGTGATTATATATATATATATATATATATATATATATATATATACACACATAATATGTTTTATGGTGGCCAACTAACTACTAGTGAGCATGGGTCTTGTGTGGTTAATATACTCAGTGTGTCTTCATTGGAAAAAAAATAATTTGTTATTTTGTAAGTATATGCCAACTGGACATAGCATCTTGGTTAGGAATCAAAGCTCATGTCAACTTCCCCATTTCAACTCTGGATACTGTCTTGCTTGAATCTGTTTAGGGCTTGTCCATGCTGCCACAATTTTTGTGAGTTCACATGTGTGTCACTCCTGTGTGTGTCTCAGTTGCCTGAGCCCTAAGGAGAGACTTTAGTAAGATATCCGGTGTAGAATTGACTGTTCCAAAGACCTTGCCTCTCTGCACATCTTCTTTTCCAATAGTTTCTTTGAGTTTAAAACATCTTAACTGGAGCATGCAAGAGCTAGACTAGCCTTCATGTGGGTCTCCATTACAAAATGAAAATGTCCTTGAGAGTCAAGACCAAGGTATAGTCACTGGATCCCCTTTCCCTACCTGGACTGCCTGATTGGGCCTCAGTGAGAGAGGATGTACCAAAGTGTGATGGTACCCAAAGGGGACTTCCCATCTCTGAAGACAAGGGGAGGGGCGAATAAAGGGAGAAATTTGTAAAAGTGGGACTGGGAAGAGTGGATGGAAGGCAACTTTCATCGGGAAAAATAAATGAATGAATGAATGAATAAAAAAATACATTTCCTGAAAAAAAAATATCCTGATCATTGTCTCAAAAGAGTTGTCATTGTCAATGAGTTCAAGAGCTTTGGATAGTGTTTTAACTAACTGTTTAACTCTACCAGGAAAACATTTCCAAATGTATCCATTTAAATTGTAGATCTAACAATGAGGAGTACAAAAGGAATCCAGAGAGAAGGTATTCCTCAGTTATCTATAGTTCTTTGTCTAGGTTGAGACTCCTTGAGGTACTCTGGTTTTATTTAAAAGGTGATCGTATTCTGACTCCAGTAAATCCTCCATGCTTTCTAGGTATTTTTAGGTGAAACAACACTTTTGGACTAAACATCTATAATGAGCATTTCACTGAGAATTTTGCAGAAATATCTAGACAACAGCAGCTGCACCAAGATTTGTTCCCAACTCCCAACATTCTGTTCTCCTCACGTATCAGAAAAATCAACCTTTTCTGTATTAGTTGGAGCAAATAATATGACATTAGTGAATGTCTTTGCAAGCTCCTTCTTTTTAATTGCTGTCTTCTACTAAGAGTAATATATCTGGATTTGTAGGATATTAAGAAAAGGGTCTACTTCCCACCTCCAAGCCTCTTTTCTTTTCCCCATGTACCACTGAATCTAGTCTCCACTACCATACATCATATTAGAGTTTTCCAATATATGATGCTGTAGGTTGAGTGAGAAATGTCCCTTCAAACATTCCTGCATTAGAAGATGAGCAATAAACTGAATGGATTAAATAGGAGATTAGAAGAGATCCTTATCAATGGATGAATCCTTTGTTGGAGTCATACTATTATGGCATTATTGGGAGGCAGTAGAAAGGAAAGGTAGAACTAGATGAGATGAAGCAACTCACTAGAAGGAATGTCCTTGAGGGTATAACTTGTTTTGTTCTCTTTTTGTTACCTTTTTGTTTTGTTTTGTTTTCCAGAGTCCATTGAGGTAATCAGCTATGCTCCACTGTGCTCCGTTTAATGACCTGATCATAGACCCAAGTGACCACAGACTGAAACTTCTGAAACCTTAAGCCAAAGGTTTTAAATTGTTTCACTCAGATAGTTGTCATTATGGCAAAATGCCATCTATAAAGCACGGCATACATTTTTTAAAAGAAATATTTAAATAAAAATACATGAGTATAAGAAGACACACAATAGAACATTAGACTATTCTTTTAATAGCTGAACACCGGTAAGAATGTTATAAGCTGATGTAGTCAAATTAGAACAGATTGTTTTCTTGAGCTTAAATTAAAAAATGACCAGCTGATAGTTTCCTTGCTTAGTAAGTCTATTTTTCCTAAATGAGTTTCTTCATATTTTAGAGAGAAATATTCATGGAATATACAATAACATCTGTATATTTTATAAAGACAGAACAACATAATCTTTGTAAAATATTTAACAGATTTTAATCATCCTCCACAAATTGTGGTGGTATGATGATGGTGATATTGTTGATTAATAAAAAGTCACCTCATTGGGTTATCTCCACATTCTAAATAATTTAGAGAAGTCAAGTTAGGAAACACTTATGTCATAAATATATCCTTGTTTGATTTAGATTGTTCAGTGGGACATATAATTTTATATATGCATAGTATCCTTCCTTATGTTTTAAATATTTTTCTACTCATCTCTTTCTAATTAATAGATTCTTGCTTTAATTTTTATGCTAAATGTCTAACATAACTTGGATGCAGATTATGATATAGCTGGTTTAGTAATACTTAGCAATGTTAGAATTGTCTAATCAAGATTTCTCTGGTGACTGTGATTATAGTCCTGGCTTTCCTACCAGGAAATGGGCTGTGCTGGGGCAAATCATAATATGTCTGGCCTTACCTCTTTCATTTGTAAAATGGGACTGGCAGAGATTCTCTGTTAAATGTCTTTTTGGTTCTACATAGATTATGATTAAGACTTGTCATTCCCAGAGACGCAGTATTGCCTTTGCTAATAAGGTGATTTGCATCCAATGTCTATCAATATATCATTTTGTATTTCTATGTTGATCTCTCTCTGAATGAGTACTAGCTATTAGTAGATAGCATCTTCCCAGCAATGTGCAGGTAATAAATTTGTAGTTTAACCCACACACTCATTAACACAGTTTACCGAGGCATTCAATAATAATATTTCCTTAGACATCTTCCTCCCTATTTTTGTAGATATCACATTAGTTGATTCTGACATCAATAGACATCATTATCCTCACCAAATATCATAATTTGTGATCACAATAATTATACATTCTCTTATAGGACATCCAGATTTTATATAGCCTTTGCTAGAAGAAAGAAAAAGCTCATGATAATAAGGTATTTCTCTATTTTTATTTCAATTATATTTTTATTTATATTCCATATAAATAACATATCTTATTTCTATTAAGTGAAAAGCTAATTGTTATTTAAGAATATTATGAGGTAGAATATTTTATTTATATTTATTTTATGAATATTTTATGAATATTAATTTCATGCTTCATTTTACTGGTTGTTTTTGATGAAATTTCTTATTATGAAATTGTATAGACTTTTTTCTCAGTGGTTTCTCTCTACTCACTTCTCTTCCACAGTTATCATTATAGACTATTATTTGGTCTCAATTACTCTCAATAAGATGTTTTAAAAGGCATTTGATAGAGATTCTTATCATGTAGAGCTCCTTATAGGACTTGATATCAGAATCTTTAGAAATACTTCATTTGTAATTAGCAACTCCATAGACAACATCCTGTGTAACTAAAAGAATTAATTTAAAATTTGGAGATCTATTTCCTTTTATCTTGTAGTACTATCATTTGATTACTGTATTTACAATTATATTTTATATCTTTAACATAGTGATCAATGTAGGACCTGAGGCAGTCCATTAACAACTTGGCAAAATCTGTACCTGGGCAGATGGCAACATTGATCCTTATTCCTATTTCCCAGAGCCCTGGAACTGTCCAGTGAAGACTTGCAGAGAAACAGGTGTCAGGACAGCTCACAGCAGTGTCCTTCTCCCCCTGGAACCACACTCATTTTTGGTTCCATCTCAAGTTTCCAAGTGTCTTGTCTTTCCTTTTCTGTAATGACCACACACTTTATTAACAAATTCTATTTGGTTCAACACACCTTGAATCAAGACAAGTTATATCTCCTCTTAGAACACTTGGGCCTTTGCTAGCCTGAGCACATCTTTTGCAAAAATATTAGCAAAATACTCATTCTTTCTAAGACTTTTCTCTCCCTTATGAGTTCTGCCTGTTCATTTGTTCCCAGAAATATCAGTGACACTACAGAAAACTTTATAACTTATTGTTTTTATTGTAACTTTCGAGAAAAATATGTAGATATCTTACATAGTTGAATTTTTCCCTTTGTAAGTAAAACTTTTTAGATCTTGTTTTCATGGGGGAAACACAGATTACATGTGTTTTCTTTCAAATGCAAGATTACACAAACCTCTGGTAAGCACTTAGGAAAGTGTTAGAAGCCACTATATGTTATTTTTTTAACTCTTAATTTACTTACTTTTAAATTAACTATATTTTTTAAAATTTTGGATAATAGGTTTTCATATGGTTTTTCCCCTGCCACCTTTGTTTTGTTTACCTCTCCCTTCCTGACCATCAAATCTCCTATTTCTCTATTCACACTGTCCGTGGTTAATCATTTCTACCCCAAGTGTCTCTTGTCTCTAGTTTTATACATTCTACTAATCACTACGATCAATTAAGGCATCCTCTTACCAAGGCCAACTTCCTAGCTCTCGAACTGTTACAAGTGTTCCGTGTTTACCATACTCTGTTTAGATTTGAACTTGGGATCCACCTATTAAGGATGACACACAGTATCTATTTTTCTGTGCCTGGGTTCTGTATTCAACTGAATCATTTCCAATTTCATTCTCTTACCTGAAATTCACTCTTGGTTTTAATAGAAGAATATTTCAATCATTATCAACTCATTACCTAATAGATAAGTAGACTGATCCCATTTCTTAAAATAGAACAGCTATAAATATTTCTGTATGAGGATATGAAGTACATTGTCTATATTCCAAGATTTGAAATACTAGATCATATAGTAGGTCTATTTTTAGATTTTTATAAAGAATTTCCATAATGATTTCCTTAGTTGTTGCAGTGGTTTGCATTCCCATCAATAGTGAACAAATATTCCTTTCCCCCATATTCTGAACAGAATTCATTGTCATTAGATTTCTTGATGATAGCCATCTGACTTGGATGAAATTAATTTTCAAAGATGTTTTAATTTGCATTTCCTTGATGGCTGATGAAGGTATTTACATTTGTCAAATTGAGGCCATATTTCCCAGGTGAACACTGTGTTGTTTAGAAAGTTCTTAATATTGCCTGTTTGTTACAGCACACACTTTACCTTCTATTCTAGTAGACTCAGAGTCTTAGGTTTTATTCAGGTTTTTGATCCTTGTAGGCTAATTTGACTTTTCTACAGGGTGAGAGATAAGGATGTAGTTTCATTTGTCTACATGTTGACATCTAGTTTTTCCTAAAACACTTCTTGAAGAGATGTCTTTCTCCTGTGTATGTGTGTGTGTGTGTGTGTGTGTGTGTGTGGCATGTGCGTGCATGTGTGTATGTGTTTGTGTGTATGTTTGTATGTGTGTTTTAGGTCTTTGCAAAACTCTGATTGCTCTTGTTTCATGATTTAAATTTGATTCTTTGATTTAATTCATTGTCCGAGTTATCTATATTTGTCTGTCAGTACCTTTCTCCTCTTATTATTTTAGTTCTGTAGTGTATTTTAGTCCTGTAGAGTATGGCTATTTTACTTCTTGTGTTCTTTAATTAAGAAGAACATTTTCACATCTTTGTGCATTTTTTGGCATTAATGCAGATTCCTAAAGTAGAATTGATAGGTGAAATCAAGAAATTTCTCAAAGATGTTTGATAGATATTAAAAGAATCTGCTTTTTAAATCTCCTGTGCTCTAGCACAAATCTAAAAGACATATTTAACATATTTTCATTTTTTCTTTCCTGTTCACATAAACCTCTCCTCTCTCTCTCTCTCTCTCTCTCTCTCTCTCTCTCTCTCTCTGTCTTAGCTTTTGGCTTTTTGAGACAGTATCATTCTGTGTAGGCCTGTCCTGGAACTAACTCTGCACACCAGGCTGGCCTTGCACTCAGAAATCTGCCTGCTGAGATTAAAGCCCAACACCTCCATCACCCAGCTAGACACATTTTCTTTATCTTTTTCACTTACTTAAATTTTACTTCCAAGAGTCATGCCATTTGTAACTCATTACAGCCTTCATATCATCCACTGAGTATAGCCATTTTTATCAGCATAGCTCATTTATGCAGACCTAAGATTTCAGTCCTTGCAGTGATTGACTTAGCAGCCTTCCTTGCATGATTGCACATGTTCCTATCAGTTCTCTGATCAATTCATTACCCAACATAGAATCAGATTTCCTTGAAATTATCTCTAATAAAAATTTTCACATCTACTTCCCACAGGCCTGTCTTGATTTTTGTTCGTTTGTTTGTTTTCTTGTTCTCCCTCTTAAATACTCACTCAGACAAGACGTTATTTATACATATGTGGTCTGCATTGCTGTATGCTCATTGTTCTTCCCAGAAAATCTGTACTGCTCTTAGCATGTACATCAATGAAGTTATTCTCATTATCCTGTTCCATATATGTCAATCACTTGTGTGCAAACCCAGCACTTTAATCAGCTCTTACACTTTAACTCTGTTTAAATAGATGCATTATTCTTTGTTTGTGTGTATGTGTGTGTGTGTTGACAATTATTGAGGCTTATGTGATTGGAGCTTGCATGAAAGGACATACAACATCAAGGCTTTTTTGTAGTAAAGGACAACAAAATAAATATGTATTAAAAAACTATGTCAAACACCAATGAATAATTGACATTTATAAATCTTAAGAGAATCATTTAGGTTAATTATTTTCGTTTCCATCACAAAATAAATAGCTCTCTTTAAGCAGGAAGGAAGGAGTCAGACAGAAATAAAATCATGCCCATGACACAGTCATGATATTATTCTCAGTGAAGAGCTCTTTACCAAGGCTAAGACAGAAGAGTATCTGAGGAGAACTATGTTATGAATCTCTGGAACCCAGGAGAGCTTTAGAGAAATAAAACAAGTGGTAAAGTTGAGAAAAGCCTTAGATGGAAAGTCCATTCACCTTGAGAAAAATGAATGAACATCCACAAACTTCCATTTTCAGGATTTCAATATTTTCATATCAGTTTAACCTCTACCCCCAAATCCAACAAACCCAAAAACACCAAAAAAACATAAAGCGATAGGCTTAGCTGGCTATACTCTTGCTTAGCCTTTGATGTTTTTACAGCCAATAACAGGAATGCTTATGTTGTTGATGGAATCGTTGAGAAAGGAGACTTGTGCCTCTTTCTCTGTGCAGATGGCTCAGCCTTAAAGGCTAGGCTCACAACGAAAAATAGATGCATTATTCTGACAAGGCAACAAACCGTCTTACACCTAATTCACTGATACTACCTCCATACCACCTAAAGATCAACAAAGTATTGCACATGAAAAACACTTCTGGATTAAAATATCCAGTACCTACTTAATAATATGTCTTTACTATCTACAATCTCAAGATGCCAACTTCTTAAAATTAATGTCATCAGTTTTCTCTTAACTAACTTTAAACGTAGCATTGAGCTCAATGATTTCTATTATTCAAATGTCAATGAATATTAAGACTGTTATAAATATTTAGTCAACCACTAGAGAACAATCACTAAGTTCGTTAATTTTCAGGAGCTAAATATTCCCTTATTTATTGTATTTATTAGAAATTTAGATTAATACAATGATCCTGAGTATCTATCATAAGTATGATTGATGACTTACATAATCATACAATAATTCCCACATTCTTACAAATTTGCATTTAACATATTTAATCTAATATTCTAATGTTTTAGTATTGAGTACTTACCATGAACATAAGTCTGTTTGATTCTGATATTTAATTATGAACTCATAGAATAAACTCATAAAATTGAGTAGATAAAGGAAAGGGAAATAATTTACCTAAGATTTTGCAATACCTAATTTAAATGGATTAATATTCATTTCAGTAGGTGTTATACTTATGGAAAATTCATTAAGTAGTAGAATGACTATTTTCAGTACCTATTTTTTTCTTTTTTATCTTGGGCTCTGTTAAACAAAAAATATTGTTAGGTTCATGTAACTAAACTTGTCATGTACCTGGTGTTTTTAAAGGATCTGGACCATTGTTTGCACCCTTTAAAATTTTGAAGTTTTTCTTTGGTAAAGTGGTTTCCCAGTGCTAATTCAGAGGATCATGGTTGTTTTACAGGAGCAATGATATTTAACTATAATGAGATGTACCTGTGTAATATCTGTTTGTTTTTAAATTTCTTCTACTCAATATATAATTTGAGCATTTATCAGAACCATTACAGCCTAGTTACCCAGCTACATTTTTGTTCTTGAAGAAAAAAGAGAACCATTTTTAATAATACCAACAATAACAATGCTGATACTCTGTTTTGATTCTTGTATTTTTATTGTTAGCCTTTGGAAGTTATAAAGAGTAGCTTTAATTTTTCTGAAAAGTTCAAGATTTCACTGAGACAATTATTTCTGGAATTAGAATTTCTTTCAAGTACTTTCTTTCAATTTATTGAAATGAAATGACATGAGAACATCATTTTACTTATTTTGTGGAGATGTTCCTTCTAGAACATCCTGACATTTTACCTCACTAGAATATCAAATGCCTATCTGGTGCATCTTCACAGAAATCAGAGGTCAGGAGTAGAGGCAAATAAGTCAACATGGACAGGAAATACACAAATTACTTGTATCTCAATGAAAAGTAGCAATTATGTGTATTTTACACTAGTTTTATATTTTTGTGCAGTAGTATCACTGAAGGTAAGTGACTTTTGTCCTAGCTTGAGTCTGTCAGAGATATATGAAGTATGAGTCTTATAATTTCAATAAGATAAAATATATATACTAACTCAGTCCCACTTTTGTTATATTTCTTTCATTTTACAGACTGTTCAGAAAGCAATACTAACATTATGCATGCTAACTCATGCCTCTTCTTCAGTGTGCCTACCCTGGCATGTATGCAATCTGAAATGGCTGTAGTACAAGCTTGAATACAATGGACAGGTTTGAGAAGACTGCCTAACTATATGCATCCTTCTGAAAGTGATTTCTAGAATCTATATTTCTATAGAAGTAATGGAAGTGAGTGAACTTGGTCCACATTTAGAGATCTAATTCAATTAGATGGGCAGAGAACCTAATCAAGAAAATGATTTTAAGTATCACACATGTATCACATAAATAATCATTTTAACTATCACAAAACAACACACATACATACAACAGAATTAATAAAGGCATAAATAAAGAATGCTCAGATGTATAGAGTTTCAGGGAAAATAAAAACGTTTCATGAAAATTTACTTATTATTTAACAGTTAGTATTTATCTATAATTCAAGTTTCATTACACATCCTGTATTCTTAATTCTTAAATTCTCCACACATGTTCTTGTGACTTCCATCATCTTGCTAAAATGATTACTGGGTCTGTATGTGTTTTTTAAGATGCTTAGTTTTTTTATTGTGAAACTATATTCAGCTCAAATTTCTCCACAATGATAGCTCTCATGTTCAAATGGCACACCCATGGATATTTGTTATCTTTGTTTATCAACTAGATCCATCCCAGCATGTGGAGAGTGATATTTCATTGTGTTTTTTTAATTTGTATTTTCCTACTGACGAGTGAAACTGACCATTTTACCACATGGAAAATACACGGGCTGAAAAATAGTCACCTGGAGACTCCCTTCAGGGAAAAGAATTCCTAAGCAGCAAGAGACAGGATGAACGTCTGGTGACAGTTCTATGAGGTGAAGACAAGCCTAGATAATATTCCAACCATTTCAAGATAAGGTTTCTATAAGTAAACCAAAAAGAATGCTTGGCTAATATGCTGTCTAGATGGCTACATGTGACATGATCACATAGGTCTTTCTCAAGTCACAGCAGATCATATCATGTAGCTTCTTCATTTGTGGAAGATTTTATATATATATATATATATATATATATATATATATATATATATCATATATGTGTACATATTTAAGGATATAGAGAGATGATAGGTAGCATGTACATAGAGATAATAGAAAGACATAGAGGAATAGATACATGATGAACATATAGAAAGACAGATGATAGAAAGATAAGTAGGTAGATAGAGAGATAGTAGGTAAAATTTTAGTCTGTTTCTATTGTTTGATGAAATACTATGATCAAAATAAACTTGAGGAAGAAAGGTTTTATTTTGCTTATGCATCTCAATGATTGTCAATTATGAAGCAAAATCAGGACTAGAACCTGGAAACAGTAGCTGATGCAGATAATGGGAAAGGCTGTCTTCGGGCTTGCTCTAGACCTACCAGAGGTCACACTGCCCACAGTAGGACAGGTCCTCCCATGTAAATCATTAATTAATAAAATGCTCTGTAGAATTAAAAATAGAATTAAAAATAAAAATCTAATAAAGACATTTTGTAGTTGAGGTGCCATTTCTCAGATAACTGTAACTTGTACCAATTTGAGAAAAAAAAAAATTAACCAGGAGGACAGAAACATTATAACTCCCACAGAGCCCTCTCCCTGATCTGAATGGTGAGTACATATTAGTGGAGGGGACACATTAAAGTGATATATTGCACTCTATTTTAATGAAACTAAGAATATAGAAGCTTAGGGTTCTATAACTTAATGGTTCTCTCCCAAAATTGTGTTGTTTGATTTCAAGAATGAAATTATCTAAACATAAAAATTCCCTTAATAATATAGAATATCATAAAAGTGTGGTACTATTTGACAACATAATCTTATGAGCCTGTCATTTGGCAAGGCTCAATCTGTATAACGAACACACCAGAAAGAACATAGGGTAAGTGATGAAGATAGCCAAAATAATTTTTAAAAAATAGAAATTTAATGGAATTAAAACAAACAGGAAAAGCAGATAAAGCTACCTAGAAGAAGCAGTGGATAATGATGACCTTCTGGCTGGGATGAGGTGTGGGTTAGTTTCCTCCTACCTTATTTTAAGCTTATTGTTCAAGGGTGTGTAGTCTATCACAGAGGGGAAGACATTGAGACAGCAGTGAGAGACTAGCATTATATCTGTAGTCAGGAAGCAGTACCTAAATAAGAGGAACAACCCAGCTATAAAACCTCAAGAACTGCCTCACTTCCTCCAGCAAGGTGCCACCTTACAAACTTCCTAGAACCTTCCCAAATTGTACCAGCTGAGGAGCAAGGATTCAAACATATGTGCCTTTTGAGGGACAGTTCACATTCAAGTTGCAGGAGGTAAGTAAAACAAAGTAAGGTCACTTAAACAGGCTCTGACATTAGCTTGCAGAAGAACTGTACCAGTCAAATGAAAGACATAAAGAGTCTGCCCTGTGCTTTCTTTTTGCCCTGTATTTCTGTGCACTGGTGTTTCCTCTGGCAGTTGCCTCTTTCCTATGTGACTTTCATCCATTAGTTCACCTCAGATTTGCTGATCTGCAGTACAACCTTGTGAAGTGTGCTCAGCTTCTTCACATCCTTAAGCATCCCTATCAGATTTGCATTTCTATTTCTGGAAATCAAGAGAGAACTCCCAGATCCCCCCACTGTTCTTCAGTTCATCTCTATCTCACTACATTTATAATCTAACTTATAATGGTCTTAAAATACCGGCCATTTCTCTGAGACACTGGAACTTGTCTGTACTTGGAGAAAAGTTTGCAAGGACTTTATTTTTTTTATTTGTAGAATTCAATAAAACTATAATTTGAGAGAATGACTTGACCTATCTTTATAGATTTATTCATTTTGACTAGAGTCATAAAAGACCAAATTTGCATTGTTTATTCTTTTATGTAACGATTTTTGACAAGGTTGGATTTTATTAATCTCAGTTTTCAAGTAACTGTCTCACAGCTTTTGGAAAAACCCAGAACAGTGTTTCTGAGATTTAAATGATTGTATTTGCATTAATTTGAATGTTGTCAGCAACTTTCAATGTCATCCTTTATTACATCCCTATCTTTCAGAGTTCTCAGTGTAATCTTCCAGGAAAGACACTAACTATGGGTTCTTCAACCTAAACTTAGTCATTCATGGGAGCCAGCTTAACCTCTCACTCCTCCTTTCCCCATTCTGTGTTCTAAAAGACTTAGATCCCAGTCTCTCATAAAAAGGAAAACTCTCCATATACCTGAATGTGGCCAGGCACAATCCAAAGGGCTGCACTCTTATCTGTGCCTCCACATTTGGTTTCTATGCTACTGATATTCAGCACCAGACCTTATTTGTAGCAGAAGAGTGCTGCTGATTTTATGCTTAAACTTGTTCTCTATTACCTAGATCTGGCTACTAACAAGCACAGACACTAAAGAACGTTGGGGTGGGGGTGGGGAATTGGGAACAGAAACCATCCTAATTAGGCTTCCGTTGATCACTGAATTTCAGATAATCTCTAATAATTACTCACTTGCTCAGTATCGTGTGTGTGTGTGTGTGTGTGTGTGTGTGTGTGTGTGTCTGTGTGTGTTGCTTATAATGCAATCAGAATCATTTTTATCTATGTTGGTTTCATCTATCTACAGTGATTGTCTGTACATTTACTTGACTGTTTTGCAGCTACTTTAGTATTTAGAGTCTAATACAAAGCAATCACTAACTATGCTCAATGTGAAACACCTGTTACCTTCTAAATATGTCCATCCATGCTCTGTATTTACCAAGTCATCGTTGACCTTACTGAGAGTTTTCTTGGAACACAGGCTTCTCATGTGGCTCTCATGCTTCGGCTTTTAGCACCTGCCCTGGTTTCCTGGGCTCTAACACCACACTGCTGTTTCTCAACTGAACTTGTGATTACAAAATTTTGTTACCAACATTCAAGTCAAACAGAAAATTTGTGAGTAGTACTCATGTACTGTCATAAGGTGCCACTTGTAAAACCAAATGCCATAATTCAGCAGCTGTCCTGCCCTTGGCCTTTCTGATCCATTTAGTCAGTGCACCACTTCAATTCTATTCAAACCTAATATATGTTAGCAGATTGAGCTTATAATCTACATTTTTATTTTGATTTGATTTTACCATCAAATAGAAATGAGATCAGCCCATACTCATTTATATGTTTATTGCATTTTTTACTGTTATGATCACTGTCACCAAATACCTGAAATAAAGCAACTTAAGAGAAGAAGGTTCTATTTAAGCTTACATTTGATGTCAGTGTTTGTCTTAGAGTTAGAGATAGGGATAGAGAAATTCTCAAATACATATGATAGGGTTATGAAGTAACTTGTCATATTGCTTCTACAGTCAGGAAGCAGAGGTTGATGCATTCTGGTGCTGTCTTTTGCTTTTTAAGTTTCTCATTGTATCCAATACATGGGATGGTTATTCCCACCTTCACTTTGCAGATAGATTCTCAGTTCATCTTTCTGGAAACACCTTCACAGGCATACCCAAAAGTCTGGCTCGGGCTATGTAATCAAACTGACAATTGTAATCAGCTCTAACACTTACGGAGTTTCAAACTATATCCTTGACATCCATGTAAAGTAGAGATGGTCAGATGATCATTCCAGTTACTGATTATGCTGTGTTTATTAGAGTCATAGTGTTTTGCCAAGAGTTAAATCATTTGACTTGTATCAAACCTTGACAACCCATCTATTGTTGCCAGAATAGTGCAGAAAAAAAAATTAATATAACTTTTGACTCAAAAAAAAATCCAAACCCACCACACAATGCCATAACTGTCTGCCAGTCTTGGCACTGCTTACTGCTGCTTTTCCTTCACCCACGCAGAGCCCCTGTCAAAATATCACAGGACAAAGTACGGATGTCAAAGGCTTTCATCTCTGTGGTTTTGATGCCAAACTTTCAGTTTTCAAAAGTGAGACCTAGAGCCAAGAGGGAGTCTTGACTGCTATAGTAACACTCCTTGGCTGCATGATATTATAACAGATGCCACGGGGTTCTGGCATTCATAGTCCAAGGACTGTGAGATCCTTGGACTATGAATGGTATCCTCAAATAAAAACACCATCCTTGTCATTATGTATATATCATTGTCCCAGGCCTTTTGGATGTTAGTAGGAGAGGCATGTTATTAAGACCTTTGGCCTCAGTGGGAAGGGATATACATTGTCCTACAGCAACTTGATTTGCTAGGTAGGGAGGTGGAGGTGTGAGGGCATGATTTACACTCAGAGCAGGGCTTCCCCATCCTATGGAAATGGGGAAGACTTATATGATGTGGTATTGAGCAGAAAAGAAGAGCTGATATTGGGTTATAAAGTGAATAAACAAATAAATTAATTAATTTAATAAAAAGACTTTACAAACATTTTCTAAATATTTGATAAACTGGATAAATCTTTCTCGCTCATGATGCATTAGATGACCCCAAGTTTTTGTTCATTTGCTTTTTCCAACCTAGTTCTTAGAATGCTAAGCACCCACGTTGTTTCATAGCTAACCTTCACAGCCTGTTGGGCTAGATAGAGCAGTTCTTTCTAAGTACAAACCTGAGACTTTCCATCAGTGTTGGTATTTCTCAGCTCTCATATAATTACTTAGTTACTATTGTTAGAAAAATATTTTTTTAAGACAGAAGTTCCAAAGACATGGAAAAATATCTTGAGAACAAGTTACAGATCTGACCTAAGTTTCTTAATTTGAAGTTGTATTTCTAAAGCAATGTAAGACATGGAACGATCTCTTCCTGTAAACGACTAGGACAATAGTAAGTAACCTGAGTCACTATCCCTTTGTGGGTTAAATGACCTTTTCATAGAAGTCACCTAATATTGTTGGAAAACACAGATATTTACATTAAAAATTATAACAGTAGCAAAATTACATCTCATGAGGCAGCAATGAAAATAATTTTATGATTGGAGGTCACCAGTACATTAGGAACTGTATTAAAGAAGTACATCATCAGGAAGTTTGAGAACCACTAGAATAAGACAATGGGTGTAGCTGGCCATAGCTATAGGAAAAAATGTAGGCTCAGCTAATTCTTGGAATAAGACTCCATAAGATCTATTTACATGAATCAGGTGGAAAAGTATCACAAGAAATATAAGAAAGCTTCAGAATGTTGACATTACAGGTGTATAAAACCATGTCTGCAATTTGATAATATCATATAGACATCTAATGTCCTCAAAAGACAACATTTATCTTGGATGATCGATAAATGAATAAAAGAAACTTTCCTTTCCTTCTGATTAAAAGAAAAACAGACCCTGGATTAATTAAAATGACACACATTAGGAATCAATAACTAGCTAGTTTCAAGACTTGAAAGAGTGCTAACAGTTCTATACTTTTTTTAATGCCTTAACTTTACAGATATATATTCTGTTATCTGTAATATATGTTAATATGGTAATAATTATCTAAGGATAATATTTTAAACCTATAGAATATAGTTGTCTACTGTTTTCTTATACAATTTTGATCTATGTCCTGCCAAATGAGAATATCTTTTTAAACAAAGGAGAGAGATAGCATACAAAATTGCCAAAATGAATAGCATAATGATGATGAAAAAAATAAAAAGACCATGCATAATATTGAACTGCCTGGAAAATTCTATCTACTTTGAATGTTTCTACCTATCTTTGAAAATCCTACTCTATATCTTTCATAAAGAGTTTTCTCCATCTGTCTTCTAGCCAAAAAAGTGAGTATTTCCATTTTCTTATAAACTGATTTATAAAATATTTTATAAAATCTTGTTTAATTAAAAGATTCTAGTAAATCAGTAAATCAAAGAAATATCTCTGAGGGCAAGATTATAAGTACATGTCACAAAACAATAGCATCTGATATTGTTTTTAGATCTGTATGTCAATATCATTAATGCAATAATACAATTACCCAAAGACTTATGACTCAGAGTTACTCTTATTCTATTTCTGATCATATAAAATATAAACTCAGAGGACTGTGATGAATACGTTATATCATAAAAACACTGTGATTCTCAATTAATTCTTTGATATGCATCTTTCCTAATCTTAAAAAGTCTATTTAAATACTATAGTTTTCAAAACTTTATTTTTCTGGGTTAGCATTCTTGTAGAGGTCCCTTGAAACCCTATTTCTCAATTTAAAAAATGAGGTATTTTCTCTTTTGTATAAAAATGTTTTATCTTTAAGTCTTGAGCAGGAATATCAAGATGCCCATGGCTGTTTCACAGTTGCTTCTTTATAACACAAGAGCAAATGCTACATATACTTCATAAGGGCTCCATAGTACCTCCTTCACTGTGTAGAGATACTTGGACTTTATTTTTTGCTTGTTCTCTCTATAATTTCTAAACAAAGAATATACATAATGAATAGTTCTAATTCTGAGCCAGCTTGCTCTGGTTTCTTTAAAATGTGGGATAATGTCATGCCTATTTTTAAAGCCATTGTAAGGATGATTGACTCATGTATTTCAAGCCTTGTTCAAATGAAGCCTTTTTAAAAGTCACATAGACTCATATGTTTTAAAGTTTTATATTCAGCATCTGACCTTTTGAATCATTTTTACTACACAATTAAATAAATTAAGACATGCTAATCAGTGAGAGAGAGCAAGGTGAATTAAATAATAAAGCATAACTAGGTACTATCTGAGTTTCTTTTCCTGTTGCTCTGATAAGATTCCTGAAGCACCAATTTACGAATAAAAAGGGGGTTCATTCTGCTCACAACTCAAGTCACCTTACACATGGCAAGCAACTCACAGTAGCTGGAAGAGAGATGCTGACATCATTGAACTCAGAGTCAAGAAGCAAAAAGTACAAAATGCATATTCATTCACTGTCTTCATTTATATGGTTCAGGATTACAGTTAGAGAATAGTGTTACCTACATGTGTGGATCTGATCATCTCAACTAAAATAATCAAGATAATCCCAAAAGACATGCCTTAAAGCCCATCTCCCAAGTGTTTCTAGATACCATCAAGTTGGCAACACTATCTATCCCAAGAACAAAGGGGTAAAATTTAAGAGAGTAGAAAGGAATTATAGGTGTTCAATAACTTAAGAATTATTTTCCAAAATTAGGCAGTACCACTATATATTTTTCTTTTTATAAGGATGAATATTTTTAATTAAGATAGTATATTATCCTTTCCTCATCAAAAAACTAAATAAACACTTTACAATGCAGCATACAATATAGACACAATATAGGGAGCACATACTGATCATTGAATTGGTTACTAAAAATTGAAAGAGTTCACGGTAGAAATACTTGAAGTGGATCAGGTACTTAAATATGTCCAACTATATTATAGAAAATGCTTTAATAAACAAACAAAATTGTCATGAATCTATTTGTATTTTTGCAGTTAAAGAATGAGTTCTTTATCAATTTTGTTTCAGTCCTAAATAATTTCATCAATATTGAAAGATAACCAAAGACTGAAGTGTTGAAGATCTATCACATATGCTCTGAAGCCTAAGGTAAGTTAACTTTCTACTTCTAATTCATCATTGACTGTAGAATTAGACTTTTAAATAACTTTAATAACATCCATGCTTCTGTTTTGTTACATGTTTGTAATGCATATTCAAGAATTTGGGTGTGATATAAAAATCTGTAAGTCAGATTTTCATCTCTGCAGTTTAGTATTCCTGATGCTACTGATGGAAACAGTGATGAACATTCTGTCAATACTGTGGCATCAGTGCCAAGAAGCATTTTAGAATATTGATCCCTCACAGTTTCTTATCCTCTAAAATGACTCTTTACTGTCCATTATCAACCATTGCTAGAAAAACAATTCCAGGTCTTAAATTTCAGGCCATTATCTAAAGGCCGAATCTGTTACTGTGAGTACAATGTTGAATACTTTTAGTGTCGGACTCCATACCTGTCTGGAAGGAGAAACTGCACAGAAGGCCCACCACTGTTTCAAAGAACAGGGACGATATGAAGACACACATCTTCTGAGGAAGATGTCTTGTTAATAGAACCACATGGCATCAGAAGATTCATGGACCTTTCCCCCAACCTCCTATGCTGATTCCAGCTGCTTCCTAATTGCTCCATGATAGAAAAACACTGGAGAATGTGCCACTTTTGTATCACCAAAATAATCAAGCAATTTTCACCCAGCATAATAACAGTACCAATTAATGCTGCCTAGGAAGAAAATGTCCTTATTTGTTGTGGAATGTCTAGACGCCTGTGGTCATTTTAGAATCTCTGGGTGAAGTCACTGAAAAGATGGTAGTGGACTTCTGGTGTTATTTTAATGACAACAATAATAGTAGTAGCAATGTTAGCAATAGCCACTGCAGAAAATCTATTACAGGGTACTCAAAAAGATTAAACATAGAAGCAACACAAATTACATAGAGATAGATCTCCCTGTACATGTCATGATTGTGCCTAAATTTAAAATTATTTTTATCAAGAGATCAATATTATAAACATAAGAGTACTTTTTGTTTACTTGTTTACACTCTTCTGTCTGAATTTAGTAACACTCAAGAATTTTTGTTTGTGATTTAATCTTGCCCCCAATGATTAATTCCTTAAATAAATATTGTTGCTCTTTTGAGATGAGTTTTATTCCTTAGGAAGTGAAAGAAAGGAAATTAAACTGTTTCTTTTTATTATTATGTATAAAGAGGATAATGGCTGCCATCTACAAAGCCTATGGTGAAGTCAGACTTAATTATATCAGCCGAATAATCAGGTTAGACTTAAGACTTAGGAAAGACTTAAATAAACAAAGAAACAAAATAAATAATATTTAATTGTCATCTAGTTATCATTTTTAAGGGCTATGGTAATTTCAGAATAACTCAAATCTTAGTTTTTTTGGTTATGTTACAGTTTATTTAAATTAAAAAGTGTATATATAAATTCTGTATCATATATAAAACAAAATATTTTAAGAATACATACTGATGTGGAGTATCCATATTTATGTCATTAGTTTAACTATGAACAGTTTAAAAGTAAAAAATTATATTAAGTCTATTTTATCACAGTAAAAATTTAATAAATTAATAACACTTTTTTTGTTTGTCTTTTTTGTATGTTTTATTTTTGAGATAGTCTCATTACTATATTACTGGCTGGCCTGAAATTCTCTACATAGATCAGGCTGGCCTGGAACACAAAGAGATTCTCTACCTTTTACTTTCTGAGTGCTGGGATTAAAGTCATGTTCTACCACAGTAGACTTGAAATAACATTTCTAAATGTGTATACGTCCAACATCAAAGCATACAAATATATAAAGAAAATATAATAGATCTAAGCAGAGATGAATGGAATCTACTTAATAATAGTTGAGGATATTTCCTGTTCTACCTACTGTCAGCAAAACACTAATCATCTACATTGAAATTCAACAAAGGAAAAAGAAAAAAACATTAACTTTCACCTTAACAAAATGGTCTTATGATATCCCTACATGATAGTCTTGTGTTATGGTGACAGATTCATTTGATAAGTTTTATCTCTCTTTCTCCATATATATATATGGAGGATAGCATTGAGAGGGAAAGTTGACATATGCCTCCATCTCTAACCCAGAAACTATCTCCAGTTGATAATTCCTCATAAATGAAAATTTTCTTTTCTCCAACACAATCTCCTCAGATGCAGACTATTCTTAAAAATAAACTTAATGTCCAACAGTAGATGGCCAATACAAAATTAACTAAGATACATTTTTGAGGTTCCTGGTCTCAAGAGTCTTTGTCAGCTCATCTTTATTAATCTCATGGGTCTTTTGCACATATATTGTGTTTTTCAGTTTTGTGTTTGGATAAGATTTTTTTGTGTGTGAATGTGTATGTCTCTGAGTCTGTATGTGTTCCCTGTCCTTATTCTTTAGCTTCTTTTCTTCTGTTTATGTTTCTGTACATCCTAGTGTGGCTTCTTTGTTCTTATCTTATCCTATTGTATTTTACTTTACTATTACTATTTTAGATGGCTGCTTTATTTTTGATGACATAATGAAAGGATATGTGTTTAAATGTGAGCTGTAGTGGGGTAGAACCCAGAATAGGTAGGGGAGGGAAAATGATGATCAAAATATAATATATGAAATAACCTATTTTCAAGTACAAGTTTTTTTAGTATTTTGGTGGTCTAGAAGAATTGGACAAATCTCTAACATGTACTCTTTACCACACAAATAGAAAGATATATGACTAGATAAATAGATGATAGATAGATGGGTAGATAGATTGATAGTTGATAGATGATAGATGGGTAGATAGATGATAGATAGATAGATAGATAGATAGATAGATAGATAGATAGATGATAGATAGATAGATGATAGATAGATAGATAGATAGATAGATGATAGATAGATAGATAGATAGATAGATAGATAGATAGATAGATAGACAGATAGATAGATAGATGGATAGATGACAGATAACCTGAACAGATAAGAAATAATGAAGCTGCATCCAACAAATATGAAGATAGACAAAAGCAATAAAATTAAGTGATCATCTCAGTAGATGCAAAAAAGTAGTTCATAAAATATAATTGTTTCATGATCAAAAAGAAATTCAATATGTAAAGAATATATATCATGATAGTGATTGCAATTCAATTCATGGACCAGAGTTATGGAGCTTGTCCTATAGCTGTGGAAATAGTAGAGAACAAATGAATGGGGTGGGGCTTATTTTGCAAATGTGGCTCTTGAACAAAGCAGTCCTGAAATGTAAGAATAGAGGAGAGAGAAAGAGAAGGCTCTGAACTCTAACATAGACAAAGTATGTTTTGGGAGAAAATGACAGTGCACAGGAAATGAAAGCAAGTAACAAAAAGAACTTTATTGAGCTACAACACTGTGAAAGCATCCCACATAATGAGAGGAACAGAGTTATTAATTCAATAGGCTGGCAAGCCAAGGACTGGTAAGATACTAGTAGCTTTTGAAATCTACCAGTCATAAATATTTCTGGAATTACCCCATTGTATATCCTTTATAATATAGTTCAGACAACATGCCTTATTTATCCAAAATTATTTATTCTACTTACTCACAATTGATTTTTCATTGTTCCTATTGTTTTAATATTCCTTTTTATCAGCAGCAAGTTATTCTTCACTATCATTTGGATACTAAAATGAACCTACCCTTCTACCCAAAAGTCAACTTGGCAAGTTTTTGTATGTCATGTGAAGTAACATCTGACCTCAAACTAGAGAAAATTACCCTTTACACTAGATAAGTAGATTCATGAGAAAACAATTTTTACTGTTTTGTCATGTTTACAATGCATTAGAACATAGGGCTTCATAATGAGCTCAGGTTCAAGAACTCAGTCTTGCTCTCATGGCATCTGTGTCTGCTAGATACTCTTTATGGCCTTTGAAGCATGATAGGTTATGATAAAGATAGGCAAAGGTAGAGGCGCTCATAAAAGTTGAGAGGTGAAATGTTGTCTGGCTGAGGTCTGCAGTTAGTGGTTGTACATAATTTAGAAACTGAAAGTGATTTTCCTTTCACCGTAGTTACTTAGTCTTTTTCTCTAACCTTCAAAACCTAGAACCTAATAAATCAAACTTAATAGAAAATGGACAAAATGTTTTAGATAATGAGGCAAAATGAATAACAATGCATCTCACCACAAAATGCTTTCATGTTTATTATCCTCCATCTTAGAAAGACAGACAAAACATAAAAATATGCACATTAAAGCCAAAGTTCAGCAAGTTTTAGTGTTCACATTAAATTTATAAACAATGATCAGTTCACAGTGTACTTCCTTTGGAAGTATATATCATTATGAACTGTATTATTTCCTGTGGAAGTGAAAGTAACTGTTTTAATTATTCAACAAAAATGAAAATCTTACCAATGTGACAGTACTGGGTAATATAAAAAACACCTAGGTGAGATAAAAAAGTTAAAAATAAATTAATAAAGATATCCAACTTCTCCAAAAAAAAAAAAAAAAAAAAAAAAGTATCACAGTTCTGTGCCTAGGAATTCTAGAGTAAACAGAGGATTTCGGAATTAAAAAATATGAAGAGTGCCCTGAATCACACTAAAGACTCAAGGTAATTTCAAAACTTGAAGTAAATTAAACCTAGTATGTTAGATGAAGTTAAATTTTCATGTTCTTCTTCTGAATAGCACATTCAAACATGGGTTTGTCTGCATGATATATTGCACAAACAAATTTCCAAACCCTTGTCATAAAGTCCTCTTTGTGAAAGTAATATACAAGCTAAACCAATTCCATGATTTCTGATACTTGACTGCTTCCATTACATCTGTTTATAACACACAAGAAATAGTGGTTTTCATTGTAACCTAACACTTAAAAGTCTGACCAGCATTATAAAAAGATGAGTCACAAAATCAAGTTTAGGAAACTAATTTTAATGTGCTTTATTTATAGCATCTCAGCAGATTACTAATACTTACCTTGAAGAAGTTAATGTACTTTCCACAAGGAGGAAATCACACACACACACACACACACACACAGAGAGAGAAGAGGGGGGGGCAGAGACAGAGAGAGACAGAGACAGAGAAACAGAGACAGAGACAGACAGACAAAGGCAGAGACAGAGACAGACAAAGGCAAAGACAGAGAAATTGGAAATGGTTGTCTCAGCTTCAGTGATTTCTTTTTATTTTTATATATTTTCATACAATATATTCTGAATGTGGTTCCCTTTTCCCAACTCATCCCAGATACTCTCTACCTCCTACTCAACCAAATCATAAAGAAATTGTGTGTCTTGAAAAATGAAGCAGGTCTTTATGATGTAACTACAAGGCCTCAGAGTTTGGCTAAATTAGACCCTAAGCTATTAGACATACACATGCACACACAAAGCATCGTCCTGTAAATACTGTAATCTATGACATATTCCTCTCAGTCTGCTTTGCTTAATCAGAATATGAAATTTCACAAAAACTACAGCTCAACAGAACAAAATTACCACATCCCTAATATTGCAAACACAATTAACTTTGAATTATGTGAATTAACAATGCCTAACAAATTATCATTCAGCTCTGAAATTAAATTCTTTCATACCATAAGATTTGTTTGTTAAGCTCAAGTAGGCAAAAATAGTATTTAATAAAGTAATAACAGTGCTTTGGTAAGTGTACTGTAGAGAAACATAAAGCATTATCAAAAATAAACCAAGAAATTTCTGTGACTGATTTGTTACTACCCTGACATTGACATGATACAGTAGGAGAAAGGAATGCTACTCCTGTAGAACATTGCATTTTTATTACAGGAAGGCTTTCTTCTACTTACCTCTTTGATTAGGTATTTTACAGGGTTACTTTCATTTTCAGGCATGTAATATCAATGTTTAATATTGTTTTCAATCCATGGATCATTTTTTTTCCTCTGTTAAACATATGCTAGCTCCTCCATTCAGAGAAATAATTTAAAAATTTCAGGTTCAGCTGAACTTCATCTTATATAATTCATCTCAACAATTCTCTACATCCACTCCCAAAATACATTTTAAGGTTAATAAGGAGGAAGGTAAGGATAGTGATTTAAATGAAAATGACCCCCATAGACCAATAGAGACTGGCACTCAGGAAAGTTTAACTGAAAACATAAACAACTTCCTTCCATTACAATAAATAAATAAAATAAATAAATGCCTTTCCTCATGCCTTTCTTTGATTTATTAAAAACTCATTCTAAATCAATCTTAAATTTACATATATAGAACTGTGTAATAAACAGTCAACTCAAATCCCAGTTTCTGTGATTGTGTGAAAATATTTGAGTAGCATATTATTTGCTGTTTTAGTGTTTCTATTGCTATGAGTAGACTTCTTGGCCATAGCAACCCTTATACATGAGAACATGTAATTGAGGTTTGGTTCATTTATCATCGTGTACAAAAGATGACAGCATGCAGGCAGACAAGGTGCTGGAGAGAACGGTGAGCATTCTATATCTGGATCCTCAGGCAACAAGAAGAGAGCCATTGTACCTCTCTTTCAGGTGGAATAAACTTGAATGTGTAAGGCCAAGAAATAGCAAATGAAAGGCTTTAACAAGGCTTCTAATTAATGTGAGTGAAGGACAGATGACTTTAAATCTAAAACAAGGTAAAAATAAAGTAAAACTATTGCATGTTTGCTTTATATCTAAGTTTCTCTTTTATGAAAAGACAAATTAAGTTTTCCAGTGCATGATATCTGGAAGGCGATTCTAATGTAAGAACTATATTGCAGCACCACATATATTTAGCCTTTGTACATATTCCATGTACAAAACTGTAAATGGAGGATAACAAGAACAATCATGAGGTTCTCAAGTAAAGAATGTCGGTGCTGTGACACATATGGGCACATGGATCTTCTACAATGTCATCACTCTTGTGTCATTAACAGAGATCCAGAATATACATGCAATAACATTTGTTCCTGTTCTTCACTTGATTCATAAGCCTTTGCTGGATTTCACTCACACAAAGAGGCAAAGTTATTCAGTGTAAACTGTCAGGGTTATTTTTATTGGCCATGGCAAGATAAAACAAAGACAATGGGAAGGAAAGAACGTGAAAAGGAAGAGCAGAGATACTGGTTCCCAATAAGACAGAGACTGCATCTTAAAAATAATGAAGCTAAAAAAAATCTACTCATGTAACTTAAATGAAAGAAAAATTGCATATATAGTGGTATATATTATTCTCTGAGCTTTTCATATAGTCTGGAAAAGGATGAAAAAAGGGAACTTTTTTGATCATTATTCATCTATTGTGAACCTCAAACACTCTTAAATTATAATTCACTTTGACTGAACACTGTTTGGTTAGGTAATAACTGGGTTTGATAGTTTTCTGTTTCTTAGACTCTCCTCACTGGGATTATTGTGTGAAACTGTCCTTTCTCTTTCTTTTTGATTTATAAATGTTTACAATTCAATATTCCTATGCTTGTACAAATTAAAATTACCTTAAACTTAACATGTAAATAATTAATAACTAAAAAAATCTTGATTCTCTGTCACTCATGTGTATGGCCATCCTTGTAAAACTAGAACATATTACCCAGCTCAGTGTATCTAATTACCCTAGAAAGCCTATCAATGTGACCTCTACAATACCTAAAAATCTATAGATGCCCTCCGCTGTGACTCTTATCATAGACACCAGCATCTCTATCCTGTGCCACTTTTAGCAAGTTTCTAACTGATGTCTGTCTGTCACTGATCCTGTTGACTCCAATGCTGTTCATTCTTGACACTTAAATGGAATGTTCTTCCTAATGAGATTCCCTGACCACAACAGCAAGGTGCCTTCTTCTCCCTGATAAGCATTACTTAATTTAAAACGCATCATTCAATATGTAGGTATTAGGAAGAAATATATTTTCTTCTGGTTTCAGAATTATACTTACCTAAAGTTTATCTTACAACATTAACTTTATTAAAGAAATCTTTATTAAGCAAGTCTTTATCTGACAAGTGTGGGAAGCTAAGGAGTGACATGCTAGAAAAAATATAGCAACTGATAACAGTATATTCAATTGCATGTATGTATTTTTTAATCTTGTAATAACTTATCTATGTTTTTGCTTTCTTTAAAATACAATTTTTATTAAATAATGGTGAAATGTCCCAACAAAATTTATCTATAATCAATTTCCACTAGAGAAAGTTTATAATCAGATGGTTTGAATAGTTTTCCCCCTAACATGTATATTGCTAACATTTTCATTACTTAACTTCTAACAGCAAATAATGGTTATTAAAATCAAATTTTTACGGGCTGCTAGTTTCTAGTGCAGATCATTGCCTCTAGGTGTTGTAGAATCGAAATCAAAACTACTAAATAATTTAGAGGTAAATTAGCAATTAACTGAGAATGACATGTCATAAGCAGGCTTTCTATGTGGTATATAACCTGAAAATCATTGTCATCTACCTGATTTTCAGACTTTGTTTTTGTCAAAAAGAGATTAAAAATCTACTCTATGCATAAAATGTATTTCTATACTAAATGGTAATATATTCCTGTGTTTGGAAAATTTATATTTTGTTAACACTAGCATCATATGATAGCTGTTGACTTATTAAAAATCTCTACGTCAGGCTATAGAGGGAGTCATGCTTGATAGTGAGTTAGAAGTTTCCAAGTTTAAATCATTTCATAAGTCAGTTATTGACTCTAAATCTTAGTTTGCTTAATCATTTTTAATTACAAAATATATCACTTAATTTCAGCCACACTCTGAGTCTCTAATATTTTATATTGTAGACAAATAAGCACAAAACCAAATAAGCTTTTCAGACTTCATCATGTAAGCAATGAGTAGTTCCAAATTGCAGAGTTGGCAAGAAACAAACATGGACTCCCCAGGCTTCATGGTCAGAAGAACTAGGATGGAGAGGGGATTAAATGTTATTCTAAATGCAACACATGGGGTTCACACATTCTTTGAAACAACCACTCTCTTGTTTAATGCCAAGCCATGTGCTTTCTGAATTTCAGTTCCAAACAAATTATTATGGATCATTGGCTCTAGTTACCTAATTTGTTTTTAAGAGAAATCTTTTCTGTTTACATACAGCAAAGCAGGGGAAGAAATTTAATTTTGCACCAGTTGAATGACAGCAACATGCATGGTGTTGTACTAATACACCTCATTTCCTATATTGCTCAGATAAAGAACAGTCAGTACCACACAAGGACAAGAGTAATATATTTCTTCTCTGTTAGAAACAAGGTTCTGTCAGGGCACTCAGAAAGCTCACAGGTCAGCATCATTCTTTGTCGCAGCATCAGCATGTCTCACCAATCACTCTGGCAGAGACCATGCTCCTTAAGCATCCTACAGAAAAAAACACAAACATGTCCTCTTCCACACCTATTAAATACATTATCAGGATCATGCCATATGCCTGTAAGTGGATCCTTTCTTTTCACGTAGGCATAAGTATGCTTAGTTGTAGGGTGCCATAGACACTCAGCAGAAAGTTTCTTGGCATCTGTTGTTTTAAAATTTTTAAATAAAAAGACCATGATTTAAATAAATTTATGGTGTGTGGGGATATACCTCCACCTGTTTTATTTTATGAAGATATTGTTTTAAAGTGCCATGGGCCCATTCCACAATACCTTGTCCTTGAGGATTGTAAGCAATCACAGTAATATGGGTAATATTAAATTATTGAAAAAAAGTCTCAAATCCTCAACTTCAATAGTCAGATCCATTATCTGTTTTTTTTTATTGGATATTTTATTTATTTACCTTTCAGATGTTATTCCCTTTCCCCATTTCCTCACCCAGAAACCCTTATCCTATCCCTCTTCTTCCTGCTTCTATGAGGAAGTGCCCCCACCTTTCCACCCACTCCCACTCCCTGCCTTGAATTCCCCCACACTGGGTTATCTAGCCTTCTTGGGACCAAGAGCCTCACAAGGCCATCCTCACAAGGCCTTCCCACAAGGCCATCCTCTACTTCAAATACAGTTGGAGTGATGGGTCCCTCCATGTGTGTTTCCAGGCTGGCAGTTAAGACCTTAGGAGCTCTGATTGATTGTATTATAGCTCTCATCATGGGGCTGTGAGTCCCTTCAGCTCCTTCAGTCTTCTCTCTAACTCTTGCGTTGGGGACCTGTGATCAATTCAATGGTTAGCTGTGAGCATCCACCTCTGTATATGTCAGGCTCTGGCAGAACCTCTCAGGAGACAGCTATAACAGACTCCTGTCAGCATGTACTTCCTAGTATCCACAGCAGCTTCTGCATTTGATAACTGCACATGGGATGGATCCCCAGGTAGGGCAGTCGTACGGCCCCTCCTTCAGTCTCTGCTCCACACTTTCTCTCCATATTTGTTCCTATGAGTATTTTGTTCCTCTTTCTAAGTAGGACCAAAGCACCCACACTTTGATTTTCCTTCTTAATGAGCTTCATGTGGTCTGTGACGTGAATCTTGAGTATTGTAAGCTTTGGGGCTAGCACCACTGCTTCTGAAATTGTTTTGACAGAAGAAGCTAATACAAAAACTTTTGTTAATCATTTAGCAAAAAAGAAAATGTTAATATGTTGAGTATATAGAGGATTTAGATACCTGTTTGGAACAATGAATTCATGCTCTTTATACTATCATGCCAAATACCAATGGAATTATGTTACTTCTAAAATTTACAATGATAGTCATTATAATTAAGAAAAGTGTAAAGACACTTGCAGGGTATTTGGCATAGTTCTAACACCTCTCTTGATGTTTTAACTTTGCATAGTGAGATTATGCATTTAAAGAATGCTGCTCTGCTGAGTTTTGATGCTAGAGATACTGCTGATAAAATTGGCATGACCTGAGGTCAGTATTTCCATTTTGGTAAAGCATCAAGAACGTCATATATAGCTTGATCATGCTAGCCCTTTTTGTCCTGAGAATACTTTTATTCCTGCTCATTGTGTTAAAGCTTGTCTTTAACAACATCAACATGTTGGTGGCCAAAGTACATGGGTTGAAACTAAAAATGGAACCCTAGATAGAGTTATAAATTTAAGAGACTGGTAAGCCAAGGATGAGTAAGATTCTGCACAGAACCTTACCAATCTAAGACACAAGTGCACTGCTTTTGATAATGCATACTCTATGATGGATAAGGAAGGCATTCTTGTCAGAACAACCTAAGACAGGCTCAGTCTTGTTTATAAAATTTTTAAAAAATGGGTCAGAGCTTTTGGGGCTGCTTGGCAGGACTCTGATATTGGCCACAGTCAAGGAAATGGGCTACATGGCAGGAATCTGACATTGGCCAAGGACAAGGAAATGCACTGCTTCGAAGGAAACTGACATTGGCCAAGGACAAAGAAATGGGCTTCAGGCAGGAATCTGACATTAGGCTAGAACAAAGAAATTACTTCAGGCAGGAATCTAATCTTAGGCTAGAACAAAGAAGTAGGCTTCAGACATGAAAATGACTTTGGGCTAGGACAGGGAAGTTTACTCAGATATTTTGGTCATCTTGATAAAGCCATAGAAACAGTGATCAGGGGAGTGATCATGGGGTTTGTTTATTGCTTTGCTTGTTTTTTGACTATTCGTGTTTATTGTCTTGCTTGTTCCTTAAGTATTTGCATCTATTATATTGCTAGTTTTCAACCTAGAACTGACCTTAATACTTGCATGTAATTAAAATGCTATAAAAGCAGATTGGGAAAAATAAAAATGAAAAGAAAAAAAAAGAAAAGAAAAAAGAAAGAGAGAAACATAGAGAGAGAAAGGCAGACAGAAAGAAAGAAAGAAAGAAAGAAAGAAAGAAAGAAAGAAAGAAAGAAAGAAAGAAAGAAAGAAAGAACATGCATACTCAAGCCCCCAACCATGAGCCCTGAGGTCTATTTTTCCCATATTAGCACTTAGGCAGCCATCCATTATAACAGAATCCCAGAACAGAAAGACAATTATTTCTCTAAATGAGCAAATTCCTAATTAGTTAAAAAAAATACAATTCCTAAGCTAGAAATGTTTGTTTTCCTTGTACTTCAAGACTCACTAATATTATTTTATCTTTCAACAAAGATTTTGAACAGAATTTTATTTTGTTTTGTGGTGGCAGGATCTAAAGACAATAAAGAGGCAATTCAAGAGACAAAATGAATGAGAAGATGTTGATATGAATTGATAGCAGAAATCTCTCTTGGTGTAGAGGCCAACTGTAGACTGGTCAGTCTGAAGAAAAAGACACATAGCAACAAGGTTACTGAAATGCAGGCAAAGAAACCAGGTCAACAGAGAAGAGTCTGATGAATACACAAATGAGATGTCCAATAAAGAGCCATGATTTTAGAAATCAAGTTCTTAGCCAGTCAATGTGTTTGTTTGTTTGGTTAGTTTAAGAAAACAGACCAGGAGCCTAAAGAAACAACTGATTCAGAATTTCCCCTTGTCCCATCTACTGTTCTGTCTTCCTCAAAACTAATTCTCTTCCCCACTTTCTCTGAATGACATTGGCTTCGGGGTGTTATTAGGCACTGAACAAAGCTGGGAAAACTAAAAAAATGGCATGACCTGAATCATTCCATCCTAGTCTTACCATATGGTTTCCTTTTTGCATATACATTCACACCTATGGCATCATCTTCCAGAAGAACCCCAGCAACGGCTGAACATAATGCAGTATTATTCTAAAATAAGTGATTTTCCTAATAAATGATTGATTTAACAAGACATTTAACCTAATTTTCTTTTAAAATTATATATATTATATATATAATTTAAAGTATAATTAATAATATATACTGTTGAAATTCAGCTGTTGTCTGCCCTCCTGGTACCACCCCCATAGCTTCTCATCCTATTCTTCCTCTCCCATGTCTTCAAGAGAATGCCCCACCAACATTAGGCCCTCCCATGCAAAAAGAGGCCCCATCCCTCTTTCTTGGGCCTCTCCAGGATTAGATACATCTTCTCCTACTGAAGCCAGCCAGAACAGTCAGTCCTCTGATATATATGTGCCAGGTGCCTCAGACCAGATCATGTATGCTGACTAATTGCTGACTCAATTTCTGGGAACTCCTAGGGTCAGTGTTAGTTGACACTGTTGGTCTCCTTATAGAGTTTCCCCCTCTTCATCTTCTTCAACACTTCTAATTGGTCCCTAATATCAGTCTGATGGTTGGGTGTATTATCTACCTCTGTTTTAGTCGGCTGCTGGTAGGACTCTCTGAGGACAGCCACGTTAGGCTCCTGTCTGTAAGTGCATCATAGCATTAGCAATAATCTCAGGCCTTAGTTCCCCTTAACCCCATAAGATGGTTCCCAAGTTGAGCTGCTCACTGGACTGCCTTTCTCTTAGTCTATTCTTAATTTTTGTCTCTCCAGGTCTTTTAGAGAGGTACAAATCTTGGTCAGAAATTTTGACTGTGTGTTGGTAGCCCAGTCCCTCCATTTGAGGCTCCGTCTATATACAGGAGGTCGACTCTTCAAGTTCCCTCTGCCTACTGTTGGACTTTTCATCTAAAGTAGAATTCTGCACTAAAACCATCCCCTGGGCTTTTTCTTATCAGATATTTCTGACTTCCTTATCCACCTACCTTCTCTCTCTCTCTCTCTCTCTCTTTTCTCTCTCTCAAAATAAACATATACAAAATAAACAAAAACACCAAAACAAAACAAAATGCCCACCAAAACCAAGCAAATATATGGCATATGTTTTCTGCTGGCCAACAGTTTCTGGGCATGGGCTCTACCATGAGTGTGGCTCATATCTGCACTGACACTCTACTAGTGTAAATTGATATTTTTTTTCCCAGAAAGTATCAATTGTAAAGAACTTCTTGGATAAGGGTGTTCTTATCTTTCTGTCACTTCTTATTAGAGACTCCTGAGCCTCAAGGGGAGGGTTTTTTTAAAGACACTACATTTTAGTGAGTGTTCCACAGTTTCTCACATTCTGTGCATTGACAAGTTACGAATCTCTGCTAATTCTTATCTACTGCAAGAAGAAACGTCTCTGATGAGGTTTAAGCAATACACTAAGTATAGCAATATTTCATTAGGAATCTTTTGTTGTTATTTTAGAGATCTTGGTTCTTAGAAACCATTTTAAAATTATTATTTTTGTTTTAAAAATTAGTTTATAGACATGTGTACTGGTTTTATTTCCTGAGAAAAATATGTTTCGGTTTACGAACTTGAATACTCTTACCCTGGTTTCTGTGCATTAAGAGCTTGGTGTATTTTACTTGAATATCTGTATATTAAAGCCTCTAATGAAGTTGAATTGTTAGGTAGGTAGTCTCAGAAAGTAGAAGTTTCTGGATATATCAGGTGATACAGACTCATGTGATGTTTTGGTGAAATAGACTGAGGTAGTGTTTTGCTAAGACAAAGACCCATGGGAGGACAAGTGATGTTTGGAGACTACAAGTAGAACTCAGTGGACACTGAAGGGGTGTTTGCTTAGCTAGCCTAGCAATGATTCCTTGGTGTCTCATCTTCATCTTCTCTGATATTCACCTCACTGAGAGATGTATGGCCGAGAACTTCTGGCAGTTCAGCTGGTCTGGTTTGTGCTTGCTGACTGGTGCCTATTTAACAGAGGTCTGACTGTTTCTGCTGGATCATGCCACTGCTGATGATTTGTGTGTGGTATCCTACCACCACTGAAATGGAGTGCTGGTATCCTGATAAAAGATTAGAATCTCCCCCAAGGAACTATTTCTAAACAGGTACACATCCGCTTGTCCTATTTGCCATCTCCTTG
Organism: Mastomys natalensis; assembly: GCA_021653895.1. Classification (NCBI taxonomy): domain Eukaryota; kingdom Metazoa; phylum Chordata; class Mammalia; order Rodentia; family Muridae; genus Mastomys; species Mastomys natalensis. The sequence goes on from JAJTUV010000384.1 coordinate 1,188,934, forward strand.
ACCTTTGGATGGTGGACTAGAAGAGGTATTTGAGGACCTTTATTAGATCCATCTAAAAATTCTTATTTAAAGTAGGTTTTAAGAAAAATTTAAGCCTACAAGTCTCACATGGAGAAAGTTATTTCTCCAAGAGCCTTCATATATTGTTGTCTTCTTTTATGGTTTGTTCTTGGTTTGTAAGTATTCATTTCCTCTCATGGACTGCAGTTCTCAGTTTCTTACCGTATGGGCATTACCCTAAGGTAGAACATGTGAACTAGATCCTACAGAGATAACAAGGAGAAGAAAGAACATTCAGAACAGAGGACAGTCTACTCTAGGACAGTTATTCTATTAGTCATGATGCATTCTATTCATAAACATTGTATCATTTACTTTATCAGAAAGAAGAGAACATGAGACTCAGGAAAAACGAGCTTTATGTTTTTCAAAACAATGAGATAGTGTTTCAACTTTAGCTTTTGCCACTCAGTTAAAGCCATTGAACAAAGGACAAAAATCTATGTAGATAGCTTAGACTGAGGAGACTAACTGTAGAGTCTCAATCATGCAATTTAAGTAAACCTTAAAGAAGAACTCTAAGAATTTGATTCTTAGAAATAACATCTACGGCCAAATTTTTCCATCTCTTACCACTAGGTTTGTGACGCTATAGGGATCATGGGATACAACATTCTCTTAACTTTTAAGCACATCTCATGAAAAGTTCAATCATCATTATGTTAATAGCTGGAAGAAATAAAATTAAAGTGATAATGCTTATTCAGTGAACATTAAATCAAGATAAACCTGAAGCAAAAACTTTGTAACCATATCACAGTACTGATCTCAGCTAAAAGAGCTATTAAGTGGTTGATGAATCCTCAGAGTAGGAGAAAGCTCATCAACATAAATTTTTTATATGATAATTGAATTGCAGAACTGTTTAGAAACACCGAGAATTTAGTTCATGTGTATATAGGTTGTAAGGATGATTTTTTTCACATCTACATATCATTACTTACAAAGAGCATTAAGAAAGTTTCGGCAGTCATCAATTCTCATCTGTGTTTAATTAACTGAAAAATCTAGACAAGTTTGAATCTTCCAAGCCACTGGCATTTTCAATGACCAACTGTTTATAATAAACAAACATGATCATGAGCAGTTCAGCTTTCTTAACCCTTAGCACTTTAAAATATCTGTGAAGAGAGCAACACCAGAAAGAAGGTCAAACATGCCCTGTGAAGTATAGCAAGGTAATCAAGTGCATAGTATGTCACCTAAGTATGGTACTAATGTATACTTTAAGAAGTTACTATCTTTCTAATGCTGGAATTTAGAGAATCTGTTATGTGTTCAATTCTAGCCTCTAAGGATTTTTATACTTTGTTTTTACATCTAATCCATACTGAGTTTAGTCTATATATTCACATTGGTTTTGCAACCCTCACAGATATTTATGATTTTAAAATGATCCTTTGTGATGCTTAAATAATCATTCATCACTCCTATCACATTGAAATCACCTAATGACAATACAATTGAACAACAGTTGGAAAATCATTAATTGTAAACAGATACTGATGATGTCTTCAAAAATTGAGATGACATGAGTTATTTGTAATCTATAAGTAAATAGAGAATAAAAATGTGATATGAAATAAATTCATGTTTAAAGTAACTCCAATGAAAAATTGTATAGTAAACCTTAAAAGTTTGTAATAATAGGTGGTTGCTATAGTTATTGAATAGCTTATAAAAATACAACACTAATGTTTTCAAAGAAATAAAGCAAATATATTAATTATGCATTTAAGAGTCTACATTAAAGAAGAAATGTAGTAGTTCCTGCCTTCTTTGAATCTTGGTGGCTACGAATACTAAAAATAGAGGACTGTACAACCCCATTCAACACATGCAGAATCTCATAAATGGATGGATGGATGATTGGATGGGTGGGAGATTGGATAGATAGATGTATGAATACATGATAGATAGGTAGATGGATACATACATACATATATACATTCATAGATACATAGATAAATAGATGTGTGAGTATATGGATAGATGGATAGATAGGTATGTGAGTATATCCATGAACAGAGGGTAGATAGATAAATACATAGATGATAGATGATAGATACATAGATAAATAGATAGATAGAGAGAGAGAGATAGCAATAATATATATATTAAAAATTGGTGGATAGTATTACAATTAATCTGATTGTTTTGCTTCAATTAGACTTAATATATAGAAAACAATAGCAGATTGGCATACTAAACCAATATGATATGAAGTTCTATTTTATATATTGATCATAAATAAACTTTAAATATTTCCACCATCTAGTGTTTTAAAAGTTCATGTAGCAAGGCTTTTTGAATTTTTGGTAGAGATAGCAGAATATTGTGACAGGAGTATACATCACAGATATGGTTCTCGAAGGGTCTTAACTAAACATATTTTTCCAATTAAATTTTCCCTTGAAAACAGATATTTTTAACACCAAGAGTAATTATTCTATAACTGTACCACAGACACACACACGCATACACACACACACACACACACACACACACACACAATGTGAAATAAATTTATGATTAAAGTAACTCAAATGAAAAATTATCTATCAAAACTTACAGAATTAAGATTGTCAAAGAAATAAAGAAAATGCCTAAATTCTACATTTGAATATTTACATTAAAATAGAAATATAGGCAGATTTGCTTCATGTAAATTTTTGTCTGTTCATCCATCTGTCCATTTACTATACATACATATATATATATGTATATATATATGTATATATAGTATATATGTATATATATATATCACTATAACATGGTTAGATACTGGATACTGAAAATTACCATAGGAAATAATTTAATTTTGATACATATATTTGAATCATGTATGTGTTACATGCAAAGAAAATAATTACTTTTTGTTACTGGTTTTAATCATTTCTGGAAGTTCCTAAACTGTATTTATATTTTATTTTAAAGTACAAATGTATGCTTGTTTCACAGCCTTGTGAACCACAGTGTTTACTTGCCTTGTGTATATATTCCTCAGTTGTGTTTTTTTACAGTAAATCTACAAATTTCATGAGACTTCATGTGGAAATCACATATTATGCATTTTAATATATACATAACTAGAACGATATACCTGCAACAAATGGGGGATAGGTAGATAGTAGGCATCTAAATCAGTAAATAATAGAAAGATTCATGATATAAACCCCTCCTCTCAGAGCTCAGGGAAGTATGGAAAAAGAGACAAGAATATTTTAAGACCCACTAAGCATGGAGGACACCAAGAAATCAGTGTCATCCAGCCACAGCAGGTCTGATACACATATGAACTCACAGAGATTCTGCTAGCAGAAGCAGAGCTTGCACTGAGCCAAGCCAGATGGAATCCCAGCATTGAGAGAAATGGGCATGTGCCCCTATCCATAACTCAGACGCTATCTCCAACTGACATCCAGTAGAGTTTCACAGTGTACAAATGACACTTACGGATAGGCTCTATGTTCACAGTAGACTGGCAAAACAAAATGAACTCAGGAGTATTTTTGGAGACTTTTTGTCTCATAATACTATGTCTGGGTTATTTTTTCTTCAAAGTAGGGAAAAATGTTTATTTCTGAAATCTCCCACTTAAAATTTCTAGAACTTTGGCTAGCTGAAGAGCTCTTCGGGTAACACCAGTTGTCACCAAGCTGGAAAACTTGTATTCAATCCAAGAATCCACATGGTAGAAGAAGAAAACCAATCTCACAAGTTATTCTCAGACCCCAAAATGTAAAGAGCAGCCTATACACCTATGTACAAATGCACAGATAGGCACACTCATGCACATACAATAAATACATAAATAAGTATTTTCAGAAACTGTTGGCTTTATGAAATTAAAAGACAAGGCAAACTCTCTGATGGAGGGGAATACTGTACAATAAGTACACTTTTTATAAAACCATATGTGAACACATATGTTTACATGTCCTAGGTTACAATATAAAATTCCTTTCTTTTTGTGACTTCCTTATAAGGTCTTTTTAGTTCTGAAACTATTATATTCCAAAAGGAAATATATTTTACTATATCAGATTCTCATTTATTTAACTTTGGATTAAGGGGTAGACATTATAATGTATATCATTAGCTAATATCCATATATGTAACAGGACTGAGTTACTGCTGAATCCAACAAAGGCATAAAATTAGTAATAGAAAAAGGGTTTGCATTTGCATTTATGAAACTATGGAGGTTGAAGAACTGGACTAAAGAATGATGTCACTAAATTTTGTTAAGTAAAAAATGCCCCCAACTAATTCCTGTTTACATAACTCTGACAAAATACCCAACAGAAGGGAAGAAGCATTTTTTGATTCAAATATTTCAGCTCATCAGTTGCAGGCATAACATGGTTAAATGACTTCATGTCAGGATAGACTTGACATTACAGCTTACATATTTACACTGTGGCCAAGCAGAAGGCAGAGTATACAAGGATAGAATGAGGGGCAGGTATAGCTTAAGACATTTCCAATAACCACCAGCTAATTCTTCCATCCTAAAAGTTGCAGAATCTTCACAAGCACAAGCTGGGGCTCAGATTCAAACCAGGATTCTATGGGTAGAATTTCAGATTCAAAGCTTAATATCTCCATATTTTTTTCTCACCACATATTATATTTTTATTGATCTTTAGGCTTTGAATATACTGTGGTTGAAAGATAGGGAAAAATAGATACATGTCAAATATATTTAGTCTAAAGTGTTATTTATGGCAACTGTAAACAAAGTAATAGAAAAAGAATGAGTTGATAGAACATGCTCCTTAGTATACAATCAAAAGTTGGATTAGTGCTATTGGTTACCTCCACAACTTGATAAGAATTATGATTAAAGACAATGCATATTATGTATAGCATAGAACATGGAGAGATCTAGCAGGTATTCAAAGGAACTTCATCCTACTGGCTGGCATTCATAGTCTGCAAAGTTGCTATAGATATTACCAGAACAGTAATCATCATTCTCAGCCAGCTACAAAGTGAAAGCTACAATGACAACCTGTGTACAAGATATGCTCTCTGGTGCAATAGTAGCATTATATTTTTATTCGATCAACAATTTTGTGAGTGTGTGTGTGTGCATGTGCATGTGTGTGTGTGTCTGTTGCTATGTATTGTAATGCAAGAGTGGGACCCCAAGACCTAGTTGCCCCAGAGATGAGAGAGTCTGCACATAGACCAAAGTGATACTATGTAACCTTGCCTTGAAGTTATTTCTGACTGATGAGTAAAGCTGCCTACAGCCTACTGCTGGGTGGAATTGAGAGACACACATTCCCAGCCTGGGGATCAGAGGAGACCACGTGGGAAGGGAGAAGAAGGTGAAGGAGCAAGAAGAAGAAGACAACATTGGATAGGAGTAAAAAATTGACCCCTGAGGGGTGGTCAATTAGAGTTAAGAGCAGCCCAGATGAAACATAGAAAATAATAACTCGGAATTATTGATAGGATTAGAAATAGAGTTTAATAGCATAGAAGTTATATATCTGCTCAGATCCAGTGCTTATTAAGGCTTATTGTAAATATAAAAGTTGTATGTGTCTTTTATCTGGGAACTAAATGGTCAAATGGTCAAACCATGAACTATCATGAATTAAATAATCTCTTCTCTCTCTCTCTCTCTCTCTCTCTCTTCTCTCTCTCTCTCTCTCTCTTGTGTGTGTGTGTGTGTGTGTGTGAATTTAGGATGGAACCCATACCTAATACTGTTAAGTAATCCAAGAGCAAGACATTCATGGCTCTAATACGTCAGCATCAGTGTCACTATCAGTATCCATATCAGTATCCTAGCCATATCATAATCATATTTGTACCATATTTATATTTTGCACAGCCATGTATTTAATGGGAACAGTGAAAGTCATAAAGCCAGCACAGCAGCTTGACAAAGACCCAGCAAAAGCTGAGCCAAGGATGCAATCACTGTCCCGCAGTCTTCCACTTTTGGTCTTGATCTCCATGCATTGTATGCTTGGGAAGCTTTTAATATTTGTACAACTTGGAAGTATTGTAAAGATAAGAAATTTCTTATGAATCACTTATGCTTCTAAACTTCCCCAGAAAATCCTGAGCATACTACCCCTCCTGCTTTTAGGAAGATCTCCTTATATAGCCCTACTTGTAGTTTTTCCTTACACCCTGAAAGCTGATCTTAGACAAAGACACCAGAGATCTCCTTATGATGCTCTGAGACCAAGATACTCTTCGAACATCTGCCTTTGTACATAGTCGGGAAGAACATATTGGGAACATAAGCATAAAAAGGTACACAAGATTCAGTAGACTAGAGGAGCTGATAGCAGATCACATTAGAAGCCTCTTTCTAGTAGATGCTCAGGTGATTGTGTGGCATATAAGATTAGGGGGCAATATAAGCCAATTAAGGAAAAGATATAACAATGAAGTTAATCCGCTGGAGTTATCTCTGCCCTATGATGCAAGAACTTATATTGATGGATAAAGAATGGTGTGCATAAATGATAAAATAATGAAGTACTAGGAAAGTTAGCTTGTGTAGAGCCACAAAAGAATACCAGTATTAGACATATAAATGAATTCTACAAAATATAAATATTATATACTGCTGTAGTTCTGGCCTGTAGATATTTCTTGGGCCTAATGACAATTAGCACTCTGACCATTAAAAGTTGATAATATACTGCTTGGGACATGGCAATCTTCCCAGGTTGGCTTGAAGATTTTCTTTTCTGTTCTAGTGTATCCCTTGAGAAACTGTAAGAGCTACCAGCCTGAGAATAGGCTGTTGTGTTTTGCAAAATATGCTTCTAGATTCTTCAAAAATGGGTTATGTGTTGCTGAGGGATAAACGATTGTAAAAGATAACCCTGTTCTGTCACAGCTTATCAATGATGACTAAACTTATGATGAAGAGGAAGATTAAACACATGTCCAGGACAAAAATGATATGATCTGTTTTTGGAACATAATCTATTCCTGCCTACTGATTTCTGTATAACTAAGGAAGCATCCTGGCTTTCATTCAGTGAGGATGCATGATTCCTCTTGTTCCTATGCCTGACTCACACGTCCCTAGCAGACTCCTTATCTCCTCTGAAGGACATGGCCATCACTGGGGCTGGTCCACCACAGTATTATAGTATTAGTATGCTAAATGACCATAAGAAGCAATGAAATGACATATTTTGATACTCATAGATGAGTGAATCATGTAGAAGATTAACAGAGATGCACAACTAGGCACATGGAAAGAGTAAGAACTTTAGAGTCCTGAATACTGTTTCTTTGTCCACATGTTTCTCCTTAAGTCTCAATGACCTATAAAGAAGAGGGGAAAGAAGGCTTACAAGAACCAGAGATGGTGGGTAACTTCAAGGAGACAGTCTTTTCCAGTCAGAACAGAGAAAATGCACATATGAACTCATAGAGAATGAAAGCATGCACAAGACCTGCAAAGCTCAAGACAGACAAAACTCCCAGTACAAAAGGAGAGGATGTGGCCACAAACTCTCACTCTTCCAAGAAGGCAAAATAAAATGAGGCAGTTGATCATTCAAGGTCGGTACTCTTGAACTATGACTTTCATCCTAATGTGACTCTGATCTTAAATGTTTTTCAAAGTTCATCGCCAGTGTACCTGATACACAAGAGTACATAAAAGAGCACAGAGGAAACTGAAGTATGCTGAGTGTTATCACCAAATACAATATGGTACTGTCCTCCCAAGACGAGCTTCATATCTCATCTGGAATCTAAGAGTAGAGCTCAGTTGTAGCCTACTTATAGTGTGGGAAAGGCATTGTTTCAATTTCTACTACCATACATGAAAAATGTCACATGCCAAAGGATTTACTTCATCCCCTAACCCTTTTATTTTGAAGCCTTTATTTATTTGTTTGTTTGTCCAAGACTGAGTTTTTCTGTGTAACTAAGCTGTTCTAGAACTCTCTTTGTAGACCAGACTAGTTTCAAACTCACAGAGATCTAACTGCCTTTGCCTCCCACGTGGCAGGATTAAAGACATGAAGCCATTATTTACCTTATGACCCAAAGAAAGCTAATGATTTCTCAGTTTTTTAAAATCTCTCATTTCGTAACACCTAAATCTTTTAATATGTGTTTACTGAAACTTGTAAAGCATGTCAATACTACTGATCTTGAAGCAATAAGAAACATAATATTTCTATAAAAATTGATAGCAAAAAGGTACATAAAGAACAGACTCAGAAGTCTTTGACATGTCATATGATATAACACAGACTAGAGCATGGGGAATAAGGGCTCTGACATACAGGTTAAGTGTTTCTACCATTCATCATTTAATTACTTTATTGTTGATTTTATTTTTGTGTTGGTGTAGAAATTGATTTTTCAACTCCAAACTTTGTTAGACAAGTTCACATACTATTTATTCCTGTGATGTACAAAATAGTTTCATGCAATGCCAAGCATGTAGCAAGTCTTCAATAAATAATTTCATACAATTATGACCTTATGACAATAGATGACTAAGGCACTTTGCTCTAGCTGTCAATCATCCATTCTTCTAATATTTTTCTACTTATCTTTAATGCCTGTTAGAAATGCATTACTGTATGCTAATATGTTTATATAATTTTGAATTTTTGTAATGCAATCCCAAATCTTCTTGATTAAATAATATACTAAATGCAAAAGTCATTCTAATTTCTCTAAGCCATCTCTCCTTCATCTAATATTTTTATTTAAATTTTAAAATGCTGATGCCTATCAAAAGAAGACATTTAATCCAATTTTATGCTCGAAAAATCCTTCTATCTTTTCTTAGCTAATTTTAGTTGAGATCATCAAATCAAGCATCTTCGGTGTATCCAACATGAATAAATCACCCAGATTGAGATACATAAATTTTTATAAACATTTAAAACATGACATGCAGAAATAACTGAATTCCATTATCCAATAGAATTTTATTAGATCATGCTTTAAAACTATTATTTGACAACTAGCAAATGAATTTAAATATATTTAAATACAGATTAGACTACTACATATAAAAGTAAAAGCCATTTCTCCAACACTTGCTTCTAAATTTTCACCCTTACTTATAATTTGTAGCTAAGCAATATTTTTCTTTTAAGAATGAAAAAAGTAGAGACATTCATCTTAAAGATAATAGGGTAAGTAATTACTGTAAAGTATATCTTTGATCTTCATTTTCCAGAGAATATTACTGTTAGATATCATTGTTTTCATTATTTGGAACCAAATGTCAGAATCAATCAAACACCTTGACCTTATAATTACTCTTACTTCATAATCCTTTACAATATTTCATCTATCTTATATATTAATTTTATATCCCCTATTTATCTCTACTTTTCTCTCAACTGCTATTTTTACCTCCTTCTATTTATCTTTATGTACTGTTCTATTTTATGTCTCCGTGGTTCCAACTCACAAAATAATAGAGAGCATCTAACCCTTAGCATCCTGCAACTTAAAAAAAAATACATATCATTTTTGTTTTCTTCAAACAAGAATTAGCTGTAGAGAAGTCAGAGCTTCCTAGGGGAGAATCTTGCATCTCCACTTAACACTGGAAACCGCATCTCCAGAATCTATCCATGCTTAGAGATGTTTCTTCCTTTAAGTTCGAAGAGGATGGGTACTGTCAGTAATATTTTAATCTTTACACCAAGCCTTAAACTTTTAAAAACCTTCAAATTAATAGTTGAAAAAAATAAGGATTGATTAATTTACTTTGTCTTGGTTGTTAATCTGTGAAGGATTTGATCAGATGAGGGCCATGGGTATCCATTTCATTTTTCTAGTAATATGAGACAGTGTTTGATACAATTATACAATTATATTAAATGTAAAATAACTCATATTTAATGATTGTGGTGAGCTAATATGTTTTTCTACTAATTTAAGATTTATAAAGAATTATAATTGTATACTTATCTGAACAAAATGTTATGTCACTGAGGATACACAGCCAGAGAAACATATTTGCCAAAGAACTAACACTGAATATTTTAATGAAAGAACATGAAAACTATACATTTTATTGCTTCTTCAGGAAGATACCTTATTATGTTAATCCTAAAGTAAGATCGAGGTTATTAATGCCATCTTAGGCTATTCTTTGAAAATGAGGAAATATAGTATGAGAGCAGTTAACTAAGAGCCTTGAGTAACAGTCCCGGAAGAGAGATCTCATCTCAATCTATCAAAGAACGCAGTGCTGCCAGGCTAAGTGAAAGAAGATTTATCTTTTGCAACCTCAATGATTATAATATATGATGATAATATAGCATCTCCTAAGGATTTATAAACATTTCTTGTGCATTGTGACTCATAGCAACAATCACTTGCTGCACTATTTCCCATACCCTAATAGTAATAAGAAAAATTTGATGCAAACCAATTGCTAATGACTTAAGACTCAATGAAACAGAAAAATGTCATGCACAAATACAGAAATCAAATGTCTCAATACTAAAAATTACCTGATGTAACACATATTTTAAAAATGGCGGTAAATAAGCAAACATATAAGCCTATGTGCATGTAAGAGAGGACAGAGACAGAGAGACACAAATAGAAGAGAGAATTGATTTTGAACATCATTTTATCTTCAATGGGTCTACCTTGAACTTATCTAGGAAGAATGCTTCATATATCCATGTCACCCTTGAAACATAGCTAAGACAAATGTTGGACATTCATAGATACGGTACATGAACCAGAGAGATGACAGCAAAGGCTTCTAGGTTTAAAGCTGGGTAAAGTGTACTTTAAAACAGATGAATAGGTTACCAAAACAAGCAGAAGTATTTGTTAGTTTTTTGAGAATTTTGTATATTGTATTTTGATCATACTCATGTCCTCAATTTTGCGAGATCTATTTCTCTTTCCTTACTAACTAACATTATGTCCTGTTAGCATTTTTTTCTTAACCTTTCAATTACAGTTTGTGTTGTCCCACATTCTCTTGGATATGGGGCATTTGCTGGAGTATGCTCA